>CM056050.1:572630461-573270461 GCA_029574335.1 Rana kukunoris | reverse complement strand
CCCTTTCACTGCCATCGCTGAAATGGCAAAATGACATAGCTTTGCTAAAAATAAAATTATCAAATCTATCCTCACCTCATCTGACATCACATCTTGAACCTCAGCTTCCAATGCACACCATTGCCTCTACACTCTAGTGTAAGCATCTCAATTAGAACCTGCTATAGAGTTCCTCACCCATCATGCCAATCGTCCAACCCAATTCTCCAAAGGTTCTTGGGTTCCTGGTGACTGGTTATTGCTCCACATGTTTTATCAGCTCCCAGAGTAGCCCTTGCAGAAACATAGACAATGCATCAGCTACACCATTCTCCATATCAGGCATGTGTACAACTGACTGAGGCTTTTTTTTAAGCGGGAACGTGGGGGAACACAGTTACGGCATCTCCAGCGCTGAATGTATATAATGGCAAGGGGTGCTGGGGTGTGTTGCAAGGTCTATTGATACTGGCTGCTTGGGGATCTATTAGCACTGGAGGGGATCTATTTTTTGCTGGGGAGTCCGTTTTTTGCTAGGAGGGATCCACTGTTGAGGTAGTTGTCTATTGTTGCTGGCTGCTGGAGGGTCTATTGATGTTGGCTGTGGGGAGATTTGTTTATTCTTGGAAGCAGTCCATTGTTGAAGGATCTGTTGTTAATGGTGGGGGGGGGGGTCTATTGTTGCTGGCTGCAGGGATCTATCTTACTGCTTTTCTTGTTATCATTGACCAATTAAATACAAATTACTTAGCACCACAAAATGAAACTTGGTTCTGTATTCTCTAAAAGAGGCAATACTGGGAGGTGGGTAGGGACTGGAACCAAGGGACAGTGTTCGAAGGTGGGTAGGGGGCAGAGACAAGGAGTGATTCTGAAAATTGTAATTCCTGCACCTATTCTCTGAGACAAAAAGCCCTGCAACTAACTAAACTGAATGATTAACGTAATAATGAAATACAATACTTGACCAAGTTAACCAAAGGTCATAAGGGTATTGAACATCAGGGCCACTGCCATGTTATCTGTGTTGGGTTTCAGAAATCATAGCTGAGTTGCTATCCACTTTGAAAAAAACACCAAATGATAACCAAATTGGCTGCCCATTTCCCCCATATTCCCTTGACTTTACAGCTTGGAATATATGCAATTATTTGGCTTTTTTTTTACATAACTACTGCAGCAATTAATCTGTTCATTAAAACACTGTGGTAATACACTCACAGCTTTTATGCTGTGCCAAGCAGTAAGGATTAAGAACATCCAAGGCTTCTTTTTCACATTTTGAGACTAGCTTGAGGATTTTCACACCTTCTAATCTCTGAACATCTCATGTGAATTGTATTTGATGATTGAGAATGCTGACCCCGAGGACGTTACATGAAACGTGTCTCAAATGTTGCCTTGTCAACCTGGCTATATTTTGAGCACAAAATAGAAGTCTGTAGTAAACCTTTGCTCAGCAACCTGTCTTATGATATTTTATGGCACATATGTTAGCAGCCGTTTGTTTGGGTGGAGACTATTGGTAGCTATATGCTCTGAGCTCTGTATATTTTCCTTTTCCTTCTGTAATACTCTACTCAAATATTCAGCGGCATGTTTGCAGACTTGTAGTGATGATAATATAAAAATAGAGATAAACAGCACAAACCATGCTGGTTTATTAAAGTGAACCTCTGCTCAACTGAATCTGTTAAAAGCCCTGCTACAAAGCAGAATCGCCTCATCTGTGTCCCTCATCATGGCATATGTGACAATGGGGGTTATTTACTAAAGGCAAATCCCCTTTGCACTACAAGAGCAAACTACAAGTGCAAAGTTCACTTGAAATTGTACCGAACGTGCACTTGGAAGTGCAGTCACTGTAGATCCGAGGGGGACATGGAAGGAAAATAAAAACAGCATTTTAGCCTGCACGTGATTGGATGATAAAATCTGCAGAGCTTCCTCTCATTTCAGATCTACCCCTCAGATTTACAGCGACTGCACTTTCAAGTACACTTATAGTGCAATTTCAAGTGCCTTTCGTAAATAACCCCCAATGTGTGTGTAAAAAAAAATAAAAAAGCTTACCCCGACCCACCCAAACTCACCATTCAATTGATGCCTTGCTGCGCCTTCATCTGTTTGCAGCTGTCAAAAATACCTGATGTCAGCTGCTTACAGAGCCTAGAGGGAGCTCATCCCCTTGGTCATGTGACAGTGATTGGGCCTAGTGATTGGCTTCTAGAGGTCAAATGCTACCCCCATAAGCGACTGAGATAAGAGAAGGAACAGTGGGGTATGAAAAAGATTTGGCTCATGTATAGAGGCATGCTGTTGCCAACATCCCAAAATCAAATGGAAAGAATGAATACCTCTGGAGAGGTGGGACTTTCTAGGCAACCATAAATAGTGATGACAACTAGGTGGGGTATTGCTAGAGAGGTGGGTATCAGTGGGTTGGGAGAGGGAGCTTTTTTTACAGAAGTGCTCACTTTGTCCAAAATAGGTAAAGTGACAGTGTCTCTTCAAACTACATTTTAAATGTCAGGTTATGTGTTAAGGGTTAATTTTTAGTGTTAGGCCTCGTACACACGACCCAGAATCTCGTCAGGAAAAACCCGTTGTTTACCCTGATGAGATTCTTGGCAAGGAACTCTTGCCATCCGAGTGTACTGACTTTCATTTCAAAAGGACCGCGGTTCTCTTGAAAGGAAAGAACGCGGTGGCGTCATTGCGTTTTCTGGCAGTGCCCCTCCCGAGACTAGACACTAGATCCTGGATTGCTAAAACAACATCTCAATCCAAAGGATAGATGTTGACCCTGGATGAAGCTTAACCACTTAAGGTCCGGCCCATGTAGATATACGCCGGCAAAATGGCACGGACAGGCATAATCACGTACCTGTACGTAGCCCTTTAAATTCCTGCCACCTCCCCCATGAGTCGGACCGCGGTTCCCGTGGACTCGAGCATCCCGGTGATCGTCTCATGGAGGTATAGAGCGGGGAGATGCTTTTGTAAATCTCCCTGCTCTGACTAGTGACAATAACACTGATCTCGGGCTCCGTGTACTCGGAGCAGAGATCAGTGTCATGTGACACAGAGCCCACCCCCCCTACAGTAAGAAACAATATGCAGGGAACACTTAACTTCTACAGCGCCACCTAGTGTTTAACCATTTCACTGCCAGTGTAATTTTCACAGTAATCAGTGCATTTTAATAGCACTGTTCGCTGTGAAAATGGTCCCAAAAATGTGTCAAAAGTGTCTGAGGTGTCCGCCATAATGTCACAGTCATGAAAAAATCACTAATCGCCACCATTACTACTAAAAAAAAAAATAATAAAAATGCCATAAAACTATCCCCTATTTTGTAGATGCTATAACTTTTCCGCTAACCAATCAATAAACGCTTATTGCCATTTTTTACCAGAAATATGTAGAAGAATTTGTATCAGCCTAAACTGAGGAAAATAAATAATTACATTTTTTTGGGGGGATATTTATTATAGCAAAAAGTAAAAAATATTGAATTTTTTTCAAAATTGTCGCTCTATGTTTGCTTATAGTGCAAAAAATTAAAACCGCAGAGGTGATAAAATACCACAAAAAAAAGCTCTATTTGTGGCAAAAAAAAATTAATTTTGTTTGGGATCCAAGTCGCACGACCGCACAATTGTCAGTTAAAGCGACGCAGTGCCGTATCGCAAAAAGTGGCCTGGTCTTTGACCACCCAAATGGTCCGGGGCTGAAGTGGTTAAACAAAGACAGTGCTGTAATGGGGAGAACATGGATAAAGACATTGCCAGGTGGGTGATGTGATGTACCTGTAATGTTACACTTTACTTAGCATGTATACACTTATCATAAAACAATATATAAGCTGAAGTCCACTTTCATTTATATCGACTGCATTGTATGTCAGTTTAAAGTGGATGTAAATCCACTCTCATCCTTTCTAAACTACTTCCAGGCTCTTGAAGGATGTGGGGTACTCCTGTTTAAGCTTCACCAATGACTCTTGTGTCTAAAGTCATCCTATGTCCACTAGGGGCATAGGATGACTGGGAAATGATATCTCGGATTACATGAGATGGGACAGTAATGATAATCCACAATATATTCAAGAATGTCTAGAAGAACTAATTACAACTGGTCAATAGAGTGACTCATTCAATGTGGAACATAGTCTGTTAAGGGGGTAATTAAGTATGCTACTGTCATGTAAATTAACCTTAGTTTGGCTTCTAAAAACATGTTAATTGTGTGATGCTAATTAACACTGTTTTGTGTGAATTGCTATTGATGATAGATGTGGAATGTGAATTAGCACAAAGGTCGGATGTCTGACTTATGTTTACTAAAGGAATGTGTATTGTATTGAGGTGAGAAGAGCCGGAGCCTTGATCAGCTAATGTGGATTGTGTCAGACCCGGTGCCAGAAAGTCTACCCAAGATAATGTGTATTGGAGGCGCGTTAGTACCCATTGTATTATGTTGTGGGTGGAGTGTGTCATTGTCCCTTTGATTACTACAGCATGCTTTTTGGTGTATATAAGAGCCTAAGTTTACCATTAAAGAGCTATCTGTTTGGAACCAGTGAACAGAGCTGTGTGTCTCGTTTTCTGGGGGAAATCCAAGGGTCCTGTCTGCTGGATTGTGGAGTTTCGATAAGCTGTCTTGGGTTGGTGAAATGGAATATCGTAAACGGCGTAGACCCCTGACCATTACAGATGCCTCCTGCATGTATCCTTACCTGTCAAATGTCTCCCCACTGGCTATTATAAGAACTGAGTCTGTTGTCTTGGTGGGTGGAGTCGTGATGTCAGTAGACTGCCCCACCCTCCTTTACACTCCCCTTGTCAACATGCATTTGTCCTATGTATTTCTTACACTAAATTCTGCTATGATCAGTAATATCCAGTCAAAATCCAGAAAAGTATCCACATGACTTCAGAAAAGGGGGAGGGGGGTTAAAAAATAATGCTGTCTCCAAGCTAGTGCATGAGATATGTTAAATGACCTGTCACTCACAGCAAGGAGGCGGAACGGACCAAAGTTTTTCTCCATTAGTCCGTATTATCTCACTGAACAATAAACGAGGATTGCTCAGAGCTGGATTAACTTTGTGTGGCAAGACTGGGCACAGATAATAGGAAATCTTTTACTCTACATTGTGACAGCAAAAAAAAAAAAGAACATTTCGGGTTTACATCCACTTTAAGATCAACTTAACATGCACTTATGTCAAATCCCTATGATCAGCTATGGATGTTTCCATCAATAAAACAAAAAAAAAAGTTAAAGGATTTGTAACATTTGTAGTATTTATAAAACAGCTTCCTGCTATAATTACCTTAGGCCGCGTACACACGATCGAATTTGTCCGCTGAAAACGGTCCGATGGACCGTTTCAGCAGACATCTCCGATCGTGTGTACGGCCGAGCAGACAGATTTGTCCACCCGACAGATTTCAAAGCATGCTTTGAAATCTATCGGGTGGGAATCTGTCCGCCCGACATGTCTGCTGGTTAGTACACTTACCAGCAGACATGTCGTCCCGCACCGCCGCCGCACCGCCGCCGAATGGATTCGGCGAATGCGCGGAAGTGTTTTACTTCCTGGTGCGGTGACGTGGCAGCGTCAACGTCACCGCCACGTCACCGACACGTCAGCGCGCCGTCTGCTGGCGGGGATTTTGGTTTGCTCGTGTGTACACGCGAGCAAACCAAAATCCCAGCAGACAGATTTGTTCAAATCTGTCGGACGGACAGATTTGAACAAATCTGTCCGCTCGTGTGTATGGGGCCTTAGACATTGGAAATACACACTATTTTGATGACACCGCCAGTTTAACTTAAAACACAAAACAGATTACATTTGTCCTATTTTTTTCCATTGTCCGTTAAATCTAGGTCAGTGGACACCATTAAGTGACTATTAAAAATTTTCTAATGACAGTTATAGTTCCAGGAATAATACTTGGATGGCGGTAATTTAAACCGCACTCATCGACCACAGGGCTGAAAATGCTTTCTGTTTAAATTTTTACTATTCGTATTATTTTAAAGTTCCCCGTATCTGGTGGATTCAGCTAAACACATAGAATTCCCAGTAATCGGAGCCTTGCATTCAGCAGCTAACTGATGCATGGAGTGAAGTGTGCTGAGTACACAGGAAACTCACGCCGTTCTAAGCCATCCCATCTGGTAAGTTTTACTGCCCTCAGAACTAAGAAAAATGATTTGACCTACTTTCTGCTTGGAAGTAAAAGTTTTGCTACAACTGCATGCTTTTATGTTCAAAAGTAAAGTCAAGTCTCACCTGTAAAAAGTTTGTTTGTAAATGAACTTTTTTTTAAATAAGAAACATGTCATACTTACCTGCTCTGTGCAATGATTTTGCACAGAGACGCCCCGATCCTCCTCTTCTCTGGTCCCCTGCTGGTGCTCTGGGCCTCTTCCCTTTGCCAAGTGCCACCATAGCAAGCTGCTTGCTATGGGGGCACTTGGGTGTGCTCATTCCCGAGCCAGATCTCTGTGTCCATAAGACATACAAAGTGTGGCTCAGTCCCGTCCTATCTAAAGCCAAAAACAAAAATCTAATATATTTCAGCTTACCAATCCTAAAATGTTGCATCAGTTCTCTTTATTTTCTTTAGCTTTTTTACCATTTTATTTATATTTGGTGATCCTGCCAGTAACACTTCCTGTTCTAGGCTTATTTAATAAACATTCTGGGGATATTTGTAATGGGCGTCGTAAGCGTGATTCATTTATCTTTCAGAAACAGGTACACGAATCTATAGGTACCTAGAACTGAGATCGGAGCATCCATACAGAATACTCCTTCCTCAGTTTGCCCCCTCCATGGCCACTGCACCCGTCACCCTGAAAGGTGCATTATAGCTAAAGAGTTTTTTGTAGGGGTAGGTGGAGCCTGTTAGGAAACTGAGAGACTATTTCCCCATCAGGTCCACCTGGCAATTGACTGGCAATGCATGGCAATGGATGGATCTTTAGCTGCTATTCAATCCAATAGCAGCTTTTGAATTCATTCGCTGCAATCTGCTGTCAATCAAAAGCAAGGTGGACCTCATGGGGGGCTCCACATCGGGCTCCTCCCTCTCAGTGACTCAAATAATTTCTAAAATATTGGCATTGCTGTATTGGGGCAATGACTTCACCATTATCCTCAGGCCCTTTGTTTAAATTTGGATTTTGGACAGAGAATCTCCTGGTGAAAACTGAATGGGGTTGGAGATGGAGCTACATACACCATATTATCAAAAGTATTGGAACGCCTGTGTTTACATACACATTATTATACAGGATTTATAAAGCGCCAACAGCTTACACAGCGTTTTACAATATAAAAGGAAGATAATACAGTTATAATACAATAAAATGCAAGAGGAGTAAGATGGCCCCGCTGAGAAGAGCTTACAATCTAATAGGGTGAGGCAGGTGGTACAAAAGGTTGTAACTGTAGGGAATGAGCTGATGGAAGTGGTAAAAGATATTTGGAGATGTGGTAGGCTTCCCTGAAGACATTCGTTTTCAGGGATTGCCTGAAGGTAGCACAAGTAGGGGATAGCCGGACAGGTTGAGGTATCATGTTCCAGAGGATGGGAAAGGCTCTGGAGAAATCCTGGAGACAAGCATGGGAGGAGGAGACAAGGGAGCATGAGAGTAGGAAGTCTTGAGAAGAGCGGAGGGGACAGTTTGGGTGATATTTGGAGACAAGATTGGTGATGTAGCTGGGGGCAGAGTTGTGAATGGCTTTGTATGTTGTGGTTAGTATTTTGAATTTAATTCGCTGGGACATTGGGAGCCAGTGTAGGGATTGGAGGAGAGGGTTGGCAGACACTGAGCGGTTAGTAAGGTAGATAAGTCTGGAGGCAGAGGGGATAGCCTATAGAGAGGCAGGCCACTGAGAATGGAGTTGCAATATGAAGGTTAATGGCATCCCAGTCTTAGTCCGTAGGGTTCAATATTGAGTTGGCCCGCCCTTTGCAGCTATACCAGCTTCAACTCTTCTGGGAAGGCTGTCTTCAAGTTTTAGAAAAGTCAAAGTGAAGCTGTCTCTGCTGGGGAGCCATCTTGTACACTGTATTGTCATTGGTGTGGAGGGACTTGACTGGTCTGAACAGAGTCCTGACCTCAACCTGATAAAACACCTTTGGGATGAATTAAGTGGAGACTGCGGGCCTGGCCTTCTCGTCCAACATCAGTGCCTGACCTCACAAATGAGCTTCTGGAAGAATGGTCAAACATTCCCATAGACACATTTCTAAAGTCTTCTGGGGGTGCAGTCAACAGTATATACATTTTTGAAACATGGGGGAGGGGCTCCTCTCCCCCACAATATTCCTCAAACTTTGTTAATGTCCGACTGTAATTTTCTGCATTACCAAGGGTTTCTAAAAAATGACGAACCTGCCGAGCTTGCCATAAAGGGATTTCAAAACGCCCACCTCTTTGTGTTACCAATTGTTAGCCACCCCCTATCTCCTAGAAAGTGTGAGGCTTGAAATCTACCCTTTTCTCTTAATTTCTTAAATATTTGGGGTTCCATGCCTGGTTGAAACTCTGGGTTTCCTACAATCGGAAAAAGGGGGGAATATTTAGTAGAGAATTTAGGATTCTGACATACTTTAATGCCTGTCCATAAGGTTGGGCCTATCGTATGGTGAGTTTGAACTATGTGGGGGTAATGCCGTCTAACACCATAATGCCCTATTTAAGGACTCTGGGCACATTTGTTGCTCAATAGTAATCCACAATTTATGATCCCCATGTCTACTCCAGTCAACTATCCTTCCCAGTTGGGCGGCCTGATAGTATTTCAGCATATCCGGTGCTGATATTCCTCCTGCCCCTTTGGGTAAGGTCAATCATTTTCTACCTATCTTTGTCCGTTTACCAGCCCAGATAAATTTAGTAAATACAGCCGGGATTTGACTGAAGTAAGACATGGAGATCCCAATTGGCAATGCTTGAAAAAGATAAAGAAATTTTGGCACTACACTCATTTTTAAGATATTACATCTCCCGAACCATGAATGCATCCCTCTACTCCAGCCTTCCAGCAATGTTCTAACTGTGCTGAGTATTGATTTAAAATGTAACTCAAATGTATCCTTTAAATCTGGGGGCATTTGTGTTCCCAATAGTTCAATGCTTTAGTCGTCCACTTGAAATTTCTAGAAAAAAATAAATAAATAAAAAAATCATAATTATGTCCCCTATTTTGTAGGCAATATAACTTTTGCACAAACCAGTCACTCTACGGTTATTGCGATTTTTTTTTTAATAGGATATTTATTATAGCAAAAAGTTAAAAATATTTATTTTTATTTTTTTCAAAATTGTCGCTCTTTTTTTGTTTATAGACCAAAAAAAACCGCACATTCGATCAAATACCACCAAAAGAAAGCTCTATTTGTGGGAAAAAAAGGATGTCAATTTTGTTTGGAAGCCACGTCGCACGACCACGCAATTGTCAGTTAAAGCGACGCAGTGCCGGAAGCTAAAATTTTGTCTGGGCAGGAAGGGAGTATATGTGCACAGTAGGCAAGTGGTTAATGGAATCCGGGAGTGCCACCCCTATCGCCTCCTATTTACCGTAATTTATTTTTAGGTTCGACATCTTCCCATAAAGTTCTAATTCTTTCATTAAATTTGGTAACAAAATTTGGGGTTTTGCTAGTGAGAAAAGCATATCATCTGCATATGCTGATACTTTATATTCCTTTGCCCAAGTTCAATGCCCGCAATATCCTTGTTCTGTCGAATCTTATTTAACAGTGGTTCTAGTGTCAGTGCAAATGGGAGAGGCGATAAGGGGCAACCCTGCCTGGTACCGTTTGTGATCATAAAAGGCCTGGAATACACCCCTGTTTACTTTTTCTAAGGCCCTAGGCCCCGCATACACTCCCGCTATCCACTGTACCATCCGCTCACCTAAACCCATTTGTTTTAAGACCCCCAACATAAATTTCCAATTAACTCTATCAGATGCTTTTTCTGCATCCGTATTCAGGAAAACACTCGATATTATATCTATAAGGTAGAACCAAAAAATAGAGTGAGTGGTGTATGAGTTCAGGGATGCTCCGTCCCTAAATTGTACATAGCAGAAAAAGTATCTCCCATGGGACTTTGTTGCAGCCAGACAAAGTAAACAACAAATATTCATTAAAAGGTAAATGTTTATTATACAATTTTTTTTATAAAATATACATATTACAATCCTCTGGTTACAATGGATGCACAATAGTATACAATGCCTTCCTATACAAAGGTAAGAAAGACATGTGGATGCACATTTATTGAACCACATATATTCCAACCCGTTTCAATCGTTAAACAATCTTCCTCAGGGGAAATTTGGTGAAGGTGCCTAAATGTATGAACATAGTAATAGAATTTTTGAAAAACAGATCACATTATACAAGAAATGGGAATGAGCTTCGTGTTCGAGTCGAACCCATGTTCAACTCGAACATCCACTGTTCGACAGTTCGTCAAAATTCAAACAAAACGGGTCGTTCGCGCCAAATTCGAGAGACGCGCCACGGCCCATAATTCACTGCGGCATTGCGCGGTGATGATTGGCCAAGCATGCACTATGACCCGCATGCTTGGCCAATTACAGCGCCGTTGGTACAGAGAGCCGTAATTGGCCAAAGCCAGGGTGGCTTTGGCCAATTATGGATCAGGGGTTTTAGTACACGCCCCACACTATAAAAGGCCGCCTGCAGGTAGGCCTTGTGTAGTGTGTTCCGGCGCTGTTTAGAGAATAGATCAGTCAGAGAGAGAGAGAGAAAGAGAGAGTGTCATTTTTTCTAGGTAGATAGAGCAGGCAGACAGGCAGAGGCAGGCAGGTTAGCCAGTTAATTTTACAGTGTGTAGATAATATATATACATCCCAGGAGTTGTACATATATTTATACACTGTATAGCTTAGCTAGATCAGTTCTTCCTAATTTACTGGCAGGTAGTTGATTGTGCTAGCTGCAGTATTCTCACGTGGTGTATTGCCTGTGTCCTCTGCAGTGTGCACCATAAAGCTACACAGGCATACTATAGACACCCAGCAGGTACAATATGTAAAGGAATTTTTCATTTTTTATTTTTTTTATTTAAGCATCATTAAAATCACTGCTCCAGGAGCAGTGATTTTAATGATGCTTAAATAAAAAAAAAAAAGAAAGAAAAATTCCTTTAAATATTGTACCTGTTGGGTGTCTATAGTACGCCTGTGAAAACGTCTTTGAGAACCCGGGTCTTGCACCAGGGAACATGTATCAATGGATTTTAATTTTTTTTAATGGTCGTTTTTTCTGGAGCAGTGTTTTTAATGATGCTGCATCATTAAAATCACTGCTCCAGAAAAAATACGTTTTTAAAACTTTTTTCCATTGATACATGTTCCCTGTGGCAAGACCCGGGTTCTCAAATACGTTTTCCGACAATAACTTGCATATGGTGCTTTAAAATTAACACTTTTGAATTCGAACGTTCGAGTCCCATTGACGTCAATGAGGTTCTAAATGTTCTCGTGAACGTTTGGTCCGTTCGAAGGTTCTGGTGCGAATCGAACGCGGAGGTGTTTGGCTCATCCCTAACAAAAAACATTTTACATCAGGCATTCCGCATTGCAGAATAAACTTTCATATGTACTGTATACCATACAGGGCTCAAAATTTCAAGTCCTGAGCTACTAGCCAGACCTCAAGGGTTACTCGCTGCCAGTTGCCCCACCCAACCCCTACCCTGCTCTGCCCCTAATTCCACCCCTAAACATGCCCTCATATATTATCTCATGAAATTACACTTAAATGTTCTATGCAGAATTAAGTTATAAAAATAAATATTAACAACAACTTTATCCATACCCAAAAATGCAACCTGCCGGTGTCCGTCAATGCAGCCTGTACCCGCCAGTGCAGCCTGTGTCCCGGTCCTCGGTGCAGCCTGTGTTCCCAGTTCAGCCTGTGTCCCCAATGCAGCATGTGTCCCCAGTTTTAGTCTGTGTCTCCAGTTTCAGCATGTGTGTCCAGGTTCAGCATGTGTGTCCAGGTTCAGCCTGTGTCCCCAATGCAGCCTGTGTCCCCAGTTTCAGTCTGTGTCCACAGTTCAGAGTTTCAGCCTGTGTCCCCAGTTTTAGCATGTGTCCCCAATGCAGCTATTGTCCCCAGTTCCAGCCTGTGTCCCCAGGTTTAGCCTGTGTCCCCAGTTTCAGCCTGTGTCCCCAGTTCAGCCTGTGTCCCCAGTTCAGTCTGTGTCCCCAGTTCAGCCTGTGTCCCCAGTTTCAGCCTGTGTCCCCAGTTTCAGCCTGTGTCCCCAGTTCAGCCTGTGTCTCCAATGCAGCCTGTGTCCCCAGTTTCAGCCTGTGTCCCCAATGCAGCATGTGTCCCCAGTTTCAGCCTGTGTCCCCAGTTCAGCCTGTGTCCCCAGTTCAGCCTGTGTCCCCAATTCAGCCTGTGTCCCAGTGATCGTAGAGGAAGAGAGGGGAGAGCCATCACTGCCGCCTGGCTAATTAGAGCACTGGGGAACATAACAGCTTTTATTACAATAGCTGTGTGTTTCTCCGCCGTGTGGCGTCATATACAGCCCCTCCCCCTTGTACAGGCACTTTGATAGACAGATCACCTTCCCAGGATTGGATGGTGATCTGTCTATTAAAGTGCCCGGACAAGGGAGAGGGGCTGTATATGACGCTACACTCCAGAGAAACACACAGCTTTTGTAATGAAAGCTGTTATGTTCCCCACTCCCAAGCGCTATAATCAGCCAGGCAGCGGTGGCGGCTCTCCTCTCTCTTCCCCTACGATCGCTGGGACAAAGGCTCCCATACAACCCAGGCCAATGGCGGAGCTCGCCCCCGCTCCCAGGCAGCCTACACTCGCCTCCCCTGGATTTTTTGAGCGCTGCCATATATATATATATATATATATATATATATATATATATATATATATGTGCCAATAGATATACACTATGGCCTAGATTCACATAGGGCGGCGTAACTATGAGCGGGCGTATCGTATTTACGCTACGCTGCCGCAACTTAGGACGCAAGTGCAGTATTCTCAAAGCACTTGCGTCCCAAGTTACGGCAGCGTAGCGTAAATGTCCTGAAGTAAGCATGCCTAATTCAAATGTGGAAGAGGTGGGCGTGTTTTATGTAAATTAATCGTGACCCCACGTAATTGACGCTTATCCCAGTGCGCATGCGTCGGATAGAATGCCTAAGATACGTCGAACACTGCCTACGACGTGAACCTAACTTACACACAGCCCTATTCGCGTATGACTTACGCAAACAATGTAAAAAAATACGCTTGTTCCGACGTCCATACCTTGCATGAGCTGCGCCACCTAGAGAGCTGCTTTATCTTTACGCGGGCGTATGTCTTACGTAAACGGTGTAACCAATTGCGACGGGCGCACTTACGTTCGAGAATCGGTGTATCTAGTTAATTTGCATATTCGATGCGGAAATCAATGGAAGCGCCACCTAGCGGCCAGAGTAAATATGCACCCAAGATACGACGGCGTAGGAGACTTACGCCGCTCGTATGTTGGCCGAATTTATGCGTAACTGATTCTAAGAATCAGACTCGCATATACGACAGCGCACATTCGGACTTATGATGGCGTACGTGGAGATACGCCGTCGTAAGTCTTTGAGAATCTGGCCCTATATATGCATATCGTGCAGTCCTGCAGGAATCCTACGCCCAGAGTGACCTGGCCCCAATTTACATCCTTACCACAGTCAGCAGTAGGTCCACGTGCCATTCAGCTGGTGGTTCCCAGGGCTCCAAGTCTGTATGGGGGACCTCAAAGCCGTCAGCTGTTACATTACTGAAAGGAAGAACAGAAGGACTGGCTGACAGACATGCATTCAGAGCATGCAAGCTCTTTCCCTAGGCCATGATATGGCCATGTCTGTTTGTGGGTCGTATATGTGTCCAGAAGAGCAGATAAATACATATACAGCCATATCACCGCCTGAGGCAAGAGCTTGCATGCTCCAAATGCACGCTTGCCAGCTAGTCCTGCTCTTTCTTCCGGTGACGTCATAGCTGACCGCTTCCTGATCCTCATACAGACTTGGAGCCCTGGTAACCACCAGTGCTGTTGAGTGGCTTGTGGACCTACTGCTGACAGCAATCTGAATCGTAGCAGAAAAGTTCCCATACGTGATATGCGCATTAATATCTGGTGTTTGTGGGTTGTTTTATTTAACTATTAAAACAGTACTTTTTAACCCTTTACTACACTCAGATAGTGCTGCTGTGTTTCTTGTCTGACTGTCGTTCCAGAGCTGCTTCTACTCTGACAGCTGGCTGCTTACACTTGAAGTGTAGTCAATATGGACTAACGCAATATAAGGACATTTCCATTTTATGGACACTATCGTCATATCTTTACTATGGGTAATTTTACGAGTATCATTACCAATTGTACTTTCTTTACTTGTTTTTGGGCTGAGTCCCACATGTCTTACCTTGTTTACCTTACCGCTCTCTATAGTGCCACTAATATCCTTCCAGTTTTATACATGAAATACTTTCTACCTGCCTAGTACTTCAGTTTTTCATTTAGATTTTTTCATTCGGGTACTTTGATAGGAGTTTGTCACAGCCACAAGATTCAAACCCACATTCTTTAACCACTTCAATACCGGGCATTTTCACCCCCTTCCTGCCCAGGCCAATTTTTCGTTTTCAGCGCTGTCGCACTTTGAATGACAATTGCACGGTCATACTACACTATACCCAAATGAAATCTTTATGTTTTTTCCCCCCCACAAATAGAGCTTCCATTTGGTGCTATTTGATCACCTCTGAGATTTTTTTTTTTTTTTTTGCGCTATAAACAAAAGAAAAGCAACAATTTTGAAAAAATAAATAAATATTTTTTACTGTTTAATTTAACCACTTCCATACAGGGCATTCTCACCCACTTCCTGCCCAGACCAATTTTTATTTTTTAGCGCTGTCGCACTTTGAATGACAATTGCGCGGTCGTGCGACGTGGCTCCCAAACAAAATTGACGCCCTTTTTTCCCCACAAATAGAGCTTTATTTTGGTGGTATTTGGTAGTGTTTTTTTTTTTTTAAATTGTTGCTCTTCTTTTGTTTATAGCGCAAAAAAAATAAAAAATTGCACAGCAAATTTAGTGCCGTTAAAAAATTTACAAGCATACTGTTTCATTTGATTTAATAATTACACTTTCAGACAAGATGGAAAAGCTGTGGGGCTAAATGACAAGCATCACTGGGCTAAGATAATGGAAACTGTTTTTTTGCACATAGATATCTTTTACATTAAAATTACTGCGGACTGGCTCGTATTTTTCCTCCAACGTATCTTCTGTGCCTGGCTTCTAACTAGTTCCCTGTGACTTTAAGGAGTTGCTGGAGTTCCTCTCTATATGTAGTCCTCTTGGAAGCCTGGCATGCTACGTGGAAGTCCCAGGATCCAGCCTGCTCAGACTGGGACCTGCAGTAGTAACAACTATACTGTCACCCGCTCCCCCACATGCACAGCTCTCGGCAAAGGATGTCTTCCTTCGCCAACTTCCTTTGGAACTGTCCTAAATAATTATCATCTGCCTAAGCAAGTAACAAGGCAAGTGAAAAAATATTTCCTGTGTTGAGCACCAGACTGCTTAGCCTGTAACTGCCTCCCTGCACATTACTGCAATCAATAGAGATACACTACTGGGCCAGATTCTCAGCGGCGTTACGACGGAGTATCTCAGATACCCCGTCGTATTGCCGTTTTTTTTGGCTCGTATCTATGCGAGTGATGCTTAGCATCACTTTTGCATAGATACGCTTCTACATCCGACAAGTGTAAAACCATTACACTTGCGGATCGTAGTTGTAATGACAACTCCGGCCACTAGGTGGCCTTTACGTTGTTTTCTCATTTGCATATGCAAATGAGGTAGTACGCCGATTCCCGTCGTCGCGTACGTCGTTTTCGTCCGCGTAAGGTTACCCCAGCTTCGATGTGGAGTAACCTTACGAAGTACCGTCGGATGCCGCCGTTTGCGTACTCCGATTCTCAATGGGGCTGGCGTACGCTGCGATTACGTCGTTTACATTGAGAAAATGTGACGTCCTTTGGAGCATGCGCACTGGGCTTTTTCCCCGTCCGGCGCATGCGCAGTTCGTTCGACGCGGGGGCGCGGTTAATTTAAATATAAGCTGCCCCATTTGAATTGCGTGGGTTTACGCTGGGCGATTTACGCGACGCAGGCGAAAACTACGGAGAAAGTGCTTTGAGATTAAAGCACTTGCTCTAGTACGATGCGGCGGCGTAGTGTAAATGGCATACGCTACGCCGCCGGAATTCTATGAGAATCTGGCCCACTGTATGCAAGGACACTGCGGTTGATTTACTAAAGGCAAATCCACTTTGCACTGCAAGTGCACTTGGAAGCAGGGCCGCCACCAGGGGGGTATAGGCAGTACACCTGTAAGGGGCCCTGATGACAACCCCCTTGCTTTTTAATTTTTTTGTTTAATTTTTTTTTTTATTCTTTTTTAAAAGGATTGTAAAGGAAATTTTTTTTTTCATAATAAGCATCCTTTACCTGCAGACATTCCTCTTTTCACTTCCTCATTGTTTGTTTTTGCTCAGAAGTTGCTCTATTTTTTCTCTGTTCTGTTCACTTCCTGCTTGTCTGATTGTTACTCACCACCGTGAAGGCTTTACTGCAGTGGTCAGTGACGTGCTCGCCCCCTCCTGTGAACTACATCTGTGCGGCAGGACGCTCTCTATGTGAGACTTCAAGGAGGTGTGAATTACTGGGCGTGACGCAATGCATACTGGGAAATGTAGTTCTTACATGAACCAGCGCCGCAAACCAGGAAGTGAATGAGAGAACAGAAACTAGAACACCGGAGGTGATATATATGAAGGAATTTAATAGGTATTTACTAATTTTTTAACAGAATCATTACACTATTCTGTCTGTCTACCTTGCAGACATTAATTTTAGCCCCCAAAAAAATTCCTTTATATCTCCTTTAATTAGAATTTTTTTTTTTTCGTTAGTATACCTGTAAGGGGCCCGGAGGTCCCCAGGTGCCTGGATGGCAACCCCCCTTTTTTTTTATTGTTCAATTCGCGGCACCCCCCCGCTTTTCAATTTGCGACACCCCCCGCTTCTCAATTCGCGGTGACACCCCTCCCCAGTACTCAATTTGCGCCCCCCCCCCCCCCCGAAGGGCCCATGGCTGAAGCTGTGTAAGGGGCCCCAAAATCAAAATTAAAAATTCCTGCTTGGAAGTGCAGTCGCTTTGGATCTGAGGGGAAGATCTGAAATGAGGGGAAGCTTTGATAATTTTATCATCCAATCATGTACAAGCAAAAATGCTGTTTTTTTTATTTTCCTTGCATGTCCCCCTCAGATATACAGTTACTGCACTTCCAAGTGCACTTGTAGTGCAAAGTAGATTTGCCTTAAACCGCTTGCCGACCGCCGCGCAAAAATTTACATCGGCAGAATGGCATGGCTGCGCAAAGGGACATACCTGTACATCCCTTTGAATTCGCAGCCGCCTGCGCCCCTGCTGCGAGCTCCGTGACCGTGCCCGAGGGAACCGCAGACTCAATGTCCGCCAGAGTCCTTTGATCGGCTCACAGAGAGGCAGAACGGAGGGATGCCTGTGTAAACAAGGCATTTACCTGCTCTGCCTTGTGACAGGATACTGATCTACTGCTCCCTGTGTTCGGGAGCAGTGATCACTGTCGTGTCACTGGTATCCCAGCCCCCACACAGTTAGAATCACTCCCTAGGACACCCTTAACCCCTTCCTCGCCTCCTAGAGGTTAACCCCTTTCCTGCCAGTGTCATTTACACAGTAATCAGTGCATTTTTATAGCACTGATCACTGTATAAATGACAATGGTTCCAAAATAGTGTCAAAAGTGTCCGATGTATCCACCATACTGCAGTCACCATAAAATCACAGATCGCTGCCATTTCTAATAATAATAAAAAAAATATTAATAAAAATGCCATAAAACTATCCCCTATTTTGTAGATTCTATAACTTTTGCGCAAACTAATCAAGATACGCTTATTGCGATTTTTTTTTTTTTTTACCAAAAATATGTAGAAGAATACATATCAGCCTAAACTGAGGTAAACAATTTTTTTTATATATTTTTGGGGGATATTTATTATAGAAAAAGTAAAACAAATAGCTTTTTTTTCAAAATTGTCGCACTTTTTTTGGTTATAGCGTAAAAAAAAAGAAAAAAAAAGACACCAATTTTGTTTGGGAGCCACGTCGCATGACCGCGCAATTGTAAGTTAAAGCGACGCAGTGCCGAATCGCAAAAAAATACCTGGTCATTGTGCAGCCAAATCCTCCAGGGCTGAAGTAGTTAATAAACCCCAAAGTGTTACAAGATATGTAGGTGTCATTTAGGGTCCTACTCTGAAAGAGGTCTGCAAGAGAGATACGCTTGGGAAGGCCTGACAGCAGGCTTAATATTCTATAAGACCAAGAATGGGCAACCCTTTCAAGTTGTGTTTTCAGGTGTTCCAGTGAAAGGTGCAGGTAATGCCACAGCTTGCAAAAACATTTTAGATGATTGTGCGCTTCCAACCTTGTGACAACGGTTTAGGGAAGGCCCTTTTCTGATTCATCATGAATGTGTCCCTACGCACAAAGCCAGCTCCAGACATGGTTTGAAGAGTTGACCTCAAAACCTTTGGGAATAATTAATTGTGAGCTTGGCCTTCTCATTCATCATTAGTACCTGACCTCACAAATGCTTTTTTGGCTGAATGGGCACATATTCCTAGAGACACACTCCAAAATCCTGTGGAAAGTCTTCCCAGAACAGTGTAGGCTGTTAAAGCTACAAAGAGGGGCCAACTCCAATTTAATATTCATTGTTTTGGAAAGGTTGTTCAAACTCTTATAGATATGGTGGTCAGGTACCCACAAACTTTTGGCCATATAGTTTATTTGGACTTGTCTCTCTAATTGATTAATATTTATGTCAACTTTTATACTGGATTTATTAATATATTGTTGAAAGTTTTTATTATTTAAGACATTATTAGACACATTTGCTAAATACAACTTACATTACATAACAGTTTATCATGATCCAATTACTTTTTAATGTCCCAACATCTATTATAGTATTCTTCTTCAATTGTAAATTGATCCTAAACTACTAAAGACAGCTTTTACAGGAAAACCAAGATGCAAATGTCAGTGGAGGCTGTTATAGCAGCAAAGAGGGGGTGACTAGTTTATTGCCCATCATTTTGGAATGGCATGTCCAAAAAGCTCCTAAAAGTTTAGGCTGGGTTCACACTATTGCGAATTGGATGCGGAATCCCTGCAAGCATGAGATTTTTACCAGGTTTCTATGGATATCTCCACTGCGAATTTGCACAGGAGCTGTCACATACTTGGACAGAGTCTGAAGAGATGAGGTCAGCCTATCTTATATCTCTGGCCCTGGTCCCACTGAGAGTGGAGACAGGAGAAACCATGGGCCCAGAGGGACACAAGCGCCTGCAGATGAAGCTCTGAAAGCCTGAAGCAGATGATGCGATTCTTGGAAGGCAGCAAGTCACAACAGGTCGCAGGCACGGAGTTGCAGATACCCGGGAAGCAGAGTGTAGCCAAACAGGAGACAGGAGCGTAGTCACACGGGTAGCCAGGTTCAGTAAAAGATGGGTAGCAAGGTGAAAAGTCATCAGGCGAAGCAAGGTCAGAGTAGGAAACCGAGTTCAGGAACTGATAATCAGAAGTATAGTGAAATCCAGTAGCAGGGTCAGGGAAAGCCAAGGTTCAGTAACAGGTGACAGGCAGGTAAACACAGGATACAGGTACCGGAACAGCTGAGATCCGTCAGCACTAGACTTGGATCAGTGCGCCTCTTAAATAGGCCGCCTGGCACCAAGGGAACAAGCAGACGTGCCCACTTCTCTGCGCATTGGCGAATGTGCATGCACGCGTGCGCCCGGAGCCCGCCAACAGTTCTCTTACAGGAGCCCCGTGCATCTTTTCAGGATCCAAATTCCAAAATTTGGGCTGAAATCCAACCTGAAATGGTGAACGAGGACACACCTGACCCTGCTGTGAGCCGCATGTGGCAATAGTGTGAACACAGCCTAAAGGTCAAGCTTCCACTAACTTTCTGCCAACCACCAAAAGAAACCACAGATGCCTTCCTGTCCACTGACTTAGTTCATCCCAGTGGAGACTTTGCTTGGCCCATCTGCCTGACCCTGCGAGGAGATTCTAGCCTGATTCTAGCCTGATCTGAACTCAAACCAGGGTGTAACTCCTGTCAAGGCTTTTGTCCCCAATATTGATTTCAGGCGCATCTTTTCTGTCTCTTCACTTAAAGATCCTCAACATGGACGTGGGCTTTTTTGGCTGGTGGGGCACACTTGAAAAACTGCTGCTGCAAGGTTTTTACTTGGTGGGGAAATCCAGGTTGTCTATCAAACTGTTTGATCTGTAAATTATGCAGCTGTTCCTACTTGATTGGACAAGTCTTCAAGAGGGCCATCTGGTAAGAATCCAGTTTTAGAATGGCACAGCGCTGCCATATTTTAGCACCAGAGTGGAAAAAGAAGCCATACTTGGCCTTTAGAAGTCAAACTAATTCTTTTGACAGGTCAGAACCAAGGAGTGTAAAGAGGACAGGTAGTGGTCAGTGCAATAGTCTGGGAGAGTAGTGGTATACTAGGTATTTCAGCAGCTTTGTCAATAGGGAGGGAGGAGGGTTGTGGACATGAATCTGTTAGTTTCCAATCTCAACTTTAAGGTGCACAAGTTCATTGCAAGAGTTAGGGATTGGCTGGAAAATAAAGCAGATGCTCTTGTCCCTTCCCAGGGCAGCACACTCTTATGCCGCATATACACGATCACTTTTTGTGATGTAAGAAACGTTGAAGATGAAGACACGTGACCCTGTGTCATAACGCGTAGGGAAGGAAGGAAAGACGTGCATTGAGTGGCGTGCTGCCAGCGCTGTGGTCGCCGTTGTATCATATGCAACATTCATTCGTTTGTCTTGTAAGTGCAATTCTTTTATTAAATTTGTTTACCCTAAGATAATACACGATTGGAGGCTCTTGTCTTCTCCCCCCTCCTCTCTGTTTCTTACGGCCACTAAGATCCTAGGCATCCATCCTCCCACTGATCCGCGGTGGTGAGCAGGACTCCCCAGTGAGGTTTCTCTCCATAAGGAACATCTATACATGCCTGCACTCACCGGCTGGAGATCCTAGGCATCTATCCTCCCACCGATCCGGGGTGGTGAGCAGGACCCCGCAGTTGAGGTTTCTCTGCATAGGGAACATCTATATAAGCCTGCACTCACCGGCTGAAGGTGAGAGTTCTGGGAGACCAGACCCCTGTGTACGGTGTTTCTCCTATCTCTAGGACCAGTGGGCATCCTTGCAGCATCCTTTTCACTATCACCTACCATTGTTGCACCTTTGATGTGTTGCACCTTTGAACTTCGTCCTTAATATTTGAGTTTGGCACTTTGCACTTTAATTAATTTTATTAATTTTATATTTATGCAATTTTTATTAATGTGATTATTTGCTCCTATTTGCGCAATCACCCTATTTTATCGATGTCAAAAACGTTGTTTTATCTCACGAAACAAAACAAAGTTTTTCAAACTTCCTTTTAAAAAACGATGCATTAAAGCTCCCGTCTCATAACTTGCTTCTGAGCATGCGCGGGTTTAAAAACGTTGCTTTGAACGTTGTTTTGCCCACACACGATCACTTTTTGTGAAACAAAAGATGACATTCTGAAAAACGACATAAAAAATTCAAGCATGTTCAAATTTTTTTTGGTCGTTTTTTTGAAGACATAAAACAACGTTTTGCCCACACACGAACATTTTAAATGACGTTTTTTAAAACGTTGTTTTATTTCATCACAAAAAACGACCGTGTGTTCGCGGCATTATACAAGTTTTATACTTTGACACTAGGAAGGCATTCTCATTACCCTGATTAGATTTGTGTAAGCCTTCTGGATTTAATATGCAGGTCTGGTTCATCTGGTTGTAGAGGCTCTGTGGCAGCTTTTTCACTAACCAATCCTTCCTTCCAGTGCAACCAGGCTCTCTGTCTAAAGCCCTGTACACACGGGCCAGAATCTCGTCAGGAAAAAAACGTTTTTCCTGGCGAGATTCTTGGCAAGAATCTCTTGCCGCTCGAGTGTACAGACACTCTATTCAAAAGAACCGCCGTTCTTTTAAATGGCAAGAATGCAATGACGTCATTGTGTGATGAGAATGCGTTTGTCACATTTGATGCCGTCACCGCCATCTTGCTGCACCCTACCTATGCCTAGGAAGCTACCGCACATGTGTTGGTAATTTCGAGCATGCATGGGTTTCCATGGAGAGGTAAGTATACACACACTCGGGTTTCTTGGCAGGAAAACACTGCCGAGAATCTCACAACGAGAAAATAGAGAACATGTTCTCGATTTTTCTTGTCTAGATACTGGGCAGTTTTCTTGACGATAAACCTGAAAGCCTCTTACACACGCTCGGTTTACTCGGCAAGAAAGCTCTGCCAGCAGTTCTCTTGCTGGCTCTTGCCGAGAAAACTGAGTGTGTGTACGAGGCTTTAGACTTAGGTATGGGTATAGAACTGCATATGCTTTGAGAAAGGGGCCTCTCTAAAGTGATGATTGTCACCATGTTTTAGACATACAAAACCGTCTTCTGATAGGGCTAAAAACTGCACCTGGAAGACTTACTTTTGGTGGTGTGAATTACTTGGATTTAACCCCCTTAAACGTCCTTAAACTTTATGTAAAGTCTCCAACTAACAATTGGACTATCACATTATATGCAGGGCACATTATTTAAATTATAACTTAAAAAAAGGCTCCCAATTAGCTTAAAAATATTTTTTGTCCAGCAGGCACTTAGGGGCAGATTCACACAGAAATGGATTATCGTAGCGTATCAGAAATACACTACGCCGCCGTTTTTTACCTGGCTCTACGTGGAATTCAGGTAGATTTAGTCCAGTAAACGACGGCGGCGTAGTGTATTTCTCCCGTCGCAATCCATCTGCGCGAGTAGGGGGCGTGAATCATTTAAAATAGGCGCGTTCCCGCGGCGATCGATCTGCGCATGCTCCGTTCGCAAATTTCCCGCCGTGCATTGCGCGAAATCACGTTGTGACGTCATTCGTTGTTTAGGTAGCGTCGTTTACGGGCGATCCTAGTCCCGAACGAGTTACGTAAACAAAAAAAAAAAAAAAAAAATTCGAAGCGGGAACGACGGCCATACTTAACATGGGCTACGTAACGTTAGAGCAGCAAAAAGCTGCTCTAACATTACGTACAAAAAAATAGACGAAAGCGATTGCGACGACCACTCGTATCTTCGGGAATCGCTGTAAAAAAACATTTGCATATCCTGACGCATCAAAACGACGCAAACTCCTCCCAGCGGCCGCAAATAGATGGCAGCGTAGATCCGAAGGCTTACGAAGACGTAAGCCTCTCGGATCGAAGCCCGAAGCCGCCGTATCATGGTTTGAGGATTCAAACTAGTGATACGGCGCGCGAAATTTGAAATTACTCCTGTCTAACACCAGTTAGACAGGCGTAATTGCTTTATGAATCTGGGCCTTAGTTTCCATTGTTATTCTGCTGGGCAGGAAGATTGGCTACAATGACTTAGCTGCCAGCGAGGAGATGTGATTATTTTTTAAATGTTTGAATTTTTTAAATGTTTGAATTTTTTTAATGTTTGAATTTTTTTTAATGTTTGAATTTGTTTTAATGTCTCTCTCTGGAGCCACTGTTCAAACTGAGAAGGGTTGAATGTGGATACTTACTAAAACAGAAGAGTGCAAAGTCTGGTGCAGCTCTGCATAGGACAAATCAGCTTCCAGATTTTATTGACCAAGCTTAATTGAACTTTTTTTTCGCATTGAAAAAACCTCCCTGAAGAAGACCAATAATTAAAAGGTCGAAACGCATAGGGATATCATGTGAAACTCTACACAACATAACAGGTTTATATAACACGAGCTGTATTTTTTCTGTTGTTGATGGGTCATGCATTTTATGTCAAAGCCAGAATTGCTTTTTACAACTCTTATGTAAACATTTTTTGTTAAAAATAAACTTTTTTTTATAGAATTGGATTGCTACTTCTTTCAATATAATTTTGCTACTTAAAAAACCCCTGAAGGATCTTGAATTCAATACAATGTATTGGGGTGTGCAGGACTGACAGCTCACCTATATGTTTTATCTATTCTATAAGCTTAAAGGGGTTGTAAAGGTTTGTCTTTTATTTTTTAAATAGGTTCCTTTAAGCTAGTGCATTGTTGGTTCACTTACCTTTTCCTTCCATTTCCCTTCTAAATGTGTTTTTCTTTGTTTGAATTTGTCACTTCCTGTTTCTGCTCAGTAAGCTTTCCACCATCATCTGAGCAGTGGAAAGTCATTTAGAATAGCTTACTGAACACCTTACTGAGTAGGAACAGAAAGTGAGAAATTCAGACAAAGAAAACAAAGAAAAAAACATTTAGAAGAGAAATCGAAGGAAAGGTAAGTGAACCAACAATGCATTAGCTCAAGGGTGCCCAACCTTTTGAAGGGCAAGGGCCACTTAAGCGACTTGGTAATCAGTCATGGGCCACAAGAGCGGAGCGGGTGGATGGCAGCCCACTTGGCTCTATAGAGCCCACTTTACTCACTGCACTTCTCTGTACCTGTAGATCAATTTGAAAGCAGCTACAGTACCTTTAATAACAGTATTCTATTCTATTTTTTTCCATCCCAGAGCAGGAGGTCGCGGGCCACATCAGAGGGCTCCGCGGGCCACTGGTTGGGCACCCCTGCATTAGCTTAAAGTAACCTATTTAGAAAATAAAAAACAAACATTTACAACCCCTTTAATTGAACAAGCTAAAGTTAGAAGCTGATTGGCTTCCATGCACAGCTTCATCAGATTCTGAGTGCACCAGTTTTAGTGAATCTCCCCCCACGTGTTGTATCCTGTAGGTCATACAGAAGCATAAGGCAAGAGACCCAACCACGTTAGCACAATCTGCTTCCATGGCTAGTTTTGGGGGCTCAGCACCTCCCCTGAGGAAGGGGGAATGCTGAGCCCCTGAAATGTGTTGGGTGTTGCAAAAAAAAATGATTCGAAGGACTGTACAAGTTAGTCGTTTCAACACTTTCCTAAATGCTTTTGAGAGTCCCGCAGGACACCATGTTTCCTGGTAAGCAACCTCCAGGACCTCACACCACTCATCACATTATAACATATCACCATAAGGTTCAATGCTCCGACACCACAGAAAGATAATAAGAAAGTTATGGAATAGCATGTAAAAATGTGAGTCGCATTAAAAATTACTAATAAGTAAACTTTGAAATAATAGCTCAAAATACTAACTCACTGTCATTACACTCTTCGGTTCCGTTAAACTTAAGTTTAGCATGAACATAGTGTGTTATTATTTGGTTGGTTTATAAAAATCAGGGCCACCCACAGCTAGCATTTTGGCTGATTCCTGCAAACTCAAGCCATCTATAGGGGCCTTAAGAGCTATAAGAGCTATAAGCCAGAGCAGGTTTGTTCTCTTGACCTCCTTTTGACCTTGGTATTGTAATTGGTGCTCTCCCTGTGCCACTTCTTATGTTACATTCCCCTGGATTTCCCCAGACTTTATATTGTTTGCACTTCTGTTGCCAACTCCCCTATGCCTGGAGCTACATGGAATGTTGATATAATTGGAAGTAGCCTTAAGGTCACATGGAATGCAAATACAGCTTTAAGAAGCTTAAGTGCGAAACGTGATGCACACAAGATGTTTGCTTGCTCAGGATGTTTTGGTGTTAGGTTATCTAATCTCTTTTATTTCCATCTGCAACCTTGACTTATTTTCACACGCTTATTTGGTTTTGGAGACACTTGACTCCTCCTTGTCGGTTCCCAAATAACAACATTTCTTCTCTTTTTTTGTTCAGGAAACAAGGGTAACCCCTGCTCTTTGTTTCCATACCTACATATCAGGAATATGAATCTGTGCACAAGGACAATTTACTTCTGGGTAAAGTCCAATTTTACTTTATATGTGAAGCCCTGTACACACGTCCCGGATTCTCGTCAGGGAAAAACGTTGTTTTTCCTAACGAGAATCCTGGCAAGATTCTCTTGCCGGCCGAGTGTACACACACACCGTTCTAAATAACTGCCGTCATTTTGAATGGCAGGAATGCGGTGACGTCATCGACTACGACGATGCGCTCGTCACATTCGATGCCGTCCCCGCCATCTTGCTTCACCCTACCTATGCCTTGGAAGCTACTGCACATGCGTCAATGGGCTTCTTGCAGCTGCATCACTTGCATGTGGATAACAAACGGTGCTGATCTGATCCCGGCATCCACCGACCTCTGCAGAGACAGCTCGGGACATCCGGGGGATGAGTGTGCTCTGACGATAATCTGCTTGATTGAAGTTGTCAGATGAAGAGTACGAAGTAACCCAGAGCCTCAGCTTCCACCATCCTATACTAGTCACATGCCATTTTTGGATTTTCCACCAGAGGGCGTCCAGGATACTTCAGCTCCACTGGTCTGAACGTGAAGTGGCGTCTCAGACGTGTGACGTCTATGCGATCGGACGGGAAGAGCGTGTGTCCCCGCAGAGCCTACTGCGCCGCATTTCCTGCTGTAAGACCCGTCGGATGGTCACGTCGGATGGCATTGTCCCTTTCTCTTTGTGGTGACACTCCAGCATTGTGGACTGTTTGATGTCAGGTCCTCACCCTAAGATCTGACGGCGGCTCTCTGTGTATCACTTTATACCATCTACCATCAAGGTACTGTCAGCGTGTGTTTTTGTCCTCATGATGGCCTGTGCATGGAACCGTTGAGGTTTAACCCCATGAATTGCTGGTGTCTGCTGGTGGAACTGTTTGTGCACATTGCTTACTACTCTACAGCCCTGTATATTATCCTATATGGACTGTTTTCTCCCTTGTTTTTAGAAGTGGATCTGCAATAAATGGATTATTTTTTCTCTATATTTATATGATTATTTTCTTTTATCCCAACAACATTGGGCTTATATATTTTATATATATTTTACAAACATTTAAGAGCGCGGACTTGTTTTGTGTATATTGCGTCAAAGTCATTTCGAGCATGCGCGGGTTTTCATTAAGAGGTAAGTATACACACGCTCGGGTTTCACGGCAGGGTTTCTCCTGCCGAGAATCTCACGACGAGAAAATAGAGAGCAGGTTCTCTATTTTTCTTGTCTAGATTCTGGGCAATTTTCTTGACGAGAAACCTCAAAGCCTCGTACACACAGTTTACTCGGCTAGAAAGCTCTGCTAGCAGTTTTCTTTCTCTTTCTTGCCTAGAAAACCATGCGTGTGTACGAGGCTTAAAGCTTGCAAATGGTGCCTTCATTCACAGGGCCAGTTATATACATAGAATAAATCATTTCTGATTCAGAGACTTAAAAGAGAAGTATGGGGTTTGGGGTTTTTGCCGATTTCTAATTACGTAGGTGGATGCAGCTCCCTGTCAAAAAGCCGGTGACTGTACATCACCGACTCTCTGCTCTGCCCCCTCCTCTCTTACTGGAGCGCTGAAATGTGGAGCTGTGGAGGGGGTGAGAGCAGTTGGCTCAGGCTCTCAGCAGGCCAGAGCCTGGACCTACTCTGTGATAATATCAAGATCTGCCCAGATTCTTGGCCGGCAGCTGGCTCAGCCTGCTACTTAAAAATCTTCTTGTTGAACCATTAAAGCACACTGGAACTCTAACCAAGACAATAGTTTGATCCCATCACCCCCCCCCCCCCCCCCTCACACACACACACACACACACACCACCACTACTATCCTGTCCAATTACATTAATTTAACAATAAGTGCAAAGCAAAGCCACCTGATTTGCATTATCTGTCCTGACATAACTCATCCAATCAGAAATACTCTGCACGCACATCCTCTTTTGGGAAGTGACAAGTACAACACTTTGACCAACTGTGCTATCCCCCTTGTCTATTGCAGGGACATGACGGTTATATGTCCTCTGGAAATCTACTGGGCTCTGGGCTCCTGCATTGGTTGAACTGTGGATGATCTGACTGTGCCTTGCTGAAGTAATCTGATGTTTTGGGAACACCAATTACTTGAGACGTGCAATAGCAGACTCAGTATTCCCATTCCTGCCACTGTTAACTCCTCAATAGATCTAACAGGGAGAGAAAGATAATATGATGCACACCAGAGAATAGTATGATCTTAGCAAGCAGAGACAACCAGAAGCTAATGCCTTTTCATCTTTAACACAGCTGCGTAAGATTACATGACATTTACATTAAGGCTGAACTCCAGGAATAAAAATAACCCTTGTAGTGGGGATCCCCCATACTGCAAATGATTATTATTATACAGGATTTATACAGCGCCAACAGTTTGTGCAGCGCTTTACAATGTAGAGGGGGGGGGGGGGCAGTAAAATTACAATACAGTTTAACACAGAAAGAAAAGGAGGGCCCTGCTCATGGAGCTTACAATCTAAAGGGAGCGGGAGGTGGTACAAAAGGTAATAGCTGCAGGGGATGATCTTATGGAGGTGACTCGGGTACAGTTTCTAGGTGGAGATGGGTTACTCTTCTCTGAATAAATATGTTTTCATGGATCGCCTTAAGGCGGGCAGGTTAGGGGCTGACTGGACATGCTGGCACAGGGAGTTCCAGAGGATGGGATAGACTCTGAAGAAGTCCTGAAAGTGAGCATGGGAGTAGGAAACAGGGGAAATGGAAAGCTGGAGGTCTTGAGAGGAGCAGAGAGGAGGATTTGGGAAACATCTGCAGATGAGGTTGTTGATGTAGCTGGGGCAATGTTGTGAATGTGCAAGTGTTAAATGCTTGTTTTGTCTAGGGGGAACATACTCCTGCTGGCTTTCTTCCAGCTGCATGATAGGTCCCCTAAAGCCATTTATTTTCTCAATACTGGTTACAGGCATCATCATGTACAATGTAGGACTAGCAATCCCAGATTTGTAGGGGAGAACGTTGAGGGTCTGTCCAGAACCCAGAGTGCTGGATAGAGGAGAACGATTCCAGCTAGCAAGAAAGTGAGACATAAGGTATGTGTAGCACCCTGCTCCCAATGACTGGGGCACTATTCTACATTTAGAGGGTGTCTGAGCCAATAGTGGGCTCAGACTTTGTTTAATTTCATTAAATTAGCCTCTGTTCTGGCTATGGTTGTGTTTGATAGGATTTCCCACTGTTGCCTGTAGGTGGCGTTACCACCTCAGGCCAATGTTGAAACACAAGCAAATCATAGTGCATTGGATGACCCTTCTCGGCAGCAGCCCAGTGGAAGTGGTGCCCCACTGTGCATGCTGGGAAGGGGCAGACGCCGTTTGTCGGGGTTCCTTCGCCTTGTGGCCCAGCTGGCACAAGGTATCTGTGTGTGATTCCAGCCCCGGGACCACGTTGGTCCGAGGCTGCTTCTCTATTGAGTAGGCCCAGCTATGCTGGCTGGGGCCTATGATTCAAAAGGGGATCTCAAGCTGTCCATCCAAGTGAGGGAAGCGCTTAACGAAGGACACTCAGGGAGGACCTGTCCTGGAGGAGACCAAGCAAAGCAAACTAATGTCTCAGGATAGGCCTGGTGACTTCGTTATACAGGGATCCACAGCTCTACTCGTCTTACAGTTCACCAGATCGGCTTAAACACTCTTTACTGTAAGGCTGGAAGTTTGGAACTTAAATCCTGTGGCAGAGGACTGATCATTCTCAGACGGTCTGTGGCAGAGACTGTTCTCATACTGGTTCATGCATCATCCCAGCTGCTAGGCCATGTGAGAGGGGCGTATCTGGGTGAGCAATACCCACTCAAGAGGGAGTGGTGACTGACTGATTGGAACTTTAGATATTTTTGTGCATTCTGTACCACGTACCTGAACCTTCCACTTCTCTCTATACTCTCCACTTTCTTCACAAGTTTTATGCAGCAAAAAGAAAACAGTTGAAGGTTTTACATCTTGTGTGGACATTGTAATTTCTCTAGACTGTCTTCCCCTGACAACAAACTTAGAGGTAACGTGCAAAACCCAAATCTAAACCAGCAGCTCCTACAGGGGTAGTGCTGAATAAGCATAGTTACTATTTCTGTTTCCCCTAGAAGGAATGATTATTTACTGTAACCTTTGCATTGCTGAGGGGGCCTCAATGCAAGGGTAATTTCCCCCCTCTCAAAGTCCAGATTTAGGGTAAATTGAGTTAACATCCTGTGCTCAGATCAGTGGAAATGTTTCCTACGTAGCATTGGCAGGTCACTGATTGATTTTTTTTTGTTGACTAAAGTTGCTGCTGAAGCTGGGATGCCAAGTGTTGCTGAGCCAGTGTTTGAAAACCTAATTAAAGGTCCCAACAATAGATTCTTAGACCACACATGAATATGAGCCTCACATGTAAACTCCATGAAATGTGAATTGGTGTACATAAAATTCATTTAATGATTTGCAGGAAATATAAAGGGATGGACCACTATGAAGTCCAACGGTATTGTAAATGACGGGCAATCACCATTCTATTCTGGTTTCTGCTGGCTCCACGATCTCCGTACAAAACATTTCATTTGAGGTTAAGTTGGCAGAATATTTGTCAGAAGTTTCAAATAAGCTGCTATATAAAAGCTCCAAACCTCAACTTCAGTTAATGCAAAATAAAGTAATAAAATCAGACCATTCAACTTTAATGGTCGAATCACACCCAATAGGAAAAAAAACAAGATAGGTCAGTAAATGCTTGATTTCTGACATCAGACACATTTTGATAAGCTTAAAGTTTTACATGTGACAAAAACTACCTTAAATGTGTACTGTTGAAGAAGTATTTTGCTAACCTATTTTATGTTTTAGATATTCTACTGTCTACATCTTAAAGCAGTAGTAAACCGCTTTTTTACCCCCAGAAAAATAAAAAACAATGGGCCCCTGGCAGGTTTAAGTCATAATGTACTAATATGCGCTGCATACTACCACATTATAAAAGACTTACCTGTACATGGAGTCCTCCAGCACAGCGCTGTCACGGCTTCCTGGCACTGCCACCTTAACTCGGACTTCCTTTCAGGTTCGCGGGCTGTATGAATGGCCGGGGCTGTGGTAACGTCAGTTCCGCACATGCATGCGACGTGACGTCACCGGCTGAATGTTGTGTGGATATCTCCTAAACAGTGCAAATGTACTTTACCTACAGGTAAGCCTTATTATATAAGTTTAAACGTGGAGTTTAATTCCACTTTAACTGCATTTCTACCTCCACATACATCACTTTGATGCTGGATTTCCTTTTTTTTTTCTTTTGTTGTTGAAAAAATATTTAAGAATTGGAATCAAGTAAGAAGGCCACACACATGTAAACTAAAATATGTCACACCAACATAATTACTTACTAGTCTAAACCAATATATTTAGGTAGGTCCTTAAAAACAAACATTTACAAAAACGTTTCAATCAATATGCAGTGGGAGGGTCTACCAAAACATTGAATGTAAGGGCTCATTCACACATGATATTGGAGGGGCGGGGGGTGGGATTGGTAAAACCACATGATTGAGCTGAATTTTTGCCACCTCTTTCCCTTAAGCCAACGTTTGAGGTGCTATAAGCGCGTTGGTTCGCTTCAGCGTTAGTATTGTAATTGTAAAAAAAAAATACTGACACATGTGCCACTGTCACATGAGATACAAAAAAGTATCAGTAATCGGCGAGTACTTGAAAAACAGTATCGGTACTAGTACTCGGTCTTAAAAAAGTGGTATCGGGACAACCCTAGTAATTACCTCTCCTAAGGTCAGCTGTCTCCACAGTCAAGCATGGTGCTGGCTCTGTTTACAATGGAGATAATAGAAAAAATAAATAGCTGGATAGCCGCACTCCAAATATTCACCTTTATTGAAAATGTTTAAATCAAGGCATCAAAAATAGGTACATAGTAACCGCCGCTGACACGTTTCACACCAGGCACAGTGCTTAGTCATAGCCCCTTTTTTTGATGCTTTGATTTTAAATTTCTCAATAAAGGTGAATATTTGGAGTGCGGCTATCCAGCTATTTATTTTTTCCATTAGAAGACGGTGCCATTGCTGCCAATTGCCGGCAAATGTTGCCTGAAATTTCTGGCAAATGTTGCCGATTTGACATGTCAGATTGCATGTCAAATCGCACCAGTGTGAACCAGGGATATATCCACAAATAAAAGAAAGTGAACCAAAAAAATGTTGTCAATTTGTTTTAAGGGTACATTTTAGGGATGCATGCGAGCTCAAGTCCTGCGGGAACGTGTGGGAACGGAATCCCTGCACTTTTTTCACAGCAGGAACCCAGTTCCCTTTGCAGGACTAGAGCAGCCGAGAGCAGTCGAGCCGCCCGAGCCAATCCTTCACTAAGCGGCGATGCCCAGCACGAGTCACTGTCAGGGGCAGGCGAACCTTAGTAATCCTTTATGTTACTAGCCGATTCCTGTATATGGATTCAACTCGATGCCGCGTGTCTCCTGGGAGCTTTTGTCATTGTTCCCAGGAGACATTGCGGAGGTCTGCCGTGAGTTATCCCGGGATTTAGAAAGAACTGTGCGAAACGCATCAGATTTTTTTATCCCACTGCTTGCTGTGCTTTGTCTTGTAGTGCTTTTATCCTTTTGCACCAATAAAGGTTACCTTCAATGGTTGATTTTGGTGTGCGGTTGTCTATATTTTCTTTGATCTTTCTAAATCCCGCGATAACTCGCGGCAGACCTCCGCAATGTGTCCTGGGAACAATGACAAAAGTTCCCAGGAGACATTGCGGCATCGAGGAAGTGACGGAATACCCGCACACTACCCGATGAATCCATATACAGGAAGCGGGCAGTAACATAAAGGATTACTAAGGTACAGTGGATCGAAAAAAAAAAAATGTGGTTTAGTAATTATGCATATGAGCGTATCATTTTTTTTTTGGTGGGGGAGTGGATCTTGGGTGGGAGTTCCTACACTTTTTTTCCCCAGGACTTGACCCCTGGATGCATGGCGAGGAGTGAAAAATGTGGGTGGAACTTCACTTTAGGTTTAGGTGGCAGGCTGATTTTAAAGTTCAGAATAAAAGTGTTAATAGCCCAGGCATAACCACCACCATGTTTAAGTATCTGGTTTCATTTATAGTTGTTGGCTCTTTGAGTTCAGCAAATAAGACCTTGCCTTAATCCACCTCTTTCTTATAACCAGAACAACAAATTAACCTGGGGACGGTCTAAATGCAGGTATCGGCCTACTTTGCTTAGCAGTTATGGTTTGTGAGAAGATTAAGAGTTACAGACAAGTTAAATGCTGGGAAAACAGCCAGTGACTGTAAATACAGTGACTATGCTGCGTTTCCCTGGAGCTGTGGAAAAATGACCACGCTTTTCTGGCCACAGTGAAACCTGCATCTCTTAACAGATGAAATATTATTTTTTATCTATATTTAACTGGTCTCTTCACAGTCCTCAGCATTCATGCTTCAAATGAAGAGCAGGTTCTTACCTCACTGGAGAAAAAACATTATACATACTATACTAATACCCAGTTGGTGCTAGAGTAATTATCACCTTCACAGCTAGTGAATATTACATGGGACAGCAAACAACAGAGAAGCATTGTTTACATTAAGTGCATCCAAGTTAAGGCTTCTTTGCCCTTAATTTTTTATTTTTTATTGCCTGGAAAAGTATAAATAATGGAACATAATATTTCAAAAAGGTATTAAATAGGAAACTTAGAAGTAAATTAAAGGGAGACTATCTGGGATAATTTCAAAATCTTATTTTAGTTACATATTGGTTGATTTACCGAAACTGGAGAGTGCAAAATCTGGTGCAGCTCTGCATAGTAACCAATTGTAGTGATATCTATTAGTGGGTAGATAATTAATATTTAGGTATTAGTATGATAATGTACCGTATATACTCGAGTATAAGCCGACCCGAATATAAGCCGAGGCATCTAATTTTACCCCCAAAAAATGGGAAAACGTACTGACTCGAGTATAAGCCTATGGTGAGAAATGCAGCAGCTAATGGTACGGTAAGTTTCTTTAGTGTTCTAAGAAACCAGCATCCAGTATTAGACCTGGTCAGACTTATCCCCTCTATTCCTCTGCAATATAAGTCTGTATAAGGAGACTTTTGATAAACAGTGGCGATTGCTCAGTTATTTCAGCACAGAGCACTGCAGTTGATGTGTGAGGCCCCGTACACACGTCCGAGCTTCTCGGCAGAATCCAGCGAGAAGCTCGCTGGGATCCATATTCTGCCGAGAAGCTCGATCATGTGTACGTTTTCGCCGAGAAAACTGTCGAGCAAGGCATCGAGCCAAAATAGAGAGCAGGTTCTCTATTTCCTCGATGGGCCATCGGGACTAATGGCTTGACGCCTTTTTCGACAGCCTGGTCGACGAACTCGACGGCCGGCCGAGAACCTCGTCGGGCGGAACGATGAGTTTAGCCCGACGAGGTTCTCGTATGTGTGTACGCGGCCTAAGAAGTGTAATTTTTATTTGAGTCATAAATCCATGCTGGCAGCATTAGGGCGAGGGTGTACAGTAGGTAGGTATAACATTTAAAAAAAAGACAATAACTTTAAGCTGAAAGTTAAATCGTACTTTACAAAAAAAGAGTTTATAAATAATTTATCATCATTAATGAGATTTTTTCCCTGTTTAGATATGCAAATATATCTATCAAAAAGAAAACAAAGATAGATGTAACAACTTTCCCTGTAAATATTGTTTGAGTTTGAAACTTTACCAGCTGATGATTCAGGCCAATTTTCTTACTGTTGAACATGACTGGTATTTGGCTTTCGTATTATCCTTGACCCATTGCCTTGTATTCTCTCTGACATTCACTCCTTCAAAGCTCCATTTTTGTTTCTCACTTATTTTCAAATATTTCCATACTGTTCCGGGGGGCCGCTGTGTGCTTTTACTGTGACTGGTGTGAGCCGCGGCTACAACAAAATGGCGGGGACTCGTAAACAATGCAGGCTGCTGTTAGATCTCTAGAGGCGGCTATGCCTCATATTCTGTATAGCATGACGAGCCGCCTCTAGAGGTCTAACAGCGGCCTGCATTGTTTACGAGTCAAGGCTATTTTGTTGTAGCAGCAGCTCACACCATTAGCAGTGAAAGCACACAGCGGCCCCGGAGAGAAAAACAGAAAAACATCCACACAAACCGGAGTGGCCCCGAGCACACCCGCACACACCGGAGCGGCCCCGAAACAGTAAGTAGGGACACTGACTTGAGTATAAGTTGAGGGGGACATTTTCAGCCTAAAAAAAGGGCTGAAAAACTTGACTTATACTTTAGTATATATGGTAGCAGCAACCCAATTCTTCCAGAGAGATGCACTTTATTGACTTCCAACACAGAACAAAGTCCATAAGATACTTGCAGCAGATTAAATATAGAAAAATCCAACAGAGTAAAAATGACAAAGAAAATTAGCCTTCATAGTCACATTTTTCCTAGACCTGTGCCTTCATATCCATGGAGCATGAGAAGACTGACTGCCGGGTTATATCTCATATACATGGAAGGGCTGAGCAATTTGAGTGTCCGTTTCTATTAGGCCTTTGATCTGCTTCTGTCTTTCAGAGTGACAGATAATGACCCCTAGCCATAAACAGCTGCAGTCATGAACTGTCCTAATTTGCATTCTTGCATATTTACATTAACATAGCACAGAGTCATTATCTGTCCCCTTTGATATGCGTAAATAGATTCACAGATACCAATGTGGTCCTGCCCCACCTTAACACCCTTTTGATGTGTAAAATAGATTTGTCCTGGAATGCCTACATATAACACAATATATAATATACATCCACATATATACCGTATTTATCGGGGTATTGCGCGCTCCGGCGTATAGCGCGCACCCCTAAAGTGGACCCGCATTCCTGTGGAAAAAAGATTTTTGTACTTACAGTTTTGGTGTCTTGCGCGGCGTCCATCGGCGGCCTCGTCGGGTCCGGCGCCCGTCTGCAGCTTCTGGTGTCCTCTTCGTCGTGTCCGGCGTCCTTCTGCAGGATCCTCCCCGCTCGATCCCTGCTTTTTTTTGAATACCGCGCCTGCATATACCGAGCGCAGTACACTCGTGTATAGTCGGGCAGGCTCGGCTACTCTCGCGCTCACGTCCTGTTCTTCCAGGACGTAAGCACGAGAGGAGCCGAGCCTGCCCGACTATACACGAGTGTACTGCGCTCGGTATATGCAGACGCAGTACACTCGTGTATAGTCTGGCAGGCTCGGCTACTCTCGCGCTCACGTCCTGTACGTCCAGGACGTGAGCGCGAGAGGAGCCAAGCCTGCCCGAGTGTACTGCGCTCGGTATATGCCGGCGCAGTATTCAAACTCGGCGCGGGAAAGCGGGTATCGGCGTATTTATCGCGCACCCACGATTTTGCCCTGAATTTCAGGGCAAAAAAGTGCGCGGTATACGCCGATAAATACGGTATATATTAATATTACAACACCAATCAGCTTCCAGTTTTTTTGTCAAAGCTTACTTGAACAAGCTGAAATTATAAGCTGATTGGCTACCATGTGCAGCTGCACCATATTTTATATTTTGCACTCTTTAGTTTTAGTAAATCAGTCCCATAGTTATATAGTTGGTAAGGTGGTATAAATACATCAGTCCACCCAGTTTGCCCTGTGTGGGTGTGTGTATGCATTTATGCCTCTTATGCCGTGTACACACGATCATTTTTCAGCATTAAAAAAAATGTAATTTAAAAGGATTGTGTGTGGGCTTCACATAATTTTTCGGGTTCTGAAAAACAACATTTTTTTTTTCGAACATGCTAAGTAGCTAGTTATTTTTTGAGGTTCGCCCGCCAGGTTTTTATAGCGATAGGTAACCCCATACATTTTCTAATAAAGGTTTTAACCCCCGATTGCCCCTAGAGTTAACTCTTTCACCTCCTATTGCCACCGTCACTTAGCGATCATTTTTCTGATCGCTGTATTAGTGTCGCTAGGTAGCTAGTTATTTTTTGAGGTTCGCTCGCCAGGTTTTTATAGCGTTAGGTACCCCCATACATTTTCTAATAAAGGTTTTAACCCCTGATTGCCCCTAGAGTTAACCCTTTCACCCCCTATTGCCAGCGTCACTAAGCGATCGTTTTTCTGATCGCTGTATTAGTGTCGCTGGTGCCGCTAGGTAGCTAGTTATTTTTTGAGGTTCGCCCGCCAGGTTTTTATAGCGTTAGGTACCCCCTTACATTTTCTAAATACAGTTTTTAACCCCTGATTGCCCCTAGAGTTAACCCTTTCACCTACTATTGCTAGCATCACTAAGCGATCGTTTTTCTGATTGCTGTATTAGTGTTGCTGGTGCCGCTAGGTAGCTAGTTAGTGCCAGTAACGCTTACACCCACGCGCAAAGCATACACCCCCCATATGTGGAATTACATCCTAAAATACATTCTGCTGCTTCTCCTGAGTACGGGGATACCACATGTGTGAGACTTTTTAGGAGCCTAGCCGTGTACGGGACCCCAAAAACCATTCACCAGCTTCAGGCTTTCTAAGGGTGTAAATTTTTGATTTCACTCCTCACTACCTATCACAGTTTTGAAGGCCATAAAATGCCAAAATAGCACAAAAACACCCCAAATGACCCCATTTTATCAAAGTAGACACCCCAAGCTATTCGCTGAGAGACATGTCGAGTCCATGGAATATTTTATATTTTGACACAAATTGCGGGAATATGACAAACTGATTTTTTTTTGCACAAAATTGTCACTAAATTATATATTTCTCACACATGCCATGGTTATATGTGGAATTGCACCCCAAAATCCATTCTGCTGCTTCTTCTGAGTACGGGGATACCACATGTGTGGGACTTATTGTGAGCCTAGCCGCATACGGGGCCCCGAAAAACAAGCACCGCCTTCAAGATTTCTAAGGGCATACTTTTTTGATTTCACTCCATTTTTTTCCCACAAATAGAGCTTTATTTTGGTGGTAAAATGAAGACAAAGAAAAATGGATAGCCGCACTCCAAAACCTGATGGGTGGTCTTTTATTCAATAGACAGCATGTACAAAAATAGGGTCACAGCAGTAGAAACAAGGAACAGCCGACGCGTTTCGCACTGGATCAGTGCTTATTCATGGCCATGAATAAGCACTGATCCAGTGCGAAACGCGTCGGCTGTTCCTTGTTTCTACTGCTGTGACCCTATTTTTGTACATGCTGTCTATTGAATAAAAGACCACCCATCAGGTTTTGGAGTGCGGCTATCCATTTTTCTTTGTCTTCATTTTGCTTAGTGCACTGCCAGCACCCTCGGTATCCTGCACCACCTGTAACCATTTAGTGATCCCACCTGGAGCGGTGACTCCTTTCTCTCTTTATTTTGGTGGTATTTGATACACCTCTGCGGTGTTTATTTTTTTGTGCTATAAACAAAAAAAGAGCGACAATTTAAAAAATATATATATTTTTTTTACTTGTTGCTATAATAAATATCCCAATTTAAAAAAAAAAAAATTCTCAGTTAAGGCCGGTACGTATTTTTCGATGTATTTTTGTAAAAAAATCGCAATAAGGGACTGGTTTGCCCAAAAGTTATAGCGCCTACAAAATGGGGAACAGAATGATTATTTTTTTTTATTATTATTTTTTTACTAGTAATGGCGGCGATCTGCGATTTTTATTGGAACTGCGATATTGCGGCAGAAACATCGGACACTTTTGACACAAATTTGGTATAATGCACACAACTTGACGTCCAAAGACGTGATCCCGGCACTTTAGGTCCGCGCTGCAGACGTCTTTTGATGATAGCGCGGACCTGAAGTGGTTAAATATTCATATATTGTAATCATATCTCCTCTTAAGCATCTCTTCTCCAGGAAAAACTAGCTTAATGTGTGTAATCTTTCCTCATAATTTAGGTCCTCCAGCCCCATTATTAGTTTAGTTGGCCTCCTTTGGACTCTCTCCACATTCTTCCTGAGGACTGGTGATCAGAATTAGACAGCATACTCAAGATGTGGCCGAACCAGAGTTTTGTATTGTGGCAGAATTATCGATTTATCTCTTGAGTATATTACCTTTTTAAAGCATGCCATTAGTGTGCAGGCCTTGCTTGCTGCAGTTTGGCATTGTATGCTATTGCTGAGTCTGTCATCAACTAGAACCCCCAGGTCCCTTTCTATGCTTGATTCCTCCAGGGGTTCTTCCCCTAACATAAAGCCAGCATTTATACTTTTAGCCCCTATGTTCATCACTTTACATTTCCCTACATTGAACCTCATTTGCCATTTAGTTGCTTACCCCTCTATCTTATTGAGGTCTTCTTAAAGTTTCAATATTCTGTTGCAAACTTAGCTTTGTATCACCAGCAAATACCAACCTCTATATTGTTTATGAACACATCAAACAGAATTGGTGCCAAGACAGAGCTCTGAGGCACCCCACTCACACCCAGAAGCTATGCTATTCATCACCACCCTTTGGACCCGCTTCTGTAACCAATTTTATTCCCAGGTACATACAGTATCGTTTATGTCAACAGACTTCAATTGCAAATTAAGCATTTATGTAGTACAGTGCTCATTGGGACTATGTCAGTAATGATGATGCGGGACATAATTTAACCATACCAGTGAAAGGTGTGCTTTATGTTCCTAATCTAGAAGGAGGACTCTTATCTGTGAAACGTCTAACAGCCAGAGGACTCACTGTGAAATTCCAAGGTGACAAGTGTTCCATTTTAAACGGCAAACAGACAATAGCAAGTGCCAAGCTGGATGATCATCTATATCATCTAGACACAGTGAAGGAAAAGGTGAGACTATGTATACACAAGCACAATGACTGTATACATATATGGCACAGACGTCTAGGTCACAGACACCCAGAATGCATACAGGAACTACAGAGGAGGAATCTGACAAGGGACCTAATAGTATCCCCTTGTCCAGTTAACTGTTAAATGTGAATGTTGCATTAAATCTAAAGCACAGGCGGCGTACACACGACCGAGGTTCTCGCTGGAAACCAGCGAGAACCTCGCTGGAAGCTGCATTCCAGCGAGGACCTCCGCCGTGTGTACACAGAGCGCTCGCCCCGCCCGTCGGGAATACCATTGAGCGAAAAGAGAGCACGCTCTCTTTTTGCTCGACGGCCCGCCTGGATGAATGGCTGGTTGCCATTCCCGACGGGCGGGTCGCCGATTTCGACGGCCGGCAGAGAACATCGACGGGCGGAACGATGTGTTCTGCCCGTCGAGGTTCTCTGCCGTGTGTACGCGTCTTTAAAGAGCAACACTTCCCAAAGTCACCAAAGGAGAGCCTCAAGACCACTTGACTTAGTTCACAGTGACGTGTGTGGTCCACTAAACCCACCAACACCTGGAGACAACAGGTACATAGTGACTTTCATAGATGACTACTCAAGATATACAGTCACCTACCTAATGCAACACAGAGTGAAGTTTTCGACCAATTACAAGACTATATAACAAAGACAAGTAACAAGTTTCAGAGGAAGCCTTTCATATTTCGGAGCGATAATGGAGGTGAATTCACAGGAGGCAAGATACAAGAGTACTTAAAAAGGCATGGAATAGAACATCAAAAGACAGTCCCGTATACACCAGAACAAAGTGGAGTAGCTGAAAGTAAGAACAGAACTCTGACTGAAATGATCAGATGTGTGCTGACAGACTCTGGACTACCGCAAAAATACTGGCGTGAGGCAGCCATGACAGCTACATATTTGCAGAACAGACTTCTTTCCAGAACAGTGGAGAAAACCCCATATGAACTATGGCACAATGAGAAGCCAAGTGTAAAACACCTAAGAGTTTTTGGATGCAAAGCATTCATCTACATTCCTGAAGAAAAACGCACCAAACTCCAAAACAGAGCGTTTGAAGGTATCTTCGTTGGATACAGTGAAAATGTCAAGGGTTACAGAATCCTAAATCCCAAAACAGCCAAGGTTACCATTAGCAACAGCATAACTTTTGTTGAAGATTCAAGAGACAATGTAATGACAACAGTAGAAGCAAGAATATAAGAGAAAACTGACATTGACCAGCCCATCTCTGTAACTTCCGAACAAACAGTTGAAGTGAGTATAGACTCAACCAGTACTGAAGAGCAGATACAAGAAGGCTCAGACACAAAAACAAGACGGTCAACAAGAGAAAACAAAAGTAAACCACCTATACGTCTCTCATACAAATCAAGTACTGCCAGTATCAATGAACCTGTAAACTGGGAAGACATATCTCAACTTTCAGAACAAGAAGCAACTAAATGGATAAAGGCTGCTGAGGAAGAGATAAAATCCATGCATGACACTAAAACATGGACACTTACAGAACTACCACCCGGAAGGAAAGCCACAGGCTGTAAATGGACTTGTAAAATGAAATACAATACAGATGGCACAATTGAAAGATACAAAGCAAGACTAGTAGCCAAAGGCTATTCTCAAAAATACAGAGAGGACTATAATGAGACATTTGCACCAGTAGTCAAGCACACTACAATACGGACTTTGCAGACAGTAGCTGTCACAAAGAAAATGCAAGTGAAACATTTTGATGTGAAAACCGCGTTTCTACATGGCGATTTAACAGAAGAAATCTACATGGAACAGCCGCCAGGATTCAAAGATGAACAAGAGTCAGACCTAGTATGTAAACTTTGCAGGAGTATATATGGCCTAAAGCAAGCAGCCAGAGCGTGGAATATAAAGATACATGAAGTGCTTACACATCAAAACTTTCAAAGGAGTAAAGCAGACCCCTGCTTATTTCACACACACCCAGGCCACAGACCAGGTGGAATAACCCCTATCACCTGACTCTTTCCAAATTAATAAACTATCCCACCAGTATCAGCGCCCAAAGAAACTCCCACTGATTGGCTGAGAAACACATTTACTCCTAACCTGAATTAACTGTAATTTATTTGCTAATGCAAAGGTAACAGTGCCACCTATTGACAGAAACGAGAATCACAGTTCAACACAAGCTTAGGAGAAAATCATTTGATCAAAGTACTAATTAGCCAGGCTAGTTACCACCTAGCACAACTAAATTTACTAACAGCCCTGTCTAGGACAAGGGTGCTACATATAAAATACAGCTAAAGCAAAATGGAAGCCACAGATACTCATCTCCTCTCCAAGGGTCCAACATCTGCAAGGTCCTCTGCCAGCGCTGACATTTTCCCTTTCGCTTTTTCCAGGTGTCGGTCATTGCTTGTCTTGATTGACTGGCGTGGGGTGACATAACTTCCACACATAAGTAGGAGTTAGTCATCCTGACAGAAGTGTAAGCTAAACTATAATTGCTCAGCTCTGTGTACCTTGTGCAGAGGGCTGCAAATGGGCAGGTATGTTTATTTTATTGCAAAATAGACATTGTATGTCTCTTTTCCTACAAATACCCTGCCTACTCATAAGTGGTTTAAAGTTGACTTTAGTAATGCATTAATGAACGCATAGCTGCAATTATTTTGTATCTTATATTACCCAGGAGTTCAGCTTTAAGTACATTTCATGTTGAATTTTTCTTGAATAGTGTTTACCTGTAAAGCCACACTGGGCTGCGTGATAAGTAAATGTTATTTTAAGCCTGAAGAGTTATAGAAACCAAAAAAGTTTGCTATTTAGAGATTCTACTACAGTAGACTCACAGCCAAGTCTTATCATTACTGTCACATTTGCTGTTACAAAATTCTGCATCTATGTCAGAAGCCAAGTATCACAGTTATGTTGATCTGTTGCTGATGAGTTGCTCTACTCTCATCTTGTTCATTCAGAAAATACAATTTACAGCAGAGACAAGAATGTATGCCTACTCAGGTGCAAATTGGAAATAAAAATTCTCTTTAGTTAAGAAAACTGTGTATGTTTACTGCCATTCAATAGTCTACCAACGCTAACTCAACTACCACTTTTTTCAATATTATCATATTGTAAACTTTAACCATAACCATTTCCCAACTGTACTATAGCTAACAGACAGCTACAGCGTGGTCGTCTGGTTCTGGGAAGGCGTCCATGGGCGTCCACCTAGAACCACATGCCTGCTGGGGCGCGCAGCCATCGCGCTCTGTGACCACTCTGTCCTCCATACACAGCTGATCGTAGATCTGGGTAAAGGGCCAATAACAGCAGCCCTTTATTATATATCCAATCACAGCTGAGCACCTCTTGCAGGTCCTCGGGGGGGGGGGGCAGATCCACCTGAGCTTGCAGAGGAGGAGCTTGCAGAGGAGGATAGAGCAGAGTATCAGTCTCTGGCAGCATGCACCCCACCGCTGGTCCTCGGGGGGACTGATCCGCCTGTCCTCCGGGCTGCTGTCAGAGCTTGGAGAGGAGGGGAGATCAGGGTAGCAGTCCCTGTCTGTCGGAGCTTGGAGAGGAGGTTGCAGGAATCCAGACTCTGGGTGGTGCCGACACATCAGGGTTGCGCCTGCCACACCTCACATTCTGGTGGTCAGGGAACTCTCGCTTCCCCTTGCTCTAAGTCCAGGACTACCCATGCCAAGGGTTCAGCTGCTTTGGGCCCCTCAACAATTAAAAAGGGCCCTGGGCAGCTTCCCCTTTTGCCCTGTGTTAAAGACGGCCCTGGAACTGAGCGATTTATACAATTTGGTATTTATTTTTATTTATTTTTATATTTCAAACTGTTATTTAGTTCAAGAAAAGTTAAGCAAAGACGATTATGACATTCAGTGTCTAGAAAAAGATCAGTCTAGGCTCTAGGGGTTTCTTTTTAGGGTTTTTGATGAAACAGGAACTTAGATAGGGATGGGCAGCATGGAATACCACCCAATCTGCAAAACTGTACAACTTGAAGACTGCTTGACTTTTGACTGCTATGCACAAATTTCAGTCTGTATTGCACAATATCTGGCAATTGGGCAAAAACGTCTGGCTGTATTGCACAACATATAACTGTTCTGCACTTGCAAAATAAATTTCCCATTGGATTTCTAAGCAGACTGTGACCTGTACCTCCTTAACCTTCCAGAGTCTCAACGCATCACACTGTCACACTCAGCAGCACTGGGCTTTTGTACTCATATAGCCACAGGACAGTTGGATTTCTTCCCAACAACTTACTCCTGGCACTCTTCAGTAAGTCTCCTCTTGACTCAGCTCATTGTCTGGACAAATGTTCATTCGTATGCCCCCCCCCCCCCCCCATCCCTGCGGCCAAGTACAAGTACTACACTAGGAGAGTGTTACAGAAAAAAAATGGTGCAGACTCGATGGACCTCTTGGTGTTATTTCTGCTCCCCTTCTTCCATGTTTCGATACAACCATATTTTCTTTGCCTGGAATGACAGGTGTAGCTGTATACATAGATACAGAAATATATATGAATCTCTGAGCAGCTACATGTGTACAGGGCCATATGCACTTCCCTGAATGAAGGCAGCTGGTCCAAACAATGGACTTTTGGCAGTTTTTTCTCCCAATACTATATATGATGGTTCCCTTCCGTTCTTCTGACAGCATCCTACTGTCAATGGTTGCTAAAGAAGTGTTAAAGGGGTTGTAAAGGTACATTTTTTCCCCTAAATAGCTTCCTTTACCTTAGTGCAGTCCTCCTTCACTTACCTCATCCTTCCATTTTGCTTTTAAATGTCCTTATTTCTTCTGAGAAATCCTCACATTCTGAAGATGGCGAGCAGGAGTGTCAGGACGCCCACTAACACACAGCTCCATTCTCTATCTGCAAGGTAGAGAGCATCATGACACTCCTGCTCACCCCCTCCCCCCTCAAGAGGCTTTCTCCACACCAGGGAGAAAGGCTTGCATTACGGTGTGTAGTTACAGACAGAAGAACAGGAAGTGAGGATTTGTCAGAAGAAATAAGGACATTTAAAAGCAAAATGGAAGCATAAGGTAAATGAAGGAGGACTGCACTAAGGTAAAGGAAGCTATTTAGGGGGAAAAAAAATACCTTTACAACCCCTTTAAGGAAGTCGATTGACTTCTTTCAGACAGGGGTGGCCACACACTGATCAAAATTTTTCTTTCCCCTACTGAAACAGTAACATTTGGATCAGTATATGGCCAGGCTTACTAAAGCTTTTCCCCCAGAACCTCATTCCTTCTTCTCCAGTACAGATTTCCCTATGAAAAACTCTTTCCCTGTTCCATGAAACTCATTCACCAGACGAGTCAGTTTAGAGTTGGAGAAAGGCCTACCTAAGCTTGGTCATGTGAATGGAGCTTAGAAGGAGCTAAGGAAATACACTTTTGCTTTAAAATGCTGCTGTCTGTGGCTGAAATCTAAGGCCACGTACACACGAGGAGACAGGTCCGACGGACCATTTTCATCGGACATGTATCCTGGGATATTTTGGTCTGATGCAGGGCTCAAAATTTCAAGTCCTGAGCTACTAGCCAGGCCTCAATAGTTACTCGCCACCAGTTGCCCCACCTAATTAATACACTGCCCTGCGCCTAATTGCACCTGTAAACACGCCCACGTAGATCATCTCATTGAATAACACTGTTAAATGTTTTATGCAGAATCAATTAACACAATTAAATATTACCAACAACAACTTTAACGAAATGGAACAGGGCACTGGGGGCAGCCCAGAGGGACATGGCACTGGGGGCAGACCAGAGGGACAGGGCACTAGAACTGAGTCTCTTCCCCATTCTCTTGCTGTCTCCTCTGCAACTCCCATCCATCCTCTCTCTCTCCCTCTCCTATTCATCTCATCATCAGGAGCCTGTGTGTGCGGCTCCACACTTGCATGTCCCCACTCCCCCCTTTTATTCAGGCTGGCAGTGAGGGGAGGAGCTGCAGCACAGCGGGAGGGAGTACAATCCAGCGCTGAGATCCACACAACTGCACAGCCATTGACACCATAGCACAGCGCACACTGACACTGCACAGCACACATTGAGACCAGTCTGTTCAGTGCTCTGGCTGAACTGTTGGACAATTACATAGAGCACAAGGAGAAGAAAACTGCACAAACTGGAAGGCTGCCGCTCTCATGTCAGGGCAACTTTCAGTGAGCGCTGCACCGGAGTGGTAATTTTCGCAATCCTTCACCTCACTCATTACTTCCTGCTCTCTGCTCTCCAGCTACATTGGTTGGGGGAGGGGGGCAGGCTCATAGAGGTCATACTGTTAGGTCCCATGGCTTAATGAGGATTGTAAGGAGAGCACATGTGTACTGCTCTGCCTGTGTGCGGCTCACCAGACTACTTTTCCCGAGCATGCACTTTTCCTCTTCGGCCACCAATCTCATCGGGACTCTAAGTGTAGGCACAGATTGGAGGGAGATTGGTCATGCAGCCCCGTCATCACTCGCCCCCAGCTTAAATCTACTCGCCAAATGCTAGTAGGCGAGTGGAAATTTTGAGGGCTGTGTGTGTACACACCATCAGACCAAAATCCCCGCGGACAGAGAACGCGGTGACGTGACGGTGATGTGGCGGTGACGGTGACGCGGCGACGTGCACAAACAAGGAAGTACAAGGCTTCCACGCATGCGTCGAATCAATTCGACGCATGCATGGGATTTCGGTCCGCTGGTTAGGCGTACTAACCAGCGAACATGTCCGACAGACAGGTTTCCAGCGGACAAGTTTCTAAGCATGCTTAGAAACTTTTTTCCACTGGAAACCTGTCCGCTAGGCCGTACACACGATCAGACATGTCCGCGGAAACTGGTCTGCGGACCAGTTTCCGCGGACATGTCTCCTTGTGTGTACGCGGCCTAGGAGATGTCAGGCAAGTGCTTTGGGTGGGTGGTGACTGTTAGCGCTAGCTGCTGCACCATGGATGCTCTGGGTTGTTTGGACCACTTATACTGCCCTTTATATACACCTCTTGGGTTTATATGTACTTTCATTTTAGTTATACTTTACCTGTTATTAGTTAAACATTTGTAGAAATAGACCTTTTAGAATACCATCTTTTATAATCAATACATAGCTACCTTAATTATGTATTCAATGGTTTGTTATGATATATCTAGGTCATCAGGCAGACAATTAATGCCAAATTTTATCATAAATAAAAAAGTCAAGAGCACCCCTTTGACAAAGCTTTCTTAGGAATATCTCATTATTCTGGATATTTTGTACATTTTGTTTCTTTGCTATAATAGCTTTTTACCTAAAACAATGAGGCCCATCTAAAGTTCTGCCAGTTTTCTCTATTCTATTAACTTTTTATTTGTGTTACCTTTTGTGCATTGTTTAGTTTGAACTTGGACTGCTTGGGTTGCTGTAAAGTAGTTTAACACAACCTTTATTAACACTCAAATACTCAAAAGCAATTTCTTACTTAAAGCCTATTGAGCTGGAATAAAGAATGACTTCACATTTGGAATAAGGGTACACTGTTGAATCTGCAAGCCATTGGTAGCACGCCAGTGCTAACTCAACAAAACAAGACATGGTTTTTAAATTTCGATGAAGATTCCCAAACCTTACGTATTCTGCAATAAAATTAATACCCACCTAAAATACAGTAAGTGTCACAGGAAATGTATTTTAAATTTTATCTTATTGTATTTTTGGATTAAAGAGGCGTTTTTAAATGTCAGAGGGGAAAAAGAGAAAATAGAATCTACTTATCATTTCAAATATTTTTATTGGTTCAAAAATAGAGTGACACTTCAACGTTGTACAAAACAGAGTAAATAAATACAATGATCGGGGCGTGGCCTGCGGCGGACCAGGATGGATGCCTGAACCCTGAGCTCCGATCCACGGCCCGGACGATCGCAACTTTCAGCAACCGATCCTCCCTGCTTCTCACCCTTTGGTACAGGGAAGGACCGAGGACACCGCGGGGCATGCCTGGACAACGGCAGAATCCCCCTATACCGCGCCGCCTCACGGATTATTATCCGACAGCCGCAGCGATGCAGGGAATCCAAGATGGCGCCGGCTCCAGCCTCGGAGGACACGCAGGCACAGACAGAGCGCCTGTTGCTGTGAGCAGCCCTCCGCTCTCCTCATCAGGACACCCTGACAACACCATCAGGGAATCCATGGACACTATCCCTCCTCCGGTGCGCTCTACAGACACCTCACAGCAAGATAGAGGTAAGAGACTGGCTACCTCCCCTGTCCCCTCGCCTACTAAAGAACCTTTGGCTAAAAAGCAATCCTGGTCAGCTATAGTGGCAGGGACGTGCAATAACCAACATGCACCCTCCCTTGCTGCTGTCCCTGCTTCTGATAATGCTGTTACTGAAGTCATGCTAAAATCCATGCTGCTTACACTACAGCAAGATTTACAAAGAGATCTGCAATTCTCTATGTCCCAAATCCATGATAGAATTGACTGTCTGGAAGAACGAGCAGATGCTCTGGAGGATAATCTGCAGGATTATTCTAAAGCACACAATGAAGTAGTGGAAGTGCAGGAACATCAAACTGAGGAACTCCGCCGTATTAAATTGAAACTTGCCGATTTGGAAGATCGCTCAAGGCGCCAAAATATTAAATTTAGAGGCATCCCAGAATCGATCAAACCAAATGAACTTACGCCATATTTACAACAGCTTGCCACTTCGCTGCTCCCGCGCATTAACGTTCGCGAGGCATTAATTGACCGGGCACACAGAATAGCGAAACCGTCACATCTCCCAGATGATATCCCCAGAGATGTCTTGGCTCGGTTTCATTATTTTCATGTCAAGGAGCAACTTCTCTATGCGGCTAGATCTACAAAGCCCCTCCCGGCTCCATATACCAATGTCAAGCTATTCACTGACCTATCCCCTGCCACGATGGAATTTCGAAGAGCTTTCGCACCGGGTTACATCTATTCTTCAACAGAAAAAAATAACGTATAAGTGGGGCTTCCCGACTAAATTGTTGGTCACTCATCAACAACAGATTGTTCCCATTCTTACCCCGAAAGACGGGTATAAGAAACTGACCAATTTGGGCCTGCTGCCGATCTCTTCTGGTGACACAGGACAGAGGAGTCCCCCTCGCGCACCCTCTGGGGCTGGAAATCTGACGTCTCATATCGTTGAGAAACACTGACTTATGCCCTGCCTCAGTCCTCTCTCTACCTCAGTCCGGCCGGGATGAGGCCTGTTCACTTTTTTTTTCTCTCTTCTCCTATAGAGTTTTAAGTGTGCTAAGAACATAGTTTCTTATACTGTTTGCCTTTAAGGTTTGACGTAAGCATTGCGTTTTGTTGACACAGCAAGATTTTTTCTTCTTTTTTTATATATCTTTATTTTATTTTTATTTTTTTATTATTATTATTTTGTTTTATATATTTTGTTGTTCTGTTATATATATTGTGTACATCGGATACTGGATATTTGCACATATTTCACAAATTATTCCACTGTATCTCTGTGCTATTTAGCCTTGTTGATAGGTATAGTCTCCTTCCCTCTACTAGTATCACCCGAGTCATCTTATCATCATGGCCCTCACACTCACCTCCCTGAATGTTAAAGGGCTGAACTCACCTTTTAAGGGAAATCTACTTTGGAAAGAAGCTTTAGCGCAACATGCTGATATTCTTTGTGTACAGGAGACCCACTTCTCTAATACGAACCAACCCCTATGTAAGCATAAAAAGTACCCGCATTGCTTTTTTGCCAGCGCCCCGAAAAAAAAGAGAGGGGTGATGATTGCCGTAAGCGCTGCAGTAGACTTTTCATTAACCCACGGTGTTTCAGATGACGATGGCAGGTATCTGATCCTCTCTGCTACAATTAATAACCGTCCCCTCACTATTGTCAACATTTACGCCCCCAATACGGCTCAGAAAAAAATCTTTGTTAATCTATTTGCTAAACTTGCCCCCTACAGATCCTCATCTCTGATCCTATGTGGGGATTTCAATGATGTACCTGACCCCTCTCTTGACTCCTCCAACATTGTGAGAGGTAGACCCTCAGCATTATGTGCCCTACTCCTTAGAGAGGATCTATATGACGTGTGGCGCTGCCTTCATGGCACAGAAAAAGATTATACCTTTTTTTCTCCTCCCCATCAGTCCTATTCCCGAATAGACCTATTTGTTACTGACAAGCACCTACTACAGTCCGTCACTGAAGCCCAAATAGGGACGATCTCCTGGTCGGACCATGCGCCACTCACAATTAAACTTTCATCCCCCTCCCAAGTCCCTAACCATACGATTTGGAGACTAAATACCTCCCTCCTTAACAACCCTGCCTTTGAAACCCAGATACGGTCAGAGATTGATGATTACTTCCGATATAATGTTGACTCTGTGGCTGATCATGCTATTACATGGAATGCTCACAAAGCTTGCCTGCGGGGTTTATTTATTAAACTTGGAGCCCGTTCTAAAAAAATTCACTCTTCTACCACTGAATCCCTCCTAAAACAAATCCGCACCCTAGAGACTGAAAACAAGAAATCTCCTTCCCACGACGTCTATCTAAAACTGAAACACCTTAGATCTCAACTTAGTGATCATCTCAGGAAAAATTTTGACTATTATATCAAACGCCTTAATCTGCGTACCTACACGGCAGCTAATAAACCTGGCGCCTATATGGCTAAACAATTTAAAAAGCAACTCGCCAATAAAAAGATTCCGTTTCTCATTAACTCCCAAGGGAAGCGACTTAATAACCCCCTAGACATTGCCAATGAATTTAGTAGTTTTTATGCCAAGCTTTATAATCTCGCTGATAGTGAGCAACTCCCTCCCCCATCTAAAGAATGTATCTCCGATTTCTTGATTTCCATTTCCTTGCCCTCCATCTCCTCGGAACAACTCGCTTTTCTTGCAGAACCTTTCTCAATTACTGAGATACATGATCTCCTTAAAAAACTTCCCCTTCATAAAGCCCCGGGACCTGATGGACTCCCTAATGAGTATTACAAGCGCTTTCCTGAATTGTTGCTCCCCCACCTTTGTAACATGTACAATCAATTTGTATCTACAGGTACTATTCCGAAGGAATCTCTTGATGCTTTGGTGGTTACCATTCCCAAGCCAGGCAAAGCAACAGACAACCCCGCCAATTACCGCCCAATATCTCTCCTAAACACAGACACCAAGATCTACGCTAAGCTCCTAGCACAGCGCCTCGCGAATGTCATCCCGTCGATCATTCACCCAGACCAAGTAGGTTTTGTGCCGGGGCGTCAGGCCTCAGATGGTACCAGGAGATTTATAGACCTGATACAGTGGGTGGAAAACAGTCAAACGCCTTCTCTCTTCCTATCTCTGGATGCAGAGAAGGCGTTTGATAGAGTTTATTGGCCTTATATGGAAGCGGTTCTCAGTAAGTTTGGCATCTCAGGAACCTTCTTATCGGCTGTGTTGGGCTTATACTCTCATCCATCGGCACGCGTCTGGACTTCGGGTGTTATTTCCGATCCGTTTAATATCACTAATGGCACCAGGCAGGGGTGCCCATTGTCCCCCTTAATTTTTGCTATGATAATGGAACCATTAGCACAGGTCATTAGGTCCAGCACGTTAATATCTGGCATTAAAATTGGAGATGTTGATCATAAAATCGGTCTTTATGCCGATGATGTCATTATTGCCCTAACCAACCCCCTAGTCTCCCTCCCCGAGGTTCAGCGTATTTTAGAGTCTTTTAGTTTAATTTCCCTCTATAAATTGAACCATAGCAAATCCCTTATGCTTAATTTAGGTTTAGACCAAGCGCAGACCCATTATATCTCGAAAATTTTTCCCTTTGCGTGGGCCTCTAACTCTTTTCTTCCCTACCTTGGGATACAACTAACATTCCCAAGCCGTATCTTACTTAGGACAAATTTGGAAAACCTCACGGGCAAGCTTTTGAGGCTCACAAAAGATATGACCCATGTTCCCGCCTCCTGGGCTGGAAGAATTGCTCAGGCGAAAATGTTTCTGCTTCCCCATATTTTATATCTGTTCCGAACTATCCCTCTCCCGATACTACAAACGCAACTGAGAAAAATTCAAGGGATTGTTAACTCCTTCATTTGGCAACAAAAAAGACCCAGAGTAAAAAAAGCTGTGCTCCTGACCCCGGTCCAACACGGCGGAATGGGTGCCCCAGACATTCTAGCCTACTATCGTGCAACAATCCTAGACCAGCTCAAAACTTGGTGGTCGGACCAACACCCCACAACATGGCGGCAAATAGAAGCTACTGCACTCGGTGCAAATCCTAAACATGTCCTCGCGGCTTCTTGGCTTAATTTCAAACCACAGCGTAACTCCCTGGGCACTATCACAGCCTCTCTAAGAGTCTGGTCCGCTGTTTCGCAAATTCATTCGGGTATATCGGCAGACACACTTTCATTGCTGCCCATTGAAGCAGTTGCTCTGTTGGCTCCTGATCTCCCCATCGGGAACTGGATTAAACTAGGAGTTGTCAACATAGGTGTTCTCTTTTCATCCGGGGGTATACACCCCTTCTCCTATCTACAACAGAAATATGGCTTGTCCTCCAAATCGTTCTTTATTTACCTCCGAATAAGGTCTCTTCTCTCCACAATTCATCGCTCATCTACAGATTCTTTCTCCCTGCCTCTACTCAAAGCTTTTAACTCCAAGGATCCCAAAGTTAAAGGTATTTCCCTCCTTTACAAGATGATTACTAAGCCAAGTCTAGAGCTACTCTCCCCTTCTATTCAATATTGGTCCTCCTATATCCCTCAATCACCCCCACCTGATGTCTGGGTGAAGGCCCTCTTGACTCCACTGCGCCTATCTCATTGCATTAATCATTGGGAATCCCTTCAGAAACTTTTTCATAAATGGTACTTCACCCCGGATAGGCTGGCGAAAATTTACCCGTCCACCTCCCCCAAATGCTGGAGAGGATGTGGCGACATTGGTTCCCTATCCCATATCTGGTGGGATTGCCCGCCTCTCAAAATATTCTGGGCAGAGGTTGAGAAACTAATTTTTTCATTGTGCTGCATATCCCTCCCAAAGTCCCCTTTGGATCTCCTGTTGGGTCTATTAATCCCCTCCTGGCCTAGGCATTTGCGAACATTGGTCACGCACATTTTAATAGCAGCCAGGTTGGCGATTGCTAGAAAATGGAAATCGACTCAATCTCCTCTCTTAAAGGATGTCATCGGTTTACTTAACTCCCATTTCCTGATGGAATTCTCGTTCACTAAAGCCAACATATCTACCAATAACTTTTACCTGTCCTGGGATAAGTGGCTTACTGATCCTAGAAGTGCCACCCTGTGTTAGCTGGCTCTCCCTTAGTGGACTCCTAGACCTAATGTGGATCCCCTTTTCTTTTTTTTTTCTTTTTATTATACACACTGTTGATATGTTTTACAGTTGTATGTTGACCACATATATCTCGCTAAATGTTCAGTATTGATCCTTATGGTACTACTCTCCCTGTCCTGTTTCCTACTCTGGTTTTGTTTATATACAGTGCAATCATCTACTGGTTTAATTGCTGAAGTTTTTCGATACTAATCTACAAGTACATGACACTGTGACTGTTTTCCTTGATTTGGATGTAGAGCCAGGGTATGCCCAATTGGCTATGTTTTGTACACACCCCTATCTTTTCCTTTTGGAAATCAATAAATACTTAAATAAAAAAAATAAAAAAATACAATGATCAACCTTTGTTAATACAGAACCAACTAGAAATTTCTGCACACTTCGTAGGTGCGTATCATAAAAGATATAAACAAACATTTAAGATTTGACTCTAGATTCACGGGTACTCCCGCCACGGCTGCACCACGCACGGGGGAGCACGTCCTACCGCTAAATGTGGACGCCACCCCCCCAACGCAGGGCCTCCGAACGGGAGCCCACACGAACCATCCCAGATTTATGTAAGTCGAATCTGCTCTTAGCAATAAACAAACCTATTCCTTAAACAGGTGGCTTCGTATAGTAATGCAACCCAAATTGTAGTTGCAAAGTAACATAGCACCCAAGAGATGAACCGGGTTATTTCGTCCACTAATAGGACCGAATAAACCAAAATTGAAGTAACAAAATAAAAATAAAAAATACAGTGACAAGAAGAAGCATGGAAAATAAGAGGAGAAATTGGGGGGAGAGAGAAAGGGGACAGGAAAAGAGAGGAATGAGACATAAGGGGTGAAAAATGGGGGGGGGACCTGAGGATCTACACTAGAGTTGGTAGGAATGTTAACTAGCCTACCTGCCGGGATAGCCATTTCAGTCTTAGTCTAAAGGGATGTAATTAGGAATCATTCCTGGAATCTCGATGTCCAGGGTTCCCAGAAGTCTCGAAACCTGGACACCGTCTGGGATTGAATAGCGAAGAATTTTTCGTATGAGTGTTGAACTTTCACCCGTTGTATGACCTCACTTACATTGGGGACCAAAGTAGATTTCCATTTAGATGTGATCGTAAGCCTGGCAGCTAATAGGACGTGAGTTGTGATACTTCTAAATTGCATAGGGATAGATTGTATATTCAAAAAAAGAAGAGCTAACTGGGGTGACGGAGCAATAAAAAAAACAGTAATTGAGGAGATCAATTTGAATACTTCTCACCAAAAGCTGCGGATGCCTTTGCATTCCCATAAGATATGGAAAATATTTCCTCTCGATCCGCATAGTCTCCAGCAGTCACTGGTTTCTGTGGGAAAGATCATAGACATTCTAACAGGAGTCATGTATGATCTATGTAATGTCCTCAACATAATGTCCCAGTGGCCAGTGCAATGTGTGAATTTGTAGCAGGTGCCGATAGCCCGTTTCCATTCGTCTACAGAATGGACCGACCCCAGGTCTCTTTCCCAGTTCACCATATTAGAGGTTTTGTTACGACTAGAGTTGTTTTGTAGTATGTGATAGAACCACGACAGGCCTTTAGGCACGTTGTGATTAGTCAAGAGGTATGACCATACCTCATTATGTAGTGAGTAGTTTGCTTTAGGATGTTTTACGTGGAAATGAAGGATTCGTGTCTTAGAAAACTGATGGGTAACCGGGTCTCTAGCACATAAGTCATTGTGTGTGAGTATGTTATCTCGCAGCCAGGGGGTAACTCTCAAGTTGGGGATCAGAAACTCATATATCTGTAGGTCAGACAAAGTGTGTCTGGTTAATGATTCCTGAGGGGTCAGTAGATGGAGTTTTTTCCATACAGTGAGGGTCGCCTCTATGGAAGAAAACTTAGGGCAGTCTAAAGGAGCACTGACCAACTGGGCCAGAAGAAGAGAAGGTAGGTCTCTATTGGACATCACTGACCTCTCTATGTGTACCCACAGCTTAGGAGACTGTGGGTCGAACCAGGCCTTGACCTGATCCAGAATAGCCGCCCTGTAGTAATTCCTCACATTTGGGAAACCCGCCCCCCCCCCCATTTCCTATGTTTCTGGATTATGACAAAGGGGATTTTGGACATTTTCCCTTTCCACACAAATTGTCTGAAAATTTTATCTATCAAGTTGAAAAAGGATTCAGGTAGACAGATAGGGATAGTTCGAAAGTAGTATATCAGCTTTGGAAGTACTACCATCTTCAAGGCTGCAATTCTCCCAAGCCATGAAAGTTCGTAGGAGGCTATATGTTGGAGGTCATTCCTAACCGTATGGATAAAGCTAGGAAAATTGGCTTCATATGTGTGGGTTGAAGGAGTGGCTATCCGAATACCCAGGTAGGAGAATGCTTTGGACATCCATTGAAATTGATATTTGTTTTTCAAAAAAGTCACTTGGTACTGGGACATGTTCACCGGTAACAAACATGATTTAACCACATTCAATTTGTAAAAAGAAACTTTGCTATACCTCTCTAGTACTCTAAAAAAAACCTCCAGGGAGGAAGCCGGACTGGTGAGTGTCAAGACCACATCATCGGCAAAAAGGACAATTTTGTGGACAACCTTCCCTACTTTTATAACGGATATCGTGCTATCGGTCCTAATAGCTTCCGCCAGGGGCTCCATCATAAGAGTAAAAATGATGGGGGAAAGCGGGCAGCCCTGGCGGGTGCCATTTGTCATAGAGAATTTCTCTGAGAGGGTGCTCGATGTAAAGACCTTCGCTGACGGTGTCGAATAGGGCTAAGATTGCTGATAGGATTCGTCCTTGGAGGCCAAACTTCTGCAGCGTAGTCCGTAGATAGCCCCAGTGGACCCTATCGAAAGCCTTTTCGGCATCAAGCGCCAAAAAGGCTGTAGGGAGTTTGTTGGATTCAGCTATGTGTAACAGATCGAGCACCCTTCTAGTACCATCAGGGGCCTGTCTTCCCCGCACAAAACCTACCTGGTCCGGTTTGATCAAAGAGGGGGTAATTAACGCAAGTCTGTTGGCCAGGATTTTTGCATAGATCTTAAGATCGGTGTTCAGAAGGGAAATGGGCCTGAAATTTTGGGGTGAATCCGGCTTCTTCCCTGGTTTAGGTAACGTCACAATAATGGCCTGTAGCATTTCCTCTGGGAAGGAGGCTGAAGATGAGACGTCACTGAACAACTGTTCCATGTACGGGACTAGGGATTGAGAAAATGTGCTATAGTACTCGGATGTGAAGCCATCAGCCCCTGGGGATTTATTTTTAGGCAAAGATTTAATAGTCTAATATTTCTTTACGTGTGATCTGGGAGTTTAGGGCAGTCAGATCCTCTTCACTCAACTTAGGTAGGTATAAAGGGTCCAGAAAGGATTTAATAGAATGCGGGGTGGGTTGTGGCGTGTCGCCATCAAGGCTGAGATTATATAAATCCTGGTAATATTTCATAAAGGAGTTAGCTATTTTATTAGGGTGGTGTTCTAATATATTGGTATGGGGGTCCCTCATGGATGTCAAGTTAGATTTTTGTTGGCGTCTCGAAATATAGTTAGCCAATAATTTGCCTGCCTTATTACCATTCACATAAAATTGGGCTTTAAGTCTCCTCAAACTATTCTGATGTCTGGAAAGAAGAGCTAAACGTACTTTTTGTCTACAGTTAAATAAGTCTGATTCTATCTGAGGTGAAGTATTCGTCTTGTGGAGGTCCTCTAAGGATTTTAGATCTGTGAGAAGGTTGTTCAGTAACGCCTCCCTCCGTTTTTTCTCCCTTGCTGCTGCCTGAATAAGGAGACCCCTACTAAAAGCTTTGTGAGAGCACCATAGCGTAGATACAGAAACATCAACAGTATCATTAATGTTAAAAAATTCAGTTAGTTGAGCTTTGAGAGAGGAGACAACTTTGGGATTGGCCAGTAGGTTGACGTTGTTTCTCCAAAGATACGTGGGGAAAACATTAAAGGTATTTTTCAGAATCAGAGATATGGGGGCATGATCTGACCACGTAATAGAATGTATCTTGGCTGATTCAGACCTATGAAGAAGGGCCAGGTCTGTAAGAAAAAAGTCAATCCTTGAGTATATGCGGTGAGGAGAAGAATAGTAGGTGTAGTCTCTTTCCGCAGAGTTAAGACACCGCCAGGGGTCATAGAGGTTGTGCTCTGTCAGTAGAGTTTGTAGCTCTGTTCTAGAGGGCGGTGATGTGCCAGAGCAGTCCAAATGCTTATTCACAATGCAATTAAAGTCACCACAAAGTAGTAAGGCGCCCTTTTTAATTTTGTTGACTTTTTTCAAAAGAGAATTAATAAAAGAAAAGGGTCTCCGGTTAGGAGCATATATGTTTAACCACTTTAGCCCCGGACCATATTGCTGTCCAAAGACCAGAGCACTTTTTGTGATTCGGCACTGCGTCGCTTTAACTGACAATTGCGCGGTCGTGCAACGTGGCTCCCAAACAAAATTGGCGTCCTTTTTTTCCCACAAATAGAGCTTTCTTTTGGTGGTATTTGATCATCTCTGCGGTTTTTATTTTTTGCGCTATAAACAAAAATAGAGCGACTATTTTGAAAAAAATGCAATATTTTTTACATTTTGCTATTATAAATATCACCAAAAAAGATATAAAAAAACATTTTTTTTCCCCAGTTTAGGCCGATACGTATTCTTCTACATATTTTTCGTAAAAAAAAATCGCAATTAGCGTTTATTGACTGGTTTGCGCAAAATTTATAGCGTTTACAAAAAAGGGGGTAGTTTTATGGCATTTTTATTAATATTTTTTTTTTACTAGTAATGGCGGCGATCAGCGTTTTTTTTCAGTACTGCGATATTATGGCGGATACATCGGACACTTTTGACACATTTTTGGGACCATTGGCATTTTTATAGCGATCAATGCTATAAAAATGCATTGGATTACTATAAAAATGCCATTGGCAGTGAAGGGGTTAACACTAGGGGGCGGGGAAGGGGTTAAGTGTGTTCCTATTTGTGTTCTAACTGTATGGGGGGGGTGGACTCACTAGGGGGATTTACTGATCTTCCGTTCATACATTGTATGAACGGAAGATCAGCGCTTCCCCTGCTGACAGGAACGAGCGCTGTGTGTTTACACTCACAGCTCTCGTTCCCCGCTCTGTAACGAACGAGCGCGTGCCCGGCGGCGATCGCGCCTGGCGGGCACGCGCGCGGGACTCGGGGGCGAGCGGGGGGCGCGCGCGCGGGCCAACGTAGAGCTACGGGCTCTCGCCCAGGAGAGCCGACCTGCCGCCGTAGAACCACGGCGGCTGGTCGGCTAGTGGTTAACAAGGTGAAGGTGGAGTTGTTCAGGTCACAAATCAAAATGATGAACCGACCGTTTGGATCACTAATTACCTTGTGTAACTTGAAAGTGACTGATTTATTGATTGCAATTAGTACTCCTCTTTTCTTCACTGGGGCCATTGAATGGAATATATGAGGGAAAGCTCTGTGGGTACATTTTGGCGGATTAGACAAATTAAAATGAGTTTCCTGAGCGCACAATACTTCTCCTTTAAGCTTACCAGCATCTTTCCACATAGCACTCCTCTTGAATGGGCTGTTGAGCACATGAACATTCATGGAAATTACTGACAGAGACATAGTGAAAGAGGAGATCTTGCTACATCCTTCACGACATTCATCAGAGTCATTAGATGAAGTACTAAAATGTTACCTGTAGATGGCGCCAACTCCATTGTGATGGAAAAACAGGTTGAGTCAGCAAAGGGAGATGCTATGGATACCTTTTGCAGAGTCTTGAAGCAGGTAGGCATGGAGGTGCAATCCTCAGATGACTTGACAAGGGAGGAAGAGGCAGAGGGGAAAAAAATAAACAAACAACAACAACAAAAAAAAAAGAAGAACCATAATGTCAAGCAACAAATAAAAAGGTGACAACGGTCACAAAGTGCGAGCATATCTCGCTGTATCACTCTGGGGGCGTGTGAGCTCCGGAAGAACCCAAAGAGAACTAAGTGAAATATGATTGTAAACCAGCCTCATGTTTGGAAACATAGAGAGGAGGCATTGAGAGCATATGCGAACAGAGGTCAGGCAGTGCTCCATTCAGGAGAAAGCCGTGCAGCTGTGGATTTAGCTGGAGGAGTAGGAGCTTCTTCTGGAAGAAGGTTCCATTTTTTTGCTAGGTCTAATCCTTCCTTGATACTCCTGATAGCAAAGGTGCGGTTGTCCCTATTGATCAGTAGCTTGGTGGGGAAGCCCCATGAGTATGTAATTTTGTGATTTTGCAGCAATTTAGTGATTGACGTCAGATTTTTGCGTGCCATCATAGTATACTGCGATAAATCAGAATAAATGGAGATATCTGAGTACGGAGCCGGCAAGGGCTGGTTCTTTCTTGAGAATCTCATTAATTCATCCTTAACATGAAAAAAGTGCACACGTGCTATGACATCTCTTGGAACCTTCTCAGGGAGGAATTTAGGTTTAGGGAGGCGATGTGCTCTATCCACAATAATTTCAGTGTTAGGAAGGTCAGGCAAGATGGCTGCTATGAATTCCTGAACATAATGTCGTAGGTCCACTGGTAGCACTGATTCCTCCACCCCCCGCAGTTTAAGGTTGTTCCTTCTGGACCTGTCCTCTAAATCTGCTAATTTTTCGTGTATTGCTTTAATTTCATCATCAGCTTCATAGTGTGCATCTACTAAGTCATTGTGGGCTTTTGTAAAATCACCCATTTTATCCTCCACATTGCTAATCCTCTCCCCAATGGCTGTGACCTCCTGCTTTAATTGCGAGACACAGTGTATCATGTCTCTATGCATAGAGCCTCTCAGGGTCACCAGCATATCCTTCATAACAGTGTCACTGAGCGGGACCCCTGATGTAGGGAATTCTTGGATTTGATCCACAAAGTCCCTGGTGCTGTTTTGGGAATTACAGGCCTCATCCTGCTCACCTGCATATCTATGGTCCTCCGACCGCCGCTGCGATGATTTCTGCGGGCTGCAGATGGGAGAATATGATGGCGTGGAGCCTCCGCTTCCACCCTCTGTCTTGTGGGTCGGCACACCGCTCGGTAGCTGGAACGGGCTATGCTGGCTTCCTCCTTCTTGCGGGGAGCGCCGCGAGTCCGAGGCCTGGGCGCCATCTTGCGGCCTAGGTGTACTCGCCGCGTGGTAGAAGTCGGTAAGTTTTTTCGGTCTTCGGTCCTGCTTGCGCTTCCCCATCATTCCCGGGAGATGACAGAAGGTCCCTCCGGTGGTATAGAGGCAGGGTGGGACTGGTTTAGTAGCTCAATGTCGCTGGGTGTGTGTTCAGTTCACGGAGCTCCTGTCTCACACAGCCATCCGCTCCGGCTGCTGGCCACGCCCCAATAGAATCTACTTATGACCTAATATGCAAAGAGCCCATGCATCTTGAAAGGGTCAATTTGTTTGGCTATATGGGCGGGCTAGTGAAGGAAAATGTAATAAAATAAATAGCAAAAATATTTTAAAATTCTGATTAGGATGATAAAAACAATTTATCCAAACCCACTAGATCAGAGGTCCACTATGGAACCAAGAGATATATTGTTAAAAAGAGGAATCATTATGTGAGAATAATGTAGTCATGTTTAAAAGATGAATGTATGTGTGGCGAACCCTTGTCCTCAACAGAACTTTGTCCGCCATAAATTCTTCCCTTGTCCAGAACCAGCACTATCCAAGACTCTTTAACCAAACCAGTCACCAGATAACACCTGTCTTGGAGTACATCAGGAATAGCCTTTTTATTTGAGATCTCACACAAATATATACGTAAGGATGACAATACAAACTGTAACCAGAAACCTAATTAACATGAGCCAATTATCTAATCCTTTAGACAGCCTAGATGATGCAGAAGCATGACCTTTAGGACAGACTTGCCAGCGTTTAGCTCAAAAAACACAATCAACGTTATCATAAATAGAAACATAGAAAACCTTCTCACAATAGCAGAAGCTAATTACAGTCAACAATACAAACAGTGATCCCCCTCTCCTCAGCCTAGTAGGCAACAAACTATAGTAGGAGTCGACTGTCTGGCTCCTACCCAGTTCTAGAGTCCTGTGTTCAGCTCTTTGAATATATATCCTGGGAGATATTGTGGATAAATATTACTGTTATATTTAAGTAACCACCTTCTCATTGTCCATTAAACAGATTTCTATCATGTTTCTCATTCACCCTGTGCCTCTACTGGACACAGGGTGACTTAGACATAGGAGGTGTATGGGGAGCTGAAACAATGGTTTCCCAACCTCTCCAAGGGATTCTTGGTTCCACGGGCTCTCATCACAGTATGCAACAAATATACCTCTAGAAATGATTAATAAAGGGATTGATGTACTAAAACTGGAGAATGCAAAATCTAGTGCTGCTTTTTTTTGTCCAAGATTCATTGAATTAGTGGAAGTTATTAGCTAATTGGCTACCATGCACAACTGCACCAGATTTTTCACTCTCCAATTTTAGTAAATCAGTCCCAAAGTGTCAAAATAAATGCTTATAGTTTAGTACTATAGTACTAAATGAGCTGTGATAATTTCTCCAGCATGTTAGAAATTAACTCAAGGTATCATTTGTTTCAAAAATTATAAAAAAGTATATCTTGATTTATTGAAACTACGGAACAAAGGTTGACCTTTACTTAGAGTACTATTGTGTGTTGGCAGAATCTTCCTGTTTTGTATCATAAAATTGATTTTCTAATTTGTTTGTTAAAAATAAAATGTTTGTTTGGTATGTGGAGGGCAACATGATAAACCCTTTTCAACAATAACCTTTAGCTATAACTGTTTTGTATCTTGAAGTTTTGACAGTTGACCATTTCAAAGTGATTGTACAGCATTATATTGAGACATACTCATTTGGATTTCTGATCTTATCTTTTTTTTATGTTAGATGTTCAGTTATCTAAAACTGGTAACATAGAAAAGCAGGTGGAATATATTAAATCATAAACCACCCAGTGATTTTTGTTTTGTTTCTACATTTTTTTAAAGTATATTTAAAGTTGTTTAGAATAGTTAAGGAAGGGGTCTCGATGGCAGAATTTCTTTTGGGATAAAAGGGAATAGTGGGTGCCTATTTCACTTTATTGGTGGCACCGTATTTGAGATCACTGCACAGTATTTGAGATTTGCCCAACAGTATATCCAATATATATATATATATATATATATATATATATATATATATATATATATTATATATGTAGCACCGGGTTACTTTCAGGACCGGTGCTATGTTAAATTTAGGGGAGAATTCAGAGAAGTAGTTGGCTCTGAATTGGTTTGACTGTTTAAATTTGGTGTGTCTGCTCTAGCTTGGCTGTGCTGTGGGCTTCCTGTTCGGGGACTCCCGTCATCCTCGACTAGCAGGTGGAAGCAGTGCGGTCAAGTGCTCCGAGTGCCACTCCTTAGCGGCCAGTGAAGCTGGTGTTCCAGGAGGGGCCTGTCCCTTCATCAGGGCCCATCTGAGTTCTGACAGGCTGGATGTTGGTCGCCTGTTAGCTACTGACTGTACAAAACTACGTAAAGGAGATCCGGGTCCTGAATCTACTAAGAAAGGATTCTGGACCATAATTATTTCCAATCTTATAGGAGGGTCTGTGGCAGAGACCTAATCCTCTGTTCGAGTGACATTCTGGCTGCCAGGCTTGTGAGAGAGGCCTGTCCAGGTGCGCTATACCCATTCCGGCTGGAGTGGTGAAGTAAAGTGTTTAAGGAAACAGGACTGTTTCCCATGTTGAGTTATATCTGGATCTACTGTCTTCTATTTGATATCCTTTCACCCTTTCTACTGTTTAACCGTTTTTACCCGGCTGGGTAATAAAAGCACAAAAAGACACCTGTTGTGTGGACATTCCATTTACTACATCTCTCATCAAGTACCCTAGACGGCGGAGATACAGAGGTAACATGCCACCCAAAACAAACCAGCAGCTCCTTCGGGGGATGTGCAACATATACATACATTTATACAGTATCTCACAAAAGTGAATACACCCCTCACATTTTTGTAAATACTTACACTGTTATACAAGCTGTATACTCACTACTTTGTAGCAAAGTGTAATTTCTTCAGAGTCGGTTCACACTGGGGCGACTTGGGATCCGACTTGAGGTCGTCTCAAGTCGTCCCAAGTCGCGCTGTAGAGAAAAACAATGTAAGTGAATGGGAGCGGTGTTAATACACACTACTCATGTTGCTCCGACTTCAGAAAAGGTTCCTGTACGACTTCAATCAGACTTCTAGGCGATTTGTACCCATTGATTTCAATGGAAGTCGCTTCCAAGTCTGATCACTGTCTTAATTGAAGCTACTTTCCAGCAAGATAACATACATTTCTCAGACAAACCCCTCCCTCCCCCTCCCTCTCCCAGAGCTGATTGTTGTTTTATTGGCCACTGGATTGTCTCCTGCCTGGAGACGACTTCAAGTCGTGTTGTAAATCTCCCCAGATCGCCCTGTGGTTCATGCTCAAGTCGTGTCGGAGTCGCCTCTGAAAGTCGTGCTGGAAGTCGTGTCGCCCTAGTGTGAACCGACTCTCAGTGTTGTCACGTGAAAAGATATAATAAAATATTTACAAAAATGTAAGGGGTGTACTCACTTTTCTGAGATACTGTGTATATATATATATATATATATATATATACAAATATATATACCATCTGCATGAAGGCAAATTCCCTAAGTGCAAACTGACAGCCTAAAATGAGAATGTGTGCAAAAGTTGATGCATATTCTGAACAAGCAATGCAAGCTCTTTTAAAGCATCTCATTCATCTCTGTAACTATAGACATTGTGGAATAATTCAACTTTAAAGTCAATTTGAGACACTGAAATCTTAATGCTTTCCTTTTACTTTCTGTTTCACTCATATCGTGGCAGACTGTCACTTCTCTAGTGTCAACACACTGACGTTGTTTCTAAGCAGCACTGACTGAATCTGACTTCAAAGTATGTGTTGTGTTCTTTCAAGAGCTTTAGAAATTAATTACTTCACAGTACAATCAGCTAGGGAGGGCAGGAATTACTTTTTTTTTATTGCTTGATAATAATATTAGAATAAATCAATCAGTAAAGCTTTGACACAGGTTCATTTTAACGTTGCCTGTGTTAAACCCTCAGTGTGTGCAGTTTAACATACTGAGAACAAAATAAACTTTCTTCCTCAGTAAACTGTTTGTTAACATTCTTTCACAAGCACTGCACTTGCAATGTATAACTTTCAAAGTTGCTGGCTCCTGCTGTTTCATTGTTACTTGTGGTTGTAAAAAAAAACAACATCTTTCTCGAACATGATTCCTCCTTGCATACACACGATCGTGCTCGAGCAAAGGGTGGTGACGTACAACACGTACAACGGCACTATAAAGGGGAAGTTCCATTCGAATGGCGCCACCCTTTGGGCTGCTTATGCTAATTTCTCATAACTTGCTTCTGAACTAGAATGCTTTTTTCTCCCTCGTTAAAGCATACACACGACCGGTTTTCACGACATGAAGAAGGACGACGTGAAAAATGACGAGAACAAATAGAGCAGGTTCTAAATTTTTAATGGGCATTTTATTTGTCAAGAAAAATGCTCTGGAGCATACACATGACCTTTTTTCACGACCAATTACATTTTTTTTTATTTTTCTCGTCATGAAAAATGGTCGTGTGTACGTGGCATTATGCATTTTATGCATTGAGGTGAAAAACCTTCTGTGATGCAGCTCCCGTCCCCCCCACCCCCCAACTTCAGTCGCTGTCTCCCTCCTCATTGAACTGATTGATTGTCAATCAAATCCTGTGACATAGGAGCAGGGGGTGGGGCTGAGTCTCACTTTCTGTGTCAATGGGAGCAAGCCCACATGGGTGCCCTCAGAGAAAGCCGCTTTCCTGCGGAACACTCCATCAAGAGGAGGAGCCTAAAGTGCTGGTGGGGGACCCCAGAAGAAGAGGTTTGAGGCTGCTCTGTGCAAAATCATTACACAGAGCAGGTAAGTATGACATGTTTGTTATTTTAATAATGAAAAAATAGATTATAACATCTTTTAGGTTTGTATTGCTGTCTATGCCTCTAATAGGGAGATTCATTATCTATATTTGTTCTGTAAATCATTATTATTGAAAGTGAAAGTAAAAGAACATCTGAGATTGTCCTCAGAAAAGTAAACAAGTGGGAATCTTCTAATAGGAAGGAATCTCTTTATTTGCATGGGTTTTTGGCTATGGGACAGGAGGTGAAAACAAATCCCCCCAACGGGACACAGAAGGCAGAAAAAACTGACAGCGGTTATAACCCTCCCCTCTTTACTCCATCCAACAGGAAAAGAAAAGTGTTGCCTATATTTATATTTTGACAGTCAACAGTGTAGCCTTTAGTCAGCTTGTTAGCTTGAAGAGGGAAGAGGGAGGAGGAGGGAAGTACAGGAATTGCCTTGCCATCCTAGACTCTTGGGCTGTTGTTTTCTTTTGACGCACACAGTGTATGGCAGGGATCCTCAAACTACACCCCTCCAGATGTTGCAAAGTCCAGTATGGGATGAGAAAGAAAGTTTACCGCTATGAATAAGCACTGTATGATAGTGTGAAACGCGTCAGTTTTTCTCCTGATCTTTTGCTGTGATATGTTCATGTTGTGACCAGTTTTATTAAAAGGAACCATTTTTTTGGAGTGCGGCCTTCCCGGTTTTTCGCCATACATTTTTACACCCCTCCAGATGTTGCGGAACTACACATCCCATGAGACATTGTAAAACTCTGACATTCACAGACATGACTAGGCATGATGGGCATTGTAGTTCCTGAACAACCGGAGGGCCATAGTTTGAAGACCCATGGTGTAGGGAGACACAACTCTAGTCCCTGCATGTAAGGGCCACTCCATAGGATGCTGCAAGAAAAAGGAGCCACCCTGAAACACGAAACCTGAGGCAGTGATTATAGTACAACTTCAACTACAGTGGCGGACCGTCCATAAGCGGTACAGGGGCGCTGCCCCCCTAATCCATGCACCTGGCCCCTAATCTACATGCAGGGCACCGGATGCATGGATTCCAATGTGTTTTTTTTTTAACACATGATTAGAGCCTGAGGCTCTAATTGGCATAAAAAAGAGAGGGTTTAGGGTGCAGAGCACTGCACCCTAAGCCCACCCAGTTGTGTTAAAATTCCCTATTGTCTTCCTGATTCTCCTCACAGCCAATCAGGAAGTAGGTCCTGAGACCCAATTCGCCAATTCCGTCCTCTCGTCCCTCTAACGGGGGGTGGGAGTTGTGATTAGTTTGCCCCCCCTGGATTATTTGGCATCAGCCGCCACTGTCCAACTTGAACATAAAAGATGAAGATGCAGCATAACTCAGTAGGTGAATCAGCTACTGAAGGTGCTTACAAAATCTGAGAATTTAGTATCACTTTAATCACATTTATATTGTATGTTAAAAAAAAAAAAAAAGAATGAAGCAATGTCCTTCAAGTTCAACCTAAGAAAAAAAAAAAGCTGATGAAGTTGATTAACAGGAAAGCAACCTCCCCCCCCCCCCCCCCAAAAAAAAAAAAAATCACGGTGGTCCAATCTCCCAACACAGAAAAAAAAGTAGTCTCAGTATTAAATAACAGGGCTCACTAGCATGAGCAAGTACATACATTGTGTAAACCTGATATGTCTCTGCCTATTTGCAAAGCTTAGGACTGATATAACACGTTCTGACTTCTATTTCAATGAGACTTTACTATATGTGTTTTAACCTGACATCCCAATAACTTGTACATCCCAAGGGTAATACTATTTCATTGTAACCTAATATGTGGAAATAATTGCTTTAAACTATGTAGGAAGAACTTACTGAGAAAATAGTAATACACAAAACACAGGTGTTACATGGCCCCACCACAACAGTGATGTTCCATTTTTCCATCTCTTTATTTTTTTTTAAACATTTCTAATGGTAGATAGACTGACTTATTTTAAAAAAAGAGAAAATGTGCATTTACCTATAGAACCCACTTGTTAATTTCTACTGGTTGCTATAAAAAATTTGCAGTCTTTATAATGAATAAGGCCATACGTCTAGATATGTCTACTTCATCTTTGCATCTGTTTCCAATCTTACCTACCCTTACTCAAAAAGACTTACCTGTAGGCTGGGTTCACACTTATGTGGGTTTTCCCAATTCGCATAGCAGAAGATTGTGACTGGCTCTCTATGGAGACGGTCCACACATCTCCGGAGTGGCTCCAGTGCGAATTGCACAGGAGTCCTGTGCGTCCTTTGGTCAGTTTCAGTTCCAAATTCAGTCCAAAATTCAGGCTAAAATCGGACCTGAAACGGTAAATGGAGACGCACCAGACTCCTGCTGAGAGCCGATGCGATCTCCAGTGTAAACACAGCTTTGAGGTTTGTATATCTTTTTCTGGAGTTATAAACACCCTATTGTGGGCAATTTTACAATAATTAATCCCAATTCTCAGAAATAGGTTGGATAAAAGGTTCCCGACCGGCCGCCGCAGTTATACTGCAGCAGGATGGCTCCCCTGTATGACGGCCCTTTAAGACACCATAGGAGGCGCGCATGCACACCGGTAGCGTGTCTCTGGAGCCGGTGTGAGTGCCCGGCAGGCACTATGACCACCGGGCACACACAACCACTCGTGACAGAGAGAGAACTGGGATCTGGGTGTGTAAACAGCCAAATCCCAGTTCTCTCAGGGGAGAGGAGACAGATTGTGTGTTCATACTAAGTGTAGCGGCCTGCTTCTGTTGGGCTGGCACTGCTTTAAAATTAGAGGGGAGTCTGAGTGTTAGTTGACTCAGACACATATAATTTTGGCTAAATTTTGCCTCTGTTCCAGCCGTGGCTGTGCTGGGAGTGACCACCATTGTTCGCCTGGGGTGTTGTTACCACCCCAGGCCAATGGTGGCAGCAGCTAAGCCAGGGTGATATTGGGTATCTCCCCTGGGCAGCCAATCAGTGGGGGTTGATCGCCCTGCTGTGCATGCTGGGGAGGGGTACTTAAGAACAGACATAATTAGATCGAGGTTGTCGGTCCTTGGTCTGAAGGGGCGTGCCCCTGCAATCCTAGCTCCGGGACCACGTTGGTCCGGAGCTGTGATCTGTTTAAGTAGGCTCAGTAGTCAGACTGGGTCTACGCTTTCGAGGTGATCCTGTGCTGTCCGTCCTGGAGGGAGGAACCTGCTTGATGAAGGACCTTGGAGAGGACCAAGCAAGAGGCTGGTATCTAGGGAGAGGCCTGGAAACTTCATCGAAGGATGCATTGTATACTGAGAGGCTTGATGGTGATCGCTGTGGTGGAGAGATTGATCTTCATATTTTATACCAGGGTAACCAGTGCAAAGATGAATGTATGTTTTTACTGGACTGGTTCAATTTTGGGATATGACAAATTAATAGCTCAGCTGTTCTTTAAGAAATTATTTCCTTCTGGTAAAGGTCCCAGGTGATAATCATATTAGCTAAATTGTACTTTTGTCTTGAAGGGAAGCTAGAAGACTCCATCACAGCAGGTGCCCTTAGAATGCTAGTGTAAGGCCTCTTACACACAGATCAGTTTTTCTTCAGGTTTTTCTTTTCAGTTTACCAAAACTATGTAGTACAAGGGCCTGCCTGATTGCATACAAATTGAGACTCTTGAGGTTTGACCTCATATTAGATGGATTTGGTAAACTGAAAAGAAAAACCTGAAGAAAAACTGATCTGTGTGTAAGAGGCCTAACATAGTTAGTCAGGTTAGACAGATGGTCAATCTACACATCAAAGGATTGCTTGACAAACCAGTCCAAGAGTTTGTACATGCTAGAAACATTTCTTTAAAGGCTTGAAAATGCGACCAATCAGATACTGATTGGTACTCTGAACCAATTAGACTTGAGATTAAACCAATCTGGTTGTAAGGCAACTTTACACCAATAGCATCCTAAGGATTTTGAATCCTGTAAAGAGAGGGTAGGGACCAAGTGGGGGGTATAAAATCAGAAGGCCATCCGATAGCTCAGCCCTTTTTCCCTGCAAACAATGATTTGAGCGAGACAAGACACGTAAATATATCTTCCTCCCCCTATCCCCCTCTTCCTCCCTCTATCCCCCTCTTCCTCCTTCTATCCCCCTGTTTCTCCCTCTATCCCCCTCTTCCTACCTCGCTCTCTCTTTACTTTCCTGCTATCTTACGATTTTGCCTAAGAAGTATATTATTAGTCCATGGATGTCCATTGTAACCATATCTGAGTTAGGCCTTAGTTATCTTTGTAATCTGGCAACACTATACATGTAACATCACCTAGGGACATGTGGGTAATTTCTAATCATTACTTTTCTTCATCTTAATTTTTCCTTTCTTATAACTTATGTTCATATTCTGATGTGTCTATTGAAGCAATATTGTAGTTTGTATAATTGTGTATCACCTTAGTTTTAAAGGTGATATCTGTTATGTTAATGGCCACAAATATCAGATTAATATAAGCTTCTTCTATGTATCAATAAATGTAATCCTTTCTCGTTTTCACACCCCTATCGTTTGCTTTAATTTTTATATAGACAAGAAGGTTTTTATAGCTAATATTAATTATGTACGTGCAAAATTAATATTTCTATGTCATCGCCTATCAGAGTTGAGTTTTACAGAAGTTAATCTGGAGAGATCCGGGTGTTGAATCCTGTGCTAGGGGATTCTGGACCGAAAGTGTCTCCACTCATAGGAAGGTCTGTGGCAGAGACTGTACTTTGTTCCGTGCGCCACTCCGACTGCTAGGCCGGTGAGAGGGACCTATCCTGGAGAGCAAAACCCACTCTGGCTAGAGTGGCGACGAGAAATGTGTTGCTGGAAGCAGGAGTGTTTCCAGATTTAAAATTGCATATGAACCTATATACCTGTTTACCCTGCTATCCCTTCAACCACTTCTTTTTTCTTACCAAGTTCTGCAAAAGAAGTGTAAAGTGTGGACATTGAACGTTTTCAACTCTTATCAACTACCCTGGACGGCGAGTGGATAGAGGTAACATGCCGTCCAAAAATATTCAGCAGCTCTTTCAGGGGTAGTGCTACATAAGTATGAACACTAATCAGTTTCCTACCCTAGTCAGTCCCATCCCCCCACAGTCAGAACACACCTAGGGAACACAGTTAACCCCTTGATCGTCCACTAGTGTTAACCCCTTCCCTGCCAGTGACATTTACACAATAATCAGTGCATTTTTATAGCACCGATCGCTGTATAAATGTCAATGGTCCTAAAAATGTGTCAAAAGTGTCAAAAGTGCCGCAATAACGCAGTCCCGATAAAAATAACTGATCACTGCCAATTACTAGTAAAAATAAATAAATAATAATCTATCCCCTATTTTGTAGACACTATAACGCTTGTGCAAACCAATCAAACAAAGCTTATTACAATTTTTTTATCCAAAAATATGTAAAATATATATCAGCCTAAACGGAGGAAAAAATTTGTTGAAATTTTTTTTAGATATTTATTACAGCAAAAAGTAAAAAATATTGGGCCAGATTCACAGAGCCATTACGCCTGTCTAACTGGTGTTAGACTGGAGTAATTTCAAATTACGCGCGTTTTCTAGCTAGTCGGAAACCTCAAACCATGAATAGACGGCTGCGGGCTTCAATTCGACTGAATTACGTGTTCATACGCCTGCGGATCTATGCTGCAATAAAATTGCGGCCACTGGGTGGACTTCCCGTTGTTTTCCGCGTCGGGGTATGCTAATGAGCTTTTGCCGGCAATCCCTGAAATTACGATCTTCATTCGCAATCTCTTACGGCACCTTTAGTCATCTTTTTTTGCGTAACACTATACCAGCTTTTTGCTGGTCTAATATTAGACAGCCCATGTTAAGTATGGCCGTCGTTCCCGCATCGAATTTCTACGTTTTCCGACGTCTTTTATTATTTTTCACGTAAGTCGTCCGGGAATAGGAATGTTCGTAAACGCCGCTACTCAAACAACGAATGACGTAACGACGTGATTTCGCGCAATGCACGGCGGGAAATTTCTGAACGGAGCATGCGCAGTTCGATCGCCACGGGGACGCGCTTAATTTAAATGCTTCACGCCCCCCAATCGCGTATTTCGATTACGCGGCGAGAAATAGACTACGCCGCTGTAGCGTATGGGCAAAAATCTACCAGGATTCGGTGTAGAGCCTGGTGAAATACGGCAGCGTAGAGTATTTCGATTACGCAGCTCAATATTAAGTGTATCTGAATCTGGCCGATTGTGTTTTTTTCAAAATTGTCGCTCTTCTTTTGTTTATAACGCAAAAAATAAAAACCGAAGAGGAGATAACATACCACCAAAAGAAAGCTCTATTTGTGGGGAAAAAAAGGACGTTGATTTTGTTTGGGAGCCACGTCGCACAATTGTCAGTTAAAGCGACTCGTTGCTAAATCGCAAAAAATGGCCCAGTCATTGGGCAGCCAAATCCTCCGGGGTTAAGAGTCAATTAACCACTTAAGACCCGGACCATTATGCAGGTAAAGGACTTGGCCCCTTTTTGCGATTTGGCACTGCGTCGCTCTAACTGACAACTGCGTTGTCGTGCGACGTGGCTCCCAAACAAAATTGGCGTCCTTTTTTTCCCACAAATAGAGCTTTCTTTTGGTGGTATTTGATCACCTCTGCGGTTTTTATTTTTTGCGCAATAAAAAAAATAAAAAATAGAGCGACAATTTTGAAAAAAAAAATCACTATTTTTTACTTTTTGCTATAATAAATACCCCCAAAAAATATATAAAAAAACTAAGTGGTTAAGAGTCAATTATTACTTTACAGAGATATACATACTGGGGTAGATTCATGTAGATCAGCGGATCTTTTGATCCGCGTGATCTATCTTTTTTACGATCCGCCTGCGCCAGTTTTTGAGGCAAGTGCTGTATTCAGAAAGCACTTGCCTCGTAATTAGCCCTGGCGGATCGTAAATCCCCCGGCGGAATGCAAATTCCGCGGCTAGGGGGAGTTTACTATTTAAATCACGCGCGTCCCCGCGCCGATCGTACTGCGCATGCGCCGCCGGCTAAATTTCCCAGCGTGCATTGCTTTAAATGACGTCGCAAGCACGTCATTGTTTTCGACGTTAACGCAATTAACGTATGGCCGTATTCCCGGACGACTTAAGTAAACGACGTAAAAAATTTAAAACTCGACGCGGGAACGACGGCCATACTTAACATAGGAGCCGCCGCACTTACCCCGCATATAGCAGGGGTAATGATCCGCCGGAAACAGACGAACGCAAACGAAGTAAAAAAAAAGCGACGGCCGGGCGTTCGGTTCTGAATCGGCGGTTCTCCTCATTTGCATATTCGTCGCGTAGAAAAAAAGAAGCGCCACCTAGCGGACGGCGGGAGAATGCAGCCTAAGATCCGACAGTGTAACTCACTTACACCAGTCGGCTCTAAGGGAGATCTATGCGGAACCTGATTCGAGGAATCAGCCGCATAGATCCGAGCGTCGGATCTCACAGATCCGACGGTGTATCAGTAGATACACCGTCGGATCTCTATGTGAATCTACCCCACTGTATTATTTAGTTATATATTGATTGTGTATTCTAACTTGTAGATGTGGGATTTAAATTTTTCTTACATTAGTAAAGTGATTTTAAAATATGTCAATATATGACTATCTTTAAATATGTATATATCAATATATATATATATATATATATATATATATATATATATATATATATATATATACAGTATATATATATATATATATATAATGAAAAAAAGAAGGGGAAAAAAAGGGGGTGTAAGAAGGGTAATGTGTTAAGGGGTTCAGCTGCAGATTTTAGCACGGCTGCATTGTTTTCTGAATATCATTTGCTAAACTTTAGCTTGAGCTGGTATTTTAAACATTACAACCCTGCAAGAATGAAAGCGAAGGGAGCTGTTTTAAGCCCCCCGAGCCCATGGGAGTGCTTGCAGAGGGCAGTTTCCAGGCTCCCCCCTCTCAGCAGCGGGCTCGCCTTCAGGCAGCAGGGGGGCGGGGTTCCCCTCCCCCCTTTGCTCACACCTGTAAGGTAAGGGCATCAGGTGAGGTAGTTAGGGACCAATCAGGTTCAGGGATCAGGTCACCTGGGTAAGGAACATGCTAGAAGCCAGGTAGGCTATATAGGGAAGGTGCAGCAGCTGAGGTGACCAGCCTACCTGGAAGCCTGACCGGCGAACTTCTGCAGCGTCACTTGCGGTTCCCTGGTAACGCCATGAAGAGCTTGGTCCGGCGCCTACTAGAGAGGGCGGGTGCCGAGGACGGGGAGGCATGGATGCAACAATGCCTGTCGCTGTCTCCCAGCCAGGACCTCCAGTCATTGCAGACCTCCACGGAGCGGGACGAGTCGGCTGCCTCTGCCTCTATCCCAGCGCCCGCCTCAGAGACTGCCTCCGCACTCCCGCCAGCGCTGCCATCCCCTCGTTTCTACCCCCCCCTCACACTGGACCCGGATGCTTCCTCCTCATGGGGGCTGTCCGTCCCTCATGTCAATCATGGAGCCTTTTCTCCCACTGGCAGCTTGGTGGAGGCGGCGCCCTGTGTGTTCCCAGCACACACCATGGTCCCAGAGCCCCCCCCTCAGAAGCGGAGGAAGTCCAATAGGTTTCCCCCTGTCACACCAGAGGACGTGCCACTCGCAGACAGACTACCTGCAAAGAAGAAAAAGGGCAGCGGTCAGCAAGGGGGACGCGGCAAGGCGCCAGGCCCCCCTCTTAACAGCCGTCAGGCAGCTTCTCCTTTTTTGTCTCCACAGGTACCATTAAAGGGGTCCCCTGCTGCGAGCATGGGTAGACCCGGGACGCTGGCTGATATCAGCAGCAACGCCAGGAACAAGAACACAGCTGGGGCCAGGGAAGACGCGCATCCCCCCGGCACCCAGACACCTATGGTGGCGCAACAGATTCCAGTGGTATGCTCCCAGGCAGCCTCGCCAGTGGACCCAGGTAATGACAATCCATCCCAGTTACAGTTATTATCCTCCCTTACTGCTTCCCTGTCTTCCCTTATTGCTAGCATGGCCCCCATGTCGCCTGTCAATCAAGCGGTACTAGGTTCAGCAGCCACAGTCTGGGCTAGCCAGGATGAGGTGCGGCTGGGTAAAGGTGGAACTTTGGTACAGCCTTTACCCCCGCAGGTAGATAACAGTGGGGAAATACCTGTCAATGTCCCTGAAATTTGTGCCAGAGAGGCGCTTCCATGCACATTATCACCCCTAGGCTATCATCTGTCCGCATCCGTTAAGGACAAGATTATTAAAGGGGAATTTGTGGATTTGCTGTCTTTGTTACCCTCATCAAAAGAGTCATTATTTAAAGAAAAAAGGGAAGAGAGAGGCGAGGAGGATAGGCGTAGGCAGGTGCCCAAAAGTTTCAACAACTGGTTACAGGCGTTCTTGATTTATTCCAGCATTATTTGCGAGAAGCACCCCGAGAAGAGCGTAGGGTTGTTGCAACATTTGGACATTGTGTTAGAGGCTTATAAAAATTTTGGGGGTGTCGCTTGGTTCTCATACGATGAATCATTTAGGCAGAAATTATCTGTACACCCCAATCTGACATGGGGTTCAAAAGACATCGGGTTATGGCTCAACCTTTTTCTCCCACAGAGAACGTTTAATCCCAGGCCTCAGCCCGCAATCCCGGGTCCCCCTACCGCTGCCTACAGAAGAGGCATTTGTTTCTCATTTAATGACGCCCAGTGCAAGTTCCCGGGCTCATGTAGGTACAGGCACGAGTGCGCATTTTGCGCAGGGGCACACCCCGTGGCGAAATGCTTTAAGAAAATGGCCGTCGCCAACCAGCCACAGTACAAGGAATCCGTTCCTAAAAGCACGATCCCCGGTGAGTTTGCAAAAAATGCTCCCGTGGCTTCAAATCTACTCAGACAGACAGATGGCACAGCTGCTTTATGAAGGTTTCTGTGAAGGTTTTCTGCTCCCTCCTTTTGAAGGTCAGGGCTGCATAGTTGGTAAAAATCTGAAGTCAGTCCTAGACTTCCCGGAGGTAGTTAGAGAAAAACTTTTTAGAGAGCTTCAGGAAGACAGGATTTCAGGCCCCTTTTTGCAACCCCCTTTCAAAAATTTTAGGGTTTCCCCCCTGGGGGTAGTTCCAAAAAAAGAGAAGGGATCTTTTCGGCTCATACACCACCTGTCCTCCCCCCGGGGGGACTCCCTAAATGATCAGATTAGCGAGGAGATGTCCTCGGTGAATTATTTAACCTTTGATGATGCGCTGAAAAAGATACGCATGCTCGGCAGGGGATCTTTTCTCGCTAAAGCTGATATCCAATCTGCTTTCCGTTTGTTACCAATTAATCCCCTATCTTTCAACTCCTTAGGTTTTGTTTTCGAAGATTGTTTTTTCTTTGACCGGTGCCTCCCAATGGGCTGTTCGCTTTCCTGCAGATATTTTGAGGCTTTTGCCACTTTCATCGAGTGGGTGGTAAACAAACGCTCGGGGTCATCCTTTTTGGTACACTACTTAGATGACTTCCTGTTTTTGGGCCTGTCTTCGGCTGATTGCTCAAAGTTGTTGACTTCCTTTCTCGAGGTCTGCGGGGCGTTTAACATTCCACTAGCCCATGAGAAGACTTTGTTTCCTACAACGCGCCTAATATTCTTGGGCATTACCATCGACACTGTAGCAATGGAATTTGAGCTGCCAGCTGAGAAGGTTTCCCAATTAAGGGACAGTCTGTACACCTTGATCAGAAGAAGAAAGGCCACTTTAAAAGAGGTACAGAAGCTACTCGGCCTGTTGGCCTTTGCTTCAAGAATACTTCCGGTCGGGCGTATTTTTTCGAGACGGCTTTATTTGGCCATCGCGGGTTTTAAATCTCCCACTTCACATATCAGAATCACGATCGAGATTAAGGAGGACTTGCTTGTATGGTCCCATTTTTTGTTGAATTTCAACGGCAGAGCAATTTTCCAATCGGATTTTGTGTCGGATCGGGATTTTTGTTTGTCCACGGACGCAGCTGGGTCAGTGGGTTTCGCAGCCTTATGGGGAACTCACTGGTGCGCATCGCTGTGGCACCCTCGTTGGCGCAAGGAAGGATACGTCAAGAATATTGTAATTCTTGAACTCTTTCCTATCCTGGTTGCATTGGAAATATGGGGTGAGTATTTCAAAAACAGGAGAATACTCTTCAGCACAGACAATAAGGGGGTGCTTTTCGCGATAAATTGCTTGTCGTCAAAATCACCCCCGGTAATTTGCTTGATCCGTTACCTGGTATTTAAATGTTTAAGCTTAAATGTTTGGATAAAGGCTCGTCATATTCCGGGTAAACAAAATGACATTGCGGACTCTCTTTCACGGTTACAGATGAGGAGGTTCAAGTCCCTGTTCCCAGCGGCGGACGAAACGGGAATCCAGTGTCCGACACACTTATGGGACCTGATCTAGATCTTGTATGGGAAAACATTAGGAATTCCATCTCCCCCGCCACTATGGCAGCTTATTCTTCAGCATGGAGGATGTGGGTGTCCCATTTGGTTTCTTCAGGGGAACACCAATTTGCGTTTTCTGAAAAATTGGTTCTATCATTTCTAAACAAATTACTGGCTAGCTCAGTGTCCCCGGCCCAGGTCAATAAGGTTTTGGCCGGGGTCTCCTTTTTTGGTAAATTGAGAAACCTCCCCTCGTGCTCCTCCTTCTACCTAGTGCACCAGGCATTGAAGGGGTATAGGAGAGGCGCACGGGGCGGGGACAATAGGATGGCATTGACTCCAGCAATTCTTGAAAAATTATGCGCGGTGGTCGATTCGGTATGTTTTTCTCATTACGAAGCAACTCTTTTTCGGGCGGTTTTTTCATTATTGTTCTTCGGGGCTTTTAGGATATCAGAGCTTATCTCCCCCAATAAGAAAACCGAGTCAAATTTTAAGTTGAAACACATACTTTGGCAGAAATCAAGCTGCTCTATTTTCATCCCAAGGTCAAAAACAGACCAATTCGGGAAAGGGACTTGGTTGACACTGCGCGTTTTACCAAACTCCCCAATTTGCCCAGTCAGTTTAGTGGGTCAGTTTTTAAAGGTAAGGGGTCCGGGGGAGGAGTCGTTCTTTACTCACAGGAGCGGCTTCCCCTTGACTACTTATCAGTTCAACACCGTTTTTCGGAAATGCTTGGCCGACCTGGGCTTAAGCGGGTTGCCCCTTTCGTCGCACTCTTTCCGGATAGGGGCTGCGACGGAGGCGGCTAGGCTTGGTTTAGACTCTATCAGCATTAAACGCATTGGTAGATGGCAGTCGGATGCCTATAAGCTATACATTCGTCCTCACTGTTTATTTTGATTTGCAGGACAAGCCCTATCCGTATGGATTATAGGGCACTCATTCATATACTGGGCAGAAAGGAGAGCTTTGCGAAGAGTTTATACCGGAAGCTTGAATTTTGATCCAAATCTGGTGAACATTTGTTGGCACGGAAGGAGGGGTATGGTATGGGAAAATCTGTTTGATGAGCTAAAAGTAATGTTCCAAGCCATGCCAATTCCCGAAGTTTTGATTCTCCACTTAGGTGGAAATGATATAGGGCATAGTAAAACCCTGGACCTGATAATTCAGATCAAATATGATTTAAGTCAGTTTAATCTTTCATTCCCCGGGGTGCGTTTGGTTTTTTCAGAAATAGCCCCAAGGCTGATATGGAAAAACACTCCATTAGAAAAAGTCAGGAAGAGAATAAATAGGGCTATAGCTAAATTCATGCCAGGGGTCGGAGGCTTTTCCTTTCGCCATGTAGACTTGGAAGGGGGTTTAGTCGGGCTATTTAGGTTAGATGGAGTCCATCTGTCGGACATCGGGCTGGACATTCTTAATAATGATTTGCAAAGCATGGTAGAATTGGCCGCGAGGCTGGGTGGTTGGGCCGGTCTTGGTTCAGGAAGGGTGGGTCGGAACAAGCCCGGCTAGTGGGGTTTGGTTAAATAAGACTTAAATTCAACCTGAGTCTGAATGACTGGGTTTTGAGGACTGTTGGTGTTTTGTAAGTTTTAAATGAGTAATGTGTTTATGCATTATATTGCAATGGATTGATTAATAAAGTTCCGATGGTTTATTATTAATTACAATACCAGTAATAAAGGCTTGCGGCCAAGTTTAACCCATTTCCATGCTTTGTGGTCGTTATTCATATTATCTGCATTTTCTGCATACAATCCCATGAAAGCGAAGGGAGCTGTTTTAAGCCCCCCGAGCCCATGGGAGTGCTTGCAGAGGGCAGTTTCCAGGCTCCCCCCTCTCAGCAGCGGGCTCGCCTTCAGGCAGCAGGGGGGCGGGGTTCCCCTCCCCCCTTTGCTCACACCTGTAAGGTAAGGGCATCAGGTGAGGTAGTTAGGGACCAATCAGGTTCAGGGATCAGGTCACCTGGGTAAGGAACATGCTAGAAGCCAGGTAGGCTATATAGGGAAGGTGCAGCAGCTGAGGTGACCAGCCTACCTGGAAGCCTGACCGGCGAACTTCCCCTCCCCCTCCCTTGTCGCGGCCTAATATTACGTGGTACCCCCTTTTGGTTTTGTGAATAAACATCAGGGGTTTGGTTAAATAAGACTTAAATTCAACCTGAGTCTGAATGACTGGGTTTTGAGGACTGTTGGTGTTTTGTAAGTTTTAAATGAGTAATGTGTTTATGCATTATATTGCAATGGATTGATTAATAAAGTTCCGATGGTTTATTATTAATTACAATACCAGTAATAAAGGCTTGCGGCCAAGTTTAACCCATTTCCATGCTTTGTGGTCGTTATTCATATTATCTGCATTTTCTGCATACAATCCCATATATATTTTTTGAATCCATACTAATATTGATCCTCTATATAATGTTTACTTTCATTGGCTGTAATTCTTAAATTCATTTACAGTTTATGTGATAATAATATAGAGTAAGAAAAGAAAAGTGTACTGGGCAATCAAATAACAGAGTGTTCATGCCAAGGATAGTTTGCCCCAGCCACTCAGTAACACGGTGTGTGACCCAGTAATGTCTTAAACATCTGGGAATGGGTGTATTGTGTAAGCTTTCAGTAAAGCGTTGGCAATCCATTATTTTGGCCGCTGGTTTAGATATGAAATGTTAGACAATAAAAATGGTTACTTTTACATATACTGTACCTTATAAAAGCATTTAAAAATTGTGGCTAGTAGGTTATTCTAATGGTGCATAACGTTGCGGTATCTGACATCTAAAAATGTACATTGACTTGACTTAAAGGGAAACATCTTAAATACTATACACATTTCTAGGTACATTTCCTTAAAGTAGTCTTTATAAAAAAATTTGTTTTCATAACTATTTGCCTTTCAGGCAATGCAATCAATATACTAGCTGTTGGGATAAAATAAATTTTAGGATTAGTGCCTAGACATTATGTGTGTTTAAAAGATCATACATCTGCAGGATGACAAGAGTAAACGTCAATAGGAAGCACAACAGGTATATTTAACAAGCAGATGTTGTTTCTCCACATTATCTATACTGTATGTACTGTATATAGTGTATAGTGGTAGTAACTAGCAACTTTTACTTCTCCATAATAATATACATTTACCGGACACTTTATTAGGTACACCCGTTCAATCGATTGGTAACACAAATTGCTAATCAGCCAATCACATGGCAGCGACTCAATGCATTTAGGGGTCTAGACATGGTAAAGAAAATTTGCTAAAGTTCGAACCAAGCATCAGAATAGGGAAGAAAGGGGATTTATGTGACTTTGAACGTGGCATGGTTGTTAGTGCCAGACTGAGTATTTCAAAAACTGCTGATCTACTGTGATTTTCACACACAGCCATCTCTAGGGTTTACAGGGAATGGTCCAAAAAAGTGAAAGTATCCAGTGATCGGCCGTTGTTTGGACAAAAATGCCTTGTTGATGCCAGAGGTCGGAGGAGAATAGGCAGACTGGTTCAAGATGATAGAAAGGCAACAGTAACTCAAATAACCACTAATTTTAGCCAATCTATGCAGAATACCATCTCTGAATGTACAGCATGTACAGCAGACGACCACAACAGGTGCCACGCCTGTGAGCTGAGGCTACAATTCCTACAGTCTCACCAAATTGGACAATAATAGATTGGACGTTGCCTGGTCTGATGAGTCGTGATTTTAGCTGCAACATTTCAATGGTACGGTCAGAATTCAGAGAGTTCTTTGTCATGAGGTGCCATGGTGAACTTCCAGTGACCAGTATGAGAGAGTGAGAGTGATAACACCAAATTTAACACACCTGCTCCCCATTCACACCTGAGACCTTGTAACACTAAGGCCGCGTACACACGATCAGACCAGTCCGATGAGAATGGTCTGACGGCCAGTTTCATCGGACCGGTCTGAACGTGTGTACGCGGCCTAACGAGTCACATGACACTGGGGAGGTAAAATGGCTAATTGGGCCCAATTTGGACATTTCCACGTAGGGGTATACTCACTATTGTTGCCAGCAGTTTACACATTAATGACTGTGTTGAGTTATTTTGAGGGGACAGCGATTTTAAACTGTTATACAAGACAAAGTGTAATTAGCAAAGTGTAATTTCTTCAGTGTTGTCACATGAAAAGATGTAATAAAATATTTACAAAAATTTGAGGGGTGTACTCACTTTTGTGAGATACTGTCAATCTATCTATCTATCTATCTATCTATCTATCTATCTATCTATCTATCTATCTATCTATCTATCTATCTATCTATCTATCTATCTATCTATCTATCTATATAGAGTGCTTTCAAAATAATAGTCTTACCTTGCCTTATTATAGGCTTACCTGTGGGTAAAAGTGGTGTGTAGGTGTTTTCAACCACTTTAAGTCCAGTTCACAAATGGACCAGGGAGTAAAAAAGCATGCAATATTTCACACCAGGGTTTTGCTGGTGGTTTCACATGTGGTATTTGTCAAATGACATTGTGGGGATCGAGGGGACCCCACACTATTTTTTGACAAAAAGCTAGTTGATAAGAAGTCGGCCGCCACGTCCTTAACAACGGATGACTCATCAGCTGTCAGCAGGTTCCCCGCTGACTGTAAAAATAAAAGCTGACAACTAAAAACAGCGTGGGGTTTCCCTTAATGCATACCAGGACCTTCGAGGGTGGTATGGATTTTAAGAGGAACCCAAGCCAAAATGAATAAAAAAAAGCATGGGGCCCACCCCAAAATCCATACCAGACCCTTATCCAAGCATGTAGCCCAGCAGGTCAGGAACGGGGGAGGACGAGTGAGCACCCCCCACCTCCTGAACCATAGCAGGCCACATGCCCCCAACATGGGGGGGTGGCTATCTCATCCATTGTTAAGGACACAGCGGTTGGTCCTCTCCTTAGCAACCAGCTAAATGTGGTAAATTACTGCATTAAACAATTAAACAATGCAGTACTTACCGCTAAATCAAACAAATAACGCATGCAAAATTCTTAATGATTTGAACACTTGCACAATTGTTACCGCATGTGGTATCTTACCACATTTTATAAGCCATATTTTAACTCTTAGTGAATTAACCCCTTTGTTCCGAATCAGGGACAGCCCCTTGAAATCAGAAATAGTTTGGAGCTATGCTTAGGTGCATTTTACTAAAATTAGCAGGACTATCATTTTTAATTGAACTTTTCTCTTGGCACTGAGAGACATTGCTCTACTAATAATAATAATAATGATAAGTGGTGTAAACAGGTGCACTTTGTGTTTACTTCATGCTCCAGGAACGGTGACAAAGGAGTGGGGGGTGAATACTGTTTCATTAATTACTGAAGCCTGATGTCAGCTCTTCTATTTCTAGAAGAAAAGGAACATGTGGTAAAGTGTTTCTGTTAGATACACTGTCCTTTTTCTTCATGTGGAAAAAAAGAGCTCCTGTTTTATGGTGGCCTGGAGGCCCAGGAGAAGCGCGTTGCCAGGGTTGCTGTATTAATAGTTTCAGCAATCAGGCCCTCTCCATCTAAGATGAAAAAGCAGTGAGGCCTTCTTCTTCTTAAACCTGGAGAAAAATATATTTTTCAATGTCCCTTTCTTCCTTGTCTTCTCATAACTTATTTAAAGGAAGTTAAAGTTCAGTATCAGCATAAACTACCAGAATAAGGCCCTGTCTTTCTTCATCTCCATCGCACTGCTCTCTCGGCCATTTCTAAGTATTTTTACAGCTAGTTCGTGTAGCATTGGACTGCTTGTAAATGAACTGCCGGCCAAAATAAACAGGCCGAGTTCAGCACACCACAGAATTCCATTTGGCATGTTATTCTAACACAATTAGACCAGATACAGTGACTTTGGGGATTGTTGTTCTAGCTTATTACTGTATAAAATATCACAAGTGTTATATTAAATAGAAATGTTTGGATTTGGGACAAAAAAAAAATGTATGTATAACAAGTGAGCTGTTTGAATGTTAAACGTGCATAATTTGTCATTTCTTATTTAAATTAAATTCCCTGATCTCTTTCATTAAAGCGCCATTAGTAAATATGCAGATATTTCCGAAAATGATCAAACATTAAAGATATTAACCACTTGCTTACTGGGCACATATACCCCCCTTCCTGCCAAGGCGAAATTTCAGCTTTCGGCACTGTCACAATTTAACTGACAATTGCGTGGTCGTGCAACGTCGCTACCAAACAAAATTGACGTCCTTTTTTTCCCAGAAATAGAACTTTCTTTTGGTGGTATTTGATGGATTCTGCAGTTTCTATTTTTTTGCGCTGTAAACAAAAAAAGAGCAACATTTTGAAAAAAAAAACACAATACGTTTTACTTTTTGCTATAATAAATATCCCCCAAAAAATTCTCAGTTTAGGCCGATACATATTCTTCTACATATATTTGATTAAAAAAAAAAAATCGCAATAAGCGTATAGTGGGGGGCGTGGCCGGACCTAGCTAGAAGATGGACGTGTGATCCCTGAGCTCCCGCCACCTCAGAGCAAACACACTTGATTACCGGAGATTTCGGATTATTCTCTCTCGATAGCCATGGGCACTGCTTCCAGAACGTCCTCCGCCTCCAGTTTGCGGTCCCCCAGGGAGAACATCGGCACAGCTTCGCAGAATATACCGGACATGTTCCGCTCTCAGAGAAACAACATGGCGCCTTCCCGCCACGGCTCATCCCCGAACCCCCTACAACCCCCTCCTCACGGACCATCGGACATAATACTCCTGTCCCATCCAGGTGCATGCCCACCGGAGTGTGATCAGACCGGACCCCCTACCCTCTCTCAGCAACAACCGCTATGCATAGCCGATCTGAGGGCCGTCGTGGCTGACACCAAGGACGCTCTGTCGGCTGCAGTTGCGGAGCTCCGGCTGGACATTAGATCGCTGACTGACAGGGTCTCGCGGACAGATAGAGTGGCGGAAGACCATGAACTCAAACGCTCGACAAGGAAGGTGGATGACCATACACTGCAGCTCCGGGACATGAATCGCCACCTCGAGGATCTCGATAACCGAGGACGCAGGCATAACCTAAGGGTATGGGGCCTACCAGAGGCCATTGAAGGGGACCAGGTCCCCAGGGTGGTTGAAGACCTTTTCAACTCGGTGCTGGACAGACCACCACTAGGCATGTGCAAAAGTGAAAAATTCGTTTCGTTTCGTTTCGTTTCAATTCGTCATTTAATAAATTTCGTTAAGTTAGGTTCGTTACATGTGTTGAATTCGTTTTCGGAATTCGTTCGTTTTCGACCGAATTTCGAAAAATCCGGTCGAAATCTAAAATATTTCGACCGTTTTTCGAATTCGTTCGTTTTCGACCGAATTTCGAAAAAAACGGTCGAAATCGAAAATATTTCAACCAGATTAGAAAACAAATAGTCTCTTTTCGGATAGAATTTTTTTCGAATTAAATTCGAAAATATTTTTTTTTTTTTTTTTATTATTTATTTTTTTCGAATTCCGATCGAATTTAGTCCGCGGGTATTCGATTCGGAATTCGAAAAAAAAAATTTTTCGATTTCGACCATTTTTTTTCGAAATTCGGTCGAAAACGAACGAATTCCGAAAACGGTCGAAATTTTTCGCTAATATAGCAATTCGGGAATTCGTATGCATCCGAATGTCCGAATAATGGAAAATTCGTCCGAATTTCGATTCGGAACGAAACGAAATGCACATGCCTAACCACCACAGGCGCCCGTCCCCATAAAAAGAATCCACCGAGCTTAGCGGCCCAGGGGACGAGACACGGACCCCCCACGAGATGTAGTCTGCTGCCTCACAGATTACAGAATGAAGGAAGAAATCCTGAAAATGGTACGCAACAAGCAACTGGTGCATGAGGGTGCTCCAATCCACATCTTCCAAGACCTCTCGGGGATTACTCTGAAGCACCGTAGGGATCTACGGCCTTTGCTAGACGCCCTACGTGACCGTGACATCCGCTACAAGTGGAAGTTCCCGTTCTACCTGTCAGCCACTCACCAGGGCCGTACCGCATTGCTGAGGGTCCCGGAGGATCTACCCCGTTTCTGTGAGACGCTAGGCATGCCCGTTGTTGCGGTCCCCGATTGGTATGCGGCCTACCGCCAGTCTGTGAGTAGGTGGCCAAAAGCACATGAAGAACCGATGGAGACCCAGGCCTCCCGAGTTAGACGCCAGAGGTCCCCCTCTCCTCCCCGGCCTCCCCCAGGCCCGCATGTCCCCAGGGCTGATCGTGACTCGCTCCCCCCCCCTGGGAGCTAGACGGGCTCGGAGGGATTATTGAAGACGTGTCACAGGGGCTCGCCCTGCCTTTTATTTTCCACGTTGTTTTTGGCGCCAGTTGTTCAACGCTTTTGTTTGACTGTTTATTGTTCTACTGACCGCGCTCAACCTGCCTAGGAGACAATTCTGACTCTCACTGGACATGTGAGGGCCCTGTCGGCCTGACGCGCGGCTCTGCGAGATAGCTCACGCCTCCCTCCTGCCTCTCAACGTCCGACTAGAAGGCCGCCCCGCTGACCACGCCTGTCCTCGAGCTTCAGCGGAACTCTCCCTGTCTCCTACAATGCCCAGAGTGCAGTGCGGTGAGTGACAGCCTTAAGCCCGCCTGGAGAGAGGCGGAACTGTTGCAGTCTCCTGCAGACTACATTTCCCGACAAGCCCAACGGCGACTTGATGCGACAATCCCGGAAGTGACAGTGCCACCGTCGCACTGCGTCATCCCCCCAGCGCCGGAAGCGATCTACTACGTGACCGTTTGCTGTCACCGACCGGCTAACTGCGGGTGATCGGGCTGCCTCCAGACACCTTCGGGCTCACCACACACGGCCCCGACGTCCATGCCCCGCTGACGGGGCTTACAACTCTAATGAACCACGCCGAGAGACGGCAGTACCACCCACCACCCGGATTGGCCCTAGATGACAGAGGCCAGTATGCAGTGATCACGCCAACCGGTGATGTAGATCCCCCGGACATTTCAAGCCCGACACCCCTCTCCACCCGGCTGACGTCTTCCCGGTGCCCATACACCGCTGCCGCCGACCACCGCAGGACTGCCACTCATGCAGACTCTGCTACGAGACCTGCCCAGGACTGCCTCAGCCATGCATCCTTACAGACGCCGCACTTGGATGGCCGCCAATGACTGTTGGACCAACTCCTGGACTCTCTGCTCTACCATGGACTTTTGCCGTGGACACACCTCGCCTCCTTCACACGTCTCTGATCTGTAACGGGTTCGTATTCTGGGACTGTGTTGGGGGAAGGCTGTGCCCTAATTCCTGTCACAGTTGCATATCGGCTGTGTCGGGCTTCGCATGTCTCCCTGTCGGGAACACCCTCTGACCCCCCGGGCGTGGCCGCGGCGGCGCTGGACGCCCTCCCCCCCCTGCTGAGTGCCGTATCTCTGACTGCGGAGGCGGCAGTCGGCGGGGGGGCCGGGACAGCAGCTGTGTGACCAGGGGGGGGGGTTGGCCTGACGGACCGCACAGACCGGGTGGGGATGCCCTCTCGATCCACCGCCCGGGTGTCCGGTCCTCTCGGCGACCACTCCCCTCAGGGCAGGACATAGGCTGACTCCATAGCAAGACATGATCCACTCCACACCCGAATCTCCCCAAAGGCGCTAGACCTTGTAGTCTTCCCTGCTCTGGGGTGGCGTGGTGTACTTTAGTATTGTTTAGTTTAGTTTAAGTTTCTTGACTGCTACCCTTAGTCTGGTAATTGACTGTATCCACCTTCTGGCGTGTTCCGCCCAACCCCCAAGCGGTTGTGCGAAGTGAGCTGCTCGCCCATTGCTAAGGGGCGCAGTTCCCGCGTACACCGTACGCCTCCGAGTGCCCCCCCCACCGGACGGGGGAAATTCACTCGTGTTTCGCTCCCCTGCCACCTCTGTTAGAAACCGCCCTCATCAGGACATCAACCCACTCTTTAAGGTGCCCAAGACCACTTACCCTCCCCACTGCTCCCCTCGCCCACCCCCCCTCCCCTCCCGTACTCCCCCTTCTGACTACCATGACGGCCCAAAATAACTTGGACCCAAGTACCTCCGACATAGACGACACCCTTCGGACACTCAGAGTGTACTCCGTGAATGTTCGGGGACTTAACAAGCCCGAGAAACGCTCCCAGCTGCTATACTCCCTGCAAAAAGATAAACCACATATAGTACTTCTGCAGGAGACACACTTCAGGTCAGATAGTGTCCCTAAACTTCACAATCACTGCTTCCCTACAGTATACCATGCAACTACCGCCGAATCAAAAGCTAAAGGAGTATCCGTCCTCCTCTCAAAACATTGCCCACTACAGGTTGAGGATGTCTCGAGGGATGTACAAGGCAGATATCTATTTATTAAAGGGAAACTTCAAGGTACACCAATCACTATTGCGAACATCTATGCTCCTAACACGCGACAGGTGCAGTTCGTTCGAGACACCCTCCAACACCTGACCGCTTTCCAAACCGGCATATTGGTCCTAAGAGGTGACTTCAACGTCCCACTATCCCCTCTATTGGACACTTCGAACGGCGCCTCCTGCCTGACATACAGAGCACTCAAGGCCAATAAATCCCAACTCATCCTTCTGTCCCTGCACCACTCCTGGCGCATACTACACCCCTATACCAAAGATTTCACTTTCTTCTCTCCCATGCATAATAAATACTCGCGCATCGACCACCTTTTCATCACCCAAAACGACCTCGCTCTCCTCTCGGGTGCCTCTATCGAACCCATGCTACTCTCGGACCATCACCCGATCACAATGACCTTGACCTGGCGGGGAAGACGCCCCCCATCAGGGATCTGGAGAATGGATGACTCCATCCTGCTAGACCCTGGAGATGTGGCCTCTTTGACCTCTAAGCTAACCCATTACTTTGAGGACAATGAATCGGGAGATGTAGCCCCCGCCTCAGTGTGGGCTGCCCACAAATGTGTCATCAGAGGTGAAATACTCTCTCTGATGTCTAGACGGCGTAAGCATAGGATGGCCCGTGTCCCTTGAACAAGCACACAAGCGCTCCCTTGCTGTTAGTGCCCATGACGCGCTCCTGAAAGCTAGGCAGGACCTCTTGGACTTGTTCCAAACCAGACTGAGACGTAAATTTACCCTGACCCAAAAATTGTTCTACGAGTTTGGTAACAAGTCGGGAAGCTCCTAGCCAACGCCTTGCAAAAAAAGAAAGCAGCTCTTACAATACACTCCATACTTTCGGCAAACGGCGACTCGGTCACCAGGACCGATCTCAAAGCACAACAGTTTACTCGTTACCTCTCCTCGCTATATGACCTGCCCAAACCATCTATACCGAACACAGCGACACCAAGACCTAGGCTCATGGATGATTTCCTCGCCATGTACGGCTCGCCCCTGTCCCCTGCCCCAGACATGTCCCTCCTCGACGCGCCAATTACGACAGAAGAGACCCTCACGGCTCTAAAACAACTAAAGCCAGGGAAGAGCCCGGGCCCAGACGGTCAGTCTTCAGGCTACTACAAGACTTTCTCTACAACGCTTGTTCCCAGGTTCATCAAAGCATTCAATGATATCCCGCTCCCCCCCACACCGACAGAGACATACTAGAGGCACACATCACATTAATACCTAAACCCAGGAAAGATGCCACCTTAGGGCCAGATTCAGGTAGAGTTAGGCTGAAGTATCAGTAATACTCCAGCCTAACTGTCACTTTAAGCCGGCGTTTCTGTTTTCTGTAACCAGAAAACAAGAAACGCCGGGTTGGAGTTCCGATGCGAGCGGGGTAATTGAACTTTAATTTAAAAATGGCGCCGGGGGCGTTAACGCTGATTTACGCCGAAAAAATATGTTAATCAGCGGGAATCGGCAATTCACGATCGTATTCGGGAGCGACGCAGTGACTTTCCGACGTTTCCGTAAGCGATACGCGGCGTAAAGATAAAGCAGCCCCCTAGTGGAGTATCCTATGTTAAGTATAGCCGTCGCCATCGCGTCGAAAAAAAAAAATTTGCGTCGCTTGCGTAAAACGTCCATGAATGGGGATTTGACGTCATTGACGTTCACTGACAGAATTTGGAGCATGCGCACTGGGATGCATTGACAGTCGACGCATGCGCAGTACGTTCGCCGCAGGATCGCGCTTAGTTTAAATAATACACGCCCCGTACCCGCCCAATTTGAATTCCACCGGCTCATTTTCAATACGCTGCCGCAACTTTAGGAGCAAGTGCTTCATGAATAACAGCACTTGCTCCTAAAATTTCGCCAGAGTAACGTAAATGAGAAACGTTACTCCAGAGTAAAGATGCTCCCATCTACCTGAATCTGGCCCTTAGTCTCCAATTACAGGCCCATTTCTCTACTTAACGTAGATGTCAAATTGTACTTAAAAATCCTGGCTAACAGGATCCTCCCCTTTCTGCTCGACCTGATTTCCACTGACCAGGTGGGCTTTGTCCCTGGCAGGGAAGCCAGGGACAACACCACCAAGGCCATTAACGTTCACCATTGGCTTACCACGCAAGGGGTGAACGGCTTCTTCCTTTCCCTTGACGCGGAGAAGGCGTTTGACAGAGTGGCCTGGGATTACATGCTAGCGGCCTTACGCATGACGGGCTTGCCGATCCGATTCCTCCAAATGATTATGGCACTATACTCTACACCGACTGCTAGCGTGAGGGTGAACGGCCACCTGTCGGACGCCTTCTCTCTCCACAACGGAACCAGACAGGGATCCCCCCTCTTCCCATACTTTTTATCATATCCCTCGAACCATTCCTCCGCCGGCTGAGAGACAACCCAGATGTTCTGGGCGTCACGATTGGCCAACGACAATATAAAATTGCTGCATACGCAGACGACGTCTTAATGTTTCTGACGAACCCCCTCGTCACTATACCTAACCTCCTCAAAGACCTCCAGACGTTCAAAACCCTTTCGAACTTCCAGATCAATTTCCACAAATCGACGGCACTAAACGTCTCCCTGCCCCAAGCAACGGTTGCCCTTTGCAAATAGGACTTTCCGTTCAAATGGGGAGATCGAGACATCACATACTTGGGCATAAAACTCCCAAGAAAACTGACCGACCTTTACGCTAACAACTTTCTCCCTGCCCTTCACACGATAAAAACTGATCTGCTTCATTGGACTAGGGGCAACTTCTCCTGGTTTGGCAGGGCGGCGGTGATCAAAATGAATGTCCTCCCGAGATTACTGTATTTACTTCAAGCGGTCCCGATCAGCCTGCCCCCATCCTTCTTCACCTCCCTTAAGCAGACATGCCGGTCATTCCTTTGGGCTGATCGCCCCGCTAGATTAAGCTGGAATAGACTGACCCTACCTAAGCACAAGGGAGGCATAGGCCTCCCAGACCCACTTCTCTACTACACAGCATGCCACCTCACCAAGATTGTAGACTGGCACATCCATAAGAATAGCAAGGATTGGGTGTCTTTAGAGGACGCAATATTGGGAATGCGGTCTGCTCACCTACCATGGATAGACCCCCGCTCCGTCCCTGACGCAGGCAAGACTCACCCGCTTATTGGCCCTTCCATATCCATTTTCAGGAAAACTTGCAGAGCCATGGACATGACGCCCTCACCAGGCCCCATGACACCCCTTACTCACAACCCCGACTTTCCGGCGGGCATCCAAGTGTTAGCCGGCCCCGCTCCCTCTAGTGAACAAACGATCCGTGCCCACCAATTCCTCGAGAACGGCACGCTGCTCACACATGCGGCTGTACTCTCGAGGCTCCCGGAGGCCACCATCCCTCGCTTTAACTACTTCCAAATCCGACACTTCCTTCACAATGCGCCGACAGTCCGGGTTTGGTCCAGGGACCTCACCCCCTTCGAGCGCCTGTGCAACCAACCAGACCCACAGAAACACCTAATCTCGACCCTGTACTCTCTGCTGACCTCCAAACTCCAACCCAACACCGATATCCACCACTCCTGGGAAACTGATTTATCCATCTCCCTCTCCAGCGACGACTGGGAAGCGATCTGGGAACATACCCACAAGGGATCGATAAACGTGTCGGCCCAAGAGAATAGATTCAAACTCTACTCCCGTTGGTATAGGACGCCCGAGAAACTCCACAAAATATTCCCCTCCATTGCACCCACGTGTTGGAGATGCAAATCGGGCCCCGGCACACTCCTACACGTGTGGTGGGAATGCCCTGTCTTGCGAACGTTCTGGACGGAAGTACACACCCTCATATCCCAAATTACCACCTATACACCTGACTTCACCCCCGCACAATACCTTCTGCATCACACATCCTTGCCTAAATCAACATATCGCAAATCATTGACCCTACACCTCATCAATGCAGCTACGCAGTGTATACCGGTTCATTGGAATGACCCCCATCCCCCCACTGTAGCTGAATGGCGGTCCCGAGTCGACAGAATAGAGGAGATGGAAATGCTTATCCACCAAGCCAAAGACACCCAGGACAAATACAGACAAACGTGGGCCTGCTGGACCCACTACAGGTCATCTTTGAACTCCCCCGGCCCCTTCCTGGGACACACCAACCCAACATCATCCACCATACCTACCGACGCTAGGGTCCAATGATCTTGACATCCGTCAACCCCTCTCCCTCGTGCTCCCCTTTCCCACTTCCAACGCTCACGCCTCCCTCTCTACCGTTGACTCACGAACGTTTCTACCAGACGGTGCACCTATCCTACAACCTCCCCATGCGGATAACCCGCCCCCTGCGGATCCAGAGGGAAGGCTTCGGGGACACACTTAGCCACCTAATTGGTGGATGCCACCGTCCCCTGGATTGACCCTTTGCTGAGGAGTCTCTTCCCGTTCCTTGGACAGCGCCAGTCAACCCTTACACATTTAAAGGTTTCTGTTCCCTCCCGCCCACAGATTGTTCCCTATAGGGGTGGGCGGTGATAGGGTGGCTCCCCGTTGGTCCAAGCATTTACCATATGCCACCTACGTAACTCAGCTCCCGTGCCTACCTCCCTCTGGATCGCCACATTTAGAGAATACTCAACAGTACGCGGCACAGTGGCCGTTCCCTGTTTCTTCCCCTGTTTGTGTTTTTCTTTTAGACATCTTCTACTTCGCACCTTTGTTAAAGCTGTCTTGTGCAGGGCGGATAAAGAACCCCTAGACTTTGTGACACCATCCAGCTGTCCCCCCTGTTTATGCATCTGCATCTGTATTCTGTGCAAATTACTCTTTGTGATACGGCGGCTGCGACCGCAACTTTACTGAACAACAACGTACTATGCTTGCTGCACTATATTGCTTGTAATGTTATCATTTTTATCAATAAAAATTTTGGAAAAAAAAATAAGCGTATAGTGATTGATTTGTGCAAAAGTTATAGCGGCTACAAAATAGGGTAATGGCAGTGATCTGCGATGTTTGTCAGGACTGTGACATTATGGCGGACACATCGGACACTGTTGAGACATTTGTGTGCATATAAATATGCAATGATTACTGTATAAATGTGACTGGCAGAGAAGGGGTTAACACTAGGGGGCTAAATGTATTCCCTGAGAGTGATTCTTACTGTGGGGGGAGGGGACTGACTGGGGGAGGTGACTGATCTGTGTCCCTATGTACAAGGGACACAGCATCGATCTCCTCTCTCTCTCCTTTCTCCCTGACAGAACGTGGACTCTGTGTTTACACACAGAGCTCCACGTCCCTGCTCTGTCACTGGCGATCGCGGGTACCTGGCAGACATCAGCATCTAGGCCACCGGCACGCATTTGCCCGCCAGTGGCCAAAGGACCTGAAGCCACAAAAAGACGGCCTCCCGGCATTGTAGAGCCACCTTGTTGCCGTCTTTTTACAATGGACCGGGTCTGAAGTAGTTAACCAGTTACTGACTGCCTAATAGCAGTTTTCCTTTCACATTATACAAAAAAAAATTGGGCTAACTATACTGTTTCGTTTTTTTATGTAATGAAATGTATTTTTTCCCAAACTATTGCGTTTGAAAGACCACTGTGCAAATACAGTGTGACATAAAGTATTGCAACAACTGCCATTTTATTCTCTAGGGTCTATGTGTTTTTTAGAGGTTGTGACAGTACATTCCCTGTCCTGGTTATTGTCACCCAGGATTCTCAAATAGGCAGGTTGAGGGGCTCCAGGATTTTTTAACGTGGAGGAATCTGTTTGATCAGTTTCCTCCAAAGTTTGTAAAATCCTGTTGGGGACATGGAGACCAGAGTTTTCATAGCGATATGGGTGCGATGGAATCTGCCATCCTGAAACGGGGTCTTGGAAACATCCGGGATTCTGGCTGGTTGATTGAGCAGGTAGGTCCTGGGCTTATAGCAGAGTCAGGACTAGGGTTCTGGGCCCCACCCTCCTGAGGAGTCCAGGTGTGTAAGGGAGAAGCCAGGGTGCAGGCTTGCAAGGGAGAAGCATGCATGTCTGCATGCTATAGTCAGAGGGCCCAAAGCTGTGGGCTAAGCAGCACGGAAGCTGACAGGAGGTACAGTGATTGTATGGGAACTTTGGTACATGACCAAGAGGGCTGAAGTGTAAAGCCTCAGCGGCAGTATTGCTGAAGAGAGCCAGATGGCTTGGTATTTTCCGTTGATTATTACTTTACTGCTGTAGCAACTTGAAACCCCCTGCGTGGGAATTCTGGATGGATGTTTTCTTTCTTTAATAAAAGTGGGCCAACAAGCCCATAAAAGGCATAACTGGCGTGGACTCTATCCACTGGTATGCTCTACACAGAAACTAAATAACCCCCAATACCACACGGTTCTAAGCAATTTTTTAGCAGAAAATACAGAATTTTATTTGTAAGCAACAAGTGTCAGAAAAAGGTTTCGTCTCTAAAGCGGAGTTCCACCCAAAAGAGAAACTTCCACCTTAAAAACTCCTCGCCTCCTTACATGCCATTTTTTTGGGGGGTACCTGGTTTTGACAGGTACTTCCTGTCCCACTTTCTGCTTATGTTGTCTCGCCGCCTAGGCGACTCCTTCTCTCCCCCTAGGCGGCCCTTCCCTCTCTGCAATCTTGTGGGACAAGACACAGGTCCCCGGAAGATTGCCTTGCCACTGGGAGAGCGCAGCACGACTTGTGCATGCGCAGTGCACACCCCGCTGTAAAGCCGCAAGCTGTGACAGCTGTTGGTCCACACTTGCAATGAGGGAGCTATGGAGAGTAGGGGGGAGAGGAGCGAGGATTTGGGTAGGACAGGTAAGCTTCTGTTTATTAAAAGTCAGCAACTACACTTTTTGTAGCTGCAGACTTTTAATAAACTTACAAATGAATGGAACTCTGCTTTAAGTGGTTAAACTGACCTAATTTACAGACCGTAGTTCATTCCTTTGATCTAAAATAACTAAAAGATACTTTGTTTATAGTTATCTTCTAGCGCTGACAATGAGGCGGGGGGAGGCTAGGGAAAGGGGTTGAGCGGGGGTAGGGAAAAGGGAGGGAGGAAAGGAAGGTGAAAAGGAGGGGGAAAGAAATGGGGGGGAAAGAGGAAGGTAGATGGTGAATAACTAGCCGGGGAAACAGAGGGAGGGGGAGGAAAAGGTGATGGGTGGGGGAGGAAAAAGGGAAGGGAATGGATGTGAATAGTGTGATATATGGTATGACCCGCCCAATATATCTGTAAAAAGATTATGACACTCAGGAGATGGAAACAGACTCAGGCATGACTCAGGAAAAAAAGTGCAGATAACGGAGCCAGGTAGAGAATTACTGAAATCCAGGTTCTAGCGGCTCATACAGTACCCCCTCCCCCCTTTCCCTACACTCCTCCTCCCCCTCTACCTCCCCTTTCCCCTACCCTCCCCTTCCTCCCCCCACCTGCTTTTTTCCCTCTCCCCCTTCCCCCCTTTCCCTCCCCAATACTTTTCTCCCTCCGTTTTTTCTCCATTGTGTTAGTTAGATGTTTGGACCCACATTCAAAACTTATCATACTCTTTTCATATCATTTGTAGTCTGTCTACCAAGCATAGCCTCCCGTGTTCGCCCCCAGGGTGAATTGTGCTGTTCTACCAATACTCCAAAAATCAATGTTATAAGGGTAGCTTATGCTACAATATTGTTTTTAACAGTTGTTGACACTGTAACTATCAGTACTGTATCTCTTTATGCCCTGTACACACGACCGTTTTCATCGGACAAACCAATCGTGTGTGGGCCCATTGGTGAAAAAAAATAGAACCTGTTTTAAATTTTTCCTTTGGTTAAAATACTGATAGAAAAAAAAATCCTATGTGGGGAAATCCATCGGTCAAAAATCCATGCGTGCTCAGAATCAAGTCGACGCATGGGGCATTAGAGATGTTTATGGTTGACTCCTCCTAAAGAAGCGACATTTGTCGCGAAACATGTAGAGCACCACGTCTGAACCTGCATCTCTGTGTCCCTACTCACCAGTGGGGCTCTTCACCTTCTAAATGCAGATGCAACGGAATGTTCAACTATACTATTGCTTTGTTGTTGATTATGTTATTTTATGTAATTTTCTCAATAAATGTTCATATAATTTTTTAAACAATTTGTACAATTTCTGGATACCGAGATAGTCTTTAATAGGGATCAGCTATTGTCTGTTCGTACGTTCGACTAAATTTGAACAAAAGCGGTCGTTCGCGCCAAATTCGAGTGACGCAAAATGGCCGATAATTCACTGCGGCATTGCACGCTGATGATTGGCCAAGCATGCTGTATGTCCTGCATGCTTGGCCAATCACAGCGCCCAAAAAACGAAAAGCCATAATTGGCCAAAGCCTGGGTGGCTTTGGCCAATTATGGCTCAGGGCTTTAGCACACGCCCCACACGCCTGCTGGGCGGCCTCGTGTAGTGTGTTCCGGCTTGTTAATGAAAGCAGTTAGAGAGACAGATTGTCTTTTTAGATAGCTAGATAGAGCAGGCAGGCTAGTCAGTTTAGCTTAATTTACAGTGTGTAGAGAATATATATACATTTCAAGGAGTTGTACATATATTTATACACTGTATAGCTTAGATAGATCAGTTCTTCCTAATTTACTGGCAGGCAGGTGATTGTGCTATTTAAAGACGTTATCACAGGTATAGACACCCAGCAGGTACAATATTTAAAGGAATTTTTTTTTTACTGCTCCTGGAGCAGTGATTTTAAAGATGCTTAAAGAGGTTGTAAAGGTAAAAGTTTTCGGTTCCCAGCCTGGCCGTTGATTGGCTAGGCTGGGCGGATTGATAGCAGCGCAGCCACAGCGGATGACGCGGGGGGTGGGGCCGAGTGATATGGCCGCCGCTGTATCACGGGAGCGCACTCGCAAAAGATTTCCACCGTGCGAGCGCCCTCGCATGAAGATGGAAAGCTTTTGCGAGGAGGAGCCCAGACAGCCTCCAAGGGACCCCAGAAGACAGCTTTCCGGGCCACTCTGTGCAAAACGAACTGCACAGTGGAGGTAAGTATAACATGTTTGTTATTTTTAGTGTTTTAGTGTCCCTTTAACTTAAAAAAAAAAAAAAGAAAAATTCCTTTAAATATTGTACCTGCTGGGTGTCTATAGTTTGCATGTGAAAACGTCTTTGAGAACCCGGGTCTTGCCCGCGGGAACATGTATCAATGGAAAAAAAAGTTTTAAAAACGGTAATTTTTTCAGGAGTCCTGCTCCTGAAAAAACTACAGATTTTTAAACTTTTTTCCATTGATACATGTTCCCTGGGGCAAGACCCGGGTTCTCAAAGATGTTTTCCAACAATAACTTGAATATTGGTCTTTAAAATGAGCGTTTTTGAATTCAAACGTTCGAGTCCCATAGACTTCTATGGGGTTCTAAATGTTTGCGCGAACGGACGGTCTGCTCGACGGTTCTGGTGCGAACCGAACGCGGGGGTGTTCGGCTCATCCCTAGTCCTTAACACCATTGGCATCATAGGGCAATATTTTGGAGTAGCCCTTGACAAACTTCTCCCCTTTTTTTCATTGGATTAACAATACGAAAATCAGACGTCAAGCTGTTGTCCGCCGAAAATGTACTAGCCTGTCATCCAACATTTGTGGCTGAAAATTGGACAACAATTGTCAGAAGGAGCGTACTAACGGTAAGATTTTAGGACAACATTCTGTCAACAGACAATCCCTTGCCAACAATCGAACCGTGTGTACGAGGCTATAGAAAACATGTGCCCATTGGGTAAAAATGCAGCATGCCTGTATTTTTTTGCAGAGCAATGCAAAAAAAAAATGTGTGTCAATGTACCACATTGCTGTTGGGCATAGAGTTGAATGAAGTGTTATGTTCAAGTTAAAATGGTAAAAAAGTAAACACCAGCATGCACACGTTATATGGACAATAATGTGCACCTGCTGGTGTATTGGGCTGTAAGCCACTTCTTGTGGACATGTACTCATTCCAACATTAGCTTTATATAATTGTTTTAGACCTGCTTCCTTATAGTGTGCAATGTTTATTAGCACAGCCGCTTGTACCTCCATCAATGCAGTGCAGGTGCCCAGATGAAAACAGAATACTGGAAGGATTACCAAGTTTATTTTTAATGAAAGATGCATATGCAAAAAGACTAAAAGCAACTTTAGAATTTCATAAAGTTAATATGATATTTTACAGAGTGTGTGGATTTATTTTAAAGCAGCTTTATAGCATAGGTGGACAGGAAAAGAACAAAGGATCATCTGCACAGCACAATCTGCATTTAGGTAGAAAGAAGAGATGGGATATTTGAAATCAAGTTTGTCTTTCTTAAATATGGATTCTTTAACAGGAAAAGATCTGCTGGCATGTTTTAAGGTCAGCTTTCAGCATCCTAGTAAAGCTGAGGCCACTTCTCAGCACTCATAACTGACCACATGCAGGTGTGATGCATACTGTACATTGAGGACTTGCTTCTGGTACTTGTTATTCCTAGAATCTGTCATCAATGTATAATGGGCTTTCATAAAATTTATTAAACTAGTAAGATGCGTCATTTTCTGAAAATGGTCTGGAAAGCGCTTTATATCTGGGCTTAAAGTCTATTTGAGAGCTGTTTCTACCCAATGACTATAGCAGATGGTATATACACAGAACACTTGTACAAAACAGCCACTGTGTTCAACATTTATCCTCAAGAAACATTCTTATTTGCTGCTTCCATAATTTATAGGAACTGAATGGTATATTGCATTATGATCATGCTGAAAAGGGGCTAATTTAAAAACAAAATCAAATTTCAATTTTTAAAGCAGAATGTCAGGTCATCTGCGGTCAGGTGACAGATGCACACTGTTGGGACCAGGAGTGCACCGCCAAGGTAGTTGACCCTACGACTGACTGCCGCAGATGGAACATTGGGTGGCTAAGAAAGACGGGTCCACTGGAGCACTAACAGGGATCCCACAGGGAGCTAGAGTCTAAGATCCAGCAGGTGTTCACCAGAGCCTCTAGTGGTGAGGATGGACTGGGCTGCAACTGGATCCAGGTCGAGGCCCCCAGAGTCTCCCAACTCATGCTCACAGTAGGCTATAGAGGATAGATGGGAAGCAGCAGCTCAGGATACAAGAGATAGTGAGGGGATAAGCCAAAGGTCGGGGCGCCTAGAAGACAAGGATAAACAAAGGACACGCCAAAGATCAAGGTCTCAAGCAGACAGGGATAATCGAGAACAAGCCAAGATTGGTAAAACAGAGACAGACGTAGCATGCGGCAAGCAGGAACCCAAACACACAATAGCTTAACAAACACTGTTGATCAGCACGGCTGACTTGCAGTGCACAGGTTAATTTAGAGTTCCCTGATAGGACCTGGAGTGGAGCCATGCTAGAGGAGAGATTACTTAAAGGGTCACTAAAGGAAAAAACATTTTTTGCTGAAATTACTGTTTACAGGTTATAGAGACATAAAAATTAACTGATTCCCTTTCAAAATGATTAAACATAGATAAAAATCAATCATATAATGTGCCTGCAGGTTAGTTTCACTTTTGAACTGGCTTCATGTTTCTGTGAAATAGAAATAGACACATAACAACACAAGAACAAAAACAAACAAATCCAGGGCAGTGTTTTGTTTTTAAAATGAATCTGATTGGTTCTGGGAAGTTTTAGACACACATTAATGACAGCTTAGACCACCGTGAGAAAGCTCCCAGCACTGTGGTTATAAGGAAACAGACAAGCAGGAAGTATGGAGAACAGAGCAGGATTACAGAAACTTCAAAGCAAAAACAAACAATAAGGACATGAAACCAGTACTGCAGTAAGGTAAAGGAAGCTATTTAGCAAAAAAAAAATCCTTTAGTGATCCTTTAAGCAGCCATATGAGAGTGGCTGGCCTCTAAGGTGAGCACATGGAGGAGGTAAGCTGACAGACAAACATTACTGCAAATCCATAACACAGAACTCTGAGTAAAAACAAAATAAAAAATCCAACTAACGTAAAAAAAAAAAGCCCAGAGATAGAACTACATCTCTGAAGCACAGAATGACCCACCGGACGGTTCAGGGCTGGCAACAGCCGAATTTGAGTAAATCAACATTGGGTGAGAGCAGATAAGTCTCCCCCCCCCCACTAAATTTACAATAGAGTGCCTACTGAAAGTAGAGGGGCGCTACATACATATCTTATATGCTGTGCAAACAATTCTTCAACAAGAAGAAAACAGGGCGCACACAGCACACCTATGCTATCTTACGATCTGACTGAATTTATTGAACAGACAATACACATTGCATCATTCCACCTGGGGCCACCCCTTTAACTTCATTTACCTATAGCAGGGCTAAAAGCAGAGCTCCACCCAAAGCGGAAGCTCTGCTTGTCTGGCCCCCCCCCCTCCGCTGTCACATTTGACACTTTTTTTTGGGGGGGGGGGCAGGTACAGTATCTAACAAAAGTGAGTACACACCTCACATTTTTGTAAATATTTAATTATATATTTTCATGAGACAACACTGAATAATTTACACTTTGCTACAATTTAAAGTAGTGAGTGTAAAGCTTGTATAACAGTGTACATTTGCTGTCCCCTCAAAATAACTCAACACACCCCTATGTTAAAATGTCCAAATTGGGCCCAAGGTGTCAATATTTTGTGTGGCCACCATTATTTTCCAGAACTGCCTTAACTCTCTTGGGCAAAGTGTCAATATTTTGTGTGACCACCATTATTTTCCAGCACTGCCTTAACCCTCTTGGGCACGGAGTTCACCAGAGCTTCACAGGTTGTCACTGGAGTCCTCTTCCTCTCCTTCATGATGACATCACAGAGCTGGTGGATGTTAGAGACCTTGCGCTTCTCCACCGTCCGTTTGAGAATGCCCCATACACTTGGTCAGACTGTTTTAACAACAAACATAAAACCGATCGTTTTCCGATCGTTCTCAGAAAATTTGTTCGTTTTTAAACTGCATCAGAAAACCATTCTTGGGTTCAAAAGTCTGGCCTTTCAGATGAAAATCCACAGAAAAGTTTATTAGGCTTTACTGTACAAGTGTACTCACTACTCAGCACAAAAGAGAAGCTGCTTTCAGTCACTGAGGCTGGCCATACATGTTCAATTTTCTTGTACAATTTTCTTTTAGATTTACCAAAAACCATATAATATTAGGTCAAACTAAACAACACTTTCAATTGTATGCAATCAGGCAGGCCCTTGCACTACATAGTTGAAGGTAAATCTAAAGAAAATTGCACAGAAAATTGTATCATGTATGGCCAGCCTAATTCTCTGGCCATTCAAAAAAAACATAAACAAAAGATTTGCATTTGAACCTGTTTCTTTTGTTATTTTCGTATGTTGATATGATACCTATAACAAAAGATTTGCCTTCAGTATTTTGAATACACAGAAAACAGAAAAAGGAATTCCTTCAATATACATAATGAAATTCTTTTGTTATAGATGTCATTGAACAATGAACATACAACTGAAAACGAACACAAAACGGATTCAAACAAAATACACAATGCAAACCTCTTGATACAGATTTCATTTTCGTTATTTTGCCGTTTTCGTTTTGTCGTTTTTTTTCCGTCGGATCGTTCGTTCGTATTTGCGGTCGTTCGTTATGCGGCTCATCCGTTATCCCGTCGTTTTCGTATTTTGGTGCTTTACCGTTTTCGTATGTACACATTATCCGCGGGTACGAAAATTAACATTTTCGTACGAAAATAACATTCGTACGAATGGGAATGCACATATCTACTCAATAGGGTTTAGGTCTGGAGACATGCCTGAAGAGTCTATCACCTTTACCCTCAGCTTCTTTAGGAAGGCAGGGGTCATCTTGGAGGCATGCAGAACAAGTGTAATGTAATGTTAATGTGAGTTTGTGTGTGAGTATGAATTTATGTGATGAGTTGTTATCCTGTTTCCCAAAATATAGTTATAATTTCACTATGATTTAACTATGATATTATTAATACAGTGCAAAGTGCAATAGCCCACAAAGTCTTTGGATGTTATATATCTAAAGTACCAACATAAGTTGACTGGAAAGGGTTCAATATATATATTCCTTTTCAGAGAATAAACAGAGGCTACAACAAACGATTTCCAAGTCACTGTGAAAACATATACAGGAAGGATGTTCTTTCTGGAAACTTTGGTTTAATAGTCACACGGACATTTGCAAACCACATTAGTAGCTCTTTACAGTTCTAGCAAGGGGCAGGATTAGTTCCCTGTCATTTACATGAGCATAGAATAAGATGAGGTCAGCTTCCTTGTCACAACATTGGATCCATAACAACCCGACTCATTTTGCCATAGACAAACTAGAGCACAGCAGGAAATTGCTGTTAGAGAATAAAAGGACTCGGTTTCAGTATGACTGTCCATCTTGACATTGGAAACTTGGTTACTCAGAGTCTGGCACGATCAATAAGACATGCACTAGACATTTAGATCTGAACCATGTGCAATAATGATGCTGATCAGGGCTTGGCATGTCTGTTGCATTAATAAAGGTTTATTTCTATGTATGGGTCTTTTTGGAAAATGTATAATCTTCAAAGGTCCATAGAAAGATGTAATGGTAAATGTAAAATTAAGCTCTAGGCATACGCAGGCACAACCAAAATACATAGGGCCAGATTCAGCAAGGTTTACGCCGGCGTATGTCGATATGCGCCGCGTAAGTGTAAATATGCACCACCGTATCTATGCGCCGTACCCACAAAACTAGATACGCCTGAAAATAGGCTTCCTAACTTTCCTACGCCAGCGTATCGGTATCGCCAGCTAACTTTCCTACGCCAGCGTATATTTACGCTGTGCGCATTTGGCGCGCCCATTGATTTCCTATTCAAATATGCAAATGAGGGAGATATGCCGACGTCTTAGCGCCCCACGCTGGCTACATGCGCCGCGCATAAGTCGTACGTCCGGCGTAAAGTTATTCCAACAAATAGCTGCTTTATCTTTACAACTGATGGTCACAGGTCAGCTGGAGAGCAGCTACAGCAGCACCGTTACGAACGAACTTAGCAAGCTAAGCAACCCCACTTGCAGGACAACACATCTGTCAGCCAACATGCCAGGGGCAGCCGTGGTCCAGCACTACTAATGGGTCCACCGGTACGGAGGAGGAGGGCATGTGAGAGGATATACCGCATGTGCATGAGCCTCTTTGGCATGGGTGATGAGGAGGTGTATCGCATTTTCAGATTAAGCCCTGATACCATGCCTGCGGGGGAACGCTAGTAGCCATGACCAAGCAAAAGTACAATGCTCAGGGGGGGGGGGGGAGCAGGAAGTACTTTTGCGCTGGACGGGCCCATGTCTGGGCGTATTTATGTGCTCGGCGTAAGCCAGCGGGCCGGCATATCCCAGGAAGTTGGGCCGGCGTAGTTGTGAGCATGCACACAGGGAAGCGCTCATACGTCAACGACACTGCGCATGCTCCGTGGATCATACGCCTGGCGTAAGTCTTTGCGCCAGGCTCAGCCCATCATTTATATAAGGTCACACCCACTTCCTCTTACGCCGGCTTGCGCCTTCACATTTACGTTACACCGGCGCAAAGTTAGGAGTAAGTGCTTGATGAATACTGTACTTGCCTCACTAGTTTGCGTCGGCAGAACGTATATGCGCTGCGCTACGCCCGCACAAATATGCGCCTATCTACCTGAATCTGGCCCTAACTGTTAAAATAATGTAATCTAGATGTTTTGTAATGTAGGTACTGCTGCCAGACATGGACAACTATACACCATTGTGCCCAAAAGTATGTGGACATCATTCCAAATACGGTGTTTAAACCTGAACACCAGGCAGAATCTTTTCGCATTTTGTTGATCGTACTTTCCTACCTTGAGGAGATATGTACACCATTTCTTTCCTGAGACTTTAATTGAAGAGAATAAGAATGTGCGTCATTCCCTGTGATTTCTGCTTTGTAAGATTGGTAGCTGCCATGTCCTCTATTGACCCAGCCACCGGTCTTGTAACTTCCCCACTGTAGTTCTGATTCAGCAAGCAGGGATGTAACTACATCAGAAAGTTTTACTCTCTGGACCCGGGAGTAGCACAGGGTTCTGAGGAGCCTGATGACATCACTGGGGCAAAAAAAAAAACGGCTATTATAGTACATGAAAAGTGAGTGGTTTTCATTAACACTTTCTCAGCGATCTAGTAGAGTCTGGGAAGAGGGATCTTGAACAACAGGCAGCAGGATCCTAGAGTTCTTATTTACGTTCAGGTGTTTGCCAGAAAGACCACTGCTATTAAAGAGGAAGTAAACCCTTCCATTTAAAAAAAAAAAAACCTGCAAGAGAAAGGCATAATGAGCTAGTATGCACAGCATGTGTCACTCACCTGCGATCGAAACCCCCAAAGTCCTCCTCCCTCACGTCCACCGCCACCGCCATGTCCCCTCGTCGCTGCTTCCTGTTATCGCTGCATATGCGTAGGACGGCAGGCCCCTGCGAATGCGCGGAAATACGGAATTTATCCCGTTAATGCCATTAAGAAAAACGGCACACTCAGTGCACCTGTGTAGACATCGGCGCTTGTCTCAATTGTAAATATCTCCTAAATCATGCAGGTTTACAACATATTTCTTGCACCTACAGGTAAGCCTTAATCTAGGCTTACCTGTAGGTGTGTGGTTGCGTTTACAACCACTTAATACAGCATACAAAAACCTTTGAGAACAAATGTGTTTTTCAAAATTTGTGTTTGCTAAGTTTAGTGTGAAAGAATCCAAATAGCCTGCACATACAGCATCTTACAAAAGTGAGTACACCCCTCACTTTTCTTGTAAATATTTCATTATATCTTTTCATGTTACAACACTGAAGAAATTACACTTTGCTACAATGTAAAGTAGTGAGTGTACAGCTTGTATAACAGTGTAAATTTGCTGTCCCCTCAAGATTACTCTACACAAAGCTATTCATGTCTAAACCGCTGGCAACAAAAGTGAGTACACCCCTAATTAAAAATGTCCAATTTGGGCCCAATTAGCCATGTTCCCTCCCCTGTGTCTTGTGATTTGGTAGTGATATCGCTCTCACTCTCTCATACTGGTCACTGGAAGTTCAACATGTCATATCCAGAAGTTGTCTTTGGGAAATAGAAATACGTGTGCTGACATCATTTCTGCAGAGGTTGAGGGGCACACTGCATCAAAATTGGTCTGCATGACTGTCGTCCCAGACGGAAACCTCTTCTAAAGATGATGCACAAGAAAGCCTGTAAACAGTTTGCTGAAGACAATCAGACTAAGGACATGGATTACTAGAACCATGTCCTGTGGTCTGATGAGACCAAGATAATTATTTGGTTCAGATGGTGTCAAGCGTGTGTAGCGGCAACCAGGTGAGGCATACAAAGACAAGTGTGTCTTGCCTACAGTTGAACATGGTGGTGGGAGTGTCATGGTCTGGGGCTGCATGAGTGCTGCCGGCACTGGGGAGCTACTGTTCATTGAGGGAACCATGATCTCAGAGCATGATCCCCTCTCTTCGGAGACTGGGCTGTAGGGCAGTATTCCAACATGATAACGACCCTAAACACACCTCCAAGATGACCACTGCCTATGCACTGCATAGTAGCCCATTATGCTTTACCTTTGCAGGGAAGCAAAGAGGAAGTAAAACCCATCAGGGTTTACTTCCTCTTTAACATGCCTTGTTCCACACTGTATCTCTGTGTTGAGGTTACCATCTTTGTAGAGTCAGGGTTTTTCTTATTCATGTCAAAGCTGCTTTCCTGAAGACTGGTGACCAAACTTTCCAGAAGCTGCAGGAGAGAACAGATCCATAGAACAAATTAAACAGAAGCAGAGAGATCCTTTCACTGCAGGTCCTCGGGCACTGCTTCCTTTCCAGCAAGGAGAGCACTAAGTGACACAGTAGTCACATCACCAAAACCTCTAACTTTAAATCTCAAAAGGCTAACAATTGGGGCACAATGCTCTAGATCAAGGGTGTCAAACTCAATTTCATTTTAGGCCGCATTAGCATTATGATTGCCCTCAAAAGGGCCGATTGTATCTGTAAGATTAGCCAGACAGCGCATCCCCTCCACCTACATTAGATGTCAAGAGCCACCCCACCATCACAAGTTGAGTCCCCCACTTTCCCTTACATCACAGTGCACCCCCCTTACCTTATGCTGCTTCTGGCAAGAAGCTGGATGCATTGCTTGACAGCAGAAACTAAGGTAAGGTGACCAGATTTTTTAAATGAAATCCAGGGACATATTTTTTCTTTACTAGTAATGGCAACATTTAGCGACATTCTGCCTGTCGCCGCCCTACTCACAGCCTCTCAAGTCTTACTCTTTGGGCCCCGGATTTGAGCCAAGGCAGAATAACATGCGAGCGGAGCTGAATGGGCATGCGCCCGAAACTGAAGAAATATTCCCTCCGCTCCAACCAGAACATGATCATCAGAAGGGTGCACAGATAATGGGAAAAATACAACCCCCCTATGCTAGAAGGCACGGCGGAGCGAAGGGGTGTACTGTAATTCTATTTTTTTTTTTTTTTTTAATTCTGCACTGACTTTCTTTGAAATTGCCCCTGCCCCCTATTAAATCCAATCTGGGGTTAAAAACCAGGGACAGACTTGGTCCGGGGACAGTGTCCTCAATCAGGGGACTGTCCCCTGAAACTGGGGATGTCTGGTCACCCTAAACTAAGGGTCTGGATGAGGACCAGGGGAGGGCTGGTGCTCTCCGGCAGCTGCAGAAGTGGCGTGAGGGCCACATGAAATGGCCTGGGCCGGATTCAACCCGCGGGCCTTGTGTTTGACACCTGTGTTCTAGATGATCTCACTCTACATATACAGTACATATGCCGTATCTGTGAGGCTAGTGAACAAGAGTGCTGTTCTGACCCACTTTCATGTCCCTTTTGTCTTCTATTGAACTGCATGAGGTTATCATTTTATTTATCACATATGTGATACGACCTAGCTAGACCCTCCACTCTTCTGCCATGTTCCTTGTTAGTTATTCACAGAGAAAAGGCTCAGGAAAGTCATTGTATTCTTACACTTCTAAAAACTAGAAAAACATCCCTTGTTCTGCAATCAGCTGAAGTAAAATTGTGTGGGATTCAACTTATGTGTCCTATTCAAAATTTAAAGTGTAACTACACTGTATCTGAGCACCACAAACCAAAAGTGCTATTTCATTTATTTTTACTATTTAAAGCAAACTCCCCCATCCATCCATGTCTCTGTGCTTTATTTTACGAGAAACCACTTTGAAAAACACCCCCCCTCCCTTAGCATTTCTGGGTGTGGCCATCTTGAGTAAGGGCAGATGATTCATGTAGCATTTACTTCCTGGAATCCATCTGCCCTTGGCTTGGGCATGTGGGCAGGAGGCTGAAAAAACCCATCCCCTCCCCTTCCTGAAGACTCCTGGGATGTATGACGTCATGTGCCTAGGCATGGAAACTATGAAGTGACTAAAGTAAAAAATGTTTAAAACAAGTAAATATAATATACTTTTCTATCTATTTACTAAAGAAAGCCCCGGAGCTAGAGGGAACCTCAGCGCAGTGTCCAAATGACTGGGGTTATGCTTAGGCATGTGCACCAGAAAGTGATGTAGGAGTGGGTGCAGTATTAGTTGGGACACAGAGAGGGGTTTAGATTATTCATGCTGTGTCCATATAGGAAAGCAGGGGGCAGAGTCTCTGCATTCTGGCACAGAGAGCACGAGAGGCATTGCACAGTGCTGAATTTCCCTCCCTTTATGCAGTTGTCTGGTATAGGTGTGTGTTTTTGCTGTGTTTTTATTTCAGGTGTCGGTGGCAGGGGTCTCGGTGTTCCTGAAGGTCGGATGGTGGTGGTATATATATATATATATATATATATATATATATGCATATATCAGTCATGGGTGGTAGGGGTTGGGGGCCTGTCTTGGGATGGGCACCTCCCCTATCTGGTCATGGGCTATTGGTCACCGGGCTACATGGTGGAAGAAGGATCAAGGCATTGGCCCAGATTCAGAGAGAATTGGATTCTCGTAGCGTATCAGAAATACACTACGCCGCCGTTTCTTACCTGGCTCTACGTGGAATCCAGGTAGATTTTGTCCAGTAAACGACGGCGGCGTAGTGTATTTCTCCCGTCGCAATCCATCTAGACGAGTAGGGGGCGTGAAGGATTTAAAATAGACGCGTTCCCGCGGCGATCGAACTGCGCATGCTCCGTTCGCAAATTTCCCGTCGTGCATTGCGCGAAATCACGTTGTTACGTCATTCGTTGTTTGAGTAGCGTCGTTTACGGACATTTCTATTCCCGAACGAGTTACGCAAAAAAAAAAAAAAAAAAAATTAAATTCGACGCCGGAACGACGGCCATACTTAACATGGGCTACGCACCGTTAGACCAGCAAAAAGCTGGTCTAACAGTACGTAAAAAAAACCAGACGTAAGCGATTGCGAAGACCGCTCGTATCTTCGTGGATCGCCGTAAAAACACATTTGCATATCCCGACGCATGAAAACGACGCAAACTCCTCCCAGCGGCCGCAAAAATATCGCAGCGTAGATCCGAAGGCTTACGAAGACGTAAGCCTCTCGGATCGAAGCCCGAAGCCGCCGTATCATGGTTTGAGGATTCAAACTAGTGATACGGCGCGCGAAATTTGAAATTACTCCTGTCTAACACCAGTTAGACAGGCGTAATTGCTTTATGAATCTGGGCCATTGTTTCTGAGCTGTGGATCGCGGCTGGAGGCCAGGATACTGTGGAGATCGTGGACAGCCGATGAAATAGCAGTTGGTACCTTCTTTCAGGAACCCAGGCGCAGCAGTTAAGGAAAATCTGTTGGGAAAATATTATGTGTTAAATATATATATATATATATATATATACTTTTTTTTTTTTATAAATATAAATATCTTTCCATAAATATATATATATATATATATATATATATATATATGTATATATATATATATATATATATATATATATATATATTTATGGAAAGATATTTATATTTATAAAAAAAAAAAAGTTATTTTATATATTAATAAAGGGGCCCTTGTTGGCCATTTAATCCAGAAGATGTCATGGTCTTATTTAGAAGTAAGTTAGCATAACGATAAGGGGTTTTGGTAAGCAGCATGCACAATAGCATTGCACCAGTCATGCTGGCAGCATAAAGATTCAAAATAGTCAATGTTGATTCAGAGAGTGAAGTTCCACTTTCCACAATCCACACTGCCGTATTGTCAAATGATGGGCGGGCGGGAGCACTCTCGTTCTGGGAGGACGTCATATGAGTCCATGCCAGGGCCAGTGCTACCACTAGGCCAACTAAGCAGCCGCCAAGGGCGCACTGCTGCCCAGGGGCGCCCAGACACTGGTTTCTAACTCCCAGGCAGCTGCTCCGTCCGACCAGTGGTGTAATTAGAGGCACATCACAGAACTGAAATCAGTGCTAGAGGAAGCCGATGCTTACTGTATAGCAATGCCTCCTGTCACATGGATAGGGTAAAGGGGGTGGAGTTAGGGGTACAGCCAATGGGGACAAAAAAATTAGATTTCACCTAGGGTGTCAAAAATCCTTGCAACAGCCCTGGTCCCTGCTCATCAGTAGTGCCCATCAGTGCTGCCAATCAGTGCCACCTATTTGTGCCACCTATCAGGGAATATCAGTGAAGGAGAAAAAAGATTTATTTACAACATTTTAAAACAGAAACTAGGAAAAAAATGTTTTTCAAAATTTTCTGTATTTTTTCATTTGTTTAGCACAAAAAAAAAAAGAAAAAACTGTGGTGATTAAAATCAACCAAAAGAAAACTCTATCTGTACTCAACAAAATTATAAAAATGTTGTTTGGGTACAGTGTTGCATGACCGCGCAATTGTTCTTTCTAAATTGGCCTGGGCAGGAAAGGGGGTAGAGAATGGTGTCAAGTCAGCAGGTGACTATACTGTCCGGACAGACTGGGTCTATGGAGGTATGTCAGTACATAAAGTGGCATTTAAAAAAGAAGCAGGACACGGATGTTTTGAGAACAAATGCATATTTTTCAGGTGCTTAGGTACAATTAACATTTCTAGACACTGTCTATAAAATATCAAGGCCCAGATTCACAAAGCACTTACGCCAACGTAAGTGGAAATTTGCGCCGGTAAGTGCAAATGTGCGGTGAGAAAAAGAGTTTAACCGCTCCAAAGTCCCAGAGAATTAGATGGCTGAATCCGAACACTTGGGTGCCGGCGCTGCAATGATATGCAAGATTTGTAGAGAAAAACTAGGATGGCCGCACTCCAAAAACAAATTTGTTCCTTTTTAATAAAACTGGTCACAAAACAAAGATGTCACACCAAAAAATCAGATGAAAAAGATTTCATCCTAGTTTTTCTCTACAAAAAGTGCAAATGTGTGCCTGCGTATCTGTGCGTCGGACCCACAAACCAAAAACTGGCCACCCTACGCCAGTGTTTCTCAACTCCAGTCTTCAAGGCACACCAACAGGTCAGGTTTTCAGGATTTCCATTATTTTGCACAGGTGATTTGATCAGTTTCACTGCCTTAGTAATTCCCACAGCCTTTTCAGGGAAATCCTGAAAACATGACCTGTTGGGGGGGCTTGAGGACTGGAGTTGAGAAACACTGCCCTATGCCAACGTAGCTTACATACGCCAGCGTAGCGTGGGCGCACTTTTCGTCTGGATGCATGTTGCTGCTCCCATTGATTAGGCATTTAAATATGCAAATGAGGGAAATACGGCGATTTACTAACGTATGTGAGCCCGACGCATGCTATGCGAGGTGCGTGTAAGTTTTACGTCCGGCGTAAAGTTATTCCCCATAGATGAGGCACAACCCAGCAATAGACATGCAAAGGTATGCACCAGAGAACACAGGCAGGCGTATTGGGCGTACGTTACGTTCACGGTGTACGTAGTGATCCGGCATAGCTTAGGCATTTGTCCCGGCGTGGTTGTGAGCATGCACATAAGGTAAGGTGACCAGATTTTTAAAATGAAATCCGGGGACATATTTTTTCTTTACTAGTAATGGCAGCAATCAGCCACTCTCTGCCCGTCGCCGCCCCCCTCACAGCCTCTCAAGTCTTACTCTTTGGGCCCCGGCTACTACTGGATGGGGAGCGGAGGAAGATCACTCCCCCAGGGAAGGCAAGGAGATAGGCAGGTGGCTGGCCAGGATTTAAACCAAGGCAGAAGAACATGCGAGCGGAGCTGAAGAAATATTCCCTCCGCTCCGACCAGCACATGATCATCAGAAAGGGGCACAGATAATGGGGAAAAATATAACCCCCCTATGCTAGTAGGCAGGGCGGAGCTGGGGGGTGTAATTCTATTTGTTTTATATTAACTCTGCACTGATTGTCTTTGAAATTGCCCCTGCCCCCTATTAAATCCAATCTGGGGACAAAACCAGGGACAGACTTGGTCTGAGGACAGTGTCCTCAATCAGGGGACTGTCCCCTGAAACTGGGGATGTCTGGTCACCCTAGCATAAGGGTGCTGTCACGGCTACGTCACGGCGCATGCCCAAATCGTGATACGCCGGGCGTAAAACACTGCACCATGCTCGGACCATCATTTGCATGCTCACTCCCACTTACACCTACGCTGGCCTGCGCCTTCGAAACTTATGCCACGCCGACGCAGCGTTGGGAGCAATAGCTTGCTGAATGCAGTACTTGCCTCTCCGCGCTGTGTCAGCGTAGCGTACAGCGTTTGTGTAACGGCGGCGTAATGTGCGCCCAACTCTCTGTGAATCTGGGCCCAAATCTTCACTTTTTTAGTTCAAGTTCATTTTGAGATATAAACTGGAGGATTGTGTGGCTCAGTAAATTATAGTTTAACCGCATCTGCTGGTAAGAAATAAAGACATGCTGCACATTTTCCCCATCACAGATGGCCACCATGGAGGAAATACCTTCACTCTGTCTGTTTCTGTATTTGACCTCCATTTGTCTATACAGCCTGAGCTCTAAAATTCTACATTTTATAGAAGAGGATTTACATGATGTTTGAACATTTAGAGACAGAGACATTCTAGAGCATTTCCCAGTTGCCAAGTAGAGAATTCGAAGATTTGCTGATTTAACAGTGTTTTATTCCCCTGAATATATGAATACAGATCTGCCTAGTCTGGGGAGAACCACGCAATTATACTGTATATAGAGATAATACAGAGATATATAGAGATAATACAGAGAAGTGTGATTCAAGAATCTCCAAATGTACTGTTATTTTTGTTTTTTTCCATTCCTTCATAATGACTGAGGCTTTTAAAGTGGAACTAGCATGAGATATATTGTTTTATGTTACGTACATGCATGCTTAATGTCAGGGGTCAAGTCCTGTGGAAAAAAGTGTGGGAATTCCCACCCAAGGAAAAAAAGATACGCTCATTTGCATAATTACTAAACCGCATGTTTTTTTCCCGATCCACTGTACCTTAGTATTTTTTTATGTTACTAGCCGCTTCCTGTATAGGGATTTATCAGGTGGTGTGCGGGTATTCCGTCACTTCCTCGATTCCGCAATGTCTCCTGGGAGCTTTTGTCATTGTTCCCAGGAGACATTGCGGAGGTCTGCCTCGAGTTATAAAGGGATTTAGAAAGAAGCAAGTTCTTTCTAAATCACACCATAACTCGTGGCAGACCTCTGCAATGTCTCTTGGGAACAAGGACAAAAGCTTCCAGGAGATATTCCGGCATTGAGGAAGTGACGGAATACCCGCACAATACCCGATAAATCCCTATACAGGAAGCGGCCAGTAACATAAAGATTCGCCTGCCCCTGACAGTGACTCGAGCTGGGCATCGCCGTTTAGTGAAGGATTGGGTCGGGCGGCTTGGCTGCTCTCGGTTGCTCTAGTCCTGCAAAGGGAACTGTGTTCCTGCTGTGAAAAAAGTGCAGGAACTTTGTTCCCATGCGTTCCCGCAGGACTTGAGCCCTGCTTAATGTGTACATGTCACACACCCAGGTATGTATTGCACTTCATAGGCATAGCTCCTAACTGTCCCTGATTTTGAGGGACTGTCCCTGATTTGGAACAATGTCCCTCTTTCCTTCTAATTTTTTCAGGTGTCACGGCACAAATAACATGTGACATAACATTTTGTAATCGCCATTTTATTCTCTAGGGTCTCTGCTAAAAATATAGGGCCAGATTCTCGTAGAATCCGTGGCGGCGTAGCATAAGCCATTTACACTATGCCGCCGCAACTTACTGGAGCAAGTGCCGTATTCTCAAAGCACTTGCTCCGTAATTTGCGGCGGCGTAGTGTAAATGGCCCGGCGTGAGGCCGCGTAATTCAAAGGGGGCGGCTTGTATTTAAATTAAGCACGCCGATCAAACTGCACATGCGCCGGCCTTAAAAATAGCCCAGTGCGCATGCTCCAACTCACGTCGGAAAACATCAATGAAGCCGACATGAGTGTCATTTACGCAAATCCCTATTCGCGAACGACTTAGCAAACCGATGGAAAAAGACAACGCTGTCCCGAGGCCATACTTAACCTGGCATACGACGGACATTCGTAAACTTACCCCTCATATAGCAGGGGTAAGTTTAAGCTTACGGAAACTACGTAAACGACGACGAGGCGGCGCAAAAACGTTCCGGAATTGGTGTATCAGGCTCATTTGCATAGTCAAATGAGAAATCTACGTAAACGCCACCTAGCGGCCGGCGTAACATTACATTTAAGATCTGACGGTGTAAGATTATTACGCCAGTCGGATGTTATCATAAATCCGGCGTATCATGTTTTCTGGATAGAAAACAATGATACGCCGGCGGGAAATTCGAATTACGCCGGTGTATCTGTAGATTCACCGGCATAATTCTTTTGAGAATCTGGCCCACAATGTTTGGGGGTTCTAAGTATTTTTTTTAAGCAAAAAATAAGGATTTTAACTTGTAAGCAATACATGTCAAAAATAGGCTTGGGCATGAAAGGGTATTTGAATACTAGTTTTTAATGAAAATATCCCTTGTCCAACGGTATTAAAAATAAAAATGTGGAGGGAAAGATGCTTGCAAAACTGGAGATTGCCTTTAACCACTTCCCTACCACCGTACGTGTTTTTACGGCCACACTTTAAAGATGGTTATTTCGGTAACGGCAGCAGCTGCTGCCACAACTGAGATATCCATCTTTAGTACAAGCGATCCTGTAAAAGATAACGGTGGTCTCCGCAGCGGATTCGCCGCAAGATCGCCGTTATCGCCGTTAAGGTATATTCAACGTTTATTCAACCTATTTGTCCCCAATAGGGGAACCTATAATCACCAACATAATGGAAGAGGTCCAGGTTAACCAACAGAATAAAAATAAAGAAAGGGGGAACTGGGGGGGGGGATTCAGAAAGTTTGTGAAGGTAAAGCCCTAGGGGTAGAAGGAAGAAGAAAAAGAAGAAGAGAGAAAGGTGTGTCCATCCGGGAATCTCCGATCGATCATCTGAAAAAAAAGGGTATCTTTATGTCTCTGGGGCCTGTAAATAAGTGAGCCAGGGGGACCAAATTTTTTCGAAAAGGAGTTGTTTGTCATTTAAAACGCTCACTATTTTTTCATTCAGCATAATCCAGTTTAATTTACGTTTCAACAACGTTAAGTCTACAACGGGGCTTTTCCATGCTGACGCGATAGCTATTTTAGCAGCTAGAAATATATAAACTATCAAAGTCTGCGTATGTCTGGGAATATTGTCCACTGGTTTGTTAACCCCTTCCATACAGGGCATTTTCACCCCCTTCCTGCCCAGACCAATTTTTAGTTTTCAGCGCTGTTGCACTTTGAATGACAATTGCGCGGTCAGGCAACACTGTACCCAAATTAAATCATTATGTTTTTTTCCCCACACAAATAGAGCTTTCGTTTGGTGGTATTTGATCATCTCTGCGGTTTTTATTTTTTGCGCTATAAACAAAAGAAGAGCGACAATTTAAAAAAAAACACAATATTTTTTCCTTTTTATTTAATACATCTCACAATATTTTTTTTTAAAAAAACTTTTTTTTTCCCTCAGTTTAGACCGATACGTATTCTACGTATTTTTGGTAAAAAAAAAAACGCAATAATCGTATATTGATTGGTTTGCGCAAAAGTTATAGCGTCTACAAAATAGGTGATAGATTTATGGCATTTTTATTTTATTTTTTTTACTAGTAATGGCGGGGATCTGCGTTTTTTTTTTGTGACCGTGACGTTGCGGCGAACATATCGGACACTTTTGACACGTTTTTGGGACCGTTCACATTTACACAACGATTAGTGCTATAAAACTGCACTGATTACTGTGTAAATGTGACTGGCAGGGAAGGGGTTAACACTAGGGGGCGCTGAAGGGGTTAAAATGTGTCCTAAAGTATGTTCTAACTGTAGGGGGAGGGGGACTCACAGGGGGAGGAGATCGATGTGTGTTCCTCTGTACTGGGAACACACATCAGTCTCCTCACCGCTGACAGGAGGTGGATCTGTGTGTTTACACACACAGATCCACACTCCTGACATGATTGCCGGAAATCGCAGGTGCCCGGCGGCAATCACGGCCGTCGGGCGCGCGCGCGGGATCGCGAGTGGTGCCGCGGGCGCGCGCCCTAGAACTCCGTGAAGACTGGACGTTGTGCAACGTCCAGTCTCATCGGCGAGGGGATCACCATGACGTGATTCCCCTATGGGCTGGAAAGGAAGGGGTTAAGGAGGGCGACTGAGGCATCTTTGATGATATTCACCATTGTGATCGAGAGAATCAGCGCGTGGACCCTGATCCAGAAACGGCGCACCTTGGGACACGTCCACCACACGTGGAGTGGTGTGCCCACCTGTCCACAACCCCTGAAGCAGAGGGCCGAGGCACCTGGGAACATTTTGGAGAGGCGTTCTGGTACCAGGTACCATCTGGCCTGTACCATGTAACTCGCCTCAATCAGAGCCACATTGAGTATGCCTTTGTGGATTCTCGTACTCCACTTACACCAATCCCCTGCCTCAGGGCTAATGTTCAGGTCCCTTTCCCATGTCACTTGATATGGAAGCCTAGTTGGGGGTGAGGCCAGCTGTTTATAGAGCACGGAGATGCCCCCCCGGAGAGGGGAGTACTGCATACACCTACTCTCGAAGGTGGTGCGCGTGGTCAAGTCAGACCCTTTGTTCTCTAAAGAGCGTAGAAAATGCTGAATTTGCCTTAGGTGGAAGCTCTCCGAGGAAGGCATCTCCAAGCTGCCTGTGTAGTGTGATGATGGGCGTATTCCTCTGTGGTCAAGATAATCGCCTATTCGGATTAACCCCTTGTTAACCCACCAAAAGGGGGTTGCCAAAGAGTGGGGCCACTGGAGTGTGTGCGGACCTCAGAGCCCATCTTCAACATCCCATTTCCCAAACATTGAGGGAATGAGAGAGTGTTGGACTCAAAATCGCTTTGCGGTGTTTAAGGGATGTCCACAGGACAAGGTCTATTGCTAATGTAGCACACGCTTGAGCCTCCAGTACGACCCACTCAGGGCAATATTGTCGGCTGTGCAATTGAAGTAATTGAGTCAACTGAGCTGCCATGTAATACTTACGAAACTCGGGCACTCCCAGACCCCCCTTTTCCCTGGGTGCGTGCAATGTTGTTCAAGCTATTCTAGGACCTTTTGGACCCCAGATGTATTGGAAATTTTTTGACTGAAAGCAGCGTACGTCAGCAGCGGGGACTTGGATTGGCAGGACCCGGAAATAGTACAATAGCCGTGGAAGAACAGTCATCTTAACAGATGCGATTCTGCCCAACCAGGACAGGTTCACATCGGACCATGCCTTCACGTCCTCATTAAAAATATATATATAATGTTTGGGGGTTTTAAGTAATTTTCTAGCAAAAAAAAATGTTTTAGTCTTGTAAACACCAAATCTGAAAAACACCCACGGTAGAGAAGTGGTTAAAGGTCCACCATAATAAAAATATGTTTACTGCAGGGAAATAGTTTATGTGTATGTTTAGTTGTATTCAGGGCCGGATTTGCTCTCCCAGCCGCCCCGAGGCCAGGTTCCGTGCAATGCACCCCCTCCCCTCCCCACCAACCGAACCACCCCCCCCCCCCCCCCCAAATCAACGGAGAATGGCAACTGGATGGCAGTGGTGCCACGGTTAGTTCAAATATTATTTTTCTTTTTTTTTTTCTTTTTTTTTATCACTTTTTTTATTTTGTAGCTTGTTGTTTACTTTTTTTGTATAATTTTCTCATTATTTTTAATATTTTTTTTCTTAATCTTTACTTCTTAATTACCTTTTTATTTTAATAATTTAATTATTATTTCTTATTTATTTATTTTTATCATTTCTTTTTCATGCCGCCCCTCTGCACCCTGCCGCCCCGAGGCCCGGCCTTGGTGGCCTTGTGGGAAATCCGGGCCTGGTTGTATTGCAGTGGTTGTTTAAGAAGTTAGCAGTTTGCTTAACAATCTCAGCTTCTGATTTCTAACGATTTTGGTGGCAGTGGAAGTTTACTATGAAATGTAATGTCAGTATTGGATTCATGCCGCTACAGCTCACCTGTGGAATCTGGCCTGGGGCCATATTCAGAATGAAGCAATTAGACACCAGTGGGGCGAGTCTATAATTAGGAAATATAGCTAAGAAACACTCAGTTGCAGATTTTTCCACTTCATTGATGACATGGTAATAGAAAAGTTACAAGATTTATACATGGGAAATATGTACAGTAAGTTAATAAGCCCTTAAAAAAATAAAAATGCAAATCTATTAATTTAACACTGAACCACTTGTTGTTTAAGGGTACCTGTACTGCAAAAAATAAATAACACTAATTTTAAACAAAAGTGGGTAAATTGTCAAGTACTAAAGTAGATGTAAACCCTACCTGAATGATATTTAGTTTGTGTTATGAAATTACACTTAGCCCCCCCCCCCCTCCTGCACAGAGATTTTCCATCTTGTGGGACAGAGATTGGGCGCCACCGGGGGGGGCAGGTTAACTGGAGTTAACCCTTTACACACAGACATGGTAGCTGCCACCATGGGCCAGATTCAGGTAGTCCAGAGCATCTTTGCTCTGGAGTAACGCTTCTCATTTGCGTTGCGCTGCAGAAATTTTAGGAGCAAGTGCTGTCATTCACGAAGCACTTGCTCCTAAAGTTGCGGCAGCGCATCGCAAATGAGCCGGCGGAATTCAAATTGGGCGGGTACGGGGCGTGTAGTATGCTAACTAAGCGCGATCCCGCCGCCAACGTACTGCGCATGCGTCGAGTGTCAAAACATCCCCGTGCGCATGCTCCAAAATCTGTGAATGAACGTCAATGACGTCACATTCCCATTCATGACCGTTTTACGCAAGCGACGTTTTTTTTTTTTTTTCCGACGCGATGACGACGCCTATACCTAACATAGGATACTCCAACCCCATGTAGGTATATCTATGCGCCGCGTATCCCGTCCGGAAACGTCGTATCGTCATTGCGTCGCGCCGTGAATTGCCGATTTCCGCTCATTAACATATTTTTTGAGCGTAAATCGGCGGGAACGCCCCCGGCGCCATTTTTAAGTTGAAGTAACGATGCGATGGCGAAACTCAGTTACGCTGCTCGCATCGGAACTTCAACCCGGCGTTTCTTGTTTTCTGGTTACAGAAAACAGAAACGCCGGCTCAAAGTCACAGTTAGGCTGGCGGATCACTCGATCCGCCAGCCTAACTGTTCGTGAATCTGGCCCCATGTGTTTTAACAGAAAAACTATCAGGCAGATTAAGTGCTTGGTCGTGTCTAGTGATGAGCGGAATACGCCATATTCGATTTCACAATATTTCGCGAATATTTCGAAGAATATTCGCGAATATTCGTTAATATCGAATATTCGTGATATTTTATTAAAAAAAAATGGCGAAATTTCGCTATTTTTTATAAAATATCACGAATATTCGATATTTACGAATATTCGCTATATTTTATTAAAAAAAAAAAAAATAGCGAAATTTCGCATATGCAAAAGCGAAAATGATTGCGAAATTTCGCTATTTTTTTGTTGGATAAAATATCACGAATATTCGATATTTACGAATATTCGCTATATTTTATATATAAAAAAAAAAAAATGCGAAATTTCGCTAGTGCGAAAATTATTGCGAAATTTGAAAAATACGAATTTTCAAAATAGCGAATATTCGCCGCGATATTCTAGTTATTCGCGAATACTCGAATATGCAATATTCGTAGCGAATATTCGCAATGCGAATATTCGTGAGCAACACTAGTCGTGTCCCAAGAGCTGCAAATAAGCATGGAGTAGTTTGTGGACCAGTACACAGAATCAGGGCTTTCGCATGCCCGTTTGTGTGAATTAGCATGCAGGCTGGTGCCGTTAGCTACTTTGCCACTAGGTGGCTCTGTACCAGAATAGTGTATGGTTACAGTAAGTGAGGTTTTCAGGTGCTAGGCCCTTTTAGGCAGAGCTTATTTAGTGATGTCAGGGATATGATAGCACCCATATAAAAGTCAGGTAGGGTGGGACAAAGCACTCTCTTGGGGCATGGAAGCCAAATGCCCACACCTATAGAAATAGAATCAGAACACATAGGCCGTGGACCGGGCATTAGGACGGGCACAGTTGATCTGTACATAGGAGGACCCAGCTGTAGTCATTCTGTCCCTTATGGAGGTTGGGGCTAGAGCCCAGTGGCCTATTTAAGGTATAGCAGTACTAAATGATATTGCAGAGTGGTTGTCAAATTTCAATGAGTTGTGACCAGACCTGCATCCTTATTATCCTGTGCTTTGACCCAACTCCGCTTGATTCTGATCTCCTGTTACTGACCTTGTCTTGTGTCCTCTGCCTGCTGTTTTTGTACTTCTGCCCTTCTGGTATCGATTCCGACTTGGCGTCTGATCATGCTCCCTAGTGTGTTTGCAAGCTTACGCTAGAGTCCAGCCTCCCTCCTGTGTTCTATAAGAGGCCCGGATCCTAAGGGGGCTCTGGAAAACACTTGGAGAAATGCATCAGGGACACACGCAACTAAACACTTGTTGGGACCTGGGGTCTGCTCTTGGACACCGATTTACCAGAAGAAAACTGAAACATGGACTTCTCTGTTAGACAATCGCCAAGCATGGACTTTTCTCAAAGAGACTACACCTGTCCAGGTAACCTGGGGCAGCCACAGTTAGGTTCAGTTAGGAAAATAATGCTATTGCATGTTATACATGTTGTGTCAAGTTTTCAATAAAAGTTGATTCAACTTTGCCGAGCTGGTCTAAAGTTATTCAAGGGTTGCAGGCAAGGTTTTTGCGTATTGAAGTTGGGTTCATAATCACAACATGGGGTATGTGTAACATCATTACGACAGAGGTTCATTCAACAAGACAAGAAGAAAGAGGCAGTTACCTTGAGTAATTACAAGAAATAATAGCAACCAGTTGTTAGCATGGAACCTGGTTAGGTGACAGGTTCTCCGGTAGCAAGGGGGGCAATGCTTTCACTCCCACCCTAGCTGTCTGTCTCTGCCATTCTCCAGAAGTAAACTAGTTTTACAGAGAGCTGTGGCCTGGTCACTAGGTATGGGAAGAGAAGAATTATTTGAGAACATGTATGAGGTCTATGCTACAATATGTGTGTGGCGGGACCCATTCTGTTACTGGGAGTGAGGTAACAGAGGTAAAATAACTAGTGGAGTGGGCAGAGGCTCAGCCTGTCCACCTGAATGCAACACATACACCAGTATAAGTGTGTAGGACATGGAACGAAGCAGCTTAACTAGAAACTCTGTATTTTGGGTACTGCACACATGGGGCTCATCTCTGAGTTGGGAGGCCGCCCTCAAAGAATAAGTATTACATATTTATGGTGTAATATGTTCAGCATCAGACCCCTCTACCTCTGATCCCCACCCCCTCCTCCTTGTGACAGTGAGCTAGGGATCTTCTCCCCATATTCACTGTCACAATTCAAAGAGAGCATGGCTGTGCAGGGCTCTGCCCACAAAGCCACGCAATTGATTCACAGATCCCTATGAATCAATGAACTACAAGTACAGACATCATTTGTGGCTGTCGATTTGTAGTTCTCAATGACCTACCTGGGCACTGTTGAGCACTCCAGATAGTTCATTGATGTTAATTCGGAACTGTCTGCCCATTTCAGAGGTATGGGCAGACAGCTACACAGACAGTCTTCAGGAATGTGGAATTAAATAGACATGTGCATTTGTTTTCATTAGAATGCATTTTCGTCCGAAAATCGTGTATTTTCGTTATCGTTTTAACGAACGAAAACGAAAGCGCAAGAAACGAAAACCGAAAGATCCGACATAGAAAATGCTTTATTTTCGTTTTCGTTCAGATCCGACGATTTTCGATGCTTTGTCGAATTTCCGTCGTTCAATTTCACAAAGTCGTCGAAAATCGTCGTTCTGATTACAGTGAATAGGTATATTCACTGTATTCAGAATGACGATTTTCGATGCTTTGTCGAATTTCCGTCGTTCAATTTCACATAGTCATCGAAAATCGTCGTTCTGAATACAGGGAATAGGTATATTCCCTGTATTCAGAACGACGATTTTCGATACTTTGTCGAATTTCCGTCGTTTAATTCGACAAAGTCATTGAAAATCGTCTTTTTCGGATGAAAACTTTCCCGACGAAAACAAAATAAATCAAAACGATTTTCGGGAGTAACTAAATAAATTTATTTTCTGGACGAAAACGAAAAAACGAAACAAAATATTCCAGTCTGCACATGTCTAGAATTAAACCCATAATCTGCTAATTATGGGTGCAATGCTTTACATGCTCCTTTTTACCTGCAAAAAAAACGTTTATTTATTATTTTTTTGTAAAGGTGAACTTAGTCTTTAATGTTTGATTCTTCACATGACCGCGGGTTACCTTGCGTGCAAGGGTCAGTGACCCCCTTCAACGCCTGGCATAGCCCAATGAACCCACTCTGTGGTAGGCCTCATGTGACCCTTACTTGGCGCCCAACAAGGAGGGAAAACATGGAGGACATAATGGCCACCCTATTACCCTACCGTTACAAGTCTCTCAAGCAACCTACTGGACCACCCCTCCCAGGGATTGTCTGGTACTCAATAATTATTAAGCTGCATATTTGACTCTCCCATCCCTATGTTCCAGAAGCCTCCAGAAGGAAGGGGGGAATAGTCAGACCTGCAGCCTGTTAAACCCATAGCAGCATTAATCAATCAATTACTGCTCCAATTAATACAAAGGAGTCATACAAAAAAACTAAAAGTACTTAAAGGGGTTGTAATTTGCATTTCACCAGCCCCCTGTTTTACTTACCTGAGCCCTGGAACTTCACCCGGTGGAGACACACTCTTCCTCTTCCCAGGGTTCTTGGCTCTTGATTATATAGATTGATAGCAGCTAAGCCATTGGATCGCGCTGCTGTCAATCAAATCCAATGACGTGGGCGCTGGGGGTGGGGACAAGTCATACATTCGGCATCTATAGATGCTGAATGAATGACTCGGAAGCGTGCCCCCAAGGTAACCCCCGGGAGAGCGTTTCTCCTAGGGGGTTATCTGATGCGGGGAGGAGCCGCGAGAGACCCGCCAGGGGACCCCAGAAGTCACAGAATGGGGTCACTCGTGCAAAACAAGCTGCACAATGGAGGAAAGTGTGATATGTTTGTTATTTAATTGCATTGCAGTTTTCCATTCCTAAATGGATTCTTAATTTGCATTAACACAGGGACATAAAGATATATATGATCCCATGGAAAATAACTAGCTCTCTGACTGTCACCAATGTCTACAATGTTCCTATAATTAAAATACAAGCTACCTGATAATTCAGCATCTGGTTGTTTATCTGTCACTCACACCCATATCTAGAAGCTGGCATAGCTATTGGCTGCAAGAACTGGAGCATTTAATAAATGCAAGCATGAAAGAGCACAGCTAGTACCGCCAGAAGATTTTTAGTGCCAAGTTTGTTAACGATGGAGTTAGTCACTTGTGCCAACTTTATTTTGAAATAATTTCAGTGCATAAGCAATAGCTTAAAATATAGCAGCAAATGCCTGTACAAGTGTGTTTGGGAAGGCAAATTACAAAATGTTAGATTCTAATGGAAATATCTATGAAGCAAGGAGGGATCATGTTGTAAAGCGCTGCGCAAACTGTTGGCGCTATATAAATCCTGAATAATAATAATAATAATAATCACAATAAGCCTTCTACAGTTTGCTCTAATGACTAACATTATGCATTTTTATAATCTTGTCTCCAATAGATGGTTTTAAGGTGCATCTTTCTTACCTTCTGTTTTTTAACATTATTCTTTTCTTTCTCTGTTCTGTTTTTTGTTTAAGTTACAGGGCCAGATTCAGAAAATATGTAAATGCCGTTTATGTAGTACGTGAATAGGGCTGGGCGTAGGTTTCGTTCACACGTCGTAGGCATTGCGCACTGACGTCTCTTAGGGAGTATATGCGACGTGATTCTGAGCATGCGCGTGCAGGCCCAGTTCGACCGGCCATTTCCATAGCATGGGGGTCACGCTTAATTTAAAATGATGATGCCCACCACCTTCCTACTTTGAATTAGGCGGGCTTACGCCGGCCAATTTACGCTACGCCGCCGCAACTTAAGGAGCAAGTGCTTTGTGAATACTGCACTTGCCTCTCTAAGTTGCGGCAGCGTAGCGTGAAGAAGATACGCTACGCCAACACAAAGATGCGGCCGGGTATGTGAATCTGGCCCACAGACTTTAAAAGGCTGACTTAACCACTTGATCCCCCCTTCCTGACAAGGCCATTTTTGTGATATAGCACTGCGTTACTTTAACTGCTAATTGTGTGGTCGTGCAACATTGTACCCAAATAAAATTTTGGTTGTATTTGATCACCGCTGCATTTTTTTATTTCTTGTACTATAAACAAAAAAAGACAGACAATTTGCGAAAAATAAAAAAACAATATTTTTTACTTTCTCTATAAAACATATCTAATAAAACATGTAAAAAAACAAAAACAAATTTCTTCATAAATGTAGGCCAATAAGTATTCTGCTACATATTTTTGGTAAACAAAAATCCCAGTAAGGCCGCGTACACACGACCGGTTTCCTCGGCAGAATTCAGCAAGAAACTCGATGGGAGACGTATTCTGCCGAGGAAACCGGTCGTGTGTACACTTTTCGCCGAGAAAACTGTCGAGGAACTCGTCGAGCCAAAAAGAGAGCATGTTCTCTATTTCCTCAACGGGCAATGGAAAAATTTGGCTCAACTTATTTTTTGACAGCCGAACAAGGAACTCGACGGGGAAAACGATGTGTTTCGCCCGTCGAGTTTCTCGGTCGTGTGTACATGGCCTAAGCGTATATTGATTGGTTCATGCAAAAGTTATAGCGTCTACAAACTATGGGATGTTTTTATTTATTATTTGTTTACTAGTAATGGCAGTGATCAGCGATTTGTAGCAGGACTGCAATATTGCTGTGGACAAATGGACACTGACACTTTTGACTCTTTTGTGGGAACCAGTGACACTAATACAGTGATCAGTGCTAAAAATATGCACTGTCTCTGTATTAATGGGGAGGGGTTAAACATCAGGGATGATTTAATGGTTAAATGTGTGTCTAGCTGGTATTTTTTACTGTGTGGGAGGTGCTTGTACAAGGGAAGACATGGATCCATCTCCCTGCTTTGCAGAGACACGAGACCCTTGTCTTTTCTCCTGACAGAACGACAATCTGCCTCGTTCACATTGACCCGCTAATCAGCTCCCGTTGTGAATAATCACAGTGGGAGCGAGCCACCGGCAGCACGCACTCACGCCCGCTATTTGTAAGTGCAGAATGACGTATATATATATCTTTTATATATATATATATATATGGCCAAAGTGGCATGGTCAAACAAGCTTAAACCTGTTCGCTGTGTGCACATCACACATACAGGTACAGTCCTTGCACCCATGCCTAAATTGCTGTGCTCCAAGTGAGAGCTTTACACGTATAAACCTCATCACAATCATGTAAAAAAAAATTAACTCTTTCATCACACATGCTTTTCAATACACTGAAAATAACCAGAGGGTTCTCCTCCATCCTACTAAACTTACAAGTCTGGGAGCTCCTAACATTACATTGTACTATTAAGCTTTCATTTTAAAACAACTACGCTCCTGGTAGAGACCCAGCTTCAACACATCTAGAACTCAAATTGAAAAAGCTGCCTTGGGAAGTGAACATATAGCATCTTTAGGAGCCATTACCCTTTACCCTCAACCTCAGAAACACTTCTCAAGTCCCGTATACACGATCGAAATTTCCGATGGAAAAAGTCACATGGACTTTTTCCATATGAAATTCCGACTGTGTGTATGCCCCATCGGATTATTTCCATTGGAAATTCTGAGGAATTCCATGGGAGTTTAGATAGAGAACATGCTCTCTTTTACTCCGATGGAATTTAAATGTGATTTTGGTCGGACAAAGGTCCAACCATATGTATAGGGATTTAGATACAGGGATACAGGGTCTGGGCCCCCATAGTAGGACAATCTGGGGTCCTATCTCTTGCAACCCTACAAAAATTCCTATATCCTCCCTGGAATACCTAATACCAGACTTATCTCTCCGTTTCTGGGAACAAGCTGGGATGCTCACAGTCGGACAACTTTACTTCCAAAACTGCCTATTATCCTTTCAAGAACTGTGCTCATTCTTCCCAATTCCACCTTCATCGTTCTTCGAATACCCACAGATCCATCATCTCTTGAGAAACATCAACATTGGCAGCTCTGATCTTATTGACTCCATCCTGGACATTTTAGGATCACCTCCAAACCTACACAAGGGTCTCTCCCCCATATACCTTTTGTTGTCCATCCCACCTCAACAGGATAAAACTAAACCACCGTTAACCTGGGAAAGATCTTTTAACTTTTCCGCTACACTAATGGCAACAAGCGCAAACCTACCCACTGAAATATTTCCGTTGCATTACCCATTATAATATCTCCTATGATGTATGCTACATAGGTTTACATCCTCCAAAACCGGGGGGATGAATGTAGGGAAACTTTACCATACATACTGTGGGCCAGATTCTCAGAGGCGTTACGACGGAGTATCTCAGATACCCCGTCGTAACGCCTTTTTTTTGTCCTCGTATCTATGCGAGTGATGCTTAGCATCACTTTTGCATAGATACGCTTCTACATCCGACAAGTGTAAAAGCATTACACTTTCGGATCGTAGGTGTAATGACAACTCCGGCCACTAGGTGGCCTTCACGTTGTTTTCGCATTTGCATATGCAAATGAGGTAGTACGCCGATTCTCGATCACTTTTACGCCGCCCCGTCGTCGCGTACGTCGTTTTTGTTCGCGTAAGGTTACCCCAGCTTCTATGTGGAGTAACCTTACGAAGTACCGTCGGATGCCGTCGGGTCCCGTCGGATGCCATGTTAAGTATGGCGTCGGGTCAGCGTCGGCTTTTTCCGTCGCTTACGTCGTTTTACTAACTCGTTCGAGAATAGGGAGTTGCGTAAATGACGCTCACGTCGTTTTGACGTCGGTTTCAACGACGCTTCCCGACGTGAGCTGGAGCATGCGCACTGGGCTTTTTCCCCGGCCGGCGCATGCGCAGTTCGTTCGACGCGGGGGCGCGCTTAATTTAAATACAAGCCGCCCCATTTGAATTGCGCGGGTTTACGCTTGGCGATTTACGAGACGCCAGCGAAAACTACGGAGCAAGTGCTTTGAGAATAAAGCACTTGCTCTAGTACGCAGCGGCGGCGTAGTGTAAATGGCTTACGCTACGCCGCCGAAAATATATGAGAATCTGGCCCTGTATATGTATCTAAATATATATTTTATTTTTTTACCACCGTACCAGCTCACATCTGCCTTACCTTACCTACTTTACTCTACTCCCCCCTCCTCCCAACTACTTGCTTTTTCTTATAATATAATTTGATTATCTCATTAAAAAAAAAGTCCAAAAAAGATCTTCATTAAAATAGTCAGGGACTGCTTAGCAATCAGAAACGATTGAGACTTGAATAATAAATATTTTGGTCACAAGAAGTGGCATCGTTAAGGGGTGTCTTCTGGGGCCTGTAGCCCAGATTCTCTTACCGGGTGCAGCAATGCCATACTCCCACTGCGGCAGTCCCAGTTCCTGCTCGCCACTGACTGACATTCCAGTGGTGGTTGGTTACTAGGACCGCCCAGCGTCTAGCAACTAACAATGTGACTCTGCCCTCTGACATTCAGCGGAGAGCGAAACTTTCCTGGCTTGCAATCTTGTTCTGGGCTGGCTGCTGCTACTGTCTCCTCAGTGGTTGGTTGCTATCAAACAACCACGGTTTGTCTAACTCAGCTCCCTCCCAGAAGGTTCCACACCTTCTCATTTAGACCTGGATGCTGCCAGTGCCCCATCTCCCCCTTCACACATTGTGAATTTAAAGAAGGTGAGAAACTTTAGGAGGCTTATATTTAATGCTAGAGGAGGAGCAGCTCTTGGGACCCTGATGTAAGGGGGGAGCAGCTCTGCGAGCACCCTGAAGTAAGGGGGGGGCTCTCTGGAGACCTGGATGTAAGGGGCAGCTCTCTGGGCACCCTGATGTAAGGAGGGGCTCTGTGGGGACCCTGATGTAAGGAGGGGGTTCTCTGGGGATCATGATGTAGGAGGGGGCTCTTTGGGAACCCTAATGTAAGGAGGAGAATCTCTGGGGACCCAGATGTAAAGGGGGGGGGGGGACCAAGAACACCTTTATGGAAATGTTTTCATGAGAATTGTTTTATTTGTTACATTTGTGTGATATTGTTAATATATATCATCATAATATCTTGACCAGGGTGTACAACTTATGCAAATGTAGAAGACCATTGTTTATTCATAGATCTCTTTTTTTAAGTATTATGTTGGCAATTTTAATATATATAAAAAAAAAAAAAAACCTGAAGCAAATGACTCTGGCTTTATTTTCTTCCCGCATATCAAATTTATTTAATTTATAAAGGTGGCCAACAGTTGATATATCAATAATTACAAACCACGGGATCCGCACTCAGATATGTAAAGATATTTATATTTATGCACACATGTATATTATATACATGTGTATGCCCGCCTTAGCGTATGACTTTCTTTACTTCCCTGCTATGGGCTCTAGGGCCAGATTTTTTGTAGACCTAGCAACACCCCAGGACAGAGTATGTACTGTACAATATAGCATAAACAATGACCAGAAGTATGTAATGTACAACCTAATGTATACAGTGTAGTCGTTTGTATCAGGAGTGTGCAACCCATGGTGTGCAGGGGTCAGGAGTGTGTAATGCGTGGAGTGCATGGGTCTTAGTTTGGACTTGATCCTTGAACTACTGAAAGTGATAATGTTTCTTGATGTGGCCAAGATCCCAGAATCTTTTGTCTGTTGTCATTTTTTACTCATTGTGTAAAAGTTATACCTTTTTACTCATTGTGAATAATAGATATTTTATCTGAAGGGAAATTGTCTTATAATTTAGCAAACAAAAATTCAGCATTAGTCAAATACAAAATATCAGCTCTGGAAATTTCCCTGACTTCTTCCATGATTGGGAAGACCTCTGTTTCATAGGAAAATTATACCTAAATGGAAATGATGGGAAATACTATGCCACGGTTGCATAATCCAGTGGTTGCAGAAATCCAAAAGAAACACAATTTAACTGGCTGTAATCCAGGGCTTTTTCGAACACGTCAATACAAAGTGCAGGAAATTTGTCACATCCGGATTACAAAAATATATCCTGACTATAGTAATTGGCTTAGTATTTTTATTGTATATCTCAATAAAAGTGAGTGTTGCCTCTGAAAAGCTAATGATATTGCCAATGATATAGAATAGTGATCTTTTTTGGAACATAAAGGAGTAATTGTCTTCACAATATTTTTTTTTTTTTTTACTACGCTGTATTTTATTTGTAAAAAACAATTATTCTTAGAGCTTCCACAATAGCTTCAACTGGGACGACTTGAGATTTGCTTGAGAGCCTTGCCTGTGTTGTCAATTTAAAGTAGACCATTGCCTATGTTTGGAGGTTTAAATGTATAACCCCCTAGGGGCCAGCTACAGTGCATACAAACCACTAAAATGAACTCTGACTCACAGTTCTGTATGGGCATTAAACCTCCACCAGCCTTGTCACGTTTTCATTTGACAAGGTAATCTGTAATTCAGGATCTCAATTCTTAATTTTTTTGTTGATTCCGCCTCTTGGGCACACAGGGAACTTGTGAGCTCAGGCCAGGTCCCTAGATGAATCCTGTACTGTAGCAGGCTCCAAAATGTAGATCGAGTTACTAAGTGGGGAACATGAAGTACACCGGCCCCTGCACTACCATGGTTCTCGTCACCCCCCACCATCTTTCCACTGTTGGCTGGCTGCTACTTCTTCACACCTTCCTTCCACAACCATACAAGTTGACTGTGATGTACTCTTTCACACTTGTAATCACAAGGGTTAATTTTCTTACACTTACAGTCCTCTTTACTTAACCTGGAGGGTTAACATGGCTTCATACCACCCATACCTCAAGGGCCTTAAGGACCAGTAGTCCATAGGAATCAAGTCCATAACAAGTGGTTTCCCTAAAGAATGGGTCCCATTCGGGGGGGAGGGGGGGTTGAGGCATGAGAAAAGCTACATGATGATACAGGTCACAACTGACCAGACCCCCCTATACTATATAGCATCAGCCATTTGCTCCTTGCAACTTACCCGTCTTTAGATTTTGCGCCTGTATTCATTTTTCTCAAATGGAAAACAAAACTGCTTTAAAAGTGTTAGCTGGACCCCAGCTTCAATTTGTTAGTCCAGCACATCTAAATCTGCTAGTCTAACATTACTCTCCCACAAACTGACAATACTGCTGTCCAATGGTGGCTCTCTTAATCATCCAGTGGAATGGAGACGCTCTAAGCCAGGAAGTGTGTTATAAGCCGTATCACCAGGTAAACAATTAAGGGCAACAAGTCTAAAAAAGAAAAACGTGCACCCACCACATTTAACTACTTGCCTACTGGGCACGTTCACCCCCTTCCTGCGCAGGCCAATTTTCAGCTTTCAGAGCTGTCGCACTTTGAATGACAATTGCGCGGTCATGCAACACTGTACCCATATGAAATGTTTATTGTTTGTTTTAGACAGAGACAGCTTTCTTTTGGTGGTATTTAATTGCCACTGTGTTTTTTTGTTGTTAAATAAATGAAAAAATATTAAAGTTTTGAAAAAAAAAAAGCTTCTCATACTTTCTGTTATAACATGTTGTAAATAAGTAATGTTTCCCATTTAGTGATGTGCTCTGATGAGGCTGCACTGATTGGCACTGATAAGGAAGCACTGATGATGCTGATTCTTCACTGATAGGCGACACTGATGGGCACTGATTGGCGGCAAAGATGGGGACTGATAGGCGACACTGATAGATGGCACTGATGGACACTATTGAGGTGGCACTGATGAGCACTGATGAGGCAGCACTTATGGGCACTAATAGGTGGCACGGATAGGCACTGATAGGCAGCAATGATATGCATTACTGAAAAACACTGACAGGAAGCACTTATGGGAACTGACAGGCAGCACTGATAGGCACTGATTGCAGCACTGGTGGGCACTGTAGAGGTGTAGATGTCTCTTGTGTGGATTTTTTGGTTATTGGCTCTACTCAGGCCCTGTCAGCATGAAGAGAGGAATGACAATAACCGACAAAACCTGTTTACACTGTGATCATCTGTGATTAAACACAGCTGATCCTGTGGTAAAGAGCCACTGTGATTGGCTCATTACCATGATCTGTGATCAACTGTGTCTCAAAGACACAGCGATCACAGATGCCTGCAGATGCATACCACAGGGGGAGGCATATTCACAGGAGAACATCATATAATGCCTTCCCAGCAATGTGCTACCGTGGTGTAGCTGTCATTCGGCTATAGAGTGGTCATAAAGAGGTTAAAGGAGTTGTAAAGGAATTTTTTTTATTTTTATGAAATGACTGTTTAAAGGGTATAGAGACATAAAAGTTAACTGATTCCTTTTAAAAACGATTAAAAATAGATAAGAATCAATCATATAATGTACCTACAGTTTTAGTTTCGTTTTTGCATGCTGTTTCCTGCTTCTGTGATGTACAGAGCCACAGAGCCAATACAGGGCAGTGATGGTTTGGAAAACGAAAGTGATTGGTGCTGAGGGGTTTTAGACACACAGTAATCACACCTCATTGATTAGTGACCAATGAGAGAAAGCTCCCAGTACTGTGGTCATCAAGAAACAGACAACCAGGAAGTGTGGAGATCAGAGAAGAATTACAGCAACTTGAGAGCAAAAACGAACAATGAGGACATTAATACAGCACTGCATCAAGGTAAAGGAAGCTATTAAGATTAAAAAAAAAAAAAAAAAAAAACATTCCTTTACAAACCCTTTAAGGATAGGAAATCTCCAATATATAATGTTCTTGTTTTGGGGTTTAATACCATTTCAAGTATGAGGCCCCGTACACACGGCCGAGGTTCTCGCCAGAAACCAGCGAGAACCTCGCTGGGAGCTGCATTCCAGCGAGAACCTCGGCCGTGTGTACGCTCTCTGCTCGCCCCGCCCGTCGGTAAACCCGTCGCGCAAATAGAGAACAGGTTTTACAAACCCTTTAAGGATAGGAAATCTCCAATATATAATGTTCTTGTTTTGGGGTTTAATACCATTTCAAGTATGAGGCGGCGTACACACGGCCGAGGTTCTCGCCAGAAACCAGCGAGAACCTCGCTGGGAGCTGCATTCCAGCGAGAACCTCGGCCGTGTGTACGCTCTCTGCTCGCCCCGCCCGTCGGTAAACCCGTCGCGCAAATAGAGAACAGGTTCTCTATTTGCTCGACGACCCATCGGGTCGTCGAGCGGGCAGGTCGCAGATTCTGACGGCCGGCAGAGAACCTCGACGGGCGGAACGATGTGGTCGAGTTTCTCTGTCGTGTGTACGGGGCTTTACATACAGTTCTTGTCCCTCCACCACTGTCTCTGTCATTCCAATGTCTGCTTCTATCAGCATTCACCTTCTTAACCCACCTGCAGCATAACTGATTGACTCCTTGTGCTGCTTATTCCTATTCCTGTCTGAGCTCTGTTGTACAATGAATTGGAAAAGGTTGCTACCAAGTAAAATTAGGGTGTCGGAATTAGAAAAAATAAAAATAAGAATGTATTGATAAATACAGAACATTATTATTTTGTTTCTTTTTGTATCTGCCTGGAGCTCAGCTTTAAAAACATCCTTGATATAAAGAAAATTTCTGTATCATTCTTTCTTTTAAAATCCCATACCTACCTATATATTTTCTAGCACAGCTATTGTTCCTAAACAATTAAATTACTATTCCTGCTTCATACCTTAAACAGGCGTGAAACATCTAAAAATGCACCAGACACTTTTGGTCCTTCAGGAAACATATTCTATTTCGCAACACTCCTCCATTCTCCATCATCCAACGTAAGATCTTCAGGGAGTCATAAAGGACCAGGAAGCCCAAGCATTTAGTTTGACATGTTGTGGTTTCTGCTTTTTAATTGTGTTGGGAAGGATTAGACAATTGGTCACATTTTCCTGCTATCTCTATACCCTCAGGGGAGATTCCATTTCCTATGGGCTCTTTGGGATAGGAAAGAGGATAAATCACTCCATTTGGGACACAGACACCAATAAAACTCTGAAAGAAGTTCTAAACTTTTAACACCCTAAAAGAAAAAAAAAAAAAAACATTTTTTTTTTGCTTTGTGTGTGAACCCCCCCCCCCCCCCCCACACACACACACACACCAGGAGAGATTTTTGAATACTTCCTGTCCCATTGACCACACAGGAAGGGAGGGAGGCAAAATATCTCTAACAGGGGTTCTAATGCTTTTTCATTTTATCCAAAGCTTAACCACTTGAGACCCGGACCGTTATGCAGGTAAAGGACCAGGCCCCTTTTTGCGATTCGGAACTGCGTCACTTTAACTGACAATTGCGCGGTCGTGCGACATGGCTCCCAAACAAAATTGGCGTCCTTTTTTTCCCACAAATAGAGCTTTCTTTTGGTGGTATTTGATCACCTCTGCGGCTTTTCTTTTTTTTTGCACTTTAAACAAAAATAGAGTGACAATTTTAAAAAAAACAATATTTTTTACTTTTTGCTAGAAAAAATATATACAATTTTTTTTTTTTCCCTCAGTTTAGGTCGATGCATATTTTTCTACATATTTTTGGTAAAAAAAAAGCTCGTCGAGCCAAAAGTCCTCATTGAACAACGAGGAAAAAGAGAGCGTGCTCTCTTTTTTGGCTCGACGAGCTTCCCGACGGGACGCTCGTCAGAATATGGATCCCAGCGAGCTTCTCGCTGGATTCTGCCGAGAAGCTCGGTCGTGTGTACGCCGCCTCACCTCTACCCGTTCTTCAGCTCCTGTGACCCGATCGGGTCTCACGGGCGGGGTCACAGAGCTCAGGACTAGGTCTCACGCCCCGCGGGCAGCACACTCACGACCCACGTATATCGACGTATATCGTCGTGAAGTGGTCCTCAAGTGGTTAAAGTGTATTTTCACCTTTGCTGCCAAATTGGGATAACATCTACTTTATATTTGTTACATGTTCCTATTAAAATAGCCTGACTTAAAAATGCAGGTTACCTTTTTACAGTACAGTAATACCTCAGATCGCGAGTCACGCCGTTTATGAGTGTTTTTTTTTTTTTTTAATCCTTACTCGGTTTGCGAGTGTTGTCATGCAAGACAAGCAGGATTCAAGCCTCTGGGGTGTGCAGTACCACAATTGGCCAGAGGTGTGGGGGCGTCAGTGACACTCGGAGCCACTAGGAGCCACTCGGAAACACTCCATTCCCGAGTATCGCCGAGCCTCGCCGAGTGTACCTTTTCTCCTATCTGGATAAGGTACTAAGATGTTTTTTACTGACTATGTTTCTCCTTATATTTTTGTAACAACTGTTTGGAGCCTTGTGGCCCTGATCTGTATCATCAGACTCTTATAAGCATGTAATCATTTGTTTCTCTTAATAAATATTCCTTCTGTTTAAAAAAAAATGAGGGACAAACAAGGAGTAAAGAGGGACAGATGGACACTGTTGCAAATCAGGGACAGTCCCTCGAAATCAGGGACAGTTGGGAGCAATGGGTTGAGTTGATAGTATACACAGGAATCTTGTTATGTTATCCTGTCTTGGGACATAAAGATTGAGATACCACTTGAACCCCAATTGCCAAAAACCCATGTCTTATGTTGAAGTGTCCAGCCAGCAGAGCCCTGTAAGGGAGGGGACCAGAAAATTTAGCAAGATTGGCAGAAAAACAGAGACTTTGTAGAAAACCTTTAGATATACTGTTTTCCCTCCAACCTCATTCCTATCTCCCATGGACTAGTACAATAAATCTGTTTAACTTCAAGCAAACGACCATCTTTCTTCCATTCTGGGAAAAGAATCACACCCGGGGGTGAATGTGCCTGAGACCTTATTGCCCAGTAAGAAGGCTTCGAAAATTCACAATGTAGCTATTAGCTAACTAAAGATCAATATTTATTGAAGATCAGTACTAATAATGTCACACTTTTTCCCAGTACACACGATCGTAAATTTTTGAACGGAAATTGTGTGTGTATGCTCCATCGGACTTTTGCTGTCGGAATTTCCGCCAGCAAAAGAGTGAGAGCTGGTTCTCAAATTTTCAGATGGAAAAAATTCCTATCGGAAAATCAGATTGTCTGTAGCAATTCCGATGTGCAAAATTCCAAAATTCCGACGTACGTTTGGAAACAATTAGACGTATCCTCGGAAGCATTAAACTTCTTTTTCTCGGCTTGTCGTAGTGTTGTACGTCACCACATTCTTGGCAGTTGAAAGTTCAGAGAACTTTTGTGTGACCATGTGTATGGCATGGATTTCCATGGAGACAGGTAAGTATATACACGCTCAGGTTTCTCAGCAGGAAAACACTACCAAGAATCACAACGAGAAAATAGAGAGCAGGTTCTCTATTTTTCTCGTCTAGATTCTGGGCAGTCTTCTCGACGAGAAACCTCAAAGCCTCGTACACACGCCGAGAAAACCGTGCATGTGTTTGAGGCTTCACCTGTCCTTTGAGCACATGTGCAACTTAGGAAAGCCGTAATCAGCCCCTTCATCTCCGAGTACTGCTGTGCTGAAGGCAACATGAGGCTGATACCAAGACATATTCAGGCACATATGCTAGTTGTGTGTAAAAATTACTTTTTAATTAATATATTAGGATGAAATCTAATTTTTTTTTTTGCCTAAGTTCCAATTTAAAATATGTACTCATGGAAAACACACTACTGTTTTTCCTATTGCCATTTTCTTATTTGTAATTCTGTTTTTGGATTTTGTCTTCCATTTTTCATCGAATGCCCAACAATCGCCTACTCCTTCCTTTAAAGGTTCAAATCAGGGATTACCTTAAATGCCTCCTCCACAATGCAGGAAATGTTAGTAATCTAATATTGTTTCGGAAATAAACTAAATGGTGGAGCCTTTTCAGGAAAACAGGTGGGATTTTGGTTGGAATGAAAATTGTTAGGAAAGTTAAATACAGTAAATGTTACTAAACCAAAATAGTTTTTGTTTTAAATGGGTAAATTCACACAAAAGTTATTTTGATTAGGACTCTGATGAGGTAAAAGACCCTCTGGCTTCTTGTATGCATCAGGATGCAGGAAATTGCCTAATGGAGCTGGCCTCTGTGCCCCTTATGTAATTCCTCTTGCTGCATGTTCAATAATCTGAATTAAAGCAGATGTAAACTAAAGCACTCCTATCATTTCCCCTAAAATACTATTTTCTTTTATCCCATAATGCATCTTAGTGCTGCTGATCTCCTCCTGCCACTTCTTGTCTATATACACTTGCTGCTCCATCCATTGCATTGCAGCTGTCCGATAGGGACAACAGTGGACTATGCCTGACCAATGCGTGTTGGCATGCTGGCTTGTTGTCTCCGTCACAGGTGGACATACCTTACAACATTTTGAGATGGGAATAAGGGACACCTACTAGAAAATGTATGTAGGTGTAGGACACGCCCTCTGCCACACCCCCTTAAAGGAACATTTACCAAAAAAAGGGTTAAATTATATTGGCTTTAAAATTTACAAATGCAGCAATTTAGAATTTGGATGAAAGGTTTAGCACTTTAGCACTTTATATACATCTATACAGATTAGAACAAAATGAGGGACAAATGAGGGGGAAAGAGGAACAGAAGGACATTGCTCTAAATCAGGGACAGTTCCTCAAAATCAGGGACAGTTGGGAGCTATGGGTCCACAGTTTGGAAACCAGAGGCACAGTTATATACATTGTATACCAGCAGAGGCCAGAACAAAAATCTCCATGGCAGGATCACCATCTATTACATTAATGAAATTAGAAAGCACTTGTTTCAGACCCAACCGGGACAGGGGCTTTTGGAGAGGACTAGGGGCAAGCGTCCTACCCACTGATTATGGCCCATGTAGAGAGCAGATCATTCTATAATGATGGACAACAACGTGATGAACGCTGAGAGCATGGTTTGGATTCATTCTCTAAATAAGTACTCATTATGTGAATAAAGTGTACTCAGGTCAGCCCCGCTCAAGCCACCTGGTGACCAAGACTAGGAACAGTTCTGATGCATGGGTTAGTCCATTATTCACATGAATAATAGGAATTTATCTCATTATCACAATCTATTCTAACTAACTACACACCCAGTTTCCATGAAGTGTCACACAAGATGGCAACCCAAACAGTAATGCCTCCCCCTCTGCAGCAGAGTTGGAACTCCTCCACCTGCCAACGGATTGGTGCACATGCTGCAACACGCCAAAACTGTACTGGAGTCTATTTTGGAGTGATCCTCTCCCCTGAGCAGTGAGACTTGTTGGTTCTTCTGCCCACATTGATAGTAGACATGATAACACAGTCCATTAGACTGTAAAGGTTATTTGCCACCTTCTTTCGGAGCTAGACAAAATCCCGATGAAGCTGAGGCCGGTTGCTTGGTGACGGCTGCAGAGATAATGCATAAATAAAATGTTAAAAAAATGCAAAAAAAATGAATACATTTTTTTTTAAAGATAATGTCACCAGCGTGTGTCCTTGATCACTAGCCCATCAGTGATGACGCTGTACTGCACAGATGACATAGTTACATAGTTAGCCTTGTAAAAAAAAAGACACTTCTCAGGAACCACCAGTCAGTATCTTTTATCTTGTTGATCCTTGCAGTCTTAGCAACTGTTATTATCAGGGGCCCTGGAATTTAGAAATTGTATGGGCCAGATTCAGGTAGATGAGAGTATCTTTCCTCTGGAGTAACGCTTCTCATTTACGTTACTCTGAAGACCCTTTCAGCGCAAGTCCTGTAATTCACATAGCAGTTGCGCGTAAACTTGCGCCAGAGTAACGATAATGCGCTGGCGTAACCCGACGCAAGTGGAAGTGGGTGTGATCATATGTAAATGATGGGCGGAGCCCGGCGCAGAGGCTTACGTTCAGCGCATCATCCACGGAGCATGCGCAGTGAGTGCGGCTCCACTCGCCCCCTTGTGCGCATGCTCACAACTTCCGTCGGCACCACTTCCTGGGAAACGTCAGCGCAATGCGTTCCGCTGGGCGCTTAAAAGCGCTGGCGGAAACGCCATTCCGGCGCAAAAGTAGTTCCGTTTCCCCCCACCCCAGGGAAGATACTTTTGCACTGTAATGGCTGCTCCCGCTACCCCCAGAGAGAGGAGGAACCTCAACTTTAATACCCAGGAGGTCTCAGTGATTATCTCGGCTATGGAGACGGAGAATGAATTTCTCCATGGCAAAAAAAGCCGGAAGACCAGCCGGGAGAGGAAGCAGGGCATCCTGGAGTCGATTGCTGCCAGGGTCAATGTCCTGGGGTACTCCACCCGGACTGCTGGGGACATACAAAAGAAAATAAATGACCTGCGGCGCAAGGTGAGGGACAAGGTGGCCTCCATCAGGAGGTATGAGAGGGGCACAGGTGGTGGTCCCCCATGTCCTGTCACCCTAACCGCAGAGGAGGAGGTGGTTGCTCGCTGCCTGGAGAGGGAGCAGGTGGAGGGGGTCGCAGGCTATGACTCCGTGGAGGAAGGCACAAGGACAGGTAAGTGTTTTATAATCCCCTATTTGTTGTTTTGCATTTGGGGGGGTGGGGGGGGAACATGTGCCAAGTGTGTGGGACCACCAATATGTGTCTGCTTTGTGTCATCCACAGATGACGGAGCTGGGCCATCATCTGTCAGCCTGCATTCCACCCCATCCCCCCCACGCCATCATGTGCCCGAGCCACTGGGTGGTGAAGAGGTTGTGGAGGAGGAGAGTGGCCACACCACACCTGCCGAGGTGGTTGTGGAGGATCCTGCTGTGGCAGAGCAGGACTTTTCTTTGGTTTTGTCTGTCTCCTCCCCTTCTCCTGGCCCGTCTGTCGTCCCCTCCCCCATCCTTGGAAGCCCCTCAAGGGCGACACCTTCCACCCGAGGACATCCATCTTCTGGCCCCAGGAAGGCGACCCAGAAGACCAGGGGGGTGTCTGATGGTGTCCAGGACCAGTTGGCGAGGGATCACGCCAGGCAGACGGAACAGATGGGGGCCATAGCGGTGCACTTGGAGAAAGTGGCTGACAGCCTGGGCTCCGTTGCCAACCTCAGCAACGCAGTGCAGGATGTCAGCTCTAATTGCGCTGCAGTGGTCACCACTTTGGGGGAGGTGCAGGGGGATATCCAGCACCTTACTGCAGCCGTCCAGGCCAACACTGCTGCCATCCATGGGAACAGTGCTGCCATCCGGGAGCAGGGGAGGCTGAGTCGGCGGGCCCAGCATTACCAGGTGACCCGTCAGCTCCGGATGCAGGCCCAGACGAACACATACCTTGGACGGATAGCCAGGGCCTTGGAGGGCACGCAGGCCACACCTGCCAGGAGTGGCCCACCTGGGGATCAGCCACCTCCAGATGCCCCCCCACCCCCACCCACTCCATCCAGGCAGCTGCGGAGCCAGAGAGGGGCCCCCAGAAGAAGCCCCCGGCATCCCCGATGAGGCCTTTTTTTTTTCTTTTTTTATATTATTGTTTTTGACATACTCATTATTTTTCTCAGGTTATGAGATTTTTTTTCTTTTAATGATCAGGATATGATATTTATAATTTCTTATTGTACTGCACACGGTCAGGAGTGCAGGGGACAGTGTGAATGGTGTGTGAATGTGAGAGGGTGGCACTCCTGAAAGTAAGGGGTGTCACCCTCGGCCGTGGTGGTGAAGTGAACCCCACGGCTGAATGAATGATGTGTGAAAGGTGTGTGAATGGACAGTGACATCATTGGGGCCTTGACGCGGCGTTACTGCTCCCAACTCCTACATGCTGGACTTGGGCTAATCCAATGCGATGTGCATGTGGTGTGTGTGATCTAGGGACATTAGTGGTGTACACGCGTGCATTGTCTGTGTTATTAATGTTTTGGTTTAGTGTCCAAAGATGCCTACGGCGAGGACCCTCCTGACTGCTCTTCCATCAGCAGACTGGGTGTCCTCTGGCAGGTGGGGACTGTGTGGGTCGGGGGTCAGGTCATCACGTATGTCAATATGCAGGCCTTTTTTCATAGCAAAGTTATGTAGTATGCAACATGCACCGATGATCTGACACACAAAGGTAGGGGAATACAATAGGGCCCCCCCAGACTTATCCAGGCATCGGAAACGGGACTTCAGGAGCCCAAATGTTTGCTCAACCACTGCACGGGTTTTGATGTGTGCTTCATTGTATTTTCTCTCTCCTCTGGTTTGGGGGTTCCGGAAAGGAGTCATTAGATGGGGTCCCAATGCATATGCAGAGTCACCTGTAAGGTAAAAGACAGGAGAATGTTAGTCATGCATGTGCGATTTCTGTTGTGCATCACGGGAGGGGATAGTCATGCCTGACTCCCTTGTCACTCACCAACCAGCCAGCTGTCCCCATACATATTCTGGTTAAATTCTGCTGGGATGGGGCTCTGACGGTATATGAAACTGTCATGGCTGGACCCGGGGTGTTTGGCACGGACGTGCCATATGAGGCGTTGGGCATCGGCTATCACCTGTACGTTGATGGAGTGCCAATGCTTCCGATTGCGGTATATGTGCTCTGTGGCACTGGGGGGCTGTAGGGCCACATGTGTGCAATCAATGGCCCCCACAGTGCGTGGGAATCTGGCAATGTTGTAGAAATCTGTCATTGCCTTCTGCCGCAGCTCCTCAGTGGTGGGTCTGATGAACTGGTTGGACATGCGTCTGAGGATTGCAGGGACAACCTGGTGCACACATCTGCTCATGGAGGATTGTGACATCCCAGCCACCACTCCACTTGTACGCTGGAATGATCCACTTGCAAGGAAATGGAGTGTTGCCAGGACCTTCAGCAGTGGCTGCACTGCTTGTGATCGGTGTGTTGGGCTGGTGATGTCATCCTGCAGGGTTGTGGTTAGTTCAAGTATTGCATCTGGGCTGAATCTGAATAGGCGATACACCTCCTCATCCCCCATGCCAAAGAGGTTCATACGTGTGCGGTATATCCTCTCACGTGCCCGCCTTCTTGGTTCCAGGGGACCCATCAGTAGTTCTAGGACCACGAGTGCCCCTGGCATGTTGGCACACAGAGGTGTTGTCCTTGCAAGTGGGGGTGCTCAGCTAGCTCCTATCGTCGGTAACGCTGCTGTAGCTGCTCTCCTGCTGACCTGTGACCGTCTGGAGTAAAGATAAAGCCGCCTTTTGTAGAAATAACTTTGCGCCGGACGGACCAGATACGCGCGGCGCATGTAGCCAGCGTATGGTGCTAATCCGTTCGTGAATTGTGAAAAATCCCTCATTTGCATATTTGCAGGGGAAATCAATGGGCGCGACTGATGCGCCCAGCGAAAATAAACGCTGACGATACTCTGGCGTCGGAACGTTCCGCCGGTCGCAAATGAGCCGTTATTGGGCGCATCTAGTTTGGTGGGTACGGGCACATAGAAACGTCGGCGCATCAGCACAGTTACGCGGCGCATATCCAAATACTCCAGCGCAAGTGTTCGTGAATCTGGCCCTATGTCTGCAACATGTTAAGTTTATATGTGTTTGCAATGTAGTAGTTCAGGTAGTAATAACTGTGTAGTTGCATGTTTAGTCGCTCTGTAGTGTTGACTTGTAAGAACTCCATAGTAAAATATTTTCCCTGTAGGATTTGAAGTCCAAAGAGCTTTTTTAAGACTTATGCTAATTCTCTCAATCTCTCCATTTACTTGAAAGTAATAAATTGAGGATTTCCTATGCACAATATTTCCCTTACTCAGGAAGAATTCCAACTCAGATGAAGCAAATTGTGGTCCATTTTCAGACACAAATTCCTTTGTGTTACCTTCCCTGCTGAAGACTGGAGGGAAAATGTAATTACAGCATTTTATATTTGAGACAAATGCAATTTATGGCTATTTTCTGTATTAATGTTATAACAAATCGGCAGTACACAGGTGCCTCTGCAAAAGGATCTACAATATCAATAGCAAGCTTCCTCCGAGCCAAATTAGGAAATGCCACTGGCTGGAGTGGTGGGTGAGTGTGACAGTAGATTTGTCAGTTAGTATGAAGGCATTATAAATAAAGAGTGAATAAAAAACAGCTGCTAGCACTATGCCTTGATACTTACCACAAACAGATATAAATGTAAACTAAGTGCAGCAATCAAAACACATTTATGAATGTAAAACAAAAATATGTGTAGAATCACAAACGGCACCAAAGTATTACCCCCAATGTGCCATGATAATATACAGTTATGCCAATGCCACAAAAAATCCTGGTTACAATATGCCAGACTACACATCTAAATTTCTGATGAAAAAACTCTGATGGGGCTACTGTACACACGATCAGAATATCCGATGGAAAAAGTCAGTCGGAAATTTTGATCGTGTGTACAAGGCATTAATAAATGGTTGAATAGTACTGACTAGCATATGTAAGGCTTTCAATATCTTTTTATATCCTTTTCTATCTTTATAAAGTTCCATTGTTACCTTGTTACATAGCTCTTTTGACAGTTCTTTTCTGCCTCCCATGGCCAGTATCTAGCCTGCTTACTGAATCCTTGTGAGAGCTAACAAACTCATTGACAATTTATCCACAGACGATAATTACAATTTAAAAAGCCACAGATGTGGGAAAATAAACTTTATTTGCCATTTTAACCTGTGCATGTCACGCTGTGTGTCTGTACCAAGGCCAAACATGCCAGGGTATGTAGACTTTTGACCAGGGCCAATTGTTTTTTTTAATATTTTTACTTGCATATCTCCGGGTCCTTCAGCTGACAATTGCACATCTTTGAGCCATCTGGATTTCCTGCCATTTGTTCTAAGCGTTTTAGACCTTTGGTAAAACAAGGGTCTTGGTGTGAGGTGAGAGTACCCATCTTTACTGGTGAAGGGATCACGTTTGAAATATTTGAAATATTGGTTTTCCAAGTCACATGGTGGAGATACTCTGACTGTTTTGATCACAGGATTTGTTTGCACTTTGCAAATGTGGACTTTCTTTTTATTTTATTTTATTTTATTTTATTTTTTCACTGTTATTAATTCAATTATGTCTTCACTGGTATGAGCATATTCGTTTTAATATTAATATTATGCTATTTAGGTTTGCGCTGCACTGCTCTGTTTGATATATTTACTTCAGGAATTTTGTGATTGTTCTTTTGGTGTTCAGCTTGCATCCATATGAAATTCACTCTTTGAGTATTTTTCATTTTTACACTTATTATTTTTATTTTTTTCTGATCTTTATATTTTTGCGCTGATTGCACCCCCCCTGTTTTACATATTTTTATTATGATTAAGAAATGTGCCAAACAACTATGTGAAAATAAATGGCTTTATATGATCGCTATACCTATATAAAAGACAGTTTTTTTGGCATGATCAGTCATATATTCAATGGCCGCGTACTCATGATGAGACATGTCCGCTCAAACATGTCCGACAGACCATTTGCAGAGGACATGTCTCATCGGATTTTGGTCCGATGGCGTGTACACACCATCGGACAAAAATCCCCTCGGGCTGAGGACGCGGTGACGTGGCGGTGACGTTGACGCCGCCACATCACCACTCCAGGAAGTAAAATACTTCCACGCATGCGTCGAATCCATTCGGCGCATGCGGGAGATTTTTGTCCGCTGGTTAAGCATGCTTTAAAACTTGTCTGCTGGAAAAACCTGTCTGCTCGCCCGTACACACGATCAAATTTGTCTGCTGAAAGGGTCCGTCGGACCGGTTTCAGCAGATAAATTCGATCGTATGTACGCGGTCAATACAAATGCTCAAATTTCTCGATTTTTGTCAGAGTGTGCAAATTTTCTAGCACAACTGTACATAGAAATTAGGAATCAAAATAACAACAAAAAAGATGTGGATAATCAGGCTAATAAAACTTCAAAGTGCAACATAGTACTGTACATAATACCATAATGGTGTAACAAATAAAACATTCAATAAGTAAAATAAACAATTGTAATATAAGGGATCTTGCCAGGGGGAGATTCATCATGTGCATATGACCACTCTTTTTAGGGGGTCATATCATCTGGTAAGCCTTGCATTTGATCAATATTACCTGGGAGACCTTGCAAGTGGATTGATGGTGGTTGCCTGAGCAGTTTACTCCCTTTTCATCATGGCTTGTGGGGAGTGCTGCGACAAGGCGATTTGGTGCCCAGGGTGAAGATGGCAAACTGCGGTTTTTAAAAAAGCAACAATGTCATTTCAAAACAAGAATATACTTAAAACAATACAAATTCAATTAGGTTCAATGCGATAGAAACAGAGTTTACTCACACATTTGGGACACATAATGGGGAAAGAGCTTAGCAGCCAGGCATAGCATCCATGGCAGAGGCAGATCTGGGGGGAAAGCCATGTGACACAAAATCTGGAGCCTGTAGCTCCACAGGGGCCCCTCAGGAGGTGTTAAGGGTTTTTAGCAATTTCTTAAGGTTCTCTGTCAGTATTGGCAGGTGTTGGGGGAGGTCTTTTACCCAGTTGTCAAGGAAGGGGGGTAAGCGGACATCCGTGGTTGGGGGGGTACAGAGAATCACAGCTGGTGACAAGCGGTATCTTACCTCACCAGTGACATCGGTCGCATTGTGGCTACAGGATGGCAATCTCTTTCTCTTGCCTCACTGAGATTGTTTACCATTCCATGTTGACAGCACAGACACTTTCCCGCCCTGGGCTGTTCTCACCTCATGCTCCTCTCCATTTAGGAAATGGCTTGCAGCTCCTCCCCAGCCAATGAGAATGGAAGGGTGTGGACTGTGAAAAGCAAAGTGGAAGCCCAGGCTGGAGCGTGGCTGTATTGCCCTAGGGCAGATCGGAGCTGAACTTTGTGGAGGATAGGATAATATGACAGGGAGGCTGCAGGGGCCCCCTGAAGCTAGGGGCGGTGTTGCGATTGTGACCCCTGCAACCCCCTATGCTACGCCCATGGTACAGAGAATACATAAGATACAAGTTCAGGAACATTTTAGGATTAATGTATACAGTATGTCATCTATACATTTTCTTTACAGCATAATGTCATTGATATACACTTACAGTGATAGGTGAACCTCCTCCTCAATTGCCTTCCACTCAGACTTCTAATTTCTCTAGGGCAGTGTTCGCCAACTCCAGTCCTCAAGGCACACCAACAGGTCATGTTTTCAGGATTTCCCTCAATTAAAACAGCTATGGTAATTACTAAGGCAGTGAAACTGATCGAATCACCTGTGCAAAATAATGGAAATCCTGAAAACATGACCTGTTGGTGTGCCTTGAGGACTGGAGTTGGGAAACACTGCTCTAGGGCCCCATAAGTCTTTACATGTTTGCTTTGTTATTATTTACAGAATGTGGGTGCTCTGTTTTCCGTTGTGTTATCTATCTGCATGCATGTTCATGTTCTGTTGTTTGACAGATGTTTCCTGAGCAAGCCATCATGCACCCAGCCAAGGTCTTGAACTGGGCCTCTTGTTCCTAATTAAATACTCTGCTTTCCTGCCATCGTGTAACAGTCAATTATTAAATGTCCTGATCGCCTTCACAACCATCACCTGTTCGTAATAAACAACCCAGCTTTACAGATCATTTTAATCTTCCATTCTTTACCAAGCTACTGAGATTTACAACCTGGTGTTTTTTTTTATTTTTTTAACAACTGCTGTATTAAAATGTAATAAATATTACTCTATGGTGAGCTGTGATAACGCTCTCTCTAACATGAGATTTTTTCCAGACTTTAACCATTGGTCTGGCTGTGCCTCAGTTGGCATCAGAATAAACTTTTGTCCATAAGAGCAGATTGTACTTGGTCGTGTCTGACAACTACCAGTTCCACGAATCTCGGAAGCTTAATGCCTAAACAGATGTATCTCTCCTGACTTGGCCCAACCATGACTGTAGCACCTCTTCAATATCTGCCAACCTGACTTGCCAGCTATTGCTTTCCAGCTTCCAACTGCCAGCCTATGACATCAATAGATAATTTAGTTGTAGACATTTACTTATTACTACTATGATGCAATCTACCTAGTCCAGCTCAAATAGCTCATGAACAATCTAAAGTACATATACACGTGTGAGTATGTGTGTGTTTGGATACCCCTCACATTTTAGCAAAAACTTACAAAAATGTTTAAAAAAATGCAAGCTAAAGGGTTTATATATACCGTATTTATCGGCGTATAACACACACAGACATATAAGACGCACCTTAACTTTAAGAGGGAAGTTTCAGCCCCCTGCGTGCAATATGCAGACACAGTTTACCCTCTATTTTCAGGGTAAAAAAGTGAGTGTTATACGCCAATAAATACAGTAGATATTTTTGCACAAGATTCACTCATATTTTTCCAATTGCATCCATCTAGAAAATGTGAAAGTTGTGTAAAATTCAAGACCTCCTAAGTTTTCCTTAGTTTGGATAACCATCTTCTGTGTTTCACATACTGTAGATCATTTCACAGAATCATTTGGCAAGAGATTACAGTTCCAACCTGAAGCACTATAAAAATATAAAGATATACATTGGTTATACAAAATATTATCAAAGTCCAGAATGACAAATACAGCTACCATATAAAGTTGCAAAACATGAATGCTATATTGCAACTGGAATTGGATTTGTTAAATAGTAGGGATGAGCTTCTTGTTCGAGTCGAACATTGTCTGTTCGAACGTTCGCCGAAATTCTAACAAAAATTCATTCAAAAATTCATTCAACATAATTCACTGCGGCATATCGCGCTGATGATTGGCCAAGCATGCTGTATGTCCCACATGCTTGGCCAATCACAGCGCGCAAAAAACGGACAGCCATAATTGCCCAAAGCCACGGTGGCTTTGGCCAATTATGGCTCAGGGCTTTAGCACACACCCCACACTATAAAAGGTAGCCTGCAAGGCGGCCTTGTGTAGTGTGTTGCGGCGTTGTTAATGAGAAGATCAGTCCTATAGAGAGAGAGAGAGAGAAAGACAGTGGCCCAGATTCACAGAGCGATTACGCCTGCGCAACAGGAGATGCGCGTGCGTTTCGATGCACGGCATCCCCAGAATGAGATACGCAAAAAATCTACTTATCCGTCCGCGCAAAAGTGCGCTAGACAGACCATTGATTTGCTAGTCAAATATGCTAATGAGGGACTTACGGGGATCCACAAAAGAACGTTGGGGCAGCGCAGGCGACGCAGTGTGCGCAACAGCAAAATGTTCTGTCTAAAATTAGACCATATAAAAGCTGGTCTAAAAAGTCTACTTGTTAGATAAAGCAACACTGTTAGTGAGGAGCTCAGCAGTAACACGTGTTGCACAACAATCTGTATGCCAACATGCCAGGGGCATCGTCGCGCATAGCTATACTACTGACTTTAGATGAACAAAGAAGGATGAGGGCACGGATGATGGCACGGAGGATGGCACGGGAGAGGATATACCGCACCCGCATAGACCTGTTTGGCATGAGTGATTCTGAGGTGTATCGCATCTTCAGATTCACCCCTCATGTCATCCTGGAATTAACCACAACCCTGCAGGAGGACATCACCAGCCGAACACAACGCTCACATGCAGTGCAGCCACTGGTGAAGGTCATGGCAACACTCCATGTCCTTGCCAGTGGCTCTTTTCAAAGAACAAGTGGAGTGGTGGCTGGGATGTCACAATCCTCCATGAGCAGATGTGTGCACCAGGTTGTCCCTGCAATCCTCAGACGCATGGCCAACCAAATCATCAAACCCACCACTGAGGAGCTGCGACTGAAGGCAATGACAGATTTCTACAGAATTGCCAGATTCCCACGCACTGTGGGGGCCATTGATTGCACACATGTGGCACTCCAGCCCCCCCAGGAGACAGAGCACATGTACCGCAATCGGAAGCATTGGCATTCCATCAACGTACAGGTGATAGTCGATGCCCAAGGCCTCATATGGCACGTCCGTGCCCAACACCTAGGGTCCAGCCATGACAGCTACATATACAATCAATGCCACATCCGAATGGAATTCGATCAGAACGTGTATGGGGACACCTGGCTGGTTGGTGAGTGACATGGGAGTCAGGCATGACTATCCCCTCCCATGATGCACACATCACAAGGGGCACATGCATGACTAACATCCTCCTGTCTTTTCCCTTACAGGTGACTCTGCATATCAACTGGGACCCCATCTCATGACTCCTATCCGGAACCCCCAAACTCCAGGAGAGGAAAGATACAATCAAGCACATGCCCAAACACGAGCAGTGGTGGAGCGCACCTTTGGCCTACTAAAGTCACGTTTCCGATGCCTGGATAAGTCTGGGGGTACCCTCTTGTATTCCCCAAACTTTGTGTGCCAGATCATCGGTGCATGTTGCATGCTGCACAACTTCGCAGTAAGAAAGGGCCTGCAGATTGCCCTACGTGATGACCTGACCCCTGAACCAGACAATCCCCCCCTAACCGAGGCTACCCCGTCTTCTGAGGGAAGAGCAACCAGGAGACAACTCACATTGGGCATCTTTGCACGTTAAACACACACATTAATCATGGCACAATGAGAATGCATGCATGCACACCACTGTGGTCCCTAGCACAGACACCTCACATCCACATCAAATTGGATTGGCACCAGTCCACCATGCTGGACTTGTGAGCAGCAACGCCACCCCAAGGCTCCAATTATGTCACTGTACATTCATACACCATTCACACGGACCTGGGGATCACTTCTCCCTGGTCCTGGGGAACCCTACTCCACCAAAATTGAGGGTGACACCCCTTTTCCGGCAGGAATGTCACCCCCACATTCAAACAGCATTCACAACCCAAAAAAAAAAAAAAAATTACCTGCAAAAGCAAAAATTTTCCAGCAAAAAAAAAAAAAGGGGAAAAAACAAATTATTGCCCCTTGCGTGAGCCACGCCTGGGGCTCCCCCGGCCACGGCCCCGGTTTCTCAGGGGAGACTCATGGGGAGGGGTAAAAGCGGGGAAGGAGGAGCAGCCCCTGATCTCTGCCCACCTGACGGCCTGCCCTCCAAGGCCACGGCTATTCTGTCCAGGGCAGCACCAAGTGTTGCCGTGTTGGCCTGGATAGCCTGGGTGAGGGCCCTCACATCCTACCCAACGCCTGCTGATGTCGTCTGCAGTTCGTTTAGGCAGGTTGTGAAAGCCTGGGAGTGGGAGTCCAGGTTCCCCAGCGTATCCTTGATGGAGGACAGGCTCTCCTCCATCCGCACCAATGTCTGGCTGACCTGTCCCAGATGGCGGGTCTGGAGGAACTGGTCCCTTCTCAGAGTGGCGGGCAGGAGATCGGCCACCCCCCTGGTATTCTGGGATGAAATCCTGCCTCCAGCTGATGCTTGTGGCCGGGGAGAAGGGGAGGCCCTTGTGAGGGGAGCCATGTTGGGGGAGGAGGGGGGGGTCCCCCTTAGGGAGGGCTGCCTGCTGCCAGCCAGAGGGGAAGAGTCCTCAAAAACCAAACGTCCAGTGCCTGACATGGACTCCTCCTCCTCATGATTCTCCTCCTCCTCATGATTCTCCTCCTCCTCTTGAACCTCCTCTGCAGACTCCGGCCTTGTTGGGGGGGCCTCATTAGGCCGCTGTCCTGGGGTTGGTGCGGTCAGGCCAGATGGCCCTGCACCCTCCTGCACATCTGTGGATGACACAAAACATTCACAGGTTGGAGGATCCACACATATTCCCTTTCACCCCCTCCCCCACACATGCTACACACCTGATATTAAAAAAAATACTTACCTGGCACCACGGGCTCCGGACTTGCGTCAAAGTCAGGCAGGCCCTCAACTTCATGCCGATGAAAGGTCAGGGCCACCGCACGCTCCTCCGCTGTCAGCCTAATACGGCATGGTGGGCCCCTTCCTGTGCCCCTGGCATGGGCATGCATTCTGGCCAGCTTCTGTTTGACCAGACGCCGGAGGTCATTGATTTTTTTGTCAATCCCAGACCAGGTCCGTGTCTCCCCCTGCCCCGCTGAATTGACCTGCTCAGTGATCATATCCAAAATCTCCCTCCTCCTGGCCGGGGTGGTGTTGGCACTGTCTGGGCCGTGGAGGAAACGCCCATACTCGCTAATGGCCCGGGCAAGAATTTGTTTTTCCCCAACTGTAAAATTGAGCTTTCTCTTTCTCTATGTCATACTTCCAAAAAAACTCACTCCCAGTCAACTAAATTCACTCACACAAACAAGCACAACCAATCAAGCAAGAACACACACAAAGAGAAAAATACTCAGCAAGAAACAGTCACAAAAAAAAAAAAAAAAAAAAAATACAGCAGGAAAACAAACGAACAGAAATATATCAATCAAACAAACAGTCTCTCAAACACTTATCAAAAAACACTTTCAAAGATCTACTAACAAACACTTGATCACACAGAACACTAATCTGACAACTACAAAACACAACGCAATGAACAACAGGACAAAAGCACTTGGTTAAATGGGAAGGGACAAAGGGATGTACTTTTGCAATGCAAGTGCGTTTGTCTCTGTCTATTTATGCTGTTTGCGTAGTTCACAACGTTGCCCTAGTCCATTTCCAATTTCACTGATTGCGCCGCTCCCGAGTTGTGAGCATGCGCACAGCGGAGCTGACCATGGTCTCCTTCAAGCGCGCATGCGCGAGCCGGCCGGCCCTTCATTTGCATGGGGTCACGGCTCATTTCAATGTAACACGCCCACATCCTTCCCAATTTGTATTACTCTTCCTTACGCCTCGGGAAAAACGTTACGCATGTGCAATTTCCTGCGCAAAAGCTACGAGAATAGGGGGATTACGCGGCAAAATTGCGCAAGTCTAACGTAAAGGCGGTGCGCTACACCGGTCCAATAATGCGCAGATGTACGTGAATCTGGGCCAGTGTCTTTATTACTAGATAGATAGATAGATAGATAGATAGATAGAGCAGGCAGGCTAGTCATTTTAGTTAAATTTACAGTGTGCAGAGGATATATATACATCCCAGGAGTTGTACATATATTTATACACTGTATAGTTTAGCTAGATCAGCTATTCCTATTTGTCAGGCAGTTGATTGTGCTAGCTGCAGTCTTCTAACGTGTTGTATTGCCCGTGTGCTGTATAGTTTGCACCTAAACGTACTTAGTATTTACTGCACTTGTGCTGTACAGTTTGCACCTAAACGTACTTGGTGTTTACTGCACTTGGGCCATATAGTTTGCACCTAAACGTACTTGGTGTTTACTGCACTTGTGCTGTATAGTTTGCAGCTAGACATACTTGGTGTTTACTGCACTTGGGCCATATAGTTTGCACCTAAACGTACTTGGTGTTTACTGCACTTGTGTTGTATAGTTTGCACTTAAACCTACTTGGAGTTTACTGCACTTGGGTGGTGCAGTTTGCACCTAGACGTACTTGGTGTTTACTGCACTTGTGCTGTATAGTTTGCAATTAAACCTACTTGGTAAAAGTAAAAGGCTTGACTGACATTATCTTTTTTTGCTTAATTTTGACTTGCAGAAATAATGGAGGCCTTCAGAGAACAGGAGTTCTTCACAGAATTTGTTCAAAGGGGGCTCCGGGTGGCAACCCCCCTTTTTTCTAGAATTTTTCTTTCCCCAAAAAATAACTTATTCAGCCAAAATCTGGCATTGTAATGCCCCCCCCCCAACACCCCTAAAATAATCGACATATTGTTGCCACACAGCATGTGTGCTTTGGGGGGCCAAGCCTGTATGGACAGGCTCACGGGCCACCACTGGAACATCAATGGCCTCATCAGGCATAAGTGTCATATAGTTTGTGGAGGGTCTCTTTAGGAAATTGTGCAATATGCAGCAGCAAAGTATGACATGGTTCAGATTCTACTTAACAAACCTACAGTCCTTGTCTTGTTTGCACCGCCTGTATACTGCTGTATACTGCTGTTCAAAGTATATAGGGCCAATGGGTCTTGTAATGACCTGGGGGGAGTGGTGGCGGGGAAACCCATGCTATTTTTTTCAGTGATTGTTATCCATATTGCAGGGCCAGGGACCAAACATTACATTAAAGCCGCAAGCAGTCTTAAATTACTTTTTTCTTATAGTAATCTCATTTTGTACAGGGACAGTTCTAAACACGTGCCACCTAACAGGCATACTATAGGAACCCAGCAGGTACGATATTTAAAGGAATTTTGCATTTTTTTCCCTCACTTTAAGCATCATTAAAATCGCTGCTCCAGAAAAAACTACAGTTTTTAAAACTTTTTTTTTCCATTGATACATGTTCCCTGGGGCAAGACCCGCGCTCTGAAAGACGTTTTCCGACAATAACTTGAATATTGGGCTTTAAAATGAGCACTTTTGAATTCGAATGTTCGAGTCCCATAGACTTCAATGGGGTTCTAAATGTTTGCTCGGACGTTCGCTCCGTTCAAAGGTTCTGGTGTGAACCGAACGCGGGGGTGTTTGGCTCATCCCTATTAAATAGATTGGGTCCCATTAGTGAAAATGATGCTTCAAAATGTATAGTGTATCCTTTAATATTCCATTTAGTTATTGCTGGAGTGCAACACTATGATATATATGTCCCTATCCATAAGGGCTTTTCTATACATAGGAATTTGTGTGTACCTATAGCTGACTGGAACCTGAATTTAAAAATATTACTAAGGGCTCTTTCACACGGGGCGGATCAGTAATGATCCGCCCCGTGCACCTCCGTTTGCTCAGCGGGGATCGCTCCGTTGATCCCCGCTGAGCAGGCGGATGACAGGGTGGTCCCCGCGCACTGTGCAGGGACCAACCTGTCTTTTCTCCGCTCTCCCCTATGGATCAGATGAACACGGACTGTATGTTACCATCAGAGCGGGTCGGATGTCAGCGGGCATGTCACTGCTGACATCCGCGGCTCCATAGAGGAGCACGGAGCGCCCGTTCAGGTCTGCATAAAAAAACGGCAGTCGGATCTGAATGGGCCGCCCGTGTGAAAGAGCCCTAACTGTGTTAAATTCTTAAATTAAAATTGCTGAAAACTAAAAAAAAATTAAATCAAATTTTGTGTTTGATCTGTTATGTAATAACTCCTTAACCCCTCTGGCGGTATGATTCTTTAAGATTTTAGGTGCTGAAAGCGATACCATTATTTGCAAGGGAATTTGGCGTTTTATACTGTAGGCTTGTAATTCTTAGGAATAACTCACTTAAATCTATCCAAACAAGAGTCTAATAGGCATCCCGGGTATGATTTTTTTTTTTTTTTTATTGAAAATTATAATATAATAAATAATTATAAAAAATTATAACAAATAATAATATAATTATAGTAAAAATTATTCAATAATGTAATCAAATCAAAATCACTGAAATTTGCTCAGTTGCAGAATTTTTGCTGTCATTATTTTTTTTTTTATGACGAATTTCCCCACAAATCGCTATCGCTAAATTCTGCAAGTGATTATAATTTATTATCGCTGTTTTCTAGCTGATCTAAAACCATTTTTGACATAAAGGGACATTTTTGGTTGCTATGGACAATCTACAGTTTCCAGGCAGAAAGAACAGTTTTTATTATATAAAAGAACATGCAGGGCACTGGACAGACCACTAGGGACATGGGGGGTGTGTATTTTTTACATACAGTACTGTAATCTATAAGATTACAGTATACTGTATGTAAAGTGTTTGTTTACTTTTTTGAATTTGGCGCCGTTCTCCGCTCCCGTGCGTCGTAACGTCGCAGGGAACGGAGCTCAGCGGCACACGGGGACGCTGTGTGAATCGAGCGAGCACCCGCTCGCTCACACAGCGTGGATGCATCGCTGGATCCAGGAAGAAGTTAAGCCAGCACGCGCTGCAGGCTCTGCATGTCTACCCCGAGCGTGACTCGGGGATACCGTTCTTAGCAAGAAAAAAACACCCCGAGTCACGCTCGGGAACACCGCCAGGGAGGTTAACTAAATTGATATAGGATGTGTGTATTTCCGAAAATTGCCACAAGATGGCGATAAATCACTACCCCATACACTGTCATCAACAGGGGTCAAGTCCTGGGGAAAAAAGTGTGGGAACTCCCACCCAAGATCCACTCCCCCACCAAAAAAAAAAAAAAAAATTAGACGCTCATATGCATAATTACTAAACCGCATGTTTTTTTTTGATCCTTAGTAATCCTTTATGTTACTGGCCGCTTCCTGTATATGGATTCATCGGGTAGTGGGCGGGTATTCCATCATTTCCTCGATGCCGCAATGTCTCCTGGGAGCTTTTGGCATTGTTCCCAGGAGACATTGTGGAGGTCTGCCATGAGTTATCGCGGGGATTTAGAAAGAACTTTAAGCAAGTGACAGTGACTCGAGCTGGGCATCACCGCTTAGTGAAGGATTTGCTCGGGCGCTCGGCTGCTCTAGTCCTGCAAAGGGAACTGCGTTCCTGCTGTGAAAAAAGTGCAGGGACTCCATTCCCACGCGTTCCCGCAGGACTTGAGCCCTGATTGCAATACATCTGAAGTGTCTCCACTCTGTATTGCATCCAGGCTACTGGTTCTGCCAAGTGGTGCTGAACCTGGAAAAAAGTGTGGGAACTCCCACCCAAGATCCTCTCCTCCACCACAAAAAAAAATATATACGCTCTTATGCATAATTACTAAACCGCATGGTTTTTTTTCCACTATACCTTAGTAATCCTTTATGTTACTGGCCGCTTCCTGTATATGGATTCATCGGGTAGTGTGCGGGTATTCCGACACTTTCTCGATGCCACAATGTCTCCTGGGAGCTTTTGTTATTGTTCCCCAGGAGACATTGCGGAGGTCTGCCGCGTGTTCTTTCTAAATCCTGCGATAACTCGTGGCAGACCTCCACAATGTCTCCTGGGGAACAATGACAAAAGCTCCCAGGATACATTGCGGCATCGAGGAAGTGACGGAATACACTACCCGATGAATCCATATACAGGAAGTGGCCAGTAAAATAAAGGATAACTAAGGTTCGCCTGCCCCTGATAGTGACTCAAGCTGACCATCGCCACTTAGTAAAGGATTGGCTTGGGCGGCTCGGCTGCTCTAGTCCTGCAAAGGGAGCTGAGTTCCTGCTGTGAAAAAAGTGCAGGAACTCCGTTCCCACGCGTTCCCACAGGACTTGAGCCCTGGTCATCAACCAGCCAACACAAGGGTTAATACTTTCTACCCAAGGACTAGCCTCGCCCCCTCCTTCACATCCAACTTCCTGTTTGGATTTTTTTTAAAGGGAATAATTTACCACAAAATAGTAGACATGTGCAGACTGGAATATTTCATTTTGTTTTTTAGTTTTCGTTTGGAAAATAAATTTAGTTACTCATGAAAATCGTTTTGATTTATTTTGTTTTTCGTTGGGGAATAGCTTTCGTCCGAAAATCCAATAATACTTGGTTTCTGTCGAATGGTCAAAAGAATATTCGAGGGAACGTCGAATCTTTACGTCGAATCGTACATTTCCGTTCGAATATTCCGCCTACAAGAATTCCAATGATGTATGACTAGTAATAATGTCGAATCTATTTTCTCATGAATCAAAATCTATTCTCTGTAATGTTGAATGTATTATTTCTATAATGTCGAATCTTTTCCCTATAATGTCGAATCTTTTCCCTATAATGTCGAATCTTTTCCCTATAATGTCGTATCTTTTCCCTATGATGTCGAATCTCTCTATATCGAGTTTTTACCGCAACGAAAACGAAAATAAAGCATTTTTTATGTCGGATCTTTCGGTTTTCGTTTCTTGCGCTTTCATCGAAAAAAAAATGATTTTCGGACGAAAATGCATTCTAACGAAAACGAATGCACAAAAATAGGGGGAATCACTACTCTGAAGAAGTTCACAATCCCAGTGAACAAAATGCATTGGTGTGGTAGCTAGGCATGTGCAAAAGTGAAAAATTTGTTTCGTTTCGTTTTGTTTCAATTCGTCATTTAATACATTTCGTTAAGTTAGGTTCGTTACATGTGTTGAAAACGGTCGAAATCGAAAATATTTCAACCAGATTAGAAAACAAATAGTCTCTTTTCGAATATAATTTTTTTCGAATTAAATCCGAAAATATTTTTTTTTTTTTTTTTTCGATTTCCGATCGAATTTAGTCCGCGGGTATTCGATTCGGAATTCGAAAAAAATTATTTTCGAATTTAATTCGAAAAAAATTCTATTCGAAAAGAGACTTCTAATCTGGTTGAAATATTTTCGATTTCGACCATTTTTTTCGAAATTCAGTCGAAAACGAACGAATTCCGAAAACGGTCGAAATATTTCGCTAATATAGCAATTCGGGAATTCGTATGCATCCGAATGTCCGAATAATGGAAAATTCGTCCGAATTTCGATTCGGAACGAAACGAAATGCACATGCCTAGTGGTAGCCACAGGACACCCCCAGACATCCACCATACACCCTTCTGGTACTTTCATGCCCCCCTCTACTTCCCTGGGAAAGTGAGGACCACTGAAGGATCTCCCAAATGGAATTCAGCTCTCACCATACACCTGCCGGGCTAAGAAACTCTACCTATCCTTTGGGGCTAACCTGCACCTATACCAAGGTCCCCCCCCTTTGATCTGGTGGGTACCTGAATCAAACCCACAACTTGCGGACATTTCGATGGTAGCTTCATACTCCTCAAGGCTCCCCAAGCTGTCTGAGATTCCCAGGAAGCCAAAATAAAGTCGCTGACTACAGACATTCTGAAGACTCCTCCCGAGGAAGAACAAGGCAGCTCCCGGCTTTAGACTATTTATGCTCACTCCCAGCCACCATGTGTGCACCTTTTCCCAGGGATTGATTGAGACCACATAAATAGTCATACTGTAGATTTGGCTCTCCTAGCCTGCTACTTTCCAGAAGCATCCAGAAAACAGGGAGAAGCAGCTAAGCCCACAGTCTTTCAAACTCAGAGCAGACCAGAGTAATCACAAGCAGCTCCACTGATTACAAGAGAGCTAAAATACTAAAGTTACCTAACGTAGAATTTATATATGAGGGTGCTAAATCTGGTTCAGCTAATCATTTTATGCATATTAGATCTTTTTGAGCAGGAGGTATGCAGCAGTCCACCCAGGTATAGTCAATCCATTACTTTTGCACAATTTTGATTGTGTCCTGTAGAGAGGGACACATGATTGATGACTTCCCTGTGAGAATAAATAGGATTTTCTTCATGCATGAGAAAAAGAACTGAGGGGGGATTTTGCAGTGGTGTCTGTGTGGCTTCCCATGGACCTCACATTATGAATCTGGAAGGAGTGTGGCCAGATGAGTATAAGAAATGTATGGGGTAAGGGGAAGAGGGTTTACTAACAGGTTAATTATACAAAAACATAGTCTTTCAAAGTACATTGGATCGTTTTTGGCTTTAGCACAGTTGCAGTGTTTCCTGAATAACATTAGTGTCTCCTTAATTAATTTCACTTGCTGCTTGGCATTATACTTTCAGCTGAAAATGAATCACAAGATAGCATTATTTTACTATTAAAAATCCTGCAAAGTAATGTGTGGCTGTTACATAAAAGGTACCGCAAATATTAATAAAAAATATGCATAAACCAAAATCAGCTGACCTGTGCAATAGAACTTTTAATGATTTGGAGACCTTATTTTTGGTCATAAAACTGACCAAATAATGCATGGTAATGCAAATAGCAGATGTGTTATGCTTTAGTGAACTGTCCCTCCTGTGACCTAGACTTGCCAAAATATTAAAAAGAACCTATCATGATTGGGCTTATGCAGGAATCTGAATATTTAGGCTTTTATTTTTATAACTGTTCAGACTGACTCATGTAAGATTTATATTTCCTCCTTATTTAGCTTTCTTTCCTTTGTCTGAGCCCAACACTTTAGGTGGAGTGTTAGGGGGTCTGAGGTTACCTGGAGTCCTACAGTTGCTGTCAGTCTCAACTACCTGACCAAACATACTACATACTAGAAGCCAAGAGGCAGCTTGGGTCAGGAAGTTAACAGATCAATAGACATATGACTTCAGATAGCCTCTGGCCCTCTTTAACCACTTAAGACCCGGACCAATACGCTGGTAAATGACCCAAGGTGTTTTTGCGATTCGGCACTGCGTCGCTTTAACAGACAATTGCGCGGTCGTGCGACGTGGCTCCCAAACAAAATTTGCGTCCTTTTCTTCCCACAAATAGAGCTTTCTTTTGGTGGTATTTGATCACCTCTGCGATTTTTATTTTTTGCGCTATATACAAAAATAGAGCGACATTTTTGAAAAAAAACACTATTTTTTACTTTTTGTTAAAAAAAAATCAAATAAACAAAATTTTAGTCAAACATTTAGGCCAAAATTTATTTAGCCACATGTCTTTAGTAAAAAAAAAAAATCGCAATAAAAAAAAATGGCTACCTAGCGGGAACAGCGGCACTAATACAGCGATCAGAAAAATGATCGCTTAGTGACGCTGGCAATAGGGAGTGAAAGGGTTAACTAGGGCGGTGATCAGGGGGTTAAAACTTTATTAGGGGGGGTGGGGGGGCTATCCTGAACCTAACACTAACTGTTTTTTACACTGCCTGTCACACTGACACTAAATGCAGTGATTAAATCACTGCATTCAGTGACACTGTGACAGGGGGGGGGGGGGGGGGGGTGATCACAAGGGGTTAATATGCCTATGTGAGTGTGTGTCAGTGTTGTGTTGGTGCACACTTACTTGTGATGTCTTCTCTCATCAGCAGCGCTGGGAAACAGCGCTGCGATGAGAGAATACATCATTTCCTCCTTCCTGTGTAAACACAGGAGGAGGAAGTGACAGGCTGGGAGCGCGCTCCCATTGGCTGGGAGCGATCGCGGGGGGGGCGGAAATCACGGACATCCGCCCGCAGATCCCGGATCGCTCCCAGAGGTAGGGGGACCCCCGCACGCCGCGGAGGGGGTCCCGATGGGACCCCCGAACCGCACTCAGGCGGGGACGTAAATTTACGCCCTTGTGCCTGTACGTGCCATTCTGTGGCCGTATATGTGCGTGCGGGGGTCCTTAAGTGGTTAATAACAACTCCCATATTTACACACACCGGCCACTTTATTAGGTACACCTGTTCAATTGCTTAGTAACACAGATTGCTAATCAGCCAATCATATGGCAGCAACTCAATGTATTTTGGCATCTAGACATGGTGAAGACAACTTGCTGAAGTATTAGCATGGGAAAGAAAGGGGATTTAACCACTTAAAGCGGAGGTTCACCCTCAAAATCAACTATTTACCACATTTGCTGACATCTGCAGTATGCTGTTTTTTTTTTTATGTACTCACTTTTTATCGTAGTCCTCCGTCGGCTCCGAGCTGATTCCCCGCGGGGAATAGGCGTTCCTAAGACGATATTCAAACAAAACAGTATAACAAAGGATAGTTCAAAACTTAAAGTCCCAAAAAACGATTGAAAAACTGTAGCAGCGCTACTTCCACACAGGCGTATGGAATACTTCCATATAACAGTCTATATACAGGAAAACAGATGATGGTGCAGATGGATGTAATGTACAAATAAACTTCCTCAATCAGTGCTCCTTTCACCAAGGGGGTGTTCACCACATGGGGGGTATCTATTCCCCTTTTGGGGATGCACTCACCACAAATATGGAAATATAGAGCCTTAAGTCAGTATTTCTCCTGTATGTCCTGGATGCTGCACTCTCCACCGACCGGTATGTTTTAGTTTGTTGTTGTTCAATCACATATAATAGAAAAACTTATATAGTGTGATACTGTTTTAAACAATTTTATTGAGCCCCAAACATCCCCTTACATAATATGCGTACCATAAAATCAAGTAAGCAAGCAAATAAATAGTACTGTGCCTGTAGGTCTCTCCTGGCTGGATTGTGAAGCTATAGTTTGTTTAAAACTTTCTCCTGCTCCTGATCCCGGGGACTGTACAAGATGCTAGGTCACTGGATAAGGATCACGCCCTGACGCGTTTCGTCATTGGTTGACTTCTTCTGAGGGCGTGGTTTAAGCCTATCATTGACCAGTTATATATATTGACTGCTGGAGCGCATCTATCAGCGCTCAGTGGTTAGTTCCGGTCACGTGAGCGCACTGGAACGCATTGCGCTCCACGATCGGAACTAATGTGTTCGATTATTGGGCGAAAAATTGGAACGCATTGTGCTCCACGATCGGAACCAATGTATTTGATTATTGGGCGAAAAATTGGAACACATTGCGCTCCACGATCGGAGTCAATGTGTTCGGTTATTGGGCGAAAAAGTGCGGGTCCTTCGTCCTTGATCGCGCATGACCGGTCGGGCAGGATATTGTGGTTCACCGGTTCATCCCCCGTTGTTGCCTCTTCCCATTCCCAATTTTGGACGGGTCAATTGTTTGCATGGATCGCTTCCGGCCGGAGTCCCAGCATACTACTGACATGCCTGTTTTTAAAGTTTCTATGTAAGTGTGTTTTTGACTTTTTAATAAATCTTTCTCATGACGGAATTACACTATTGTGGCCCCTCTTGTTTTTCCCTGGATACTGCTTCTGAGATTCCAGTCTGACGGGGATTGACAACTCATCTGGCCTACTACCTCCCTCCTTTGGTTGTATATACGCTCTCTGGGGTCTTCTTTTCATTAAGAGACCACCGGATTTCTGGTAAGCAGTTAATGTTGCCTGCAAGGTGGAGGATCTTCTATCAGCACTGTACATTGAATGTCACCACGTTTATTTGTCATCATCACATCTCTGCACTGGTGTTTTTTCAAGATTTTATCACCCACTGGTCCGTTAGGACCTATTGGACATTTATGTATTCATTTTTGTGCACTATGTTTGGACATTAATTTAGTTTGTCCATCTAGACTTTCACTCATTGTTATTACCTTGTATGGTTTGTTTATTTTTTATTAGCGCAACCTGTTTTTTTGCCACATAATGTATATAGAGACCTGATAAATTACAATAAAAATAGAAAAAAAATAATAAAAAATAAATAAAATAAAAAATAAATAAATAAAACCATCGCATTTAAACAATCTGACTAGAGGTTGTGATAAAAACTGCATCTAAAACTGCATAGTAAAATATAGGAGGCAGCATATATGCTTAAATAATGTAGAACCAGTAAAACAGTATAAAGCAGTATATGACATTAAAATGCAGTATAATGATATCTATGCATCACTGATAAAACAGTTAATATCAAGTTCAATGTTTAAGCCTCTAGGGGCTAAGGCATTTGTAGAGAAGATCCAACTTGTTTCGCGTTTAGAGAGTTCTCGCACCCTATGCGAGCCTCTCCAATTGCATTCCAATTGTTCAACACCCCAAAACTGGAGGCCAGTTGGATCCTGGTCATGCTTTATTTTAAAGTGCAATGATACATTGTGGTCTACAAAGCCTAATCTGATATTTTTGATGTGTTCTAGAACTCGGACTTTAAGCTTCCTTTTGGTCCGGCCTATATATAAGAGATCACATGGGCACTTCAAGGCATACACCACATGGTCAGTGTTACAGGTGATAAACTGCTCGATTTTAAATTCCTGACCATTGGATGGAGATATGAATTTATCAATTCCTCTTGATAATTGTCCGACTGATTGGCAAGCTTTGCATCTTCTACAAGCAAAAAAGCAGTTTTTATCCCAAAAGGACTCTGGTTTGGTAGGTGGATCCAGCACTTTTTTCACTATGCGGTCTCCATAGTTGGGTGCCTTCCTATAGATAATCTGGGGAGCTGGGGGTAATACTGTACCCAGTTTTTTGTCCATCAATAGTGTTGAGCGGAATACGCCATATTCGATTTCGTGATATTGCGCGAATATATAGAAGAATATTCGCGAATATTCGCTAATATCAAATATTCGTGATATTTTATCCAAAAAAGATTTTGCGAAATATCGCGCAATATTCCTTTTGCCGAATATTCGAGTTATTCTGATTGGCTCTGATGCAAAAGAAGGGCGGAGAAGAAAATCGCGCAATATTCCTTTTGCCGAATATTCGAGTTATTCTGATTGGCTCTGATGCAAAAGAAGGGCGGAGAAGAAAATCGCGCAATATTCCTTTTGCCGAATATTCGAGTTATTCTGATTGGCTCTGATGCAGCATCAGAGCCAATCAGAATAACTTGAATATTCGTCAAAAGGAATATTGCGCGATTTTCTTCTCCGCCCTTCTTTTGCATCAGAGCCAATCAGAATAACTCGAATATTCGGCAAAAGGAATATCGCGCAATATTCCTTTTGCCAAATATTCGAGTTATTCTGATTGGCTCTGATGCAAAAGAAGGGCCGAGTAGCTGATGCGATTCTTTTATGTTGCCGACAATTCGCAATGCGAATTTTCGGCAACATAAAAGAGTCGCATCAGCTACTCGGCCCAGGGTCTCTCTCTAATCATACCAGCAATGCTTTTAGACGTCGATGGAGATCACTAGGATGTGATCTGTTTTAAAAATAAATTAGGAAAAATACGAATATTCGCCATAGCGAATATTCGCCGCAATATTCGAGTTATTCGCGAATACTCGAATATGCAATATTCGTAGCGAATATTCGCAATGCGAAAATTCGTGAGCAACACTATCCATCAATAAAATGTGCCAATGTTTATTGAAAATCGCCTCCACCTCCCTGTATTGTGTATGGTATTGGGATATAAATCCCCATTCCTTGTTGTTTATAGGTCCGGCCTCAGACGTGAGTTTGGGTTGTAAACAGGTTTCCCTGGGAATCATGTGTATTTCCTCAATCAATGTTTCCATTACCACTGGCTTATATCCCCTGGCTTCAAACCTTTCCGTTAGAACTCTTGATTGAATGAGGAAATTGGAATCTTCAGAACAATTTCTTCTTACCCTCATAATCTGTCCTTTGGGGAGATTTCGAATCCACTGGGGGTGATGACCACTTGAAATTGGCAGATAGCTGTTTCTGTCTGTAGGCTTAAAATAAACTTTAGTTTCCAACCTTACATTTTGACGGTATATAGTGACATCTAAAAAGTTGATCTCTGTTTCACTAAACTCTGAGGTCAGCTTTATATTGTTTCCATTCTTATTTAAGAGGGTTAAAAATTCTTCAAGGGAGTCTGTAGAACCAGTCCAGATAAAAAATAGGTCGTCAATATACCTTCTATAAAACAATAACTCTGATCTTCTGTTTCTAAAAATGCCATAAACAGATTCGCGATGCTGGGAGCGAACTTAGCGCCCATCGCGACACCTCTTCTCTGTGTATAGAACTTGCTGTTGTACCAAAAATAGTTATGCGATAAACAGAAATTTAATGCATGTCCTAAAAACACCTTCTGATTATGTGGGAGGTCATCCCTAGTGCTTAGTGCCCAGTTAAGGGCTAATACTGCATCGTCATGCTGTATAGTCGAATAAAGGGACAACACATCAGCTGTTACTAGTAGAATTGGCTGGTTCTCTATTAAGGTTATGTCTTGAAGGCAGATCAATAAATCTTTCGTATCTTTGAGGTATGATTTCGTGGTTTTCACACATTTCTGCAAAAAAGTGTCTAGGTATTGGCCTAATCTGGAAGCAATAGAATTAATGCTGTTCACTATAGGCCTTGCAGGAGGGTTAAGTGGATCTTTGTGGATTTTTGGCAAAGTATATATAGTTGGTACTTTGCTGCTGGTTGGTGTTAGGTACTTCCTTTCCTTGGTGGTTAGTACACCCAATTTATAACCAATGTTGATCACAATCCCTAAATCTTTTTTATAAGATGGGGTTGGGTCTCGATCCAGCATTGTATATGTCTCCTTATCCATCAGCATTTCCATGATTTGGTTGTGGTAGAAATCTTTGGTTAAAATGACTACCCCTCCCCCTTTATCTGCTGGTCTAATGATAATGTCTTTACGTTCTTCCAGCATCTTAATCCCTTCTTTAATGTGTCTTAAGTTTACATTTTTTCTTGGTTGCAGGTCCTCCAAGTCTCGTAACACTAAACCCTTAAACACCTCAACCTGGTGATTTGGGTTGTTCAGCGGGTTGAATAGTGATTTATTTTTTAAGCCACTATTTTGTACCACCCCTGTCTCCAGGGGGTGACTGTTTGTGTGCGTGTTCATGCCCACATTTTTTGATGTTTAGCTTGCGGATATATTTGTGTATATCTATAAATACATCACACTGACCATGTGGTGTATGCCTTGACCATGTGATCTCTTATATATAGGCCGGACCAAAAGGAAGCTTAAAGTCCGAGTTCTAGAACACATCAAAAATATCAGATTAGGCTTTGTAGACCACAATGTATCATTGCACTTTAAAATAAAGCATGACCAGGATCCAACTGGCCTCCAGTTTTGGGGTGTTGAACAATTGGAATGCAATTGGAGAGGCTCGCATAGGGTGCGAGAACTCTCTAAACGCGAAACAAGTTGGATCTTCTCTACAAATGCCTTAGCCCCTAGAGGCTTAAACATTGAACTTGATATTAACTGTTTTATCAGTGATGCATAGATATCATTATACTGCATTTTAATGTCATATACTGCTTTATACTGTTTTACTGGTTCTACATTATTTAAGCATATATGCTGCATCCTATATTTTACTATGCAGTTTTAGATGCAGTTTTTATCACAACCTCTAGTCAGATTGTTTAAATGCGATGGTTTTATTTATTTATTTATTTTTTTATTTATTTTTTTTTTATTTTTTTTTCTATTTTTATTGTAATTTATCAGGTCTCTATATACATTATGTGCATATACATTTTTTATAAATTTTTAATATATTATGTTTATAGAATGCTAATTTTAAATTAATTTGGTATATAGATGAATATTTTATCAACTCTCTAGTTTAGGGTTCTTTTGCAACAATGTAACTAAACTAAGATTGAGCGCACAAAGCCACCAACGTTAAGAACAAACAATGTTATTTTAATAAGATTCATACATTTAACATATATCCCCTCCCAGAACTAGGGCTGGTGATGAAGTTCTTGCAAGGGTATTAGGATGCGCACAATAGACTACTTTGTTAACTGTTCCACGCTTTATCCTAGGTTCTAGTGACAAGGTCTTTGAGAACTAGTAATAGTTCCGCCCTGAGAAGGGAATGGCCTCATATAGATCACGGCTAACGCGCGAATAAGAGGATACGACAGCTTCCGCCCAAACAAACGGATATAGTGTTCCCAATGCGGAAATGTTCCGCCCTTAGATGGGAATGGCTTCATACTTACTATTGCGCATGCGCGATCAAGGACGAAGGACCCGCACTTTTTCGCCCAATAACCGAACACATTGACTCCGATCGTGGAGCGCAATGTGTTCCAATTTTTCGCCCAATAATCAAACACATTGGTTCCGATCGTGGAGCACAATGCTTTCCAATTTTTCGCCCAATAATCAAACACATTAGTTCCGATCGTGAAGAGCAATGCGTTCCAGTGCGCTCACGTGACCGGAACTAACCACTGAGCGCTGATAGATGCGCTCCAGCAGTCAATATATATAACTGGTCAATGATAGGCTTAAACCACGCCCTCAGAAGAAGTCAACCAATGACGAAACGCGTCAGTGCGTGATCCTTATCCAGTGACCTAGCATCTTGTACAGTCCCAGGGATCAGGAGCAGGAGAACGTTTTAAACAAACTATAGCTTCACAATCCAGCCAGGAGAGACCTACAGGCACAGTACTATTTATTTGCTTGCTTACTTGATTTTATGGTACGCATATTATGTAAGGGGATGTTTGGGGCTCAATAAAATTGTTTAAAACAGTATCACACTATATAAGTTTTTCTATTATATGTGATTGAACAACAACAAACTAAAACATACCGGTCGGTGGAGAGTGCAGCATCCAGGACATACAGGAGAAATACTGACTTAAGGCTCTATATTTCCATATTTGTGGTGAGTGCATCCCCAAAAGGGGAATAGATACCCCCCATGTGGTGAACACCCCCTTGGTGAAAGGAGCACTGATTGAGGAAGTTTATCTGTATATTACATCCATCTGCACCATCATCTGTTTTCCTGTATATAGACTGTTATATGGAAGTATTCCATACGCCTGTGTGGAAGTAGCGCTGCTACAGTTTTTCAATAGTTTTTTGGGACTTTAAGTTTTGAACTATCCTTTGTTATACTGTTTTGTTTGAATATTGCCATTATTTTAAGCAGTTGCTGCATATTCATCTATTTATATCTAACCATCTGTGGCAAATTTATCTCAAAGAGAACCACCCTAAGCGCTGAGCTGTGCTATAATACAGAAGGAAGGGCCACGTTAGCACTCTTTTTGAGTTCCTAAGACGATGCATAGATGATTGATGTGCGCGTACAGCGCGTCACGCCTTCTGAAAATAGCCGACGTGAGACTCGGCTGTTTACGGCGCTATACGGCACCTGCGCCTGCAGTGTAGAGCTGACTGTGCAGGTGCCGTAAAAAGCCGAGTCCCACTTCGGGTATTTTCGGAAGGCGTGACGCGCTTTACCAGCACGTCAATCATCTACGGCTGGTCTTAGGAACGCCTATTTCCCAGGGCAGAGAGAACCCGGAAGCCGGGTTAAAACTACGATAAAACGGTAAGTACAGCAGGGGGGGGGGGGGGGGTTTGAAACAACAGCATACTGCAGATGTCAGCAGTATGCTGGATCTAATGGTATATAGTTTTTTTAGGGTGAACCCCCACTTTAAGGACTCCTTCACGACGATATACGTCAGCAGAAGGGCACAGCTGGGCACAAGTACCTGTATGTCCTCTTTAAGAGCTCGGCTGTGGCGGCGCATTTGCGACCTGGTCAGAATCTCCATGACTGCGCCCGCGGGACCCGCAGACCCGATCACCGCCGGTGTCCCGCAATCGATCACAGGAGCTGAAGAACGGGGAGAGGTTTGTGTAAACACACCTTCCCCGTTCTTCATTGTGGAAATGTCAGTGATTGTCTGTTCCCTGATGTAGGGAAAGACGATCACTGACGTCACACGTCCAGCCCCACCCCCTACAGTTAAAAACACATATGAGGTCACACGTAACCCCTACAGCTCCCCCTAGTGGTTAACTCCTAAATTGCATTGGCATTTTCACAGTAACCAGTGCATTTTATGGTCCCAAAAATGTGTCAAAATTGTCCGATGTGTCCACCATAATGTCACAGTCACGAAAAAAATCGTTGTTCGCCGCCATTAGTAGTAAAAAATATATATATATATATATAAAAATGATATAAAATCCCCTGTAAACGCTATACATTTTGCGCAAACCAGTCGATAAACGCTTATTGCGATTTTTTTTTACCAAAAACAGGTAGAAGAATACGTATTGACCTAAAACGAGGAAAACATGTTTTTTTATATATATTTTTTGGAGATATTTATTATAGCAAAAAGTAAAAAATAAAAACGCTCTATTTTTGTTTATGGCCGTGTACACACGATCGAACATGTCTGCTGAAACTGGTCCGCAGACCAGTTTCAGCGGACATATCCGATCGTGTGTACGGCCTAGCGGACAGGTTTCCAGCAGACAAAAGTTTTAAAACATGCTTTAAAACTTGTCCGCTGGAAACCTGTCCGTCGGACATGTCCGCTGGTTAGTACCGGCGGACCGAAATCAGCGGACCGAAATCTCCCGCATGCGTCGAATCCATTCCACTTTTACTTCCTGGTTTGCGGATGTTGCGGCATCAACGTCACTGCCACGTCACCGCGCTGTCTGTCCACGGGGATTTTCGTTTGATCGTGTGTACACACATCAGACCAAAACATCCCAGGAGACATGTCCGATGAAAACAGTCCGTCGGACCGTTTTCATCGGACATGTCTCCTCGTGTGTACGTGGCCTCAAGCGCAAAAAATAAAAACCGCAGAGGCAATCAAATACCACCAAAAGAAAGCTCTATTTGTGGGAAAAAAAGGACGCCAATTTTGTTTGGGAGCCACGTCGCACGACCGCGCAATTGTCAGTTAAAACGACACAGTGCCGAATCGCAAAAAGGGGCAAGGTCCTTAACCTGCATAATGGTCCAGGTCTTAAGTGGTTAAGTGACTTTGAATGTTTTAATGATGTCAGAGGAGAATAGGCAGACTGGTTTGAGATGATAGAAAGGCAACAGTAACTGAAATAATTACTCGATACAACCAAAGTCTACAGAATACCATCTATGAACGCATAAGACATCGAACCTTTAAGAAAATGGGCTACAGCAGCAGTAGACCACATCGGGTGCCACTCCTGTCAGCTAAGAACAGAAAACTGAGGCTACAATTTGCACAGGCTCACCAAAATTGGACAATAGAAGATTGTAAATCTGGTCTAATGAGTCTTGATTTCAGCTGCAAGTTCCAGGTGGTAAGGTCAGAATTTGGTGTAAACAACATGAAAACATGGATCCATCCTGCCTTGTATCAATGGTTCAGGCTGGTGGTGGTGTAATGGTGTGCAGGATATTTTCTTGGCATATTTTGGGCCCCTTAGTACCAATTGAGCATCGTTTAAACACCACGGCCTACCTGAGTATTGTTGCTAACCATGTCCATCCCTTTATCACTACAGTGTCCCCATCTTCTGATGGCTCCTTCCAGCAGGATAATGCACCATGTCACAAACCTCAAATCATCTCACCACTAGTTTCTTGAACATGACACTGAGGTCACTGTACTCCAATGGCCTCCACAGTCACCAGATCTCATCCAATAAAGCACCTTTGGCATGTGGTGGAATGGGAGATTTACATCATAGATGTGCAGCCGACAAATCTGCAGCAACTGTGTAATACTATCACGTCACTATGGACCAAAATCTCTGAGGAATGTTTCCAACATGTTGTTGAATCTATTCCACGAAGGATCTCTGCCGGAAAAAACAAATATTAAAAGCCAGCAGCTACAAATACTGCAGCTGCTGACTATTAAAATTGGGGCACTTACCTGTCCTGGAGTCCAGCGATGTCGGCAGCAGAGGATGAGTGATTGCTCGTCTATCTGCTGCCCCACCCCCAGCCTCGGTGAGGGAATCAGGAAGTGAAGCGATCCAGCTTCACTGCCGATTCCCTACGGCGCATGCGCGAGTCACGCAGCGCCGTCCTCACTGGTTCCCGTTGTGTTCTGTGAGCCGAGTGTTTCCCAAAACACAGCGGGCTGGGGCAGGAAGTGACGTACTCCCCGCAGACTCCCCGCAGAGAGGACTCCCGGAAGTAGGTGTAAATACTTGTCTTTGACAGGTATCTGCACCCCCTTCCCCCTGAAAGGTGTCAAGTGTGACACCGGAGGGGGGGAGGGTTTTGATGAGCGGAAGTTCCACTATAGGGTGGCGCTCCGCTTTAAGGTAGGTCTGAAGACAAAAGGGCGTCCAAGGTGTACTTAACCACTTGAGACCCGCGCTATAGACGAAAGACGTCCACAGTGCGGCTCTCAAGTGCCGAGTGGACGTCTTTGGACGTCCTTTTATGTGCATTACCCGCGCGCCGCTGGGGGCCGCGCAGCGGGTAAACACTGTGCCTGCGCATCGCTGAGGAGCCAGTGCGTGTGCCTGGCAGCTGCGATGTCCGCCAGGTACCCACGATCGGCGGTGACAGCAGGGACGTGGAGCTCTGTGTGTAAAGGGAGAGAGGAGACCGATCTGTGTCCCTTGTACATAGGGACACAGCATCGGTCACTTCCCCCAGTCAGTCCCCTCCCCCCACACAGTTAGAACACACCCAGGGAATACATTTATCCCCTTCCTCACCCCCTAGTGTTAATCCCTTCCATGCCAGTCACATTTATATAGTAATTAGTGCATTTTTTTATATCACTGATCGCTGTATAAATGTAAATGGTCCCAAAATTGTGTCAAAAGTGTCCGATATGTCCGTCGCAATATCTCAGGCCTGACAAAAAAAAAACGCTGATCGCCGCCATTACTAGTAAAAAATAATAAATAAATCATAAATCTATCACCTATTTTGTAGGCGCTATAACTTTTGCGCAAACCAATCAATATACGCTTATTGCATATCGGCCTAAACTGAGGAAAAAATATAAAACAAAAAAAAAAATTGGGATATTATTATAACAAAAAGTAAAAAATAGAGGGCCAGATCCTCAAAGAACTGCCTATCTTTAGGCAGGCGTAGCGTATCTAAGAAACACTACGCCGCCGTAAGTTAGAGCGGCAGGATCCTTATCCATAAAGAATTTGCGCTGCAACTTACGGCGGCGTAGTGTAATTGTGGTGGCGTAAGGCCGCGTAATTCAAATTTCTATGATGTGAGCGTGATTTATGGTAAATCAACGTGACCCCACGAAATTGAAGGTTTTTTTAACAGCGCATGCGCCGTCCGTGGAGGTATCCCAGTGCGCATGCGCAAAATCACGTCGCAAATAGTCAATGCTTTCGACGTGAACGTAACTTATGCAAAGCCCTATTCGCAAACGTTTTACGCAAACGACGTAAACGACGGAAAATTCAACGATGACCCGACGTCCATACTTAACATTGCGTCTGGAGATACGCCGCCGTAAAGTTTTGTGGATCCGGCCCATTGTGTTTTTTTTTAAAACTTTTCTGTCTTTTTTTGTTTATAGCGCAAAAAATAAAAATCGCAGAGATGATCAAATACCACCAAAAGAAAGCTCTATTTGTGGGGAAAAAATGATAAAAATATAATTTGGGTACAGTGTTGTATGACCGCGCAATTGTCATTCAAAATGCGTCAGTGCTAAAAACTGAAAATTGGTCTGGGCACGAAGGGGGTTTAAGTGCCCAGTAATGAAGTGGATAATAAAGTGTCCGGCGAGTGTATATCCTGACGGATTGCCTCATTATTGTTATCAATCAACAATAATGTTCAGTACTCTTGGACCTGGACTTGCCAGCAAGAAAAAAAATAAAAACAAGATTGCAGAATACACTGCGCTAACAATATGTATATAGAAATATAACAAAAAATACAACACAGAGCAACCATTGTCTGTACTTGTTTTAGTAGTAAAAACAAAACAAAAAACGATTTGATGTTTCTTCTGGAGGATAATGGGATGTAGTAAATAATTGGTTTCTATTTATAGGGTTTCACAGATGAAGGTTTCCCAGTAGGATATAAAGAAACCAATTTATTAACTTGCACAACATAATTTCATTTACCGTATGCAACTCTTTGTTGACGTTTAAACCAGGAAGGAAAGAGAACAGGAGTTTCATATGGTGCAAACCAGTTTGATGGGGTTGTATGACAAGAGAGCAATATGTTGGTTGGGAACAGACAATAGGACAATATGTGGATCACGAGCAGGAACGTTTATCTAGTTTGTGCTGCTCATAGTACCATGTCTGCTGCCTACTCGCGGTGCTAAGATTCGCCACACCTCCTTTTTAGCACTGCATCTACTAAGCTACTTTTCTTGTGTTTGAGCATTTGAACTTTTTTGGATATAGAAGCTTCTGTCTCAGGAAAATTGAAGCTTCACAGAAGCTTGTACATCCAAAAGACCAATCTCCTAAACACAAGCAAAGTATCTTGGTATATGCTGTGCAGTGTAGTGAGGAATGCAAGACCTGTTAAGGCCCATACACACTATCGGACTTTGTCCGACGGACCTGTTTGATCAGACAATCCAACCGTGTCTATGCTCCATCGGACAAACTTTTTGTGTGTTTCATCAGGCAAATGTTCGCTGTGCAACAGACAAACTTTCCAGCAACAAATGTCTGTTGGAAGCTAATCCGATTGTGTGTACACAAATCCAACGGACTAAAGTCAAAAGTACAAGCACGCATGCTCAGAACCAATGCTAAAGATAGCAGAAGTTGCCAACAGGGTGGTGGTAAAGAGCAGGGGTCAAGTCCTGGGGAAAAAAGTGTGGGAACTCCCACCCAAGATCCACTCCCCCACCAAAAAAAGAAAGATATGCTCATATGCATAATTACTAAACTGCATGTTCTTACTAAATCCCATCATAACTCGCGGCAGACCTCTGTAGTGTCTCCTGAGAACAATTAGACATGTGCACAGAAAATGTTTTCGTTTTTTTTTTGTTCCGTTTCGTATGGTCCCGTCTGTTCGTTTCCGTTCGTTTTTCGTAAGACGCCCGTTTTCCCGTTCGTTCCCGTTCGTTTGTCGTACGACGTGATTTTTTCGTATTCCGATCGTTTCGTATTTCCGTTACCGTTTTATTTTCGTACATGCGGGATGATTCGTTATTCTGTTTAATTCATGTTCGTTTCTTGTTAGACAATAATTATCGTGAATTTTCGTCAATTTGCATTCTGTGTATCTTGAATGCTTTTCTTTTGTTAGTGTCAGTTGTATGTTCATTGTTCAATGACATCTATAACAAAAGAATTTCATTATGTATATTGAATGAATTCCTTTTTCTGTTTTCTGTGTATTCAAAATACTGAAGGCAAATTTTTTGTTATAGGTGTCATATTAACATACGAAAATAACAAAAGAAACATGTTCAAATGCAAATCTTTTGTTTATGTTTTTTTTTGAATGGCCAGAGAGTTAGGCTGGCCATACATGATACAATTTTCTGTGCAATTTTCTTTAGATTTACCTTCAACTATGTAGTGCAAGGGCCTGCCTGATTGCATACAATTGAAAGTGTTGTTTAGTTTGACCTCATATATGTTTTTTGGTAAATCTAAAAGAAAATTGTACAAGAAAATTGAACATGTATGGCCAGCCTCAGTGACTGAAAGCAGCTTCTCTTTTGTGCAGAATAGTGAGTACACTTGTACAGTAAAGCCTAATAAACTTTTCTGTGGATTTTCATCTGAAGGGACATCAGTTGGCCAGACTTTTGAACCCAAAAATGGTTTTCTGATGCAGTTTAAAAACGAACAAATTTTCTGAGAACGATCGGAAAACGGTCGTTTTTATGTTTGTTGTTAAAATAGTCTGACCAAGTGTATGGGGCTTAACAATAGTATTTGCCTTCAGTATTTTGAATACACAGAAAAGAGAAAAAGGAATTCATTCAATATACATAATGAAATTCTTTTGTTATAGATGTCATTGAACAATGAACATACAACTGAAAACGAACACAAAACGGATTCAAACAAAATACACAATGCAAACCTCTTGATACAGATTTCATTTTCGTTATTTTGCCATTTTCGTTTTGTCGTTTTTTCCCGTCGGATCGTTCGTTCGTATTTGCGGTCGTTCGTTATGCGGCTCATCCGTTATCCCGTCGTTTTCGTATTTTGGTGCTTTACCATTTTCGTATGTACACATTATCCCGCGGGTACGAAAATGAACATTTTCGTACGAAAATAACATTCGTACGAACGGGAATGCACATATCTAAGAACAATGACAAAAGCTCCCAGGAGACATTGAGGCATCGAGGAAGTTACGGAATACCTGCACACTACTTGATGAATCCATATACAGGAAGCGGCCAGTAACATAAAGGATTACAAAGGTTCGCCTGCCCCTGACAGTGACTCGAGCTGGGCATCACCGCTTAGTGAAGGATTGGCTTGGGCGGCTCGGCTACTCTCGGCTGCTCTGGTCCTGCAATGGGAACTGAGTTCCTGCTGTGAAAAAAGTGCAGTTCCCGCAGGACTTGAGCCCTGGTAAAGAGCTGAAAAACTATGTGATTTGGTGAAAGTTGACTAAAAAAGTCCTGCCGTGTGTATGCAGAACAAGTTTACGGCCAACACCCTTCGAACAAAAATCCACAGAAAAGTCAGATGGAAGTCCTTACATGTGTATGAGGCTTTAGGGAGACAAAACAGCCGCCCAACAAACCAATGGCTCAACATAGAAAGGGAAATTCACAAGGTCAGTTTTCCTTCCCTTAGAGCTGGTTCACACTGGGGCGACTCGTCAGGCGGCTCAGCCGCCTGACGAGTCACATCCCATTCAATGCTATGGAACCGTTCTAATAGGAGAGATGCAAGTCGCTCCGACTTAGAAAGAGGTTACTGTACGACTCCGGGGGTGGCTCGGGGCGACCTGCAAAGACTTCTATACAGAAGTCGTTTTGCAGGTCGCCTCTGAAGTTGTCCTCAGGGCGACATACAGAGCCGCCCCCGGAGTCGCGCCGTGGGAGTGTGAACCGGCTCTTAAGGAATAGAGATAGTCTTTTAAGAACAGTGGGGTGCACATTTTGGACAGGTAGAACTGTTGGTTCACATCAAGCTGAAATAACCATCCCTAAACAGGGACACCAAGAACAAGTCCAATTGAATGTAACTAAAGGCCATACACACGATCTAACTTTTTGACAATTGTCCAACGGACCTGTTTTTGCAAACAATCTGACCGTGTGTACGCTCCATCGCTGTGCGCTGTGAGAACAGACAACATTTCTGCTAATAAATGTACTACGTAGGCTAATCCAATCGTGTGTACACAAGTCCATCGAACTAAAGTCCAAAGTACAAATACGCATGCTCAGAATCAATGCTAAAGGTCAGCCAAAAATAGCAGAAGTTGCCCAAAGGGTGGCAGTAAAGAGCAGAAAAAACACATAGTACATCTGTTATGTCGCTACGTTTGTGTTTGTTGGCTAAGTGTATGCATACCAAGTTCACGGTCAACGCCAATTCGGAGCAAAATTAATGTAAATGTCAGTTGGAAGTCTGATCGTGTGTACAGGGATGGACTGGCCATTGGGACTACAGGGAGTTTCCCGGTGGGCCAATGGCTCAGTGGGCCAGCTTCAGTGACAGCGAACCGCTGCCTCCCTCTTCTACTCTGTCTCTCCCTTCCTGCAGCGCTCACCTGGGGGGAACAGAGAAGCAGGGGGAGGACCAGAGGAGCAGGGACGATGACAGAGGAGCATGGGGGAGGGGACAGACAGCTAACTCAACAGCTATAGCCTGGGAGTTTCTCCCTTCTGCCTAATCTTGTCCCATAAGGGGAGGCACCAAACTGATTTTTTGCCCCAGGTGAAATAATGTCTAGCTTTCCCACTGGTAATGTCTAGCTTCCCCACTAATAAAGTAGAATGGCTAGTGACTAGTGAAGGGGGAGAGGGGGCTTGGGTGGCCGGGGGGGGCGGGAGTTGTCCGGACGCCATGGGAGAGATCTGTCAAAGTGGACCAGTCTGGATAAAGTCCAGGGCCAAATTTTTGTCCCAGTCCAGCCCTGCGTGTGTATGAGGCTTAACTGTTAATACCTATGCCATGACCTGGTTGTATGAGAACCTTTGCAGGTCTATATTTATTAAAATAAAATGGACATCTGAGATGGAAAAGTCTTTGTGTGTTATTAGTTTAAGCAGACTGTGATTGTCTATTGTTGTAAATTAGATGAAGACCAGATCACATTTTATGACCAATTTGTGCAGAAATCCATATGATTCCAAAGGGTTCACATACTTTTTGTGGCAACTGTATACAGTATATATATATATATATATATATATATATATATATATATATATCCTGTACACATTTTTCATACTTGTGCGCAGTGGTGGGATAATAAGTCAGGGGGCGCGTGACTTGTTGACCAACATTTATGTATGATCAATATGGCTGATAGTGTGAATGGTGCACTCTAATTTCTAGGAAAAGGAAGAAGGGAGATTGAGGAAATTCTTCTCTTGCGTGCAACAGACCGATGACATCATCTCAGCTTAGGCAAAGTCCTCTTATCTGGAGCTCAAGGTCTTCAAGAATGGTGGAGCTGTTCTGGAAAATCATATTGTTTCTGTAGATTTTGATGATAGGAAGTTATGCAAACTTTATAATGCTACTGAAAAACTGACTTTGAGCACATCTATTCCTTGACTTACCATCATTATTAAAGAATATTTTTTTGTCAGTAAATTACAAACAATAAATTCAAAATTATAGACGGCCTATAACATTTGAATAATTTTAACTGCTTTACGTGGGTTACCATAAAACCCAGCAGAGCACAACTTAGAACAGAACAATACACTTTGTCTTCACTTTCTTTGACTTTCATCTAAATAGAAATATAAGTGGATGATGCTGAAGCGTAGGAGAGCGTTTCAAAGGCTTTTAACATAACAGCTGGTGGAATAGAGTGTGCTCTCTAACAGATAAGGTTTAATCTAAAGATTAGGATTGTTTTGCTGGGCTCTGTTCTTTCCTCCTCCATCATCTCTACTCTAAAACTGTGAGTAATTACAAGTGGTAGCATTTTCATGTGAGCACTGTTCAAAAAATAAATAAAAAATCACTTTGAAGGAATTGCAGACTTGCTAAACACAATGCACTATAGAGAACTGCAATAGATGCATGAATCTGTGTCCTGTTAAGGTTCTTGGTGCTTGGAACTCCAGACCAAATATTTAGAGTGGTGATTTAGAGTCAGATTTTTATTGCTTTGTGCTTTCAGGAGACTTCCCAGAGTGTGTTTATGTCACTCTTTATGAATTCTAAGAAATATGTTTTCATCCATTACAAAATATGTTAAATAGTGAATAGTATAAAAAACATAAATTATATTTTTGAATATCTATATGCAATGGTTACCTGGTTGTCTTTAAGGAAGTAGTCTTTTGAAAGTTCAAAAGTGCTTCTAAACCACAAACTCTACCTAAAAAAAGTGCTTAGCCATAGACATACTTTAAGAAAGTTGAGAGACCCTTACAAAGAAATGTCGCAAAACTCTGTGCAAGTTCTATGCAGTCAGGTCCCCGTTGCAACCACACGGTCGTTTTTTGTGATGAAATAAAACAATGTTTTAAAATGATCGTGTGTGGGCAAAACGTTGTTTTATATGTCTTCTGAAAAACGACCAAAAAAAAAATTCAAACATGCTTCAATTTTTTATGTCATTTTTCAGAATGTCGTTTTTTGTGTCATAAAAAATGATCGTGTGTGGGCAAAATTACGTTTAAAACAACATTTTTAAACCCGCGCATGCTCAGAAGCAAGTTATGAGACGGGAGCTTCAATGGAACAGAGTGCCGTCGAACGTGGTGTACGTAAACGCGCTTTGCAAGAGTATTTTCAGAAAATGATGGTGTGTAGGCAACGTTGTTTTTTAAAATGAAGTTTGAAAAACGTTGTTTTGTTTCGTGAGATAAAACAACGTTTTTTTACATCACAAAAAGTGATCGTGTGTACGCGTCATTAGCCCCATGCTAAGGCCCTTAAGAACAAGGCTGCACCCCAGCCTGGTTTCTGCTGCACTTGCAGCCTCCATTTTTCCTCAGCCACAACCACAGTCTAATGCCGCATACACACGGTCGGAGATTACGACAGCAAAACTGTGGATTTTTTTCAGACGGATTGGTCGCTCAAACTTGTCTTGCATACACACTGTCACACAAATGTTGTCGGAAATTCCGAACGCCAAAAACATGGTGGCATACAACACTACGACGAGCCGAGAAAAATTAAGTTCAATGATTCCGAGAATGCGTCAAATTGAATCCGAGCATGCGTAGGATTTTTGTGCGTCAGAATCACATAGCGGAAAAGGCCTTTCTGGCTATCAAATTTAAAAAAACAGACGCAACACACTGTGAGGACTCAGGTGTGACTTTTGGTTTTTACGTTTACAAAGACTAAAACCTCGTACACGCGGTACGATTGTTGGATGGCCAAGCTTCTGATTTTTGTCAAAAGGGCGTGTGCCAGGATCTTGTTTTGCTTACAAAAATGTAATATAAAGAGGAAGTTCATTTAGTAGAAGTTTGGTGAATGTTGATTCGCAATTTTTAGATCATACAAAACAAATGCCTTTTAAAATAAGTTTAGCAAAGCAGCTTTATTATTATCCCATTAAAGAAAATGAGAATTTTGACATTTCATTAATTGCCGCGTCACAAATGTAAATTCTAGATTACGAGCGGTAGTTTACAAGACCAAACTTTTCCCAGTCGCTCCTTCATTCCGCGTATGCGTGTTTGTACTTTTGACTTTTGTGTGACAGATTTGTGCACTGACCAACCCGAAAATCAATCGTGGAGCCATCTTTTGCCAAAAATTTACTAGCCTGTCATTCAACATTTGTTGTCCGAAAATTGGAAAACAATTTTCTAAAGGAGCGTACTAATGGCAAGAATTTTGGACTACACCCTGTCAAACGACAATCCCCTTCTGATTTTCGTATCGCGTGTACAATTACCTACAAAGCCATCCACAACTCTGCCCCCAGCTACATCAATGATCTGGTCTCTAAATACCAACCTAATCGTTCTCTTCGTTCTTCTTAAGACCTCCTACTCTTCAGCTCTCTCATCACCTGCTCCCATGCTCATATCCAGGACTTTTCCAGAGCCTCTCCAAGCCTATGGAACTCCTTACCCAAAGCTGTCCGTCCATCTCCTTCTCTATTAGCCTTTAGAGGATCCCTGAATACCCTCCTCTTCAGTGAAGCCTATGCTTCCCACACCTAACAACTGTATTTTCATTTGAGTCCATCTGATCATCCCCCACAGCTAACTACCCTTTGTTCCACTTGACCCTCCTTTCTAGATTGTAAGTTCTAATGAGCAGGGCCCTCTGATCCCTCCTGTGTTGAATTGTATTGTGACTTTACTGTCTTCCCTGATCTAAAGTGCTGTGCAAACAGTTGGTGCCATATAAATCCTGTATGATGATAATAATAATAATAATAATAATAATAATAAGGCTTAGTACACATCTTGGCATTTTTGGGTGTTTTTCTGCTCTAAAGCCTCAGCTCTAAAAATACCCAACAAGACTAATCCCATTCATTTTAAAGGCCACTTTTCACATCTGAGCGTTCTGTCGTCAAAAGCAAAACACCCATCGCTCGAAAAGGTACATGAGCTTTTTTTGGGCTGTTTACAGGCATTTTAATTATTTTACATTGGTGACCTTTTGAACCTCAAAAAGCCTGTACAAAAACTCAAAAGCACCCCTGAAAAAAATGCCGTAAAAAAACACCCCAAAAACGCCTTTAAAATAGCAACACCTAGACGCGAACAGAGCCTAATGCTTCATACACACGATCAGAAATTCCGTCAAGAAAACCGTGAATTTTTTTCAGACGGAATGTTGACTCATACTTGTGTTGCATATATACGGTCACACAAAACTATGACCGTCAAGAACGTGGTGACGCACAACACTACAACGAGCCAAGAAAAATTAAGTTCAATGATTCCAAGCATGCGTCAAATTGATTTTTAGCATGCAAGTTTTTTTGCGAGTCAGAATTGCATAAAGACGATCAGAATTTCTGACAAGAACTTTTCCTGTGGGAAAAATTGAGAACCAACTCTCAAATTTTTGCTGTCGGAAATTCCGTCTGAATTTCTGACCAAAAGCTCACGTCAAACTTTTCTTGACGGAAAATTAAAATTCGCTCTAAATCTGGAAGAGTGTATAACCAGCTCAAAAACTGCAGTGAAAAGGACATAGATTCATTTATAAAAGATATAGAATACAGAAAGTAAGGAGAATTTATGAAGATCTGACAGGGGATGGTCCAATTATCTTATCAAGAAGTCATGGATGACTAATTAGCTCAGTGAAATTTATTCCATTTGGACAATCTCTAAAGTGCAATATACAAGGAATCAATCATCTCCTTAATCAGGCAATGACAAATCTCAAGAAATAAAATAACAATGTAAAATACACTTTTTGTTATCTTGAGTACTTGATTTACATGTGTAGCACACTCCTAGTTAGGTCGCTAGGATGTTAGGCAAATGTATTTCTTTTTGGCTCCTCTGTAATCAGTGGAGCAGTTGTTCATTACTTTGGGCTGTTCTCTGTTTCACATGCTGCAGGTTTGATTATTTCCCTTGCATTCTAGGCTTTTCTAAAATATTGTAGCCTGGAAAGTCAAGTAAGCAGTCTGAGGGCCACTTCACACCATAGAAATGCCATTTGGATTCGTTCCAGATGCTGTTTTGCATGCATGTTTTTGGTGTGTGTTTTTGATGCAGTCCAGAGCATTTTTCTCCCTTTTTTCCTAAAAATTGATACAACCTTGGTTCATGAAATTTGAGCTGGGCACATACATCTGCAGTATTTGGTTATCTCTCTTCAATGAGCTAAGTCCCATAGCTCTCTCCTGATCTGTTCCTCTGTTATCAGCCCGATAACTCCTGACAAATTCTTGGACACTTTAGACAAAAGCAGCCTAAATCTTCAGTCCAGGGAGGTTGCCAAAATAGATTAGCAGGGAGCTGGCCCTGTTACAAAACACCTCTGAGAGTCTCTGCCTATGAAGAGAGGCGGTGTGCCTATCCTCCTATCAGAAATGCTAGCTATCTGGGCTGTATGCCCAGACATCACACTCTGTGTTAATCAGGAAGGGAACATTTTCTAAGGTGGCTTACACAAGACCGAGAAACTCGTCGGGCGAAACTTATCGTTCCGCCGTCGAGTTCCTAGTTCGGCAGTCAAAAAGCTTGTCGAGCCAAATTTTCCCATTGAACAACGAGTAAATAGAGAACATGCTCTCTTTTTGGCTCGACGAGCTTCCCAACGGGTTGCACGGCGAAAAGTATACACACAACCTGTTTTCTAGGCAGAATACGTCTCCCATCGAGGTTCTCGCTGGGTTCTGCCGAGAAACTCGGTCGTGTGTATGCCGCCTAACACGATCTGAACTTTCTAAACAGTATACAAATGTGAAGACAGCAGATATACATATAAAACTTATATAGGGATATTTGGTTCATCCCTGTATATCATCTTAGGCTGTTCACTTCACTGGGTGTTTGCAGGGTTTACATCCACTTTTACCAAAAATAAGGACATGTGCTTTCCAGTGCGTTTCTGGTGTGTTTAGGTGAGTTCTGGTGCATTTCTGATACCTTTTCACGTTCCAGTACAGTCCAGTGCAGGAAAAATGCAGCATGTTCTACTTTTTCTGAAACTGGAACGCACTGAAGCTGCAAGCACTGGTGTGAACTATGCCTTTGAAAAACAATATAACCTACTTTTGATGCATTTTTGATGCCGAAAAAAATGCACTGTACTGCATATAGTGTAAACTGTCCCTGAATATTTATAGGACTTTAGTCAATCCCTGGAGAGGTGTGCCCAGTAGATGGCCAAAGAGCACATAAATAATATGAGGCTTGGAGCAGCCAGGTTCTTATCTTACTAGAGGAGTCCCCAGCCTGAGGGGCTCTGCCTCTCTGGGCAGACTGCTGGGGTTGCAAAAGGTTATTCAAAGTCACAGCTGCGGGGGTCTTACTTCTATAATCCTTCTTTAAAGCTAATCATGGGAGTTTCACCTTAGGGACCTGGTCTGGGGAGCTCACTGAAGAGTGCCCGATGAGCGCAATGGAAGGGGTCTGACTGTCCTGTGGCATTGTGAGCATTAACCTCTCCATCTCTGTGCGGTGTTCGGTGGATACTGGAAGGAGGCATCTGGTGATCCTGTGATGTTATGAGTACTGACCTGAGCTCCGGGTAGTAGTAACTGTGTGCTGTTTCCTTCAGGTGGAAGAGTCAGTGGTAGTTCCTAATGAGATAGCTTTTAAAAATGACATAATCAGTGCTTGCTCCTGCATAAAGACTGTTCAGGGAAGTTAAGTAAAGTGGAGTGTCCTCTTCAAAGCTGCTGTTAGAAATCACAGGGCCCCATACCGCTTACCTGACAGAAATACCCCCCCCCCCCCCCCCAAAAAAAAAAATATACAAAAATTGTTTTTTTTTAAATGATTTTTACAATTTCAAAAAATATATACAATTTTATTTTATTTTTTTACATTACTGTTGAAGGGGAAAATCTTGGATCAAATATTAGGGGTCGTAACATCTCACCTTTAAAACAGATAGAGGAATTGAGGACACAGATTCTTCCATTCCTTTTTCTGAAGGCTCAGAAATGAATCAACAGTAGATAGAGGCTCCTGTTCATTCATTAACTGAAGCATAGTAAACAAACACTATATTGTCAAAGTATTGAGATGCCTGCCTTTACACGCAACTTGAACATTAATGGCATCCCATTCTTATGCCTCGTACACACGATCACTTTTTGTGATGAAAGAAAACTACATTTTTCATCATGAAAAAAACTACATTTTTCAAACTTCATTTTTAAAAATGACGTTGCGTACACACCATCATTTTTGGAAAATGATGAACAAAACAACGGCACTCTAAAGGGGAAGTTCTGTTTGCCTTGAGCAGAGGCGACTCTAGGGGGGGCCAGAGGGGGCCCTGACCCCCCCAACATTATGCTGTGCCCCACCATGTGCCCCCCCAAAAAAAAAAAAATTTTTTTTTTGCTTTTTTTTTTTTTTTCTCGGGCCACCCCTGGAGTCTCTCCTGAGAGGAAGAGCTTCCCCAGTCAGCTCTGCGGGTCATTCCTCCCCCTCTCTCTGCTTGCTGACACTGCATAATGCAAGCATTCACACAACCACAGCCGCCCGATCTGCTCCTTCCCCTGGATCCTCATTGGCACGGAGAAGAGTGAGTTGCAGAAAGGAGGGGGGGCCCAAGCCTTCGTCTCAGTTACTGAAAAAACTGACTGATTTCTCCCGTCCTTAAGACAGGAGAACCAGCCTGTAAATTCCGAGAGTGGTGACTGCAAGCTGAGCCGAGTGTCAGTCTATGACACTCTTTTACAGCCCAGTGAGTCCAGCCATCTCCCCCCCACTCTCCTCACATACGAGCAGGTAGGGATACAGCTCCGCCTCCTCCTACTTTCAGTCCCGCCCACACTATCTTGGTGTGCTGTATCTGAAGAGAGGGGATGTGTGTCCAGGAAATATGAAAATCAGCAGCATGTGTTTGAATGATGCCTGAGATTCTAGCCTGGACGGTGGGTAAGTGTCTGCACTGCAGACTGCAGTACACTGTAATCACTGAACTGCATTATCTCCATCCCTTCTCCCCCCATCTGTCTCCCTCCCCTCTCCTGTTCTTTCAAGACATTCACAATTTACTTTCTGTAACGGTCACCACCGTTTACGATATTCCATTCCATCGCCCCACGACAGCTTATCTGAAAGTCCGACAGACATCAGACACGACCCATTACATTTCCCAGAATAACCGAGACAATACAAGCTCTGGTACTAGTTCCAAAATGAATGAATGAATCCTTTAATAGTAACTTAGCTTTCTTATATACAGTACAAGCATGTTACAGTTAATCACAGGGACAAAGACACACTCCACCCACACATCACACAATGGGGGGCTTCATACATATTATTTTAGATAATGGCATTCCGATGAGTTAATTACTACTCATTACCCAGACGGTCTGGCTCCGCATTTAGAGGGGTTAATTACTACAGCTTGACAAGTCACATTCCACATCTTAACAGTGTCATTAGCATACACAATAAACAGGTCTTAGGAGCAGACCTAATTAGCACAATGGACACAAAACAGTAATAGCATCACACAATGGAATGTCTAGGAGCAGACTCAATTAACACCTCAAAAGCATGCTTCCCCACATTGAATGAAAACACTCTATTGACCTGTCTGAGTCAGACTTTAACAACTTGTAATATTTAAAGATATTCTGCAAAACATGAATTATCAGTAATGTCCCATCCCATGTAATTTATCATTATCATTTCTCAGTCACCCTATGCCCAAAAGGGGCACACAGGATGCCCCTATAGACCCAAGAGTCATTAGTGATGCTGGCACTCGAGTACCCCCCATCCTTCAAAAGTCTCTGGGTGTCACGGGCCATTCTGTTACACTTTCACTTTCAGTTAGGCAGGTAATATACAGTGCAAATTTCTTTCCTACATCCACAGATTGCAGGAAAGAAACTTGCATGATTCCCCCATCAACACAGACAGTGCTGACGGGAATATCCCTCCTGCCCAGCAATTGTACTCTCCGGACAAACAGTGATTCTCACTAGTGGCTATACAGCAACCACTAGTGATAATCATAAGAGAATCTGCTCATTAATGGTTCAAATCTCAGCCAGTTCCTGCTGAACCAGCTGAGATTTAAACTGTCTATGGCTGGTCTTATCACTTTTTTTCATTCAACTATTAGGTTGAATGAAAAAAAAAAAAAAATAATCCAATTCCCCATCTACACATTATAGGTGGATGGGGGGATCCTCCCAGTGTGGACCAGTGCTGGAATAACCAGAGTTGCTGTCCTGTCCCGGCTATTCACAGCGATGGTCTCTGTCTCCTTGGCAGTGGCGGCAGCACATTGGAACCCAGTGCTGGTTACTTTATGGGGCTGATGTACAGGAGGGCCAGCACAATTTGTTGTTACAGATGGGCTGGGCATGTTCAAAAATCCACATGCCAGAGCCTGCCAGGAAGCCCACACTGCACAGCGCTAATCACAGGCAGTGAGAGATTTCCCGGTCCGCAGCTCTGCACAGATCAGGAAATGTCTCACTGCCTGTGATTAGCACTGTGGAGTGTTGGCTTCCTGGCGGGATTGGGCATGTGGGATTTCAAACACACCCGAGCCCATCTCTATTGGTTGTAGACAGTTGAGCTCCCTGCAGGTTGCTTAGCAGGAGTGGAGCCTTCTCTGACATGCTGATCGGGATGCAATCCAGGTGATGCTTCCAGTCAAATCCTAGTGTTAAATATCAGAGATTTTATTGATCAAAGCCCACACTTTACAGGCATAGAGCCCACACGGCTGCGGAACATACGCTTGATTATATATATATATATATATATATATATATATATATATATATATATATGTGGTTGTACTCTTGATGCTAATAAATACTGTATTTATAAGATCTGACTGGGAGCATTACCTGTGTCACATCCCGATCAGCATGTCAACAGAGAAGGTTATACAGCATTACTGCTGCTAGGTGACAAGCTGGGGGCTCAGCTCTCTATAACCAATAGTGCCAGCCTTCCCCTGCATGCACCCATAATGTCACCAGCACTAGGTCCTAATGGACTGCCGCCGCTGCCAAGGAGACAGATTCCAGACCAGCACTGTCAATAGCAGGGACAGAAAAGCTGGGGAACCCCACAGTGGCAGAACACCAGGGCTCGGTGGCAAGACAACCTTTGCAACCCTGAAAGTTCTCCCACTGCTTTGGACCCTTATATTTTCTTGGTGTGCTGGTGACATAAATCCCAGTATAGTAGGAAGAGAGCTCACTGCAGAACATGTAAAAGGGCCCGTTGTGGGATCGTAGTAAAGGGCCCCAGGATATATATATATATATATATTTATATATATATATATATAATTGCATTTTATAGTTGGCCCCCCTACTTTTGTCCCTGTCCCCCATGTGCCCCCCTAAATATGAAAGCTGGAGACGCCACTGGCCTTGAGGCTGCTTTTAGCTGGTTACTTGTTAGTAAAAGACGATTCCTGCTTTTCTGTCTGTTACAGCGTGATGAATGTGCAATCTCCATTATGAATAGTAGTTATACCTACCGTCTCCTAACTTGCTTCTGGGCATGTGCGTGTTTAAAACGTCATTTTTTACGTAGTTTAGCCCACACACGATCATTTTTTATGACACAAAAAATGACATTTTAAAAAATGACATAAAAAATTTGAGCATGTTCGAATTTTTTTTGGTAGTTTTTCAGAAGACATAAAACAACATTTTGCCCACACACCATCATTTTAAATGACATTTTTAAAAAAGGCATTTTTTTTCATTACAAAAAGTGATCGTGTGTACGGGGCATTAGTCCGTAGGCATTTGTGAGGTCAGGCACTGATGTTGAATGAGAAGACCTTATTTGCAGTCTCAGCTCTAATTCATCCAAAAGTTGTTCTATCGGGTTGAGGTCAGGACTCTGTGCAGCCAAGTCAAGGTCCTCCATCCCAAACTCACTGATCCATGTCTTTATAGACCTTGCTTTGTGCACTGGTCCAAATCATTTGGTGGAGGTGGGATTATGGTTGGTAAGGGGTTATTTTTCAGGGGTTGGGCTTGGCCCCTTAGTTCCAGTGAAGGGAACTCTTAAGGTGTCAGCATACCAAGACATTTTGGACAATTTCATGCTCCCAACTTTGTGGGAACAGTTTGGGGATGGCCCCTTCCTGTTCCAACATGACTGCACACCAGTGCACAAAGCATGGTCCATAAAGACATGGATGAGCAAGTTTGGGGTGGAGGAACTCATGGACCTCAACCTGATAGAAGACCTTTGGGATGAATTAGAGCGGAGACTATGAGCCAGGCAACCTCGTCCAACACCAGTGCCTGACCTCAAAAATACACTTCTGGAATAATCAGTACTAGTGTTGAGCAGAATATGCCATATTCGATTTCGCGATATATCTCGAATATATAGTCGAATATTCGAGATATATTCGCTAAATGCGAATATTCGCGATATTTTTTGGAAATGAAATGATTGCGAAATTTCGCTATTGCGAATGCGAATGCGGAATTTCGAGAAATGCGGAAGGAGCACTCTGATTGGCTCAGAATATTCGTGATATTTTATAATACAAAATAATTGCGAAATTTCGAGAAATGCGGAATGGAGCACTCTGATTGGCTCAGAATATTCTTGATATTTCACAATACAAAATAATTGCGAAATTTCGAGAAATGCGGAATGGAGCACTCTGATTGGCTCAGAATATTTGTGATATATTACAATACAAAATAATTGCGAATATTCGGCAAATGCGGAAGGAGCACTCTGATTGGCTCAGAATATTTGTGATATTTTATAATACAAAATAATTGCGAAATTTCGAGAAATGCGGAATGGAGCACTCTGATTGGCTCAGAATATTCGTGATATTTCACAATACAAAATAATTGCGAAATTTCGAGAAATGCGGAATGGAGCACTCTGATTGGCTCAGAATATTCGTGATATATTACAATACAAAATAATTGCGAATATTCGGCAAATGCGGAAGGAGCACTCTGATTGGCTCAGAATATTCTTGATATTTTATCGTAATTTCGCGGAATTTCGATACATGCTTTAGGAGCGCTCTGATTGGCTCATTCTGAAATCGAATATTCGAGATATTTTATCGAAATTTCACAAAATGCGAATGAGAAATTGATTGCGGAATTTCGACAGTAACACTCTGAAATCGAATATATGTGTTATTTTAGCTAAAAACAATATTGCGAATTTCTCGAAAATAATTGCGCAATATCGCTATTGCCGAATAATCGCATTGCGATTTTTCGGCAATATAAAATGATCGCTGCAGCTACTCGGCCCAAGGTCTCTAATCATACCAGCAATGCTTTTAGACGTCGATGGGGATCTCTAGGATGTGATCTGTTCTAAAAAAAAATTGAAAAAATACGAATATTCGAAATAGCGAATATTCACCGCGAAATTCGGAATATATCGCGAATGCTCGAATATGCCATATTCGAGCCGAATATTCGCAATACGAATATTCGTGAGCAACACTAATCAGTACCAATTGCTCACTGTGTCCAATTAAAAAAAAGTAAAGGGCCAGTATATACCGACCCTTTCCCCCACTCTCCATCGGCCTGTGTACCTGCAGCAGCCGTCGGGAGAGAAAAGTTGGCGTTTGCGAAGGGTGGCCCAGGCACACAGGGGGAATCAGATGTGGGCAGCACAGGGAGGGGGATTGGTGCGGCAGGACAATTACAAAATGATGCACTGTTTGTGTGTCTCTCCCTCCAGCAGCTGAAAGCCAGTGGGAGGGAGAGGGGGAGAAACCGTGTTTCAGCTGCTGGAGGGAGAGACACACACAAACAGTGCATAGTTTTGTAATTGTCCTCCCTTCCTGCTGCACCAATCCCCCTGCTATCCAGAACCCCCTGTGTGCCTGGTACCCCCCTATTGGAGGGCCTGTGTTCTACTGCCATTTTTCAGTACATCTCCATGTTCTTCAGCAATACAAATCATAAAAAAGCTATACTATTACTATACTATTACTATCCCTGCTTAAAGTCTATGGGCCAGATTCTCATAGAATTTCGCTTGCGTAGCGTAAGCCATTTACACTACGCCGCCGCATCGTACTAGAGCAAGTGCCGTATTCTCTAACCATTTGCTCCGTAGTTTGCGTTGGCGTAGCGAAAATGGCCCAGCGTAAGCCCGCGTAATTCAAATGAGGCGGCTTGTATTTAAATTAAGCGCGCCGCGCGTCGAACGAACTGCGCATGCGCCGGCCGGGAAAACAGCCCAGTGCGCATGCTCCAGCTCACGTTGGAAAGCGTTGTTGAAACCGACGTCAAAACGACGTGATCGTCACTTACGCAATGCCCTATTCGCGAACGAGTTAGTAAAACGACGTAAGCGACGGAAAAAGCAGACGCTGACCCGACGCCATACTTAACATGGCATCCGACGGCACCCGACGGCATCCGACGGTACTGCGTAAGGTTACTCCAAATAGAAGCTGGGGTAACCTTACGGTGATGAAAACGACGTACGTGACGACGGGGCAGCGTAAAAGCAATCGGGAATCGGCGTAGTAGCCTCATTTGCATAGGCAAATGAGAAAACAACGTAAAGGCCACCTAGTGGCCGGAGTTGTCATTACAACTACGATCCGCAAGTGTAATGGTTTTACACTTGTGGGATGTTGAAGCGTATCTATGCAAAAGTGATGCTAAGCATCACGCGCATAGATACGAGGCAAAAAAACGGCGATACGACGGGGTATCTGAGATACTCCGTCGTATCGCCGCTGAGAATCTGGCCCTATATTATCATCCCGTGTCTTTAGTGATCAGTATTTCCGCTATACTGTAGAACGATGCATGTCAAATATTTTTGTGCTTTACTTGCTAAGGCTTTCTTGTCTAGACAAAGAACCATTTCCATTTACTCAGTAATCTATTTCAGCGCTGTTGACTTATCTAATGCAAACTTTATCCTCTTGATAAAGATAAGTTCTGCACTATGCAGAATACAGCTTTGCATATTTTCATCACTCTACTGTATCACTGCTGTGAGTCATTAGTGTTTATTTGTTCTGTGTGCTGTTGGATGATCAGCTCAGACAGACGTGCATCCCTTCTGCCTTCCTTCTAGAGAGATAGTTCACAATGCACCTAACCGATTAATATGTATGGAGTTTCTAAATAAAGTTATATGGCCAGATTCAGAAAGTATTTACATCTGCGTAGTAGTTCCGCCGCGGAAATACTAAGAATAGCCGATGTATCTTTTTTCTGTATTCAGAAAACAAGATACGCCGGAATTCTGCTAATATACGAGCGGCGTAAGTCACTTACACCGTCGTATATTATTTGCATATTTACACTGGCCGCTAGGTGGCGCTTACGTCGTTTTACGCATAAAATATGCAAATGAGCTATTTACGCCGATTCACAAATGTACTTGTGGCCGGCCGTCGCAGTTTACGTCGTTTGTGTAAGCGTTAGTGCTGCGTAAAGTTACCCCTGCTATGGCAGGCGCAGCCAATGTTAAGTATGGACGTCGGGACAGCGTTGAATTGTACGTCGGTTACGTAGTTCGCGTAAATCGTTAGGGAATGGGGCTCGATGTAAGTTACGTTCACGTAGTTTACATTGACAAATAGCGACGTGATTTCACGCATGCGCACTGGGGTTCATCCACGGACGGCGCATGCGCCGTTCAGAAAGAACGTCATAAGCGTGGGGTCATGATTCATTTACATGAATCACGCCCCCATCCTCAACATTTGAATTGCGCGGCCTTACGCCGGGCACTTTACGCTACGCCGCCGCATATTATGGAGCAAGTGCTTTCTGAATAAGGCACTTGCCCATAATATTTGCGGAGGCGTAGAGTAAAGACCATACGCTACGCCGCCGGATAGATACTCCTATGTATCTGAATCTGGGCCTCAAAGTGTTAAAAAACAAAAACAAAGCTTGATTCTCTTAATGACAATCAAGTTCAAAAGCAGCCAAAAGAAGCATTGGCTATTAGACTGGTGCATTCGTTTACGTCCGAATGCATTTTCATCCGAATTTCAGGTATTTTCGCTATCGTTTTAACAAACGATAACGAAAGCACAGAAAACGAAAACCGAAAGATCCAACATAAACAAATGCTTTATTTTCGTTTTTTGTTGCGGTTGAATGTGCCTAACCTTAACTCTATTAGTCCAATATTATTCTACATAGAGAGAAAAGAGTCGACATAGAGAGAAAAGATTCAACATAGAGACACATGAAGATTCGACATTGAGAGACATGAAGGGCCAGATCTACAAAACTTTTACGGCGGTGTATCTCCAGATACGCTGCCGTAATTTCAAATCTGTGCTGGCGTATCTTTACGCCGATTCTGAAAGGCAGATACATCTAAAAAATAGGCTTCCTCAGCCGACGTAACTTGCCTACGCTGGCGTATAATTGTGTGCAATTATACGCTGGCTGCTAGGGGCGCTTCCGTCGATTTTCAGCATCAAATATGCAAATGACCTAGATACACCGATTCCACGAACGTAGTTGCGCCCAGCATATCAATATACGCAGTGTACATAAGGCGTACGACCGACGTAACTTTACCCCTCATAAAGCAGGGGTAAGTCATGTTAACGTATGGACGTCGGAACAGCGTCGTATTTTACGTTCACGTCGGAGGCATTTTTCAACGTATTTTAGGAATTCGATCGGACATGAGTCTGAGCATGCGCACTGGGTTACGTCCACGGACGGCGCATGCGCCGTTCGTACGGACATGCATCTACATGGGGTCAAGCCTCATAATACTACATGCCCATGACCTGCCTACTTCGAAATACGCAGGCTTACGCCAGCCCATTTACGCTACACCGCAGTAACTTAGGACGCAAGTGCTTTGTGAATACGGCACTTGCCTCTCTAAGTTGCGGCGGTGTAGCATAAAGAAGATACGCTACGTCCGCACAAAGATCCGCTGATGTCTGTGGATCTGGCCCGAAGAGTCAATTTTTTTTTTTTTTTTTAAGATTCTGTCGAATCTTTTTTTTTTTTTTTTTAGAACATTCGACAGACACCGCCTTCAATGACAGATTTAACCTTAATTTGGATTTTTGGACTAATGCATTTTTTTAAAGAAAAACAAAATAAATGAAAACGAATTTCGGGAGTAACTAAATAAATTTATTTTTCGGACGAAAACGAAATTACGAAACAAAATATTTCAGTGTGCACATGTCTATTGGCTATAGCTCCATATTAAAGCCCATATCTAGGCAAAATTGAACCCCCTTCACACCCCCTCTAACCCATTTAGAAGCTTTGGCCTTACCTTGTGAAGCATATCATACTTCTCTAGGTCTGCCTTTGGAGTTTCCAATTGGCACTGTTTCCGGGTGCGGTAATTAAGCGCTGCCAAAGTGCCCACATTGGCCAATGCCTGGCAGTTCCCTCCCGCTCATGGTGTCATCTACAGACACTCTTCTGGATATTGAGAAGGCCCCAATGCTGGACAGCCAATAGCAAAGTCACGTAGGAAGCTATGTGGACTCCTAAAGAAGGACCTTGCCTCCTGTAAACAAAAAAAGAACAAAGATCCAGAACTGGAGCAACACATGTACATGGTGCCATCTCTGCATTTTAGTGCACCCAGAAGGGACAAGTGATTGTTACTTGCTTTTAGGACCCTATACCTACAGAGATAAAAGCCGAGAATGCAGGACTTCAGCCCACTGGAGTACCACCAATGGTACACTGTTCAATCTCATCCAGCTAGAGCATGCCATAGCATTTGAATAGCTGCAGGCAGATGGTGTGGGCACTGTCTTTTCTGGGCACAATAAATAAGCCAGGAGGGACTAGCAATCTCAAGACTGATGTGGGGTAGGTGTCTTTAGGTTAAGAGTCAATTTTCCAGAAGCCAGACAAGCTGTCACACCACTCTATGAGGCTCCCTTCTCGAGTCCAGGCCTATTGAATTATTAGGCTTCTTCTTGCATGGAGTACATGGTCCCTCAACCACCCCACTCTAATTAATCACTGTCATAGAAAAAATATACTATAAATATCCTTTTTTTATCTATCTAAGACCCCTTGCACACAGGCCCGCCTACCTTCTTCTGTGTCCCTCCTGGCTTTTTTTGTGTGCCCAGAAAAGACAGCGTCCAGACCATCTGCCAACAGCTATTAGAATTATATGGCAGGCTCTAGCTGGACGAGACTGAACAGTGAACCATTGGTACCCAAGTGGGTTGAAGTCCTGCATTCTGGGGTTTTGTCCCTGTAGGCATAGGGTCCTAAAAGCAAGTAGCAATCACTTCTTCCTCCTGGGTGTACTAAAACGCAGAGAGGGATGCAAGGCAGCTAGATGGCACCATGTGCATGCGTTGCTCCAGTTCTGAATATTCCCTCTTTTTTGTTTACAGGAGGCAATAGGGTCCTAAAATAGGGTGACCAGACATCCCCGGTTTCAGGGGACAGTCCCCGGATTGAGGACACTGTCCCCAGACCAAGTCTGTCCCCAGTTTTGTCCCCGGATTGTATTTGAACAGGGGCTGGGGCAATTTCAAAGATAGTCAATGCAGAATTAAAAAAATAATAATTCTGAATTACACACCCCAGCTCTGCCGCACCTACTAGATTAGCGGGGTGTATTTTTTCCATTACCTGTGCACCTTTCTGATGATCATGTGCTGGAGGGAATATTTCTTCAGTTTCGGGTGCATGCACATTTATGTTCGCTCACATGTTCTTCTGCCTTGGCTCAAGTCCCGGGCCTGCTGCTTGCCTGTTTATCTCCTTGCCTGACCTGGTGGAGTGATCTTCCTCTGCACCCCACCCAGTAGTAGCCGGGGCCCGGAGAGTAAGACTTGACAGGCTGTGAGGCAGGCGGCTGCAGCGATGGGCAGAGAGTTGCTGATTGCTGCCATTGCTAGTAAAAAAAAATATATGTCCCCGGATTTCATTTTAAAAATCTGGTCACCTTATCCTAAAAGCAAGTGACAATCACTTCACTTCTCCCTCCAGGGTGCACTAAAATGCGGAGAGGGAGGCACAGCAGCTAGATGGCACCATGTGCAAGTGTTGCTCCAGTTCTGAATATTGACTATTTTTTTGTTTACAGGAGGCAAGGTGCTTCTTTAAGTGTCCACATAGCCTTCCTACCTGACTTTGCTATTGGCCGTCCAGCATTGGGGCCTTCTCAATATCCAGAAGAGAGTCTGTAGGTGACATCATGAGCGGGACGGAACTGCCGGGGATTGGCCAATGTGGGTACGTCGGCAGTGCTAGATTACCACACCTGGAAACAGTGCCAATGGGAGACGTCAAAAGTAGACCTAGAGGAGTATGATATGTTTCACAAGGTAAGGCAAAAAAAACTTCTAAATTGGTTAGAGGGGTTGCAAAGGGGGTTAAAGTTTGCCTAGATATGGGCTTTAATATGGAGCTCTAGACAATGCTTCTTTTGGCTGCTTTGAAACATTGTTTTTATTTAGGAGAATCTACCCAAGCAGCTTTGTTTTTGTTTTTTAACATTTTATAACTCTATTTAGAGACTCCATATATATTGATCTTTTGGCTCCTTTCACACTTGCGGACCGTATGTCCGCTTTTTAATCCATCCATGTACGGATGAAAAAGGGACATACATTGGTCCCTATGAGATCGCGGGTGTCAGCAGATGAACATCCGCTGACACACGATCTCGCCCGCCTCCACATTCCTCCGATTCTGCAGATGGAGGGAAACCCTATTTTTCCTTCCGTCTGCGGATCAGATCGGATGAACACGGACAGACGGTCCGTGTTCATCCGATCCCCCATAGAGGAGAGCGGAGAAAAGACAGGGCGGCCCCTGCCGGCTCAGTGGGGATTAACGGAGCGATCCCCGCTGAGCATACTGATCCGCCACATGTGAAAGGGCCCTTAATATGGAGCTATAGTCAATGCTTATTTTTAGAATGAAGGAGGGTCAGAGCATCTGTCTTGATACAAATGTAGCACTGGTATTTTTGCCATATAATGCTAAAGATGGCATACCACTAGAGGGAGCCAAATACCAATGTGAGCGAGATATGTTTTAACTTACATATGCAGAGCAGAAAAATGTTTAACTTGTGAAAAGACTCACTTACCCATGAACACTAGGTGGCTGAACTGCATGCTGGGTGGATATAAAAGGCAGAGTGGAGCCATTTCCTGCCTCTTTCTGGGCGCATGGCCTGCCTGCAAGGATCTGTGAAGGAGTGTTCAGAAGAGGGCCTACATCGTGCAGAGCAGAACAACATCCATTGACTCTGCCTTACCACAGTGTGCTGGAGAAGCAGTGTGATCGGGTCTGAGGATCCAGGACCCTTGACGGAGCCAAGTGGATGTCCAGTTTGCTTGAGGAGCGGGGAAGCGTGGCAGTGCTGACTGGCAGCAGGATTGACACAACTGGAGTGGAGGTTCACAACTTTCCAGGCCTGGTGTGGTGAGAGGGCTGTCGCCCAGAAGTTCTTTAACACCCTTAACACACTTAGACTCATTTCACAAAGTTGCTGGGACCTGTAGTCCTACAGGGAGGTCTCATTCAAATAGACTGAGTTTAATCAGGCCTAAAAGCCTATGCTTCATTGAGGGCTGACTGACAGTTAAGGTATACCTACACCGAAGGCATCTGCAAGTGTGTTTTACAGCAGGAACTGTATTAACTCTTCAGTTATGTTACTTCATTACTTGTTAAACCATTGGATTACAAACACTGCAGTATAATAGCCAGCTGAAGAAAGAAGACCAGAGACTACACTTCTTCACAGGGAGGGTTTGTGCTTTGGATGCAGTAAGACAAAAGGCTGCCTTATACCTCAGGGGAAGCTCTTGAGAAATTGTATTGTGCTGTGTTGATATCTTTGCATTGGTATGTTTGGTGCAGCCGTACTGGAAGTGGGAAGGTGGTCAGTGTCAAGGCATTGTCACTCTGAGCACTAGTCCCACTTGGAGACGTGCCGCAGTAGAGGCTCAAGGGACCTTTAAGTGTTATTAGTTTGTGTACACTCATTGCACTAATATAGTAAGTTTGTATGTTGATACAGTTATTATAAATACTGTCTTTATACCAGTTTCAGTAAACTTACATTCTGGTTGATCACAATTGGTGTGAAGCTTGTTCATTATTCTAACAGGTGGAACAACGGATGCCCAGATAACGGTAAAGGTACACTATATACACATTGTTATGGTGGGATTGTTCCGTTTAGTGAAAGTTTCATATCAGCACTGCACCACAGCTGTGTCAAGGGGAGCGAGACCAAATCATTGGGGGGTTGTTAAAGCAGAGTACAGGCCCAATCAATTACCAGCAGCTCCTTCGGGGGTAAGTGCTACATGTGGGGGCTCGTCCGGGATCCTGTCTCTCTGCAAGTGAAACCCGCCCTTTTGGTGCTAGTATGGACCCCCTTACAGTGGTTCAGTGGTGCGAAGAGGAAGGCGCACGCCCAGAAGCGAGTGTGTCGGTCGAACTCCCTGGTGAGAACTGGGATGAAGAGGAGGTCAGGATCATTGTAAAACATTTGTCTCCTCATAGAAAAGCTTGGGTGATTGTCCTCAGGCCAGCCCGAGGGACTGACCGCACCCATGCCCTATTGGAATGGAAAGAGAAAGTACCAGGGTGTTTCCGTGGGAAGAGTGTGCAGCTGACTGACAAAATGAAGATTTGCATAACACATCCCCAGGCTCCAGACAAGAGCCCTACCAGTTCAAAGCAGGGGGAGTCAGCTTCAAGAAAAGAGTACTCCCGGCCAACTCTGACCACAAGTGGGCTAGAGTTCGTCATGCCCAGGAGGGACGGGGATGAAGTGCCAAGCACCAGCCAGAAGGATCTCCAACTGGAGCAGCAATTAGCTACTTTGAAGCGACAGTATCGCATTATACAAGAGGAGTTCCAGGAAACCTCTAGAATGATTGAGGAGCAGGTAAAAGAGCTAAGTACTAAGAGCAAGGGCTCAAGTGGCAGCCATCTGAAACAAAAACCTGCCTCAGTTACTCGAAGACTTCCCCATCGTGACTTGCCAGAAGTAACAATCAAAAAGGACTTTAAGATTGCTGGCCAGATAGGCGAAAAGGAACAGAAAGACAAGCTGTCCTATACAAACCTCATGCGTCAGATCGACATGGGGCTACAGAAAGGGTATCCTGAGTCTGAGATTGTGGAAGCAGTGGTAGAAGCCATTAGTCCCGGTCTAAGTATCAGAGGCATGCTGGAAATGAAGAATGGACTAACCCTAGTGCAACTTAGGAGAATATTGAAAAGCCATTTCAAGAAGGAAAATGCTTCTGAACTTTATCACCAACTGATAAATCTGGCACAGGACAGTGGAGAGACTCCTCAGAATTTCCTGTTCAGGGCTATTGAGCTGAAGGACCGCCTGTTGTTAGCCTCACAGGGAGAAGACTCGGATGAGCAGTTTGGGACAGAATTGATCCAAAAGAAATTCCTGAGGACCGTGACCACAGGACTAAGAAGTGACTGTGTCAAGTTTCAGCTAAGGCAGTATCTAGATGATCCGTCCATTTCAGATGAGGTACTTATCGAAAAAACTGGCGAAGCAGTTAATATGGAGATGGAAAGGGAGTCGAAGCACAAGACAAGTCAAAAGTCTGAATCTGTTGTGGGAGTCAGAATGGCTGGCACGACTCATAGCGATTCAGAGATCGGGGTCCTGAAGACTCAGCTGTCCAGAATATCGGAGATGGTGACCGATGCGTTGGATGTCAGGTCTGAGATAACTGCACTGAAGTTACAAGTAGCCCAGATGCTGGAGGCGATAAACAGGCTGACAACAAAACATACTGAGCTGTCCGATAATGGTGCCACAGGGCAGAATGCACCCCGGCCTCGTTTTTTGTACCTCGCCAGGAGCCAACAAATCAAGATGTCTGTTTCAACTGTGGAGGTGAGGGTCACTACCAGCGGGTATGTCCTAGCCCGAGGGGAGCAGCAGATTGGAGTAGACCTCAGAGAAGTAACCCAAGGATCGAAGGAAGCTATGGGCCTTCAAGAAGAACATTCCCTGAAACTGAGAGGGAGCAACGGAGAAGACCCACAGTTTATGTCATCTCAGTGAGCAATGCTCATCGGCCTTCCAAGCGATGCCAGAAAAGGCGTCCTCAACGCCAGAAGCTGAAGAAAGCACGAGTTCAGTCATGCCAGCCCATTGTTCCAGATGCTCCCAACAGGTTTCCTGCCCAGTTAGTAGGCCCTTCGTCCATAATGCCTGTCCTGATTGAAGGAATCTACACAAGAGCCCTCCTTGATTCAGGTGCTCAAGTAACTTTGTTGACCAGAGGTTTCTACAAGAGGTATTTGTCGTACATGCCCCTGCAAAAGTTGGAAGATATGGAGATTCAGGGTATTCAAGCAGAAGATTACCCTTGTGACAGATATCTGCGGATCAAGTTGTCATGTGACCCGTTGAGGACTGGGAAGCCTCAGGACTTTGACACGCTAGCTATTGTGTGTCCTCGGTTGCCAGGGTCCCCAAGCAGTCCGCTAATCATAGGGACAAACACAGATCTGGTGAAGCAGCTGTTAGCTCCTGGTGTTCCCAGATGTGATCCCTTATCTTCTCTGCCAACAGAAAGGCCAGAGGTGCCTCCCTCTTCCATGGTGGATGGGAAAGGATCCACAACAATGACAAACGCAACTAAACTGCATGAGAAGAAAGCGACTAAACAGGAAAAGGTGGCCGATGTACCTTCGGTGTCAGCACCAGTAAAGCGAAGGAAACAAAGAGTAATTTCTCAATTCAAGAGATCGACCTATGACCAGCTGGAAAAATGCTTTGAAGAGATGTGCCCTGCTGCAAGAAGAGATTCTGAGATGCCTGGTCTTTCTGTTGATGATTGAGAAAGTTTTGACCCCATCTCACCCCTTGACACATCTGTACTAGATACCATATTGACAGCTGTGAGTGCACAGAACAGCTCCCCATCACATGAGAATTGGTGGGAGGCTTCTCTGTCAGACTTCTGCAACCGCCTAGAGGCAAAAATGTGTAACAGAGCCACAATTTTGAATGTCTTTGGGGACCAAAGAGTTAAAGCAGGGGGAGTATGTAGCACTGGTATTTTTTCCATATAATGCTAAAGATGGCATACCACTAGAGGGAGCCAAATACCAATGTGAGTGAGATATGTTTTAACTTACATATGTAGAGCAGAAAAATGTTTAACTTGTGAAAAGACTCACTTACCCATGAACACTAGGTGGCTGAACTGCATGCTGGGTGGATATAAAAGGCAGAGTGGAGCCATTTCCTGCCTCTTTCTGGGCGCATGGCCTGCCTGCAAGGATCTGTGAAGGAGTGTTCAGAAGAGGGCCTACATCGTGCAGAGCAAAACAACATCCATTGACTCTGCCTTACCACAGTGTGCTGGAGAAGCAGTGTGATCAGGTCTGAGGATCCAGGACCCTTGACGGAGCCAAGTGGATGTCCAGTTTGCTTGAGGAGCAAGGCAGCGTGGCAGTGCTGACTGGCAGCAGGATTGACACAACTGGAGTGGAGGTTTACAACTTTCCAGGCCTGGTGTGGTGAGAGGGCTGTCACCCAGAAGTTCTTTAACACCCTTAACACACTTAGACTCATTTCACAAAGTTGCTGGGACCTGTAGTCCTACAGGGAGGTCTCATTCAAATAGACTGAGTTTAATCAGGCCTAAAAGCCTATGGTTCATTGAGGGCTGACTGACAGTTAAGGTATACCTACACCGAAGGCATCTACAAGTGTGTTTTACAGCAGGAACTGTATTAACTCTTCAGTTATGTTACTTCATTACTTGTTAAACCATTAGATTACAAACACTGCAGTATAATAGCTAGCTGAAGAAAGAAGACCAGAGACTACACTTCTTCACAGGGAGGGTTTGTGCTTTGGATGCAGTAAGACAAAAGGCTGCCTTATACCTCAGGGGAAGCTCCTGAGAAATTGTATTGTGCTGTGTTGATATCTTTGCATTGGTATGTTTGGTGCAGCCGTACTGGAAGTGGGAAGGTGGTCAGTGTCAAGGCATTGTCACTCTGAGCACTAGTCCCACTTGGAGACGCGCCGCAGTAGAGGCTCAAGGGACCTTTCAGTGTTATTAGTTTGTGTACACTCATTGCACTATTATAGTAAGTTTGTATGTTGATACAGTTATTATAAATACTGTCTTTATACCAGTTTCAGTAAACTTACATTCTGGTTGATCACAATTGGTGTTAAGCTTGTTCATTATTCTAACAGGTGGAACAACGGATGCCCAGATAACGGTAATGCCGCGTACACACGGTCGTTTTTTGCGATGAAAAAAAAACGTTGTTTTTTAAAACGTCATTTAAATTGATCGTGTGTGGGCAAAACGTCCAACATGCTTGAATTTTTGGTGTCGTTTTTCAGAATGTCGTCTTTTGTTTCACAAAAAATGATCGTGTGTGGGCAAAACGACGTTTAAAACAACGTTTTTAAACCTGCGCATGCCCAGAAGCAAGTTATGAGACGGGAGCTTCAATGGAACAGAGTGCCGTCAAAAGTGTCTTACGTAACCGCGCTTTGCAAGAGCATTTTCACAAAACGATGGTGTGTATGCATCATCGTTTTTTAAAATGAAGTTTGAAAAACGTTGTTTTGTTTCATGAGATAAAACAACGTTTTTTACATCACAAAAAGTGATCGTGTGTACGCGGCATAAAGGTACACTATATACACATTGTTATGGTGGGATTGTTCCGTTTAGTGAAAGTTTCATATCAGCACTGCACCACAGCTGTGTCAAGGGGAGCGAGACCAAATCATTGGGGGGTTGTTAAAGCAGAGTACAGGCCCAATCAATTACCAGCAGCTCCTTCGGGGGTAAGTGCTACACAAATATAGTTAATAGTTAGTCATGTTTAAAAAAGACCATCTAGTTCAATCAATGGAAAAAAATTATAAAAAAATAAATAGAAATAGATTTTCATTGCTGTCAAGGACCAATTGGTTCTGACTTCCTGTCCTAATCACCACACAGGTTATATTTTTTTCCTCTGTAGGTGCAGCAAAAAAAAACCTGACAAAGGTTCTAACCCTTTCCCACTCTATCCAAAAATAGAAAATACTTGTTGCCCGGAGTTCCGCTGTAAGCCATTCTCGTTGATATAAATCCCTATACAGAAGAAAACCCCCTTTATGTGCCCCTGTGAAATAAAATCATTTTTAGAATATTACTGAAATATTTTATTAGAATCTTTGGACTTTGCATCTCAGTGCTTTGTTCTGGAAAAGCAACACCTCAACTGTTTAGTAACCCAGATATCTGGAAATGTCTTATCCGTTTAACTACCTCGGAGTCCAGTTCCAAACACTCTGACCTCTCGTCCTCTTTCCTGAGAGTCCAATAAATAAGCACATGCTTGAAAATCACTTATTTGAACTCTTTTGCACTTACTGAAAGTCAGAGTTGTGAAATTAATTTCATCAAACATCTGTTTCATTTTGAAGAGGCGGTTCTTGGGGTTTATTTGTCAGATGATTAAAAAATACAATTCTGCTGTAACTCCCTCCAAATGGGTCTGTTAGAGAATTCAAAGTATATAGACCTACAATTCATGTAAAGAACAGCAATGAAAAAGCACAAAAATAACCCATCACAAAAGGGTTTCATACTGATTTTTTTTTTTTTTACTTTTGCTCAGGACCAAAAAAACAAAAAATAAATAAAAAAAAGTTCTATTCAGGTAAACATCAATTAACTCATATCTACCACTTGCAACCACAGGAGGCTTGATCACGGTTCTCTATCATTAACAATTTTCATTTTGAAAAGGCCAGGGGTTTATTTGTCAGAATATTAGAAAATACAATGCTGCTGCAGTGCATTATCCCTTCAAAGGGTCTGCTGGAGAATTCAAAATATATAGACCTACAATTTCTGTAAACAAGAAAAATAAGAAAATACAACAATAACCCATTACTGGGTTTCATACTGATTTTCTACTTTTGTTCAGGGCCAAAAAACAAACAGAATCATTTTTTAAACAATTTTATAATCAGGTAAACATCAAATAATGCATATGAATCTTTAATATCTACCACTTGCAACCACAGGGGGATTAAGAAAGATGCTCTATCATTACCAAGTTCCTGTTTCTCCAAGCCAAATAAAACATAAATGGCAACCACTTCAATCAATTCTTTACTAGCTTTTGGAAATTCACAGAACAATGCAGTAATGTTCCCAGCACACTCACCACTCACCAGCTAGTCAGCAAAGAAACACATTTTACAATGTTTTAACAATTTACATTAAAGCAAAAGTTTTTGTTGTATACATTTGCAAAGATACGTGGAAGCCTCACTGCTTTGGCAATAGAACTCTCATGTTGGGACATGAATAAACTGAGGATAGGTATGTCTAGAGCAGTGGTCTCCAAGCTGTGGCCCCTGGAGGTCTTCAGCTGCCATTGTTCTGTTTTTATGCACCTTTAGGCTTGTGTTGCTATGGGTATTTACGTGATTTTTTATAGCATAAATATAGAAACCCCCTGCACATCTGTCCCACCGCTGTAACCCCCCTGCTCACATGCCTTCTAATGTACCCCCTTTCTCATCGGCCCCACCATGGTACCCAAGTGCACATCTGCTCCACCGCCGTACCCCCCATACTCTTCTGTCTCACTGATGAACCACCTTCTCATCTGTCCTAACACTGAACTCATCTGCTCATCTGCCCCACCACTGTAACCCCCTTTCTTATCTGCCCAACCACTGTACCTCCTACACCATCCTAAACCAGTTGATGCTGCCTTTCGGTAAGTGTATTTACTCTTCTCCCCTGGGTGGTGGATGCACTTGACGTGGTGACTCCTTAAGCCATTTTTTGGATTGCTTTCTATAATCATCATTGGAATGAACTTTTGTTTTTCACTCACTATTTGGACTATGTGACTACCCGGTGGTCATACTATTTAATTTTTTTTTTTACTTTCATATACGGAAAGGGCTTAATTCTGGATATAATGCACAATGCACTTTATTATGTTTATTTGCCAATGTCACTATTCATTTGTGTCGATAAATTGCTACACAATGCTCTACACTTTTCACCTCTAGATCCAATGATGAGTCTGTGTAAGGAAGCAGTGTGATGCAGATTATGCGGAGGCTGGGGGCCAGAGGGAGAAAATTTGGAGCATTGTGTATGTAAGGCAGCAGTGTGATCCAGGGGGAGTGGGGTAGAGAGCTGGCGCATTGTGTGTATAAGGCAGCCATGTGATCCAGGGGGAGTGGGGCAGAGAGCTGGCGCATTGTGTGTATAAGGCAGTGGTGTGATCCAGGGGGAGTGGGGCAGAGAGCTGCCACATTGTGTGTATAAGGCAGCGGTGTGATTCAGGGGGAGGGGGGCAGAGAGCTTGAGCATTGTGTAAATAAGGCAGCAGTATGATCCAAGGGGAGCGGGGCAGAGAGCCAGAGCATTGTGCGTATAAGGCAGCGGTGTGATCCAGGGGGAGGGGGCAGAGAGAGCAGGAGCATTGTGTGTATAAGGCAGCAGTGTGATCCAGGAGGCGGGGGACAGAGAGCCGGAGCATTGTGTGTATAAGGCATGTCAAATTCATGGTAGTGATTAGTCATGTTAGTGTGAGTTTAGTGGTCAGTGAGGTCCAAAAGGATGGCAAACACTGCATTACAGGCATACCCCACTTTTAAGTACACAATTGTGTTTATTTACTAAAGCTGGAAAGCGCAAAATAAGGCTCACTTCTGCACAGAAACCAATGAGCTTCCAGGTTTTATTACCAGGCTTAATTGAACAAGCTGGAGTTAGAAGCTCATTGGTTTCCCTGCAGAAATGAGCCTGATATTGCGATTTCCAGCTTTAGTAAATAAACCCTATTGTGTACTTAAGCAGGGTATGCCTGTATACAATGTATGTAAGGCAGCAGTGTGATCCAGGGGGGAGGGGGGAAAGAGTCAGAGAATTGTGTGTATAAGGCAGCAGTGTAATCCGAGGGAATGGGGGGGGGAGAGAGCTGGAGTATTGTGTGTATAAGGCAGCAGTGTGATCCAGGGGAAGGGGGCAGGGATTTGGCGCATTGTGTGAATAAGACAGCAGTGTAATCCAAGGGAAGGGGGGCAGAGAGCCAGACTATTGTATGTATAAGGCAGCAGTGTGATCCAGGGGGAGAGGGCAGAGAGCGGCGCATTGTGTGTTTAAGGCAGCAGTGTGACGTGACAATCTGTGACGTGTGGCAGGTGATGTGGCAAGTGACAATCCGCAACCTGTGGCAGGCGACGTGGCGAGTGACAATCAGCAACATTTGACAGGCGACGTGGTGAGTGACAATCCGCAACATGTGGCAGGCGACGTGGCAAGTAACAATCCATGACGTGGTAAGTGACAATCCATAACGTATGGCAGGTGACGTGGCAAGTGACAATCCACAACGTGTGGTAGATAACAATCTGCATCTGGTGGCAGGCGATGTGGCAAGTGGCAATCCACATCTGGTGACAGGCAACGTGGCAAGTGACAATCTGCAACGTCTGGCAGGTGACACACTCAGGGTTCCCACTGATAATACATTATGGTGAGTTGAACTATTTCATTTTATATTACAATGTAATAATAAAAGTAATGCACTTCAATCATCCTGACACCAAAACAACCATGGTGACGTGATGATTGAAGCGCCAAAAAAAACCCACCAGCTGTTTCCCTGATAAATTGCCCCCCATAAAAACATATTTTTTGGCAGTGCTACTCCCAAGACTAGACTCTGGATACACCCCTGGGGGGGAGGGGGGCAGAGAGCCAGAGCATTGTGTATATAAGGCATGTCAAATTCATGGTAGTGGTTAGTCATGTTAGTGTGATTTTAGTGGTCAGTGAGGTCCAAAAATTTGGCGAACACTGCATTATACAATTTCCTTATACAATTTTCTTTTAGATTTACCAAAACCATATAATATGAGGTTAAACCAAAACACTTTCAGTTTGTATGCAATTAGGCAGGCCCTAAACTAACCCAATAAGTTTGATGTGTCACATGACCCTCTTCCTATTGTCCCATATATAAAACAAAAGTTGGATTCAAAATGGCCGACTTCAAAATGACCGCCATGGTCACCACCTATCTTGAAAAGTTTCCCCCTCACATATACTAATGTGCCACAAACAGGAAGTTAATATCACCAACCATTCCCATTTTATTAAGGTGTATCCATATAAATGGCCCACCCTGTAAAATGTGTGGCCAGCTTAAGCTTTGACAAATAAAAAACCTGGAAGCTGATTAGTTTCTAAGTAGAGCTGCACCAGATTTCGCACTCTCTAGTAAATCAACCCCAATGTTTTAAAAATATGAGGAAGCAAATGGTATCCAATATTGTTGATAGATAGATAGATAGATAGATAGATAGATAGATAGATAGATAGATAGATAGATAGATAGATAGATAGATAGATAGATAGATAGATAGATAGATAGATAGATAGATACACAGTATATATACTATTTTATACCCACCCTTTCTGTTGTATGTTTTACACATCAGTGACCATAGTTTATCAATCTACTCCCCTAAAGCTGTATCAATGTGGTTATTTAGAGTACTACGTATACATATAAATATGAATTTATTTTTACACTTACAGTAGCAGATCACATTTGTTTAGCCAGGGTTTACAGAGAGAGGAAGAGACAGGAAGAGTGCATATAAATGTATCCCTGATATACCATAGAATTTTTTATTTTTTTCAATTTAGTAAAATGGAAATGTGCAGCTTCTGTTCACTTTATAAAAGCAGTTAAAGGGTAAGTCTACTTAAACATGTGTCTTGGGTGGCCAAGTTGATAACACGTATTCTATGTAAAAGACAGAACACCACACACTCCCTAATGTTGCATTCCTTGAATAGTTTTATGTTGAATATGAACAGTATCTTTACTCTTCCTTGGCTAACGTGAAGAAATAATTCCGGACAACTGCACTTCCAAAAATACTTTTATTGAAGCTTCATATGACAAGTGGTTGACAGATGGAGCAAGGGACAAAGAGGTAGACACGTTTCGTGCAAATATCAGCGCTTAGTCATTACCTGCGCTGATATTTGCGCGAAACACGTCTACCTATTTGTCCCCTGCTCCATCTGTCAACCACTTGTCATATGTATTTTTGGAAGTGCAGCCGTCCGGAATTATTTCTTCATGTTACACAGCATGCAAGCTGGACTAGCACCTGACTATTGTGTGGGGATTAACAAGGGACTCACTCACCTTGAGCAGCTTTTCTTGTTTCATGTGAGATCTTCCTTGGCTAACTTCTACAAATTATTATGAAATATTATGAAATATGGAACATCCATAAGGTGCAGTGTTGGTTCAGCAGAAAGATTATGATTGTATTGGATGATTTCAGCGGAAGCTGCTGCAAACTAAATTCAGGAATGTCCACCCCAAAAACTTCTGATCCACAACAGCTAAAGTAGATCCTGTAGTAGGACCATTCATTTTAATAACGTTCTTCTCAAATATTATAAGAGCAGTTTATATATTTTATGCAGGGTATTTATTTCTAAAAGCCTCCCTTGCATAGACAGGTGTAGCCCTTGCCAGAAGCCCCTTTAAGTTCCTGGTTCAGCCCAAGCATCATCAGGCTGAACCATGGCTTGGGCTGAATATTCCCCCACTGGTGATGAACAGCTCAAGAAGAGGAAGGGTGTGATTGGCTTTAATGGCAGCCAGGGGTCTTAAGCCCACCCTCAAGTGGTGGAAAGACACGTGCGCTAAAGAAGGAATAGCCAGGGTATGAGTAGGCTGCTGTGGGGTAAGAGACAGTGCTGTATCCTGGCCTAGGCCAACAAGGCCCAGGCCTAGGGCAGCACCTTGCAGAGGGGCAGCAGGGAAAGAGTCCCCGCCGGCTTAATCTACACTGTTACTGTAGTGCCAGCAAATTAGTCCAGCGCCCTCATAAAGCGGCCGCGCTGCTTTTAATTTTGACTGTCCTATCATCCTGGACCACAAACCTTCCTCACTGTGCTATTTTCTGCTGCACCACTGGCATGGTTATATCTTCTTAGTCCTCTCCATAAAATTATCAGAAATTTGTTCTTAACCACTTTAGACCCGCGCTATTGACAAAATACCTCAACAGCGCGGACCTGAGGCGCCAAGTGGACGTCTTTGGACGTGATTTCTAGTGCATTACCCGCGCGCGCCGATGCATGTACCTGGCGGCCGCGATGTCCATCTTGTACATAGGGACACAGCATCGATCACCTCCCCCAGTCACCCCCCTCCCCCCACACAGTTAGAACACACCCAGGATACACATTTAACCCCTTCCTCACCCCCTAGTGTTAACCCCTTCCCTGCCAATCACATTTATACAGTAATTAGTGCATTTTTATAGCACTGATCGCTGTATAAATGTGAATGGTTCCAAATTTGTGTCAAAAGTGTCCGATATGTCTGCCGCAATATCGCAGTCACAATAAAAATCGCAGATCGCCGCCATTACTAGTAAAAAAAATAATAATAAAAAAAATCATAATTATGTTCCCCATTTTGTAGGCGCTATAAATTTGCGCAAACCAGTCGCTTATTGCGATTTTTTTTTTTTACAAAAATACGTCGAAAAATACGTATCGGCCTTAACTGTGAAAAAAATATATTTTTTTTTTTTTTTTAAATGGGATATTTATTATAGCAACAAGTAAAAAATATATATATATTTTTTAAATTGTTGCTCTTTTTTTGTTTATAGCGCAAAAAATACCACCAAAATAAAGCTCTATTTGTGGGGAAAAAAGGACGTCAATTTTGTTTGGGAGCCACGTCGCACGACCGCGCAAATGTCAGTTAAAGCGACGCAGTGCCGGAAGCTGAAATTTTGCCTGGGAACGAAGGGGGTTTATGTGCCCAGTAAGCAAGTGGTTAAAGTAGAACTATAGGCAACACTTTTTTTTTTTGATAGAGTAAGGGAGGGTTAGAGCCCCTGTCAGTTTATTTTTTACCATCCCTGTCCCATTGCAAAGATTTCCCTTCACTTCCTGCCCCATAGCCAAACAGGAAGTGAGAGGAAATCTATGCAAATTAAGGGAATCCATTGCCCCGAAGGCCCTCAGAACTAGTGTCCCCACTCGAAAAGTAGGGTGGGTCTAGGGTTTAGGGCGGATCTTAAACATAAAGGGGTGTGGCCTTGACAGGAAGGGGTGGGTCATATTTAAATTAGGAGGTGCAGGAGTTTAGTTCGTCCTAGGGCAGCACAAAACCTAAATACACCACTGGTAAAAGACCCACTGGGCACTAGAGAAGGTGAGAGTTTGGAGTCAATCAGCCCCATGTAGCCCTCTGGTGAAAGACCTGCTGCAGGGAATACCTGGGAAGAGGAAGACACCAGGGCAAATCTGGCAGACACACTGAAGCTTAACATTCAGCCATCTCTATCTGGCCTGCAAGAAGGATTGACAGGACTCATGTGAACCAACAACAGGCATGGGATTGGTGAGAGACCTTCTGGCTACCCTTATGTGTACTGAATTCTGCCTATAAAGATTTGAGGGCAATACTGCTTGGGGTATCCTTAGTTGACATCATCACTCTGTTGCTAATAGTTGGATTGGGACTCAGTCTCTTGAGGAAGAAACACTTATCTTTTGTTGATTACAAATACCTAAAAATGAAGGTTGAGAACTCCACTGTGGAATTTAAAGGGTCCCACCACTAGTAAAATCTGATAGTTTACCCACCGGCCAGTGGTTAGGTAGAGCTGTTCTGCAATTGCAGCGGAATGGTTAAATCATGCTTCAAGAACAATGAAAGTGGTTGTAAAGGTAGAGGGTATTTATTTATTTATTTTTATTTACTGCATTCTTTGTATTAAGACAAAAAGCCTTCTGCATGCAGCTTCCCTCACAGCCCTCCCTAAATACATACCTGAGCCCAAAAATAGCAGATAACCGACTCTTGTGTAAGGGACATCGGTCCCCCGTGGAAGAGGCACATCAGCCTCATTAGTGCCCACCAGTATCGCTTGCCAGTGCCCACAGTGACCACCAGTAAAATAAAGTGCCACCTATCAGTGCCCATCACTGCCACCTATAAATGCCCACCAGTGGTGTCTCATCAGTGCCACCTAGCAGTGCTACCTATCAGTTTAACCTACCAGTGCTGATCAGTGCCCATCATTGCCACCCATCAGTGCCCTTCACTGCCACCTATCAGTGCCCATCACTGCAACCTATCAGTGCCACCTATTAGTGCCCACCAATGCCACCTATCAATGCCCTTCAGTGCCACCCATCAGTGCCACCTCTCAGTGTCACCTCTTAGTGCCCACCAATGCCGCCTCTCAGTGCCCACCAGTGCTGCCTATCGGGGCCCATAAAGTCGCAGTCACAATAAAAAATCAGAGATAGCCACCATTACTAGAAAAACAAATAATAATAATAAAAATGGCATAATTCTATCCCCTATTTTGTAGACGCTATAACTTTTGCGCAAACCAATCAATATACCGTATTTATCGCGTATACCGCGCACTTCCCCCCCCTTAAAATAAGGAGAAAATCGCGGGTGCACAATATACGCCGATACCCGTTTCCCGCGCTCAGTTTGAACTGAGCCGGCGACATATACTGAGCGCAGTACACTCGGGTACATTCGGCAAGGCTCGGCTTCGCACGTGCTCACGCATAAACATCACAGAGCGTGAGCACGAGCGAAGCCGAGCCTGGCTGAATGTACCCGAGTGTACTGCACTCGGTATATGTCGACGGAGGCGTTCGAACTGAGTGCGGGAAGCGGGGATTCGACTCGAGGCGCGCGCTGGAGAAGCCGGGAGGATACCACTGATGCCGAAGACGGACGCCGGACTGGACAAGGCCGCCGATGGACGCCGCCCAAGACACCAAAACTGTAATTACTAAAAGTACTAAAATGTTTTTTTTTTACAGGTCCACATTAGGGGTGCGCGCTATACGCCGAAGCGCGCAATACCCCAATAAATACGGAATGCTTATTGCGATTTTTTTTTTTTTACCAAAAATATGTAGAAGAATACGTATCAGTCTAAACTGAGGAAAAAAAACGTTATATATATATATATATATATATATATATATATATATATATATTATATATATATATATATATATATATATTGGGGGATATTTATTACCGGTATAGCAAAAGGTAAAAAAAAATATAATTTTTTTCAAAATGTCGCTCTATTTTTTTTTTTCAGCGCAAAAAATAAAACCTGCAGAGGTGATCAAATATCACCAGAAGAAAGATCTATTTGTGGGGGGAAAAAAAGGATGCCAATTTTGTTTGGGAGCCACGTCGCACGACCGCGCAATTGTCAGTTAAAGCGACGCAGTGCCGAATTCGCAAAAAGTGGCATGGTCTTGACCAGCAGAATGGTCCGGGGCTTAAGTGGTTAATAATACTTTTGCGTGGTTGTGTGTATATATCAATGTGTTTATTTCACAATTCCATAAATGACACTTGACTTTGAACAGTTTGTTTTAAAGCTCGTAACGCTGGCCTGAGCCCGGAATTGCTGCTCTGAGTCTAAGCAGTCAATATTTAGGCTGCTAGATGTCTATGAGCTGGCATGTTTACTGCGTTCGTAATCAAGCTCGCTAAAATGGTACACGATTGAAGGATTTACACATGGGCCAGCAGATGGAGATCGCAGCTAGGATGGCTGTGGATTCATTTTTGCTGTTCAATAGGCAGAATTTACTGTTTGAAAACGTGAAACAGATGTGAAATGTATAAATACACAATTGGCTGCAGCTAGAAGTTTTTTTTTTTTTTGCATCACTCTTGGCCAATTTTTTTTTCGTTTTTTTTTTTACACGCTTTATGGTGTGAGTTGGTCAGCAGATGGCGCTCTAAGATCACACATTTTAATGTTGAATTTCTTCCATGGTTCTTTAGGCGGAGTGCATGTCAATTAGACAAGTTGGTTGGAAGTGAATTGGTATAGAAATGATAGGCGCAAACATTATTTATTACTAGGCACTGAGTTTTACTGTATTAAATCAACCTTATCATACATTAGGAAGACAGGATGTTACATATGACAAATCACTAATATGAATTTTACTATTTTCTACAGATTTAATTACTGTTGTCATTTTTTATTATTTATTGTATTATTATTTGCTTAACCACTTAAGACCCGGACCATTATGCAGGAAAAGGACCTTGCCTCTTTTTGCGATTCGGCACTGCGTCGCTTTAACTGACAATTGCGCGTTCATGTGACGTGGCTCCCAAACAAAATTGTCATACTTTTTTTTTCCCACAAATAGAGCTTTCTTTTGGTGGTATTTGATCACCTCTGCGGATTAAATTTTTTGCGCTATAAACAAAAAGAGCGCCAATTTTGAAAAAAATTCAATATTTTTTTACTTTTTGTTATAATAAATATCCCCAAAAAAGATATAAAAAAACATATGTTTTTCCTCAGTTAAGGCCGATACGTATCCTTCTACCTATTTTTGGTAAAAAAACAAATTGCAATAAGCTTTTAGTGATCGGTTTGCACAAAATGTATAGCATTTACAAAATAGGGGATAGTTTTATGGCATTTTTATTAATATTTTTTTTTATTTACTATTAATGGCGGCGATCAGCATTTTTTTTTTTTCCTGACTGCGACATTATGGAGGACACATCGGACAATTTTTACACATTTTTGGGGACCAATTGTCATTTTCACAGCAAAAAGTGCTATAAAAATGCACTCATTACTGTGAAAATGACAATTGCAGTTTAGGAGTTAACCACTAGGTGGTGCTGTAGGGGTTAAGTGTGACCTCATGTGTGTTTCTAGGGGGGCGGGGTAGGACGTGTGACATCATTAATCGTCTTTCCCTATATCAGGGAACAGACGATTAGTGACACTGCCACAGTGAAGAATGGTGAAGGTGTGTTTACACTCACCTCTCCCCGTTCTTCAGCTCCTGTGACCGATCGCGGGACTCCGACGGCGATCGGGGTCCCTCGGCTGCGGTCACGGAGCTTTAGACCGGGTGGGCACTTAAAGGCGACGTACCCTTACGTGATTGTGCCCAACTGTGCCATTCTGCCGACGTATATTGGCGTTAGGCGGTCCTTAAGTGGTTAAATAATAATAATAAATAAGGCCTTGGTAACAAAATACCTCAAAGCGGAGTTCCTCCCAAAAATGCAACTTCCGCCAATCTGCTTCCACCCCCCCTGCGGTCCCACATTTGGCACCTTTCAGAGGGAGGGGGCAATGGATACCCAATTTTGATAGGTACCCTTCCCCACTCTGGGAGACGGAGCCGTGCAGCTCTACATCCACTGCAGCCTGAAGTGAAGACAGAGCCAACAGGAAGACCTGCAGGAGGCTTTAGCTTCGTACACACGATCGGATTTCCATCGGACGAATCCGTGGAATTTTGTGCATTGGCCTTGAACTTGTTCTGCATACAGACAGCAAAACTTTCTCAGCCAACAAATACGAAACTACGTGGTTTTTCAGCTTTTTAGCGCCACCCTTCGGGCAACTTCTATGCTATGGTTAGCATTGCTTCTGAGCATGCGTGTTTGAACTTTGGTACTTTGGCACACATTTGTCGTAAAATTTGAAAGCATTTTATCCCACATTTGTTGTCGGAAAATCAGACAACATGATTTTTATAGAGTGTAGGTGGCCAGCTGTATCTGTCCCTTGGTTAGAAATGGTGCTCCATTTTAGAGCTTTGGGAAATACTGGATTTAAAGGCTGATGATTGCCTTGGGGGGGGGGGGGGGGGATCTTCAATGGGTATACAGTATATTGAATCTGGAGACTTTGAGAGTAATGAGAAGTCAAAGTATAATGTGAGCCTAATAGACCACACACACGGTCAGAAAATCGTATGAAAAATACCATAGTTGAATTGTTCGTACAATAATCTGATCATTAGTATGCTGCTTTCAAAAGCCAATCATGACAGTTCATCTGAAAATTATCTGATGGGACAAGCACGCAAACATTTCTAGTACGATTGAGGCCCCGCACACACGACGAGCGTCCCGTCGGGAAGCTCGTCGAGCCAAAAAAGAGAGCACGCTCCTTTTTCCTCGTTGTTCAATGAGGACTTTGGCTCGACGAGCTTTTCTGACCGCTCATCGGGAACCTCGTCGGGCGGAACGATGGGTTTAGCCCGACGAGGTTCTCGGACGTGTGTACGCGGCCTAAGGCTGCTGTTAGAAATCACGGGGCCCCATACGGCCTACCTGACAGGGCACCCCCATCCCCCTCCTCCCCATCCCGCCCCTGCCCCCTTGGCTGAAAGTAACTGAGGGCATACTGTAGATTTATCAGTCTTTTTCTCTGTAGCCTCAGTTGCAGAGATAAAGCATAGTAAACACAATTTACTATGTTTCAGTGATGAATGGACACAGGACTGATTGCTGCTAATTGCTCACAGTGTTCATTCAGGAAAGGAAGGGGCCAGTAAGCAATATGTTTACCCACTCACCATCTTTAAACATTCCCCTGTGTGCCCACAAAAGCTGACTATGGGGGAGCAGCACTGCAGGGGTAAAGGGACCTAGGACCTGTCGCAGCTTCTGGAGGTGGTCTTCAAAGGAGGCCCCAAACACTACTATGTCGTCCAGGTATATCAATACCGACTCAAAGTTGAGATCCCCCAGGCAGTGCTCAATCAGTCGCTGGAATGTTCCTGGGGCATTGGACAGGCAGAATGGCATCCGGTTAAACTCGTAGAGTCCCATAGGTAGAATGAAAGCAGTCTTCGCTTTGTCCTTCTCAGCCATCGGTACTTGCCAATATCCACTGGCCAGGTCAAGAGTCGAGAATAATTTTGCATGGCTCAGGGCTGACAATGACTCCTCAATCCGCGGAAGTGGGTAAGCATCCCGGACGGTCTGAGCATTCAGCTTCCGATAATCGACACAGAACCAAAGACTCCCATCTTTCTTCCGCACCAAGACTACTGGAGCAGCCCAGGGACTTTGACTCTCTTGGATCACCCGGTTTTCCAACATGCTGGCTACCTTCACCTCCTGGTACATTTCAGGCCTCGTACACACGAGGGGATATGTCCGCTGAAAACGGTCCGATGGACCGTTTCAGCAGACATCTCCCCTCGTGTGTATGGGCTAGCGGACAGATTTCTCCACCCGACAGATTTCAAAGCATGCTTTGAAATCCATCCGGTGGAATCTGTCCGCCCGACATGTCTGCTGGTTAGTACACTTACCAGCAGACATGTCGTGCCCCACCGCCGCCGCGCCGCCGCCGAATGGATTCGGCGCATGCGCGGAAGTGTTTTACTTCCTGCTGCGGTGACGTGGCGATGACGCGGCAAATGGTCTTGTGCTGGTACAACCTGAGCTGGATTCTGATCTGGTGCCACTGGCGCCAGGGGAAGGTTTCCCGCTGCGTTCCCGTCCATAACGGTCGCTGTGTCTTGCCGACTACGCCAAGTTGTAAGTCATGTACCGGGGTGGGCTCTCCAAGATACAGCAAAGTCATGAACGAGGAAAACAACTTTGACACCAGCGTTTGTGAAACAGTTCTTTTCTTTTACTGTAACAAGGTATTAAACCGAAACCACAAAATGAACACAGCAATAAGGTTACATACACCCAGCCGTAGCTGAGAACACCTGTGCTGCACAGCAAGATGCCCCCGGGTGGATACCGAGGCAATTTGCCGTAATTTGCCTATTGGAGGATACAAATAGGACAAATAGGTACCTTTTATTACCCTTATCAGAACGCGAACGATTGTGTATATGCTTAGTTTCGGGGTCATCTGTGGTACAGCACAGCAGCTTACAAACTTATCACTTCTATGCAATATTTACCCCCTTCCTTTTACATAACCGGTATGATAACACGTGTGTAAGTTTTTATTCCTTAGTGAAGACACTAAACAGGTTTGTAGTTTGGAAGATTGCTCTCCATATGCAATGTCTCTTTAAGAAGCAGGATCCTTAAACTGTTGGTAGCAGCACTTTTGGCCTGATACACTGTAATGACCCTGACTAACTAACTACAGGCCTAATCTTTAGGCGCCAAACATCACTAGGTGGTACATGCACGATATTACTGACCCGGGTCTTGAACTGTAGTCGATGATGTCTTCCAACCAATTAACGAAAAGTCCTTTCAGCAACCATGAGGTACTGCAGGTGAGGTAGTTCGCCGTGTCTCAACTCCTATCAGCCTTCCTGAAAAACGATCCCTTTTTCCTCCGGACAGGCTCTGTACTGGACGGTGATTACTCAGCTGCCGTTCCTGAAGCTCTAGGTTGTATGGTTCCCCCTGGATGCGAACAGATTCAATTTTCACACAGTTCCACAAAACATGTCTGCTCCATCTACTTTCTGATTCTCTTCCTCCTTCTCAGCTCCACCTCCTCTTCAAAAGCAAACAAAAACTTGCAGTCTGTCAGCAGTGTGTAGAAACAGTGGCCTCTTGTGGTCAAAACTCAGAATGGCAATTATACACAAAGAGTGAACAATGGGATCTGCTTCACAATCTCACACAACCAATCAACAAGAATAAATCATGTGCTGTAACCTCTAGCAAATAATCAGTGAGCTGTAATGTGTGCTGTATAGGGTGACCACATTCCTAAACGGCCATTCAGGGACCCAGTTTCCAAAAATCAGCTTGTGCTGTAATGAATCACAGCACAGCTGGGGCAGCGGATGTGCGCTCTACACAGAAAAACGGATCAAGCCCCCAAAAAAGGCAGCCGCATCGCCACTTTACTCATTGACAGCACTTGTCCTGACTGGCCTAGACCCGTTTTACCTTGTTGCAACGCTGGCTTTACACTGCCCTGCTGTGATTAGACACAAAAGGTGGGATTTATGATCTCTCCAATCACAAGCAGGGGGCAGGGATTGTGCTCCTCCAGACATTCCCGGCCAGGACAAGTGCTGTCAGTGAGTAAAGCTGCGATGTGGTGGCCTTTTTTGGGGGCAACAGATGGAGGGAAGGGGGGGGTGGCTGTGTCTTCTTCATTCCGGGACACTGTATTTTCCTGGACTGAAGGTCCCCGGGACAGACCTGCAAAATGCGGGCAATCCGGGACACGTGGTCATCCTAGTGCTATAACCTCTAGCAACCAGTCAGTAAGTAGTAATGATATGCTGTAACCTCTAGCAACCAGTCAGTAAGTGGTAATTATATGCTTTAACCTCTGGCAACCAATCACAATCACTGCCTGATCTGATACAATAAACTGATTTTAAGTCTAGCTGATATTTATTGTATGTCTCAGAGCAGATGGAGAGAAAAACTGCATAGGGGGGGGGGCAAGGTTCCAATCAACATTAAAGACGGCCCTAAGCTCAGTACTCTGTACCTGTTTTAATATACAGATTTTCAGCAGTAGTTGTGTATTTTCTACTTACAAACACTGCATAGTTTCCTGTTCTGAGGGATGGTCTGCTACAATACTACATGCTGTGTCTTTCCCAGCATGAGATACATTAACACACTTGTCTGACAGCATGCTGACAGATCTCATGCAAAAAGCTGGAAAATCATACTAGAACAAAAATAATGATAAAATGATATATATATACCACCTATACACATTGCAAGAATTTTTAGCTAAGTTTATTGCAGATACAAAGACATTTTTAACCCCTTAAGGACCGCCGCATCTACATTTACATTGGCAGAATGGCACAGTCAGGCACATCAACGTATATATACGTTGCTGCCTAGACATGGGTCGGGGGTCCGATCAGGACCCCCCCGGTACATGCGGCGGTTCCGTAGGCTTCAGGAGCGATCCGTGCTGAGGGGGCGGCTGTTCGTTTTTGTTCGCCCCCTCCGGATCGCTCCCAGCCAATCCGCGCGCTCCCCTGCAGTGTCATTTCCTGTGATGTGATCTCTGCTCTCAGCGTTTTTTTCAACTGCCGCTGAGGAGAGATCACATCACATAGTAAGTGTGCACAACACTACACTGACACCAGGGCACGCAGGCACACTTAACCCCTTGCGATCACCCCCCCCCTGTCACAGTGTCACTGAATGCAGTAATCATATATGTATGATTATTGTATTTAGTGTCAGTGTGACAGTCAGTTAGTGTTAGGTTCAGGGTAGGCCCCGTACCCCCCCCCTAATAAAGTTTTAACCCCTTGATCACCGCCCTAGTTTACCCTTTCACTCCCTATTGCCAGCGTCACTAAGCGATCATTTTTCTGATCGCTGTATTAGTGTCGCTGTTCCCGCTATGTAGCTATTTTTTTTTTTTTATTGAGATTTTTTTTTTTACTAAAGACATGTGGCTAAATACATTTTGGCCTAAATGTTTGACTAAAATGTTGTTTATTTGATTTTTCTTATAACGAAAAGTAAAAATGATTGTTTTTTTTTCAAAAATGTCGCTCTATTTTTGTATATAGCGCAAAAAATGTAAATCGCAGAGACGATCAAATACCACCAAAAGAAAGCTCTATTTGTTTGAAGAAAAGGACGCACATTTTGTTTGGGAGCCACGTCGCACGACTGCGCAATTGTCAATTAAAGCGATGCAGTGCTGAATCGCAAAAAGGGGCCTGGTCATTTACCTGCATTTTGGTCCGGGTCTTAAGTGGTTAATGATATACAAAATAGGAATTGCATATGTCAGCTAAAAAACTGGAGCTTTTCTTCAATAGTATTTATTCCAGGAGAAAATGAAGCACACAAGGTTGTTGGTGTCACATCCAATAAGGATCTAATGCCGCATACACACAATCGTTTTTCGGGTTGTAAAAAATTATGGGTTTTTTATGTCATTAAAAAACGATCGTGTGTGGTCTTCAGAGCATTTTTCGGGTTCTGAAAAATGGCCCATTTTTTTTCGAACATGCTGTATTTTTTAACAACATTTTTAACATTGTCGTTTTTAAGGTTGTAAAAAGTGGTCGTGTGTGGGCTTTAACGACGTGAAAAATCCGTGCATGCTCAGAAGCAAGTTATGAGATGGAAGCGCTCGTTCTGATAAAACTAGCGTTCGTAATGGAGTAAGCACATTCATCACGCTGTAACAGACAGAAAGGCGCAAATCGTCTTTTACTAACACAAAATCAGCTAAAGCACCCCAAAGGGTGGCGCCATCCGCATGAAACTTCCCCTTTCTAGTGCCGGCGTACGTGTTGTACGTCACCACGCTTTTTTTCATGATCGCGTGTAGGCAAGACCGTTTTAATGATCGGGTTGAAAAAAACGTAGTTTTTAGTTTTTTCTAGACCCTTAAAAACATAGGGCCAGATTCACAGAGCGATTACGCCTGCGTATCAGGAATGCGCGGCGTAAGTCTAAATGTGCGCGTGCGTTTCGATGCACGGCATTCCCAGAACGAGATACGCAAGCGTAATTTCGTTAGACAGGCGCATCCGTCCGCGCAAAACTGCGCTAGACACACCATTGATTTGCTAGTCAAATATGCTAATGAGGGACTTACAGGGAACAAAAGAACGTTGGGGCAGCGCAGGCTACACGGTGTGCGCAACAGCAAAATGTCCTGTCTAAAATTAGACCATATAAAAGCTGGTCTAAAAAGAGAAAAATCGTCTACATGTCAGATAAAGCAACACTGTTAGTGAGGAGCTGAGCAGTCCACTGGCGTAGCGGGGGGGGGCAGGGGGGGCTGTCGCACCGGGCGAAAAATGGGGGGGGGCGAATCCATCCACCGGCTCCGCGGAGCGCTCCGGAGCCTCGGCCTAGGAAAGTCCCCGGCTTCGGCCTAGCTCCGGAGCGGCGGCCATCTTGGTACACCCGGCGGCGGCCCTCCTCTCTGTTCACACCCACAGAGGAGGAGGAGCCTGCGCTTGAGGGAAACCACACACGCCGCTGTCTGAGGTCTGAGGTCTGCACTACTGGGGGTTACTGTCTGAGGTCTGCACTACTGGGGGTTATTGTCTGAGGTCTGCACTACTGGGGGTTATTGTCTGAGGTCTGCACTACTGGGGGTTACTGTCTGAGGTCTGCACTACTGGGGGTTACTGTCTGAGGTCTACACTACTGGGGGTTACTGTCTGAGGTCTGCACTACTGGGGGTTATTGTCTGAGGTCTGCACTACTGGGGGTTGTTGTCTGAGGTCTGCACTACTGGGGGTTAATGTCTGAGGTCTGCACTATTGGGGGTTACTGTCTGAGGTCTGCACTACTGGGGGTTAATGTCTGAGGTCTGCACTATTGGGGGTTAATGTCTGAGGTCTGCACTATTGGGGGTTACTGTCTGAGGTCTGCACTACTGGGGGTTACTGTCTGAGGTCTGCACTATTGGGGGTTACTGTCTGAGGTCTGCACTACTGGGGGTTACTGTCTGAGGTCTGCACTATTGGGGGTTAATGTCTGAGGTCTGCACTATTGGGGGTTACTGTCTGAGGTCTGCACTACTGGGGGTTATTGTCTGAGGTCTGCACTACTGGGGGTTATTGTCTGAGGTCTGCACTACTGGGGGTTAATGTCTGAGGTCTGCACTACTGGGGTTAATGTCTGAGGTCTGCACTATTGGGGGTTAATGTCTGAGGTCTGCACTATTGGGGGTTACTGTCTGAGGTCTGCACTACTGGGGGTTACTGTCTGAGGTCTGCACTATTGGGGGTTAATGTCTGAGGTCTGCACTATTGGGGGTTACTGTCTGAGGTCTGCACTACTGGGGGTTACTGTCTGAGGTCTGCACTATTATAGGGATTACTGTCTGAGGTCTGCACTATTATGGGGGTTACTGTCTGAGGTCTGCACTATTGTGGGGGTTACTGTCTGAGGTCTGCACTATTGTGGGGGTTACTGTCTGAGGTCTGCACTACTGGGGGTTACTGTCTGAGGTCTGCACTATTGTGGGGGTTACTGTCTGAGGTCTGCACTACTGGGGGTTACTGTCTGAGGTCTGCACTATGGTGGGGGTTACTGTCTGAGGTCTGCACTATTGTGGGGGTTACTGTCTGAGGTCTGCACTATTGTGGGGGTTACTGTCTGAGGTCTGCACTACTGGGGGTTACTGTCTGAGGTCTGCACTATGGTGGGGGTTACTGTCTGAGGTCTGTTAAATAGGGGGTCTGTGATTGTGGGGGGTCTATCTGTGATTGGGGGGATCCATCTGTGATGAGAGGTCTGTTATTTAGGGGGTCAGTCTGTGATGGGGGATCTGTGATTGTGGGGGGGGGTCAGTCTGTGATGGGGGATCTGTGATTGTGGGGGGGGGGGGGTTCAGTCTATGATGGGGGATCTGTGGTTGTGGGGGGGGGGGGTCAGTCTGTTAATCCCTTACAGTAAGGGGTTAAATGATTAATCCTGCAATAATTTACCCCTTACATGCTGAAAGCCCTGAGAGGGATACATTACAGATCCTTATAACCAGAGTGGATGATTATACAAGGGGGGGGGCGAAAAAAAAATTCTGCCCCCGGGCGCCCATAACTCTGGTTACGCCACTGGAGCAGTCACACGTGTTGCACAACAATCTGTATGCCAACATGCCAGGGGCATCGTCGCGCATAGCTATACTACTGACTTTAGATGAGCAAAGAAGGATGAGGGCACGGAGGATGGCACGGGAGAGGATATACCGCACACGCATAGACCTGTTTGGCATGAGTGATTGTGAGGTGTATCGCATCTTCAGATTCACCCCTCATGCCATCCTGGAATTAACCACAACCCTGCAGGAGGACATCACCAGCCCAACACAACGCTCACATGCAGTGCAGCCACTGGTCAAGGTCCTGGCAACACTCCATTTCCTTGCCAGTGGCTCTTTTCAGCGTACAAGTGGAGTGGTGGCTGGGATGTCACAATCCTCCGTGAGCAGATGTGTGCACCAGGTTGTCCCTGCAATCCTCAGACGCATGGCCAACCAAATCATCAAACCAACCGCTGAAGGCAATGACAGATTTCTACAGAATTGCCAGATTCCCACACACCGTGGGGGCCATTGATTGCACACATGTGGCACTCCAGCCCCCCCAGGAGACAGAGCACATGTACCGCAATCGGAAGCATTGGCATTCCATCAACGTACAGGTGATAGTCGATGCCCAAGGCCTCATATGGCACGTCCGTGCCAAACAGCCAGGGTCCAGCCATGACAGCTACATATACAATCAGAGCCCCATCCGAATGGAATTCGATCAGAACATGTATGGGGACACCTGGCTGGTTGGTGAGTGACATGGGTGGCAGGCATGACTGTACCCCCCCCATGATGCACACATCACAAGGGGCACATGCATGACTAACATCCTCCTGTCTTTTCCCTTACAGGTGACTCTGCATATCCACTGGGACCCCATCTCATGACTCCAATCCGGAACCCCCAAACCCCAGGAGAAAAAAGATACAATTAAGCCCACGCCCAAACACATGCAGTGGTGGAGCGCACCTTTGGCCTCCTGAAGTCACATTTCCGATGCCTGGATAAGTCTGGGGGTACCCTGTTGTATTCCCCAAACTTCGTGTGCCATATCATCGGTGCCTGTTGCCTGCTGCACAACTTCACAGTGAGAAAGGGCCTGGAGATTGACCTACGTGATGATCTGACCCCCGAACCAGACAATCCCCCCCTAACCGAGGTTACCCCGTCTTCTGAGGGAAGAGCAGCCAGGAGCCAGCTCACATTAGGCATCTTTGCACGTTAAACACACACATTAATCATGGCACAATGAGAATACATGCATGCACACCACTGTGGTCCCTAGCACACACACCCCACATCCTCATCAAATTGGATTGGCACCAGTCCACCATGCAGGACTTGTGAGCAGCAACGCCATGCCAAGGCTCCAATTATGTCACTGTACATTCATACACCATTCACATGGACCTGGGGATCACTTCTCCCTGGTCCTGGGGAACCCTTCTCCACCAAAATTGAGGGTGACACCCCTTTTCCGGCAGGAATGTCTCCCCCACATTCAAACAGCATTCACAACCCAAAAAAAAATGCCAAAAAAAAAAAATTACCAGCAAAATCAAAACATTTCCAGGAAAAAAAAAAGGCCAAAAAAAAAGGGGAAAAACAAATTAGTGCCCTTGACATGAGCCACGCCTGGGGCGCCCCCGGCCACGGCCCCTGGCTCCTCTGGGGAGACTCATGGGGGAGGGGGTAAACCGGGGAAGGAGGAGCAGCCCCTGGTCTCTGCCCACCTGGCGGCCTGCCCTCCAAGGCCACGGCTATTCTGTCCAGGGCAGCACCTAGTGTTGCCGTGTTGGCCTGGATAGCCTGGGTAAGGGCCCTCACATCCTGCCCAACGCCTGCTGATGTAGTCTGCAGGTCGTTAAGGCAGTTTCTGAAAGCCCAGGAGTGGCAGTCCAGGTTCCCAAGCGTATCCTTGATGGAGGACAGGCTCTCCTCCATCCGCACCAATGTCTGGCTGACCTGTCCCAGATGGCGGGTCTGGAGCAACTGGTCCCTTCTCAGAGTGGCGGGCAGGAGATCGGCCACCCCCTTGGTCTTCTGGGTCGCCTTCCTGCCTCCAGCTGATGCTTGTGGCCGGGGAGAAGGGGAGCCCCTTGGGAGGGGAGTAATGTTGGGGGAGGAGCTCCCCCTTAGGGAGGGCTGGCTGCTGCCAGCCAGAGGGGAAGATTCATCCAAAAACAATAGTCCAGTGCCTGACATGGACTCCTCCTCCTCCTCCTCCTCAACCTCCTCCTCCTCCTCTTCAACCTTCTCCGCGGACTCCGGCCTTGTCGGGGGGGGGGCCTCATTAGGCTGCTGTCCTGGGGATGGTGCGGTCAGGCCAGATGGCCCAGCACCCTCCTGCACATCTGTGGATGACACAATACATTCACAGGTTGGAGGATCTCACAAAAACAAGCACGACCAATCAAGCAAGAAAACAAACAAACAGAAAACTATCAAACAAAAAGTCTCACAAACACTGCAAAAAACAGTCACAAAAACAAACAGGAACAATCAAGCAAGAAAAAAAACAAACAGAAAACTATCAAACAAAAAGTCTCACAAACACTTAGCAAAAATCACTTTCAAATATCTTCTAACAAACACTAGATCACACAGTACACAAATCTGACAAATACAAATCACAACGCAACTAACAACTGAACAAAAGCACTTTGCTATATGGGAAGGGAAACAAAGGGATGTACTTTTGCAATGGAAGTGCGTTTGTGTGTGTCTATTTATGCTGTCTGCGTAGTTCATGATTTTGCCCTAGTCCACATCCAATTTCACTGATTGCACCGTTCCCGAGTTGTGAGCATGCGCACAGAGGTGCTGACATGGTCTGCTTCAAGCGCGCATGCGCGAGCCGGCCGGCCCTTCATTTGCATGGGGTCACGGCTCATTTCAATGTAACACGCCCACGTCCTTCCCAATTTGTATTACTCTGCCTTACGCCTCTGAAATAACGTTACGTATGCGCAATTTTCTGCGTAAAAGCGACGAGAATAGGGTGATTGCGCGGCTACATTGCGCAAGTCTAACGTAAAGGCGGTGCGCTACGCCGGTCCAATAATGCGCAGATGTACCTGAATCCGGCCCATAGTTTTTTACAACCCAAAAAACGATCGTGTGTATGCAGCATACTAAATTGCTCGGGTGCAGTAAATGACAGCAGAGAGCGTCAATAGTGCAGCGATTTAAAAAAAAAATATATATATATATATATATATATATATATAGATAGAGTCTGATACCTAATACAGACAGCCTGAAAGTGATGTTTTACCTCTTTCAAAAATAAAATAAAATATTTCTGAAATTCCAATTGAATTGAAAAGTTTCTATGCTGTTTTTTGTAAAATTTCCCACTGTCTGAATAGCAGCCTCAGTTTAATTTGAAAATGTCTTCTTAGAGATTCCCTATGCTTTTACTTAGAGCCACTGACAAGGCAGTACAGCCCTCCTGTACTGGGCCCAGGCCCCAACAGTTCAAAAGTGGGGGGGGGGGGACGGGGGGACAGGCACCTTCTGAGCAGTAGGGTCCGCTGTTCTGCCTCACTACAGACACCGATCGTCTTCTGCCAGGATAGAACAGATTAAAGCCGTGTACACATGATCGGTTTGTCCGATGAAAACAGACTGTTTTCATCGGACATAACGATCGCGTGGGCCCCATCGGTCTTTTTACCATCGGTGTTAAAACATAGAACAGGTTTTGAATTTTTCCTATGGATAAAAAACAATAGAAAATCGTCTGTGTGGAACTCCATCGGATAACAATCCATGCATGCTCAGAATAAAGTCGGCGCATGCTCGGAAGCATTGAACTTCATTTTTTTCATCTCGTCGTAGTGTTTTATGTCACTGCGTTTTGGCACGGTCGTATTTTTGACTGATGGTGTGTAGGCAAGACTGATAAAAGTCAGCTTCATCGGATATCCGACGAAAAAATCCATCGGATTAGATTCCATCAGATATCCGATCGTGTGTACAGGGCTTAAGAAGCACTCAGGCTTCTGTCGGACACCAAAACTTTTATCAAACTAAGCACTGATCCATTACCCCAGTTCACACTAGAGGCCAACCCTCTCATTATGCCCTGAAGCAGAGGTGCCAAACTTAATTTCATTGTGGGCCGCATCAGTATAATGATTGTCCTCAAAAGGGCAGGTTGTATCTGTAAGATTAGATGTCCAGCACATCCCCTCCCTATATATTAGATGACAAGAGTCACCCCGCCATCAGAAGTTGAGTCCCCCACTCTCCCTTACATCACAGTGCACCCCCCTTTCCTTATGCTGCTGCTGGGAAAAAGAAAAAGCAAAAAGTAAGGGTCTGGAGTAGGACCAGAGGAGGGCTGGAGCTCTCCTGCAGCTGCAGGAGAGGTGCAAGGGCCACATGACATGGCCCAGAGGGCCAGATTCGGCCCGTGGGCCTTGTGTTTGACACCTGTGCCCTACAGGATCACATCATTACTCCACAAGAAGCTTATTTTCTGGTTAGGGAATTTCACTATACTCCATACTTCTACCACCTGCCAAAGGTGCATAAAAACCTCACCAATCCTCCAGGCCGTCCCATTGTGGCAGCTATGGAGAGCATCACTGGTGATTTTTCGTTATATGTGGATCAGTTCCTCCAACTACTAGCTCAGTCCCTACAATCTTACATCAGAGATGGTATACACCTGTTGGAACTTCTCTCCCCATATACGTGGGAAGAATCTTACTTTTGGGTATCTCTTGACCTACAGTCTCTCTATACCTCCATACCTCACCAAGTTGGATTACGTGCTATACAATCCTTTGTACATGAGGACCCCATGCTGAAGCCCAGATAGGCCTCTTTCATTTTGAAGGACACATCCTTCTGCCTCAACCACAATTATTTTAAATGTAATGGTGAGTTCTTTCTACAGGTAACTGGGACTGCCATAGAGGCCAATTTAGCTCTCTTTTATTCCAATCTCACCATGGGCATATAGGATAAGGTGACCAGATTTTTAAAATTAAATCCGGCAACATTTTTTTTTTTTTTACTAGTAACGGCAATCAGGGTCTCCTAGCTGGAATGCGATATTGTGGCGAACAAATCGGACACGAATTGACAATTTGTGGGATACAATGACACTTACACAATGATCAGTGCTAAAAATATGCACTGTCACTGTAGTAATGACACTGGTTGGGAAGAGGATAACATATAGGGCAATCAAAGGGTTAAAAGGGTGTCTAATGAGTGTTTTCTTACTGTGGGGGGATGCTTTTACTAAGGGAAGGCATAGATCCCTGTACCTGGTGTGCATACTGACAGAACAGCAATCTGCCTTGTTTACATAGCCGGACCACCGTTCTGCCTGTGTACATAACGATTAGCGGGTAACGATGGACATCAAGTCCGCCGGAGCCCATGCTTGGCTCCAATACCCATAAATGCAGGATCACTGCAGCCCCTATTCAAATCAAATTCGGGGACAAAACTGGAGACAAACTTGGCCCGGGGACATTGTCCTCAACCCAGGGACTGTCCCCGGAAACTGGGGACGTCTGGTCACCCTAATTCAGAAATTCTCCTATATCTGGCACAATATTCCCTTTTCTTCCAACATTGTGTTTTATGGCAGGTACTGTATATTGATGATGTCATTAAAATCTTGGACGGTAGCGAATCCCTGGTACAGGAATTTGTAACGCACTGCAACAATAAGAGTATGGGCCCTTTATTTACCACTGTCATTGATAGAGCAAACCTAGCCTTCTTGGATTCGGAAATGTACCACACACCAGAAACTATACAAAGGACAATTTGTTTCTCCACTACAATAGTTGTCCCCTGTTTATGGGCCCCCTGTGTACTCCTTTTCCCTGCAGCTTTCCTCTCCTGCCAGCAGATGAGGATTTTTCAGGGTGGAGAGGGGGGAAAGGGGCTGGTAAATATGTCATATAATAATTTCAGTGTATTTTTAGCAAAAAATATAATTTGGTATTTTATGATGGGTGGGATGGAGGAGTGGGCCCTGTCAGGTAAGCAGTATGGGGCCCCGTGATTTCTAACAGCAGCCCTGCTTATATTAGTCAAGATGATTCATTAGTGTAGGGAACAAACAAATTACCTGACTAGTTCTGCCCAGCAAGCTGTGAGAGCCGAGTGAGATGCATCTAGGACAGCTTACTTCCTTTACTTTATACATAGTGTATTGTATTATTTATATAGTTTTTGGCACAATTAGAATATAAAATTATATAAATGCACACACTGTATTATCCAGCCTGTAATAGGCATTTTTGTGACAGCCTAAAAGCACTAAAGGAATATCGGGTATGAATTTCTACTTTATGAATAATGACTACATTATACCTATTTGGAATCAGATCTTATTTTGAAATGATTGTTAAGTGGAGCTTAACTATTTCCCACCCTATAGCAAAATGACGGCCGGGTGGTGGTTGCGTTATCCCGACTGGACATCATATGACGTCCAGCAGGATAACAGCCACCGCGCACCAGTGGGGGGCGAGCATCGTGAGGATCGGTGGTGCAGTGTGTCAGTCTGACACACCGCTACACTGATCTCCGTAAAGAGCCTCCGGCGGAGGCTCTTTACCACTTGATCAGCGGTGTCCAATCACCGCTGATCACAATGTAAACCGAAAGAGCCGTTGATGACAGACGCAAGTAGAGGAGAGACAAACGGCTGCTCTCCTGACAGGGGGGTCTGTGCTGATTGTTTTTCAGCACAGCTTCCAATAGGATGCCCACCCAGGACCACCAGGATTCCACCGGGACCACCAGGGATGGGCACCCACACTGGACCACCAGGTATGCCCCCCTAGACCACCAGGGAAATGCCAATCTGTGTACAGGCAGCTGCCAATCACTGCCCAGGCAGCTGCCATACAGTGTCCACCCACTATGCCTAACACTGCCAGTGCCAACAGGGATGCCACATATCAGTGACCATCAGTGCCACATATCAATGCCCATCAGTGCCCAGCAGTGCCGCCTATCAGTGCCTATCAGTGCCCAGCAGTGCCACCTATCAGTGCCACCCACAAGTACTCATCTTTGCAGTCTTTCAGTGCCCATCAAATGCCCATCAGTGCCGCCTATCAATGCCCATCAGTGCCACCCATCAGTGATGCCTACCAGTGCCCATCAGAGCCACATATCAGTGCCTATCGTCAGTGCCTGCTCATTGGTGCCACCTCATCGGTGCCACCTTATCACTGCTTCAGTGACGCCCACCAGTGGCCATCAGAGCCGCATATCAGTGCCTATTGTCAGTGCCCGCTCATTGGTGCCACCATATCGTTGCCGCCTTATCAGTGCTTCAGTGCTCTTCAGTGCCGCCTTAGCAGTGCCCATCATTAAAGCAGAAAACATACTTATTTACAAAATATAATAACAGAAACAAAAGCAAAACTTTTTTTTTTCAAAATTTTCAGTCTTTTTTTGTTTGTTTAGCAAAAAATAAAAAAACACAGGGGTGATCAAATACCACCAAAAGAAAGCTCTATTTGTGGGAACAAAATGATAAAAAGCCTCTTGTAATCTAAAGACTAAAGCTGGCTATACGCTAGTAGACTTAAAATCTCCTAACACGATCTGAACTTTCTAAACAGTATATAAATGTGAAGACAGCAGATATACATGTAAAACTTGTGTAGGCAGATTTGGTTCATCTCTGTGTATCATCTGAGGCTGTTCACTTCACTGGGTGTATGGGGGGTTTACATCCACTTTAAAAAAAAATTCTACTTTCTTTTCTAAAACATATCCAATAAAATAATAAATTAAAGCCAGTTAACACTTTTTAAACATTTTTTTATAAACATTTTTTTTCTTTTATGATAATGGTTTACCCAGGGCAGGGGTATGTACAGGGGTCCCAAAGGTCGACCGTTGCGACCCCGGCCCCGTTCTCCAGGGGGCCTGTGTGGCTCCCCTGTATGCCTAGATAGAGGGTCTATATTTCTTTTAGGATTGTGGTTTACCCAGGGCAGGGGTGTATGTACAGGGGTCCCAGAGGTCCACCATTGCGACCCGGCCCCATTTTCCAAGGGGTCTGAGTGGGTCCTCTGTATTCCTAGATAGTGGGTCTCTATTTCTTTTAGGATGATGGTTTACCCAGGGCAGGGGTGTATGTACAGGGGTCCCAGGGGTCACCATTGCGACCCATTCCCATTCTCCAAGGGGCCCGTGTGGCTCCCCTGTATGACTAGATAGGAGGTCTCTATTTCTTTTAGGATAATGGTTTACCAAGGGCAGGGGTGTATGTACAGGGGTCCCAGGGGTCACCATTGTGACTCGGCCCCGTGCTCCAGGGGGCCCGTGTGGCTCCCTTGTTTGCCTGGATAGGAGGGCGGCAGCATGTAGAGGAACCGATCCTTCCATGTAGCTGCCATATGATGGCTTTTCATCCTTTCTCTCCTGCAGACATTCAGTGACTGCAGAAGGGAAATGGAGGGCATCGGTTGCTCCACCGCCTCTCTATCACTGTTCAGCTACCCCAGGATGGAAAGCAGACAAGATATATTTACTGGCCCTTCTTTATCTTATTGAATAAAGTCAGTGAACGGCACAGTTTAAAAAATTCATTAATACATTAATAGCTGGGGCATAGAAAACTGTGTTTACAATGTCTCAGTTTATGAATGAACAGGAAGATCTGTACAGAGCTATTCCTGTTCGTTAATGCTGTGCAGCTGAGGCTGCAGAGAAAGGGACTGGTGAAGCTGTCCTCATGCCCTTTCTGTGTCTCAAAAGTGAGACATCAGCAGTCTGTTTAGACCAGTGGTCTCCAAACTGTGGCCCTGGGAGCGGACTTGGCCCTTTGCTTGCCTCTATATGGCCCTTAGGACACTATTCCATTTACAACTAACAATAATTATGGGGCACTATTCCACACACTGATACCAAGGAGGGAGTGTTATTCTTCTCACTGATATTAACCATAAGGCTCTAGTCCTTCCACTAAAACCAATGATGGGGCGTGGTTCACTTCCTCTAACGCTTGGGCATTTTCTACTCCCAATGGCTACAGTCTGGCCCCCCTAAAGTCTGAAGGACAATAAACTGGCCCCTTGTGTAGAAAGTTCGCCCTAAACTTAGGAAAACCTTTTTTATATATATATATTTTTTGGGGATATTTATAATTGCAAAAATTAATTTTTTGTTTATAGCACAAAAAAATGAAAAACACAGAGGTGATCAAATACCACCAAAAGAAAGCTCTATTTGTGGGGAAAAAAAGGACGTCAATTTTGTTTGGGAACCACGTCGCACGACCGCGCAATTGTCAGTTAAAGCGACCCAGTGCCAAATCGGCAAAAAGTGGCCCGGTCTTTGACCAGCAAAATGATCCGGGGTTTAAGTGGTTAAAAAGTATCAAACTTAGGCCCTGTACACACGAGCAAATAGATTTGTTCAAATCGGTCGGACAGAACGATTTGAACAAATCTGTCTGCTGGGATGTATTGGTTTGATCGTGTACACACGACAGCGCGGTGACGTGTCGGTGACGTGGCGGTGACGTTGACGCCGCCAAGTCACCGCACCAGGAAGTTAAACACTTCCGCGCATGCGTTGAAACCATTCGACGCGTGTGCGAGCAGATATGTCTGCTGGTTAGCATACTAACCAGCAGACATGTCGGGTGGACAGGTTCCCACCCGACAGATTTGAAAGCATGCTTTCAAATCTGTCGGGTGGCCAAATCCGTCTGTTTGCCCGTACACACAATCGAATCTGTCTGCTGAAACGGTCTGGCAGACCGTTTCCAGCAGACAGATTTGATCGTGTGTACGCGGCCTTACTGGCCAGATCACCAGGTAAAAAATCAATTTTACAGGGGAAGGGGAGGGGCGGAGATGAGACTCAGAAAAACAAAGGCTCCTGGATAGATACAATTGATAGGTTGCATTATATACCAGTATATATCATTTATTATTTTACTCATAGTTTCTCTTTAAAACATTTTTCCTGTTGTCAAGAAAAAGCAATTTCTTGACTCAAAACGAAAGAAAGCCGTAATGACAGACATTTACTGCTTTTAAGTAATGTTTCCTTAAAGAATAAAACGTTGGGTTTCGCAGTCACTTTGCATCGATTTCCATAGTTTTACGCTCCCCAGAGAGACAGTTATAGAAAGGAAAGAAAATATTTTGCTTGTGATTGCATTTTTCATCAATCATGCTTTGCTATTTGGGTGAGAGCGTGACAAACACATCAAATCATTTCATGAATCCAGTCTTTTTGGCTTACTGTTTGCTAGAATGCAGTCTGAATTTTGGAAAAACACACAGAAAATTTGATGCGGATGTGCCAAGAATGCACAGAGCTGTTTACAGTCTTTTGCTGCAAGTCACCCATGACAGGTAAATAAATGTGACACTGTGTTTGGGTTCTGTAATCCACAGCCGGAGGAATGTCTTCGCTTTTGTCGACTCCCTCTTTCAGAATGACATGATTACGTGGCCACTACAGGTTTGCTTTTAAAGTATTTCTAAATGCAATATTATACTTACCTGCTCTGTTTAATGTTTTTCAAAGAGCAGCCCCGATCCTCCTCTTCTCGGATCCCCTGCTGTGGGTCTAGGCTCCTCCCCTCTGCCAAGTGCCCTCAAAGCAAACCGCTTGGCCATTGTTATGTCAATACACAGTATTCCTCTGTGCCTGACACTCACACAGTGGTTGCAATATCCAATTTGCTTATAGTGGTTGTAAACCCCCACCCGGAAGTTACACCTACAGGTAAACCTAGATTAAGGCTTACCTGTAGGTGTTTGCAATATATCCTAAACCTACACAGTTTAGGAGATATTTGCCAATAAGTGTACACCGTTGTCTACGGCACATGCACGCCGTAGACAACAGCGCAGGCACAGTAAAAACCCCATTCATAAAAACGCCAATGCCGTATTTGACGGCTCCCGTGCGCATGTGCGGGAGTGACGTCATCACTGCTCTAGCCAATCACAGTGCCAGAGAGGCAATTCCCGGAAGTAACCTTCTGGGTATCTGGGAAGAGATGTCTGCGGCCGGAGGGGGAGACGAGGTCGGCTTCGATCCTAAGGTTAGTAATGCGTTGGAAGGCTGGCCGCAGCGTGAATTTGTGGGAGGAGTCAAGAGCTATATAGCCTCTCCCGCGTCGGATGCTTTACAGGTTGCTGGGCGACGGCCTCCAGGGCTTTATTTCTGGTTCAAGCAGCTCTGTGCATCACAAGAGCTGTCCTGTGCATGTGCTTTCCATGGTTTCATCATTTCAACATGAATGGGTGTCGTTTTCTTTCTTCATGTTAGCCTGGGGGGGGGGGGTTTGCGGTCCCCATCTCAGGGGTTCTTGGGGGTCGTTTCTTGCAGGTCTTGCAGGTCGTGGGGGTTTTTAAGTTGGTTTCTCTGTCTGTCGTCAACATTTGTAGGCGTTTCATCCGTGTCAATCCCGGCTCTTTCGTGAGGCTACAGGTGTGTGTTTATCTTAGCGCTGCAGGTGGCTCGGGCTGGCTCGGTTCATTCACTCACGGTGGTTGTGCATCAGGTTTCATTTACGCGCTATTGGCACATTACTGCACCTTCAGGTTAGGCGGTGAATTTGGGGTGGGGGGGTTGTCCTCTATCTCTCTCTGGGGGTTCGGAGCACGGCTGCACCCCGTCACTGAGAAGTAGGACTGTGCCCAGGCTTAAGACGGGTTACTGTTCCCTAGCCCAGCGCAGCCTCTCCCTGTGGATAGTCTGAGTCAGGAGTCGGTACAGAACACGCTCACACAAATCAATGCCTTACTGAACACCTTGTCCACTTCCATGTCGCAGATGCAGGACAGGATGGAGGTGCAGGTGGTACTGGTACCTCCAGTGCCAGCGCTTCCCTGCGCTCCCATAGGTATCATGGCCATCTCCTTGCAGCTCCATCCTCTTTAGCTGCATTCCTATTGGTGTCTCTGGCATACTTCATTCCTGCAAATCTGAGGAAGGACATATTATAGGGGAAGGATGTAAATCTAGCTTCTCTTCTGATAGCGTAGCAAGATGTCACGGAAGATAAATCGTATGCTTGCGGGGAGGTCTCAGTTGTCCTAAAGACCAAGGACCCCAGGCTGAACCGCAAGTTTAGCGTGCCCGAATTTGTTCTGGCCTTCAGTATTTTCCGTGACATCATTTGTGCAGTTAGACAGGAGGGTGGAGTTGGATTTGTACATGCACAAGGTGGTGGATTTGGCGCATAAGTACGGTGGTTGTAGTTTTTACGACTACCACTGGTCTTTCTCGGCCAAGATGGCGGCCACTCGGGCTCAGTTCCAAGTGGTCATGTGTTGGAGCAATGTAGACATGGAGTTATTCTGCAGACACTTTGCCAACTAAAAATCCCCGGTTTGCAGCACGTGCCAGTCCACCACACACACCTCTGCATGGTGTCCAATAGTTGAGGTACCGGGTCCCTCAGGGGTTGGTAAGCAGATGACCGGTGCGTCCGCCTCAGCGCCTTCTGGGCAGGTGGACAAGTTGGGTAGGCCAATTCACTTCCTGGGAAAATCTCAGGTTTGTAACAAGTACAACAATGCAGGGTGCAACTAAAATCAGTGTAGGCTCCTGCATGTTTGTTCTAATTGTTTCAGGGCACATCCCAAATCTTCTTGTGGGGTAAAACTTTTTTGTTCTGCATGACTAAGCCGGGTCAACATTGCCGCTCTAGGGGCTCATCTGGAGGGTCGCCCTTCCTCTGGGGTCAGGCAGATCCTGTTGGAGCGTTTCACCACTGGGTTCCACACAGGGCTGATCACGCTGCCCACTGTTACCTGGGAATGTAGGAATCTGTTGTCGGCAGATCACCATGCTTCATTAGTGGATGAGTTGTTGGGGGTTAAGGTGGCCAAGGGGTTTGTTATTGGACCATTTAGCTCTTTGCCGTTTGGTACTTGCTCCCGCCTCGTACTTGCTTCAGAGCATGCATGGAATTTTGTGTGTCGGAATTGTCCACACACGATCGAAATTTATGAGAACGGATTTTGTTGTCGGAAAATTTAAGAACCAGCTCTTAAATTTTTTTTGTTGGAAATTCTAACAGAAAAATGTCCGCTGGAACCTTACACATGGTCGGAATTCCCAACAACAAGCTCCCATCGAACATTTGTTGTCGGAAATTACGTGCGAGTGTATGCGGCATAACAGTTTTGTGGCACACAGCAATTTTTTATTGTTAGCATACATATATATAGGCTTTGTAACAGACCTGGGATAACTTTGGGCTCGCCAAAGAGAATAGTAATGCGTCATGCATAGTGGTCCCTCGCGCTCCTGTCAGGCTCTGTAACGAGCGGACTGAAACCTGGACACATGATTCAAAACCCAGACTGTCCGGGTGAATCCTGGATAGGTGGCAACCCTACTCTACAGAAGCCCTGGAGGCAAGCATGGGAGTTGGTGAAAAGAGAGCTAGAGAGCAAGAGGTTTTGGGAGGAGCAACAAGAGAGTTTGGGTGATATTTTGAGATGAGGTGAGCTGTAAATTTCTCCACTATTTACTATTTTCCATTTGAGGTGTATAACATGTCTTTGTGTCAGACAGGTAAGTTATATACAGTAGATAGCTCATAGAAATAGATAGGGTTTTCCCGATACCACTTTTTTAGGACCGAGTACAAGTACCGATACTTTTTTTTTTCAAGTACTCGCCGATACAGAATACCGATACTTTTTTTAAAATGTGTCCCCAAATGCAGCCATGTCCCCAACGAATGCAGCCATGTCCCCCCACGAATGCAGCCATGTCCCCCCACGAATGCAGCCATGTCCCCCCACAAATGCAGCCATGTCCCCCATATATGCAGCCATGTCCCCCCACATATGCAACCATGTCCCCCCACATATGCAGCCATGTCCCCCCACATATGCAGCCATGTCCCCCCACATATGCAGCCATGTCCCCCCACATATGCAGCCATGTCTCCCCATACCTAGCTGCCGCCGCCGCGTTAATCAGCGTGCAGGGAAAACATCATAGCTTTCATTTGAATAGCTGTAGTGTTCCCCGCTGCGCCGCGTATAGACACTCCCCCTTGCTCGGGATTAGATAGATCACCCGTCCAATCCCGAGCAAGGGGGAATGTCTATACTTGGCGCGGCGGGGAACACTACAGCTATTCAAACGAAAGCTGTAATGTTCCCCGCACTGATTAACTCGGCGGCGGCGGCGCGGTATGCGTCGGCGACGGCGGGGTTGCGGCGCCGGCGTTGCGGCGGGGGGGTAGTATCGGATCTGGCATCAAGGGGATTTGCGGGAGTACAAGTACTCCCGCTAATGCTCAGTATCGGTCCTGATACCGATACTGGTATCGGGACAATCCTAGAAATAGACATTTAATGCCCATGTTTGGTTGGTCTGAGCTAGTGGATATGTTTCTTCCAGACAGCTTGATGCACTTTTTCCAGCACAACTCTCAGTCTCTAAATTGAGGATTCTCACATACTGGAAACTAGATGTGGGACAATTGGGAAATAATGAAGCTCCTGTTTTTATAATTGCTCTTTCCCAGTGTTATTATTGTTCCTTTCAGCACCAACTGTGAGTCATCACCTGCTTGAGCAATGCTGAAACTGATCATTATTTTTTACACCATCCAAATCCGTTCACACACAGCTGTACCACGTAAAGAGTAGGAAATTCCCATGAATTTCCTTCTTCATGGGCAGTTGAAGAGAAAAATAAACTTACAAGATTGTGGAAAGGCAACGGCTTCTAACAACATCTTAATATCTTAAAGGGCCAGTTTAAAAAAAAAAATGATATTTTCAGTATATGCAGTGGGTGACCGCGATATTGTGTCAATCTCGCTCCCTTTCTCTGCGAGATTGACCACCTATGAGCCCCATTGTGGGAGCCAGCGTCGAGCCGGCTCGCCGCGTTGGGGGAAAAAGCCGTCATAGAAGCGACGGGGATCCGACTTGGATTCCCGCCAATTATAGCCGCGGCGTTTGGTATGAATCATGAGGGGGAACTCCACGCCAATTTTTTTATAAAGAAACGGCATGGGTTCCCCCCCAGGCGCATACCAGGCCCTTAGGTCTGGTATGGGTTGTAAGGAGAACCCCCCCCTATGCTGAAAAAACGGTGTGGGGGTACCCCTACAATTCATACCAGACCCGTATCCAAAGCACGCTGGCCGGTCAGGAAAGGAGTGGGGACGAGCGAGTGCCTCCCTCCTGAGCCGTACCACGCCCCATGCCCTCAACATGGGGGGTTGGGTGCTCTGGGGCAGGGGGGAGCACTGCGGCCCCCCCATCCCAAAGCACCCTGTCCCCATGTTGATAAGGACAGGGCCTCTTCCCGACAACCCTGGCCGTTGGTTGTCGGGGTCTGCGGGCGGGGGACTTATCGGAATCTGGGAGCTCCCTTTAATAAGTGGGCCCCCAGATACCGGCCCCCCACCCTAGGTGAATGAATATGGGGTACACGTTTTTTTCACGTTTATTATATTCATTGATTTCTAACACAACATTGTGCACTGTAGTGGAGTACATTGTTTTTGGAGGTAAGCACTCCACCTTATAGTAATAGGAGGTGATAATAAATATATTTAACACTAGGCCACACAAAACATAGGGGAGCGCAATTTCACCACACAACTACATCGTACCCCTACCCATTCACCTGGAGGCAAAGTGTCAATAAAAATAAACACACGACACAGGGTTTTAAAATAATTTATTAGTCAGCTCTGGGGGTCTTCTCCACTCTCCGGGGGGGTCTTCTTCCATCTTCTTCGCTGTCGTCTTGGCGCTCCCTGGTTTTTCTCCCGCTTGCTCTCTGGTGTCTTCTTCAGGGCTGGCCGCTGCTATCTTCTTTTTAGCTCAATTACTAGCGGCGGAGCAGCCCGCTCTTCTTTGCCGTCTTCTGTCTTCTTCTCTTCTTCCGATGTTGATGAAACGCTGCCTCCCGCTGTAATGCCGGGTGCGTGGGAGGCAGCGTCGCGTCAACAAAAAATCGTCTGGCCTCCGCTTTAACCTGATTATGGCACCTGATTATGTTCAGAGGCTCTAATAGGCTTCAAAATGGGGTGGGTTCGGAGCGCAGAGAATATGTGAAAAGTGTGGCGTGCATTTGTATTCAGCCCCCTGTACTCTGATACCCCTAACTAAAATCAATCATTGGTGGAACCAATTGCCTTCAGAAGTCACCTATTTAGTAAATAGAGTCCAACTGAGTGTAATTTGATTTCATTATAAATACAGCTGTTCTGTGAAGCTCTCAGATGTTTGTTAGAGATCCTTAGTGAATAAACAGCCTCATGAAGGCCAAGGAACACACCAGACAAGCTTTGAAAATCTCATGGAGCACTGTTTAATCCATCTTCCCAAAATAGAAAGCATATGGCACAACTGCAAACCAACCAAGACATGGCCGTCCACCTAAACTGACAGGCCAGTTAGGGAGAGTATTAATCAGAGAAGCAGCCAAGAGGCTGGAGGAGCTGCAGAGATCCACAGCTCAGGTGGGAGAATCTGTCCACAGGACAACTATTAGTCATGCACTCCACAAATGTGACCTTTATGGAAGAGTGGCAAGGAGAAAGCTATTGTTGAAAAAAAGTCATAAGAAGTCCCGGGGTCAGTCGGGTCAAAAAATACCACCAGCCGCCACTGCCAAACACATAAAATGCCAACAGTCATAACAAGGGCTGGGCCGGGGCAAAGGTCAGCTCAAGAGAAGCACCCACCTTGAGGGCTGTTGTGGTGGTGGAGTGCACAGCTGGGTTTCTGCCAGGATTTCATAGAACCACGTTAAATTTAAGATCTAACTCTTTGAAGGATTTCCTTGTTTTTACAATATAAGGCCCCTTTCACATGGGGCAGTGGAGGTGCACTGGCGGTATAGCGCCGCTAAAAATAGCGGTGCTATACCGGCGGATTTGCCGCGAGTTGCGGCTGCTAGCGGTGCGGTATTAACCCCCGCTAGCGGCTGTAAAAGGGTTAATACCACCCGCAATGCGCCTCTATAGAGGCGCATTGCGGGCAGTATTGCCGCGGTCTCCCATTGTTTTCAATGGAAGGAGCGGTAAAGGAGCGGTATACATGCCACTCCTCTTGCCGCTCCAAAGATGCTGCTGACAGGAGATTTTTTTCTCTCCCGCCAGCGCATCGCCTCAGTGTGAAAGCCTTCGGGCTTTCACATTGAGGTTGCTGGGGCAGGAGTTTTTCAGGCGGTATAGCAGCACTATTTTTAGCACTGTACCGCCTGAAAAACTCCTCAATGTGAAAGGGGTCTAAGGATGTGTAGACCCTTCCTTTCTACTACGAAGAAATCTGTTTGTAGCCACCAAAGTTCATCTGGTATGGCCAATAGTTCAGACAACCTTGAAGTTTATCAAAAGGGGTTGATTTACACAGACCCGGTTAATGCAGGGGCGACTTGTCAGACGACTTTGTTGTGTTCTATTCTGTACAATGGAACTGTTCTAATAGGAACGACTCAAGTCGCTTTGACTTAGAAAATGGTTCCTGTACTACTTTGGGCCAACTTCGGAACTGCTTTAATTGACTTCTATACAGAAGTCGTTTTGCAAAAGATGCTGAAGACGCGATGTACGGGACGGGTTCAAAGTCGTCCGACTTTGAAGCCGCCCCATGTTAACCGGCTCTGCTGGCAGAGCTTTCTTGCCGAGTAAACCGTGCGTGTGTACAAGGCTTTGAGGTTTCTCATCAAGAAAACTGCCCAGAATCCAGACGCTCTCTATTTTCTCATCTTGATTCTCTGCAGTGTTTTCCTGTCAAGAAACCAGAGCGTCTGTATACTTCCCTGTCGCCGTAGCTTCCAAGGCATAGGTAGGGTGTAGCAAGATGGCGACGACGAGATTCTGGGTCGTGTGTACAGGGCTTTAAGGAAAAACTATTTTCTCTTTGAAAAGTGAAGTGAAACCTTTGGTCGCATAAGTTTGTAAATCAACCTTTTGGACCCTATGGGGGTTATTTACTAAAGACAAATACACTGTGCACTCCAGAGCTTAGTAAATGAGGTAAACCTTCACTTTGCAAAGAATACCAAATCATGTGTAAGGAAAATAAAGAAAACAGCATAGCTTGCTATTGGTGCACAATAAGCAATTGGCAAAAACAAAAAAAAAAAAGCATACAATTCTCGGAATACAATGCATCACAATTGTATGTATATCTTAACTGTATGGTTCTCCACAGAACAAAGGTATTTGCATGTAGACATTCAGGAGAATCCCATATTAATGAGCCAGCAATACTTTTATTTCATCCCTACTACGGAGTATATTCGTTTTTTTTTTTCTATAACTTAAGTAAATGAAATGATCTGTGCATCCCATTAGAGATGCTTCAATACAGCCTCCAGTCTATAAATATATTCAGGTACTTTGCAGATAAACAGAGCACAGATAAATAAGATTGTTTCTATACAAGCAGATCATGTACTGTATGAGTCACTGTCTGACACATCATACACCAACAATGAATGATCAGAGACACATCTTTTAGTTTCACACTGAGACTTACACATTTTTCTAATGGAATCTTTTGTGTAAATGGATAAACTTGGGTAAAAGCTGTGAGAATATACTGAAGTAAAAGAGACAGGAGAAAAAAGCATATTCAGTGTTAAACAGATAGTTAGTTAAAGTAAAGGATGTAAACCACTTTTTTTTTTTTTATGTCACAATGTAGAGTATACGATTTCCTATCATCTGTACCCAGTCTTGCCACACAAAGTTAATCCAGCTCTGAGCAATCCTCTTTTTTGTTCAGTGAAATAAAACGGACTGTACGGGGTTAACTCGGTAGCGGGGGGGGGGGGGGTGTGACCCCCTGGATGGGTTCACTACACACTGAACTATACAGAGAGGCAGCCGAAAAAAGTTGAAAACAAAGTTTGGTTTATTCTTCCATATTGCTGGAAACAAGTGCAAGCATCCGAACAGCATAAACAAAACAAAACATAAAATAAACCCTGGCCACTTGGGGCGTCTACCTTCACCACACATGAACCTATCTATGGAGTCTGGCACAGCCTACAGCTGGGCAGACACTGCTGGTCATACAGCAGAGAAACAATAGTCTTTTTGATTTTTATCACACAGAAAAATCAACAACCACCTCACCTCTTCAGAAGTCTTTCTCACTGCTCTACTTAACTCAAAAAGCCTCAGGATGCAGCAATCAGTAGTCATCCTTTGGATGACTTATAGGGGCCTTATTTGCCTCATCCTGAACAGCTGAAGTTTTCCAACGCCCTAAACCTTTCTGGCTATTTCTGCAGCCGACACCTGGTAGTAATTGGTATATTGTCTAAACAAGGCAGAAATGTATCTCCCGTCTTCCTGTCACAGGACTTACAGAGAAAAACCTTAGTCCGTTCCGCCCCCTTGCTGTGAATGACAGGTTATTTACATATCTCAATCACTAGCCTGGAGACAGGCATTTTTTTTAATACCCACTCCCACTCCTTTTCTAAAGTCATGGTTACTTTTGTGGAATTTGACTGGATGTTAGTGATCATATCAGAATTCAGGGTAGAGGAGGGCGGGGAGTCTACTGACATAACTACTCCACCCACAGAGTTTCAGACAACAAACCCACCCACAGAATCTGCAGTTTTTCAGTTCTTATAACAGACAGAGGAAAAACATTTGACAGGTAAGGATACATGCAGGAGGCATCTATATCCTTATAGATCAGAACTATGGCTGTAGTTTAGAAAGAATGAGAGTGGGTTTACATCCACTTTAAGATAATCATAAGTCATGATATTCAAAAAATATTGTTTTTGTTATAACATAGTAAAACAGCTTCAACTATTCTACATAATGAAAGGGATCCCAAATCGGTATCTGCCCTTCCTCCAGTGATAACAGGTCTAGGCTTCTGTTGGGTTGGGTTGGGGTGGGGTGGGTGAGCTCCCACCCCTGCTCCAATGATGACATGTCTAGAATCCTATTGTTGCTTCATTTACTGACTTTTCTTTTGGGTCCTGTGGACCTCTTTTTGGCCGTTGGAAAGCCACCGATCATGTGCAAACAAGTTACATTGTCTTAGTCTCCTGCCTCTATTCTCAGCATGTGCCATGGAATGCATACAGAAGAGGGAATATTGGTATGAGCTGGAGAAGATGTTTTTGGCTATGGAGACTTTGTATGGCTTTTATTCTTTTTTTTATTTATTTTTATTTAAACTACTAGAGATGTTTTAGTATTAGCATTCTCAGATGCATCTCCTTCCTCCATCAAATATACAATTCATAAAGTAAGTTACAGCAAATACCATGCTTTTAGTAAGATGTTATAAAATACTGATCCTTGTTTTGTGCTCATTTATTTCATGCTTTGTTCACAGGGATAGATCTTTTCTGATGCTTGAGAAATATTTCATTTCATGATGTCTGCAGCACTGAAGTTTATATGTTCTGAACAGGTACTTCTTCCTTTAATGATAGGCATAGCAGAACTCCGAACTTAGTGTGTGCAACAATGAGCTATTGCTTTCAATTACTCATTCCACTATCGCTGCAACATTGAACAGAATAATACTTTTCCCAATGTTCTAAGACACAATGATTATTTAGTGGAAAAGATCTTGAAATTGTTTAATAACATTGTTACTTCCAACTGAAAAAATAATGACGTGTTTGAGGACAGATGTTTTCGAATAAAGTTCTATGCAATGCGGATAACAAGGTGCCATGTTTTCTGGTCATATCCTGTTGCTTCACTTCGACTGTTGCACAGCTGTACAGAAAAATGATGGACGTTTTATATGAAAAAGTTATACTTTTAAGGCTCAAATTATGCTTTTAAGTATAGATGCAATTATGGTGAAGTTTCTTCACAGAAGCACTCTTTGAGATCACAATATACTAATTACTATTCAAACAGAGATGGATCAGAACAGGATCAGAGCCAACTTTAGTTCTGAGGGGCAGACGCAATTTTCTTTCTCTGTTTTCACAGCAGGAACCATGTGTATGTATCTATTTCACCTGCACGGATGTTAAAGGGATAACTTTATTTTCTAGCTCTTTTAATATATCCAGGGTTACCAAGCAACAGTATAATATCTTAAACTATTTGTAAACCCAATGACTAAGATCTCATATAAGCTTTAAAATGTTAATTTAATTTAAAAGTCATTTTCAAATTGGAATTTAATTCCAATAAAATAACATCTTTTGTCAACAAAGTCTGATTTATTTTTATGAAGAGGTAAGTAAAACCTTGGACAGAGCAGTGGCGGTGGACGTGGTATACTTAGATTGGGCAAAAGCATTTAACACAGATCCCCCACACACGGCTAATGTGTAAGGTAATTAGGTAAAGTTTACAGGCTTGGAAATGTGGAATAGACTCCCTCAAGAGCTGGTTCTGGCCAGCTCAGAAGATTGCTGAAAAAAAGGCCTGGATCCTCTCCTAAATGTACATATTATAACTGTATACTAACATTTAAAGGTGTAGTGCCTGGTTACTTTGGAGTACCGGTGCTTATTAAATTTAGAGGGGGATCAGAGTGTAATTAAACTCTGATCCAAATTTGTTATGTTCAAAAAAGGGTCTCTGTCTCAGCTTGGCTGTGCTGTGGGCTCATTCTGTTGTGCTGGGGTGTTCTTCCCACCCCTGTGCAGTAGATGGCAGCAGTGGAGTCAAGGTTTGGGTGCTCTTCCCGAGCAGCCAATCAGGAGGGTTGAGCCTTGCTGTGCATGCTGGGGGAGTGTATTTATGGGGCAGACGCCATTGGTTCTGGGTTTTCTTTGTCCAGTGTGGCACCCACCTTTAGGGTGACCACATCACAGTGCCCCGGCGATATGGCCTACCTGGCCGGGGGTGTGCATGCCACGCAGTGTTCCTGGTTCCAGGACCATGTTGGTCCAGAACATTTAAGCAGCGACGGGGACCCAGTGATCGACTGGGTTCTCACCTTTGAGGATCCCAAGCGGTATAGCTGTTCGGTGCGGAGTCTGTCTGAGGAACGTCAATGAGAGGCTGGCGATCCAAAAGGATTTCAACAAACCACGGGGGATCAAGGTAGCCGGACACTTAAGGATAGATCACCTGTCAGTCGGTACCTGGGCGACATTAAGAAGGAGATCCAGGCGTAATTCACCTAAGGAGGATTGCCTTCGTAACTGCAACCAGAGAGGCCCTGTGGCAGAGGTGTCTCCCTGACGTCTATTTCAGGAGGGTCTGTGGCAAAGATTTTTCCTCAAGTTTAAGTTCATTCAGGAGGGTCTGTGGCAGAGACTTTATCCTACTAAGGTTCAAGTGATACTCCGGCTGCCAGGTCAGTGAAAGGGGCCTGTCCAGGTACACTAAACCCACTCAGGCAGGAGTGGTATGGAAAGTGTTACATATTGGAACAGGACGGTTCCAAATACTACGCCTGAATCTGCTTCTTCCTGCAAACTATATCCCTTTCATCACCAGTTTATTGTTTTTACCCGGCTGGGTAATAAAGAGCACAGCAAAGACACTTGTTGTGGACATTCCTTTACTATTGCTATATGCACCATTCAACCCTAGGAATTCTGAAGAGCCACAAGGTAAATGTGCCACCCAAAACAACCAGCAGCTCCTCCTCTGGGGCTAGTGCTACATAGGTAAAGTTGATCCAGGGAATATTTAATTGCCTCTGGGATCAGGAAGCAACTGGAGCAAATTCAATCATGCTTTCCTGTTTATTTTTTGCCTTCCACTGGATCAATTGTGGGCATTAGTGTTGAGCGGAATACGCCATATTCGATTTCGCGATATTGCGCGAATATATAGAAGAATATTCGCGAATATTCGCTAATATCGAATATTCGTGATATTTTATCCAAAAAAAATTTTTGCGAAGTTTCGCTAATGCGAAATTTCGCTAATGCGAAAATGATTGCGAAATTCTCATAAACGGAGATCATTTCCTGTATTACTAAACTAATATGCACTAAACACTAACTCTACACTAACTCTACTTAAAAGAAAGGAGAATAAGGGGGCAAAAGAAGGGCGGAGAAGATAATCGCGCAATATTCCTATTGCGCGATTATCTTCTCCGCCCTTCTTTTGCATCAGAGCCAATCAGAATAACTCGAATATTCGGCAAAAGGAATATCGCGCAATATTCCTTTTGCCGAATATTCGAGTTATTCTGATTGGCTCTGATGCAAAAGAAGGGCGCATCAGAGCCAATCAGAATAACTCGAATATTCGGCAAAAGGAATATTGCGCGATTATCTTCTCCGCCCTTCTTTTGCATCAGAGCCAATCAGAATAACTTGAATATTCGGCAAAAGGAATATCGCGCAATAGAGCCAATCAGAATAACTTGAATATTCGTCAAAAGGAATATTGCGCGATTATCTTCTCCGCCCTTCTTTTGCATCAGAGCCAATCAGAATAACTTGAATATTCGGCAAAAGGAATATCGCGCAATATTCCTTTTGCCGAATATTCAAGTTATTCTGATTGGCTCTGATGCAAAAGAAAGGCCGAGTAGCTGATGCGATTCTTTTATGTTGCCGAAAATTCGCAATGCGAATTTTCGACAACATAAAAGAATCGCATCAGCTACTCGGCCCAGGGTCTCTCTCTAATCATACCAGCAATGCTTTTAGACGTCGATGGAGATCACTAGGATGTGATCTGTTTTAAAAATAAATTTGGAGCAGTGATTTTAATAATGTTTAAATAAAAAAGAATGAAAGATTCCTTTAAATACTGTACCTGCTGGGTGTCTATAGTTTGCCTGTGAAAACGTCTTTGAGAACCCGGGTCGTGCCCAAGGGAACATGTATCAATGGAAAAAAAGTTTTAAAAACAGTCGTTTTTTCAGGAGTCCTGAAAAAATTACCGTTTTTAAAACTTTTTTCCATTGATACATGTTCCCTCGGGCAAGACCCGGGTTCTTAGAGACGTTTTCACAGCCAAACTGTAGACATCCAGCACTGCAGGTACAATATTTAAAGGAATTTTTCTTTTTTTTTTATTTAAACATTATTAAAATAATGATGCTTAAATAAAAAAAATAAAAATAAACAAAATTCCTTTAAATATTGTACCTGCTGGGTGTCTATAGCTTGCCTGTGAAAACGTCTTTGAAAACCCGGGTCTTGCCCAAGGGAACATGTATCAATGGAAAACAGTTTTAAAAACGGTCACTTTTTCAGGAGTCCTGCTCCTGAAAAAACGACCGTTTTTTAAACTTTTTTCCATTGATACATGTTCCCTGGGGCAAGACCCGGGTTCTCAAAGACGTTTTCCAACAATAACTTGAATATTGGTCTTTAAAATGAGCGTTTTTGAATTTGAACGTTCGAGTCCCATAGACTTCAATGGGGTTCTAAATGTTCGTGCGCACGGTCAGTCTGTTCGACGGTTCTGGTGCGAACCAAACGCGGGTATGTTCGGCTCATCCCTAGCCATGACTAAGCACTGATTGTAGTGTGAAACGCGTAGGCTGTTATTCCCATCTTTTTCTTGTACTTTGTAGTGCATTTTCTACTCATTTTTATAATAAAGACAACCCAAGGGTTTTTCGGAAGTGCGGCTGTCCATTCTTCTATCCTTACATTTTGCCTTGTGCATTGCCGGCACTCCTGGTCTCCTGAGAAGCTATTGATCGTCCTGCACACCCACCTGGAGCGGTAATTCTTATTTTCCTAATAGATTGGATAACTGAATTAAACAAGTTAAGAATGGAAGAGTTGTAGGCCCAGCTGCACGACTGATACTTATATTTTCAAGACGTATGGCTCCTTTGGATATCTTTTATGGAAAAACCTGATTTTGTAGCCTTACTATCTTAAAACCATAAACCCATTTTTCCTTATAAATATTATTGGAGGCTCATTCGACAAGCCCAAGTTGTTCCCCTTCTTTTCTTTTTTTTTTTTCTTCCTTTTTTTATATACTTAATTATGGTTATTATTGCTCAATCACTAACGTGCACCTGTAAATTATTCTTAATTTCGTTCACAATAACCTATGTTAATTTATATCGGCAGATCTCTAAAAATATCTAGGGCACTTATAGGCTTTATTGTACATGTTCATGTTATTAATTGTGTTTTTTTGTTTGTTTCCCCCCCTCTCTATAATTACTATAAATTTTTATGACGAAAATGTCAATAAATATATTATAAAAGTAAATGTGCACTATTTCTTCTGGGCTGTACTACTGGTACAAACAACCAATAGCATACACATGTGTGGTATTGTTGCAATTGTCAGGAGCAGAAAAATGTATTTTGGGTTGTTCGTTGATGGTAGGCTATTGTATAATATATATATTTTTTTACTATTTTGGGCCAGTTTCCTTTGGTAATAATAAAATAAAAATAAAAAAATCAGGAGATATCCATGACTATTTACTGCCAAATGAAATGAAGAATTTGTGCTGAAAATGCTGTATCATCCACCCGTATGCACAAAGTAGTTGTGATGATATGTACGGTTTTACTAACACCTGTCAAAGTTGGAAAATTGTGCTTAGGCATTTAGATTGGTGTGAAGGGGTTAACCTTGCCCATCACATTAATACATGTGATTCCAAACAGTCAATTGCCGAAAACCAAGTGCCCATCCAGTGCTTTCTTTGTTCTTAATCGTGGTCTGGATATGCTTTTTACACCGCACAAAACTTTTTTCAGTCTACTCTGCCTTTGATAATCATCGATTTCTGCTGGAGTGGTACTTAGTATACTGTCATTTCAATGTTTTATTTAAATGGTTCTAAAAAGATATTTCACTATAATTATATATATTCTCCAAAGCACATTTTATTTCTTGAAAGGATTTAGTAAGAGAACAAATGTATTTTAAACATACAGTTATCATTTAGTCTCTGCAAGTCATTGTCCTGTTGCAGCTGCCAATCAGGCAGTCAATTGGTGTTTGTTCTGTTTCAAATTCTGCTTTATGTTTTGACCCTGTCTTTCTCGTATGGTCCCCTACTGGCTGGTAACCATCCACAGGCAACTTAACTTTTCAATAAGACACATATTTAATCTAACTCAATTTTACGTCAGATAAATGCAGAATAGAGAATGTATTTCCAGTCTTATGAAGTTTTAGAAGACACTTACTTTCTTAAGCCCTGTTTCTGCAAAGAACTAACATGGAAGAAGTAGGAAGGGTCTTGTTGCTTCCAGTGGCGGCTGGTGGGTTTTTGTTCTGAGGGGCGGCAAACAACCACCCCTCGAGGTGCATCACTAACAACCCCCCCCCCATGTGCATCTGCCGGTTGGTCCAGCACTTACCTGGATAGATAGATCCAGCTAGATGGGGGTGTCATCCAGCACAGCAGGATGCGGGCAGCAGCTCTAGGCTAGCAGGCGCTTGGTCTGGGCAGCGGCTCCAGACTAGAGGGTGCAAGGTCCAGGTAGCGGCTCCAGTCTAGTAGGAGCGGGATATGGGCAGCAGCTCCAGGCTAGTGGGTGCAAGGACCGGGTAGCAGCTCCAGGCTAGTAGGTGCGGGGTCCAGGGTGACAGGCTTCCTCTCTAGCACCAGCAACTTCCTCCCTAGCTCCATGTCAGGCATTTAATAGGATCGCCTGACATTTTGGTCAATCAAGAAACAGGTCTCCCACCTGCTTCCTGATTTGCAGGTGAGAAGATTTAGTGTGAAAATAGCAAAAATGTATTCGCTATCATCACACAACTGGGTGGTATCAGGACACAGTGCTCTGCGTCCCGAGCCCATCCTTTTTGAAGCCTATTAGAGCCTCTGGCTCTAATCATGTGCTTCAAAAAACACGCACACTCCAATCCCCACCATAGGAATTAATACCCCTGGCGTTCTGAAAGGGGTGGTGCACATGGATACGGAGGGTGTGCCTACAAAACATACTTCAGTTTGGCCATACTGACAATTTTCCACATTGCTCTACATTGAGCAAATAATTTCTCTACCAGTGGTGCCCAATGCATTTTGTCTTTATGCCTTAAGTTTCTGACTCTTGTTTCAAAAATTGGGAGATGGTTTGTGGGTATGTCTATAAACAAGGGAGAGGTTTGTGGGTGTGGTTTCAAAGTACTCAATTTCTGGATTTCATCTTGAAAATCTGACATCCTTACTAATGACTCACAGGGACAGTTCATTGTGATGGCTAGGGTTGAGTGAAATTTAGAACATGTCCAATTCCTTTCAGTCCGAATACAAATTTGGACAAATTTCTGGTTATTCTGAAATTCAGATGTATTTAAATCTACAAATTAAATTGTAACAAATTTTGTTGAAATTCATAATTTTTTTTTCTAGTGGCTTGTATTCAGATCGATCAAAAAATGATCGACCGATTACAATTCTGTGTGAAGAATAGCTGTTTGTTAAACAGCGGACCGGCCGCTGCACCCTTAAAGTGATTATAAAGATTTGTTTTTTATTTTTTTCAAAATGACAAACACGTCATGCTTACCTCCACTATGCAGCTCGTTTTGTACAGAGTGGCCCCCAACATCCTCTTCTGGGGTCCCTCGGCGGCTCCTCTCTGCATCAGATAACCTCCCTAAGAGGAGAGGTTATCTTTCAGGCGCGCTCCCGTGTCGTTCATTTGGCGTACATAGCTGCCGAATGTATGACTTAGCCCGCCCCTCTGCGCCCATGTGATTGGATTTGATTGACAGCAGTGGAACCCAATGGCTGCGCTGCTATCAATCTATCCAACCAAGAGCTGGGACCCCGTGGAGAGAGCCAAATATAGAAACATAAGAAACCTTCTGGACACTAGGGATGGGTTTCGGCGTGTTCAGATCATACCTGCCTGGAAGCCATCACTGCACACCACCAATCATAACCCAGTAGTAGGTGCGGGGTCTGGGCAGCGGCTCCAGGCTAGCAGGTAACATTTTTTTTTGGAGTGTGGCTGTCCAGGAAATATTTATTTTTGTTTCATAAGTAGCACACAGATTACAGTGGTCAGACACAAGTAACGTACAGAAAGCAGAGGTCAGGAGAAAGTAAGGCACTAAATCCAGATGCCAGGAGTAAGTAACACACAGAATCCACAGGTGAGGACTAAGTAATGGTCAGAGTGCAGAGGTCAGGCAAGGAGCAAGTAATGCATGGGCTGCAAGGTTATAATTGCAAGTGCAGTATCCTTAAAATGTATTATACATCATTCTTTGACTTATGGCTCACTTGTTGCACATGATGTACCCTGCATGAAAATCCACAATGCTTTGGTATCTACCTTTCTCAGCCAAGAATAAAGGTAGACATCCCTGCATTGTACCTGGGCACCCAGAATTGTAGAGAAAACCTTGCAGTACACTGCAGAAGCAGGGCAGTCATCACAAATTTTGGGGCCCCTTTACACAGCTTTAGGCGGGGCCCCTGGAGCAGAGAACCAGGGGGGGGTACTGACGAAAAAAACAAAAAAATCAAGTGTAATCTCTTCTCTCCTGACGCAAGATAATAAGCAAGGAGGGGGGCTGTGGACATCAGGCCCCTTTCAGGTGTAATGCAAAAAAAATGGGAGGGGGCCAGCCGGGGGCTGTAAGGGGACCTGGGGACCATCCGGCCCCTTAAAGGTTTAATGCAAAAAAATAAAAAATAACTACAAAAAGAGACGGGGGGGGGGGGCAGCTGGGCCCCTAAAAGGTGTAATGCCTGTACCTCCTGATGGCGGCCCTGTGCACAAGCATGAATCCATAATATTACCACTGGAATACCCTGTGCTTGCATGGTAATCCAGTTGCCCAGCATTCCAATTTTCAACTGTTGCTTGTGCAGTGTGACTGTTAAAATGGTGCTTGCAGACTGCAAGGTTAACAATACCAGGCTCCTGGGACGATGCTCGGGATGCCTGTTTTCTAGGGACAGACTCCTCACAATGCATGGACTGTCATCTGGTAATGGGAACATATGGAACATTGTTCTGTACACTTCACATGTACTGCAAGAAAATGTTTTGTCAAACTAAACTCAAGGGTGAAAAAAAGAACAGATTTTATTTCTGTAACATGTTTCTTTAGAACACTATTCCTAATTTTCCAACAGTTATTAGGAGTTAATATCTGACACATCTATCAGTCATATGAACTATGCTGAGAAAGGTTAGCCTGTACTCAGGGGTATTCTGTAACCTTAGGACTGCCAAATAACAGCATGTCTGAGGGTGTAATATGTGAAATGTTTTCTGATAATCATCTTTAACAATGGAAGGTGTGGACAACAATGGATCTGGGACAAGTACACATCCTGGGAATTCACTCAGAACTTCACAAATACCTCTCAGCCAGTTCCTCATAAAGTGATAAGCACCAATATTATCAAATGGTCAGGACATTGAACATTTCCTTGTGTAAATAGAATAAAGGGCAGTATATCAATTTCTGTTTGCAGGGAAGTATTTTAGTGGCAAATATATAATAACTTGTTGGGACCAAAATGTTCATTGTTATAATATTATGTAAAAGAATCAACACATTACATTTCTATATGATAATACTATTATCACTGTTATTACTGTGTTTTTAAAAAAAATAATTTTAGTGATAGTATAGCTTTTACCATTGTGTGATGACTGCTAGGGTTACTGCACAGGGACGTACGGTGAGGTCAGTGGCTGGTAAGGCACTGGTTAGTATCAGAGCCAGATACACACAGGTTAGACCGTGTACACACGATCAGACCTGTCCGATGAAACTGTTCTGCAGACCAGTTTCATCGGACCAATTCGATGGTGTGTACAGCCCATCAGACCGTTGTCCGTCGGACAAAAGTTTTAAAACTTGCTTTAAATTCTGTCTGACGGACACCTGTCCGTGGGACAGATTAGATGGTTAGTACGCCAAAGCATCGGACCAAAAACCCAAGCATGCTCAGAATCAAGTCGACGCATGCTTGAAAGCATTGAACTTCCTTTTATCAGCACGTCGGTGTGTTCTACGTCACCGCGGTCTGGTCTGATCAAATTTTTTGGTCCGATGGTGTGTACACACATCAGACCACTTCAGCCTGGTCCGATGAAAACGGTCCATCGGACCAGTCTCATCGGACCAGTCTGATCGTGTGTACGTGGCCTTACATACGCCGCAAACGTTAGAGCAAGAGCAATAATTCTAGCACTAGACCTCCTCTGTAAGTCTAAACATGTAACCTGTAAAAAAAATTCAAGCGCTGGCTTTGGAGATTCTTAAGTACTGAAGTAAGTGTGTGAGTGAGTGAATAACTTGTATAGCACTACAAATGCAAACTAAATTGCCTCAAGGCACTTTGTATCCATAGTCGTCCTGATCCTTCAGAAGAAGTGGATCTTTTTTTTCTGAAAGCCCGATGATTTTCTTCCATATGGATGTTAGTTGGTAGAGCGTTCCATAGCCATGGTCCTCGGACTGCGAATCTTAGTTCTTCTTTAGACTTGTAGTGGGACTTGGGGTTTTGGAGGAGGTTTTGTTTGGTAGATCGAAGAACGCGATTGGGGTTGTGGTATTTTATTTTCTCGCATAAATATTGAGGGGCGATTCCTTGTGTGTATTTGTGAGTGAGGCAGAGGGTCTTGAAAGTAATCCAATCCTTAACAGCTAGCCAGTGGAGGATCCTGAGGGACAGGGTGATTGATTCCCATGTTTTTTTTTTCCCGTTACCAGTCTGGCTGCCGTGTTCTGGACGACTTGTAGACGAGAAATCTGGTATTTGGGTAGTCCAAGGTAAAGGGAGTTTGCATAGTCGATTCGGGAGTTGATAATTGTTCCAACTACTACTGCTGTGTCCTTTTCCGGGAAGAAGGGGGTGAGTCTATGTAGCAGGCAGAGAAGATGGCGAGATCCACTGGCTATACCCTGGGACATACAACACTCCTATACCCACTAGGTCTAACCCACAAGGACTTTTTTTAGAACAGATGACATAGCTTGATTGCCCAACCTGGATATATTTCCTATTGTGGCCTCGCTCTCCGCTTTTTTTGTCCCAGCTATTCTTAAGATATGGCTAATTACTAGATCTGATTGGTCTATTATGGATCAGATGTGGTTCTGGTGCTATGTAGAGGTATCTCTCGATGCTTGGCTGTATAAATCTTTCCTCCTATTAACCACGTACAAATTATCCCTGATATACCTATGAGTATTAGTGTCCTTGATGTACTGGATATTAGATGGCCATCTGGATATTGACAAAATTAAATATTTTATATCCTACTCTCAAAATTTTCCTACCTCGTCCTGAGGAAGCCAACAGGCAAAACGCGTAGACAAAAGGATATTTTGAAATTCAATGTGTAAATTGTATGGTTTTAATGTATCTTACTATTTTTTGTATTAACCACTTAACCCCCGGACCATATTGCTGCCCAATGACCAGAGCACTTTTTGCGATTCAGCACTGCGTCGCTTTAACTGACAATTGCGCGGTCATGTGACGTGGCTCCCAAGCAAAATTGGCGTCCTTTTTCCCACAAATAGAGCTTTCTTTTGGTGGTATTTGATCATCTCTGCGGTTTTTATTTTTTGCGCTATAAACAAAAATAGAGCGACTATTTTGAAAAAAATTCAATATTTTTTACTTTTTTCTGTAATAAATATCTCCCAAAAATATATATAAAAACGTTTTTTTCCTCAGTTTAGGCCGATACATATTCTTCTACATATTTTTCGTAAAAAAAATCGCAATTGGCGTTTATTGATTGGTTTGCGCAAAAGTTATAGCGTTTACAAAATAGGGGGTCGTTTTATGGCATTTTTGTTATTTTTTTTATTTTTTTTACTAGAAATGGCGGCGATCAGCATTTTTTTTCAGTACTGCAACCTTTTGGCAGACACTTCGGACACTTTTGAGCTACGGGCTCTCGCCCAGGAGAGCCGACCTGCCGCCGTATAACTGCGGCAGCTGGTCGGCAAGCAGTTAAAGTATATATATTCTTTTCTAAAAAATCTTTTTTCTTCTTTTTTTTTCCCCTTATTTTCTTTTTGTTTCACAAAGACTTTTTCTTTTCCATTAGGGATTCCGTTTTTGCGTGAAGTAAAAGAAGTTCTGTTTTGGATCTATTAAGTTTGAGGGAAGTCTGGTGCCATTCAACAAGTGTGCACAATTATAAAACGTGACATGTTAGGTATCTATTTTTTCGGCGTAACATCATCTTTCACATTATACAAAAAAAATCAGGCTGACTTTAGTGGGGTTTTTTTTATGTTATTTATGAAACAGTTTCTTTCCAAAAATTTCTGCGTAAATACCTTATGACATAAAAAGTTGCAACGACCAGCATTTTATACCCTAGGGTGTAAAACAATATATATATATAATAATATGGGGGTTCTGAGTAATTTTCTAGCAAAAAAAAATATGATTTTTTATATTTAGGAGAGAAGTGTCAGAATTGACCTGGGTGGCCAGGGGTTAATTACCATAAGTAACTATTATACAAAAATGTATTATATATTGTTTTTAAGGTAATTTATTATATTTTCAAAAACTGTACTCAAGCAAGTGGTTTAACGGACAAATTACTTAAGTTTGAAGTTATAACGTCCAAACAGTAATTTCCCAGTAAATGGATAAATAATAAACTATCTGATAACAAATAGCATAATAATATATAGTTTAGCTTGTACCTTGTCAGTAGCAGCAGATTCTTATTCTCCCTCTTAGCTGTGTGAGAATTGTGGGTAAATCTTAAACCCATAACCCATGTTTTTTCCTTGTAGTTAAGAGGGCTGGGCTGGAAGGGTGCATTTATTTGTCTTTTAGATACTGTACATGCCCCCTTCTATGACACTGCAGTGAGAGGCGTGCCTCCACTGCAGCATTTTTATTGGACAGCTTGGGCCAATGGTACTTTAGCATTGGTTAAAGACTCCAAGCTGTCCATTGAGCTCAGTGCCTTTGACAAAAAGTGAGGAGAGGCACTGTGAGCTCATCCTCTCAGTCTGCTGCAAACAGAGTGTGCCAGCTTGTATTTAAAATGGCCGCTCTGTATGCATGGATCCCCGTATATACGGAACCATGGATGATAGGAGCGCCAAATTTTGACCAGTGGTGGGGTAGGTAAATTGGTGGTCTCTGTTACCCCAGGTCATCGAGCTATGACCCCCGAAGTCGATTTTTTGTTGTTGTTGTTTTTTTATGTTCATGGCAGGTGAGGTTTAGGAGTTAGGTTGTGGATCAAGCCTGTTAAACTTTCAGTTTACCCCTTTATAACAGAAGGTAAAACAAATCCTGAACACAGTTTTGAAATTTTGACAAGTGGTAGTAAATCTGTACATATCTTTAAAACTACTATCCAGGTGTATTATATTTTGTTTTTGTTGGACAAATTTAGGGCTAGATTCTCGTAGCCCGGCGTAAATGCCAGCGTAAATGCCAGCGGGGCGTAGCGTATCGTAGCGCATCGTATTTATGCTACGCCGTCGCAAGTTTGGACGCAAGTGCCATATTCTCAAAGCACTTGCGTCCTAAGTTACGGCAGCGTAGCGTAAATGGCCCGGTGTAAGCCCGGGTAATTCAAATGTGGAAGAGGTGGACGTGTTTTATGTAAATGTGTTGTGACCCCACATTTTTTATGTTTATTTTGAGCGGCGCATGCGCCGTCCGTGGAGGTTTCCCAGTGCAAATGCGTGAAATCACGTCGCAAATAGTCAATGCTTTCGACGTGAACGTAACTTGCGTAAATCCCTATTCGCGAACGACTTATGCAAACGGCGTAAACGACGTAAAATACGACGCTGTCCCGACGTCTATACTTAACATTGCGTACGCATCACCTACGCAAAGCTACCCCTCATATAGCAGGACTACGCTTACGCAAACGACGTAAAATACGACGACCGGGCACAATTACGTTCGGGAATCGGCGTATCTAGCTCATTTGCATATTCAACACAGCTAATCGACGGAAGCACCACCTAGTGGCCAGCGTATAATTGCACACAATTATACGCCGGCGTAGACAAGTTACGTCGGCGGAAGAAGCCTATTTTTTTAATGTATCTACCTTGAAGAATCGGCGCAAACATACGCCGGAGCAGATTTGAAATTACGGCGGCGTATCTGGAAAGCCGCCGTAACAGCTTTGAGAATCTGGCCCACAGCTTTTATTTGATGCTAAATGTTAATGGATATCTTCTGATTTTTTTATATTTTTTTTTAATGTCAAAAGAAAACTAACACAAAATAGTAATAAATATAATTCGGGGGAGGGGAATATTAAAGTGATAGTAAACTCCTGAATTCGTTTTTTACTACAGGTATGCTTATAAGAAAATTACCTGTAGGTTAAATTAATATGGTGCACATTTAGGAGATATTCACTTGGTTTGCAGCCGGTGATGTCAAAGGCGCATGCGCACTAAGGAAGGGCATACCCCTGGCATTCTTCGGAGCTCTGTGCGGTGGCCATGACTCCCGCGTGCATATGTGTGGGTGATGTCTCTGTAACGAGACCCTTGCTCACTCACTTCCACTCTCCCGACACTCCTCTGCTGCTATTGGATCAGATTGCAGATCGCAACGTCTGATGGTTCGGTCATCCAAGGCTCCAGGATCTGAACTACAGCTATGTGCTGTTCGGAATCCATTAGAACAAACACCAGGCAGGCTGTATGTAAGTTCAAACAGGAAGACCTTTATTGGAAGCACACAACACACTTTTATACAGAATTTGGAACATCCCTCCCCCAACAACCGCTTTCCTATTGGTCAATTGTAAAGTACATATAGTTCTCCTTCAGGTACTCTTTAGCCATGCAAATGAGGGCTTGAAAATGACTCAGTAGGGATTGGTCCGATAGCTTGAATAGAAGGACTGCTATGTGTAATGAGACAGAAGCCCCAGGGGGCAATCAATGTACACAACAGCCAGACACAGAACAATGGAGCCGTCTGGAGCCTTAATACATGGTAGAAGACCCCCCCACTGTGTAACAGATTTCAAGGAGGAACACTTCTGCATTCCAAGGTCCACCAAGTCACCACGACTCGGCCGGGTGAATATGGAAGCCTCTGCAGCTGGAGGGCTTTATTTCAAGTTAAGTCTTTCATAATGTGCTTGTATGTGATGCATAGTAGCACTTTATGACTTTACCTTGCAGGGAGAGAGGTTTTTTTTTTTTTTTTTTTTTAGTTAGCTACTGCTTTAAATTTATTATCAGATTTAGATACACCAAACAATTGAAGCCAAACTCCAGATAACACTTGATAATCATTTACAGTTATTCACCCCTTGATGAAGTTACGTGACTGTAACACGTGCGAGAACGCAGGGCACCGGAAGTGACATTGAACGAGTTTGCAACTTGTTTTTGATATGAATGTCTGATACTTCATATTGTGAGTACCTGTTTTTATTATTGCTGATGACTCCAATAAATGTTTTAAATACTACACTATCTAGCATCCATCTTTACATCCCCCATGCAGCAATGTGAGGCTATCTGATACAGATACATCAGGGACACTTTTTTGCAAAATTTTATTTTTTTGGGGTTATATTAACAAGTAGGACATAACTGTATCATAAGGTACAGAGTATTGAAAACATCAACACAATGACAACAAATAAATTGTTCAAAGGAGAACATGGAAACAAATGACATGTACACAGTGTTCAAAGACGCAGAACACAGGAGTGATCCCCATGGTTTTACAAGATCATAGAAAGCAAACAACTCTTAGGCCCCGTACACACGGCCGAGGTTCTCGCTGAAAATCAGCGAGAACCTCGCTGGAATGCACATTCCAGCGAGGACCTCGGCCGTGTGTACGGTCTCAGCGAGCTTCCCGTCGGGAAGCTCGTCGAGCCGAAAAAGAGAGCACGCTCTCTATTCCTCGACGGCCCGCCTGGGAGAATGGCTGGTTGCGCCGCTTCGGCCGAAGGGCGGGCGGTCGCCGAATTCGACGGCTGGGAGAGAACCTCGACGGGCGGAACGATGTGTTCTGCCCGTCGAGGTTCTCTGCCGTGTGTACGGCGCCTTAGGTATACATTGGAAGTATAAACAGGGAATATAAAAAAAAAAAAACATAGACTAAGGTCTATATCGCGAGTGATCCCAAGGTTCCCAGACTTTATCAAATTGTGGTATGGAATCGTGAACAGAGGCTGTTAAATATTCCATCCTCCGAATTTCAGCAACCAGGTGAAGAAATCTGGGCCACAGAGGTGAAGCACCAGACAACCAACACAATGGTATGAGCATTTTGGCAGCCAGTAAAATATAGGCGGCTAAGTGGTTAGCATTTTTGGTTAGACCTGGGAATGGAAGGCCCAAAAGAAAATTCAAGGGATCAAACGGAAGGGACACATCTATCACCTCCTGTGTCGGCAGCCTCACCTCTTGCCAAAAGGGTTGGACCAAGGAACATTTCCAGGAGATATGAAACAAAGAACCAGTATAATTTCCACATACACCAGGGACAATTAAAGGAGACTTTGATGCCAAAGTAAAGATTCATATCAGCAGAGACTGAGACGTCAGGAGCCACCAGGCGATTGAAAGACACACTCATACGCTGTTACCTTACAGCGGTAAGGTAAGGGGACATCTATACCCTAAGTTACACGGAGAACCAGCAACCACCTATCGGTAGCTCTCCATACCAGTGATTGACTACTAGCACCTTCACCCTGATCACTGTGCACACACAGCCAGTGGCGGACTAAGCAGGGGGCGGGGGGCGTACCGCCCCGGGTGCCACACACTGGGGTTGTCAGGCCGACGCCCCCCCTCTGCGACTGAGGCATGGCGTGGTGACAGCATGGCAGCGCCAGCGGCAGACTATGTAAGGTAACCGTAACACACAGACACACATCCTGGCTATTCAGAGGGGGGTGTGCAAACCGTACCCGAGTGATACCCGGGACACGGCCGCAATGATCCCCTTCTCCTTGGCAGTGCAGCACCACGGCTCTAATACTATCGGCTGTGACTGTCTGACAGTCACACAGCCGAGCAGCGTGAAGCTGCGGCTGCCTCCCCGTTCTCCATACAAGTGCTCTGTGTGTAACACACGGAGCGCTGATCATCATTACATCAGCAGCATTATGGGTCGGAAGGCAAGGGGGGTGTCTGCACTATTGTAAGGGGGGTGTTCTATATATGAGGGGAGGTCTGTATATGAGGGGGTTCTGTAAAAGAGGGGGGTATTCTGTATATGAGGAGGGGGTTCTGTATTGTGGGGGGGGTGTGTTCTGTATGAGGGGGGTTCTGTATAGTAGGGTAGGGGGTGGTATCTGTATAGGGGGGTTCTGTATATGGGGAGGGGGTTCTGTATTGTAGAGGGGGGTGTTGTATTGTAGGGGGGTCTGAACTGTAGGGGGGTTCTGTATATGGGGGGTTCTGTATTGTGGGGGGTTCTGTATTGTAGGGGGGTGTTCTGTATTGTAGGGGGGTGGTATCTGTATGGGGGGGGTTCTGTATATGAGGGGGGTTCTGTATTGTAGGGGGGGTTTCTATATTGTAGGGGGGTGGTATCTGTATGTGGGGGTTAGGTATATGAGGGGGGTTCTGTATTGTAGGGGTCTGAACTGTGTAGGGGTGGGTCTGTATTGTAGGGGGGGTTCTGTATTGTAGGGGGGTGGTATCTGTATTGGGGGGGGTTCTGTATATGAGGGGGTTCTGTATTGTGGGGGGTTCTGCATTGTAGGGGGGGTGTTCTGTATTGTAGGGGGTCTGAACTGTAGGGGGTATGAACTGTAGGGGTGGGTCTGTATTGTAGGGGGGGGGGGGTTCTGTATTGTAGGGGGGTCTGAACTGAAGGAGTGGGTCTGTATTGTAGGGGGGGGGTTCTGTATTGTTGTTGGGTCTGTATTGTAGGGGGGTGTTCTGTATTGTAGTGGGTTTGCACTGTAGTGGTGGGTCTGTATTGTAGGCAGGGGACTGCACTGTCCAGAGGTGCAGTCTAATGTAAAGGGGTCCAGTGATGCAGGGTGCTGTGTAATGTAAAGGAGGCCAGTGATGCAGGGTGCTGTGTAATGTAAAAGGGGTCCAGAGGTGCAGGGTACTGTGTAATGTAAAAGGGGTCCAGTAATGCAGGGTGTTGTGTAATGTAAAGGGGACTAGTGATGCAGTGTGCTGTGTAACGTAAAAGGGGTCCAGAGGTGCAGGGTGCTGTGTAATGTAAAAGGGGTCCAGTGATGCAGGGTGCTGTATAATGTAAAGGGGTCCAGAGGTGCAGTCTAATGTAAAGGGGTACTGTGTAATGTAAAGGGGGTCCACAAGTGCAGGGTACTGTGTAATGTAAAGGGGTTGCAGGGTGCTGTGTAATGTAAAGGGGGTCCAGAGGTGCAGGGGGCTGTGTAATATAAAGGTGCAGTTGTGAGGAGGGGTACACAGTAGTGACAAATAGATATTGAAGGATGCAGGGGACGCAGTGAGGTGTTTTTACATTTTACCGTGGGGGGGTGCCATATACAGTATAGGATCTGCCCCGGGTGCCAAATGCTCTAGGTACGCCCCTGCACACAGCCATCCATCCAGCTTGCACCTTATGGATGTTATCTGCACTGCATTTTTTTGACATTTTTTATTTTTTTTTGTTTATTTTTTTTATTTCATTTTATGGAGTTTTAGTGTGAATATATTTATTTATGGTTGCACTTGTCACATGATGATGCTATTTTAAAGATTTTATGAGTTTATTCTCACATCTATTTTGTGGTACACTTTTCACAGTATTTAGACACATTATCAGTCCATTGTTTATACTGTTGCAGCTGATTATTTATATTTTATTGTTGCTATTTTGACCATTCATTTATTGCCTTTCAAGTGTACCTGTCACGTGAGCACATTTGCACTTTATCACCTATTTATGCACTACTTCTACATTTACAGTTACAGCTATTGTTTTCCTTTTGGAATAAGAGTCGGTTCACACACAGGCGGCACGACTTTGGGGGCGACTCGGCAAGGCGATCTCAAGTCGACTTGAGAGGCAACTTGCAAAATTACTTCTGTATTGCAGTCAATGCAAGTCGCCCAAAGTCGTACAGGAACCATTTTCTAAGTCGGACCTTGTGCTTTTGAAAAACAACAGACTTACTGGCTGGGTCACCAGGTGAAAATAAAAGAAAGAAAGCCTAGGGAAATAAAACAAATGCAGCCGACAGGTCTAAAATCCGACAAGAAAACAGTGGTTGTTTTCCGACGGAATCTTGGCTCAAACTTGTCTTGTATACACACAGTCACAACAAATTCCGACCGTCAAGAATGCGTGACGTACAACACTGCAGCGAGCCGAGATAAATTAAGTTCAATGATTCTGAGCATGCGTTGTATTGATTCAGAGCATGCATGTTTTTTTGGCGCGTCATACAGACGATCGGAATTTCCTCTAAGAGCTTTTCTTGTCGGAAAATTTGAGAACCAGCTCTCAGAAATTTTGACACAAAAATTATGATGGAGCCTACACACGGTCGGAATTTCCAACCAAAAGCTCACATCGGACTTTTTCTTGTTGGAATTTCTGATCGTGTGTAAGCGGCATTAAAATTGGTAAGCTGCAATATAACAAATATTTGCTTTTGTATGTAATACTGCTTTAAACATTAGATGCCTAATTAAAGAACACAAGAATGTAATTTGGAAGCCTCCAGTTAGTGACTAAAAGATTACTAAGGGGGCTCTTGGTGCTTTTGGAATACTAATTTTGCTTAGTGGACAGTTTCCTGTGAATGCTAAGCACTAACTAAGAGCTATCAGAGGAGCAGTGACTGTCTGCATTGCAGTGGTTTGAAAAGAGATAGCGGAATGTTAAGATCAGGTTTACTTTGAGATCATTCATTGAATATGGCTGTAACCCACCGGTCCCTGTTCAACCCAGTGTAACCCATTGGCCTTGATGCATGATACTGCTGTATTAGACACCCAATGATAAAAATATCATTAGAAGTTTTAATAACACATGACTTATGTTGATTGATGTTTTCAACAACGAAAACATTTTTAAGGGGAGTTTTCATGGGCTGGTAAGGTATGACATTCCTCCCTTACGGTTTTACCACTGCATTCAAAAAACATTCCTTGATGTGAAAAGGGCTCCTTTTGGTTGTTATGCCACGTACACACGACTGTTTTTCATGACGTGAAAAAATGCTATTTTTTAAAATGGTCATTAACCACTTCAATACCGGGCTTTTATACACACCTCCATACCGGGCCTGTAACAGAATGGCCCGTGACACCCAGAGACTTTTGAGGGATGCGGGGTGCTCCTGTGCCGACGTCACCAATGACTCTTATGTCTAGGGTCACCCTATGTCCAATAGGGGCATAGGGTGACTGAGAAATGATATCATAAATTACATGAGATGGGACATTACTGATAATTCAGGTATTGCAGGATATCTTGAGATATTACAAGTTGTTGGTTAATGTTGACCAACACCAGGTCAATAGACTCTTAAGATATTCCATTGTCCATTGTGTAAGGCTGTTGAGATGCTTATCAGGTCTGCAAAGGTAAATGTTTCATTCAATGTGGGGACACACGCTTTTAAATGTGTTAATTCAGGTCTGCTCCTAAGACCTTTCCTTCGTGTAATGCTAATGACGCTGTTAAGATGTGGAATGGAACTTGTCAAGCTGTATGCGGAGACAGAACGTCTGTCTAAAATGTGGAATGTGACTTCTCAGGTGTAGTAATTAGGTCATGTTAAAAATGTCAGCCCGGTGCCGAAATGTCTGGATACTGATTAGTAATTAGCCCATCTGAAGGTGTATTGAAGGTGTGTGTGATGAGGGGGGTGGAGAGTTTCTTTGTTCCTTTCATGCTTGAACTGTATAAAAAGCTGAGAGTGTACCATTAAAGCGTTCATTCATCTGAAACCAGAGAGAACGGAGCGTGTCTCGTCTTAATTCTGGGGGAATGGATCTTGTCTGCTGGTTTGTCGGGGTGTCGTATAAGCTGTAAACGGTGGTGACCGTTACAGGGCCTATTCTGGCACTTCTCTCCTACAGGTACAAATCATCATTCTTTTGCTAGAAAATTACGCAGAACCCCCCAACATTATATATGTTTTTCTTAGCAGACACCCTAGGGAATAAAACGACGGTCATTGCAACATTTTAACTTGCATGGTATTTGCGCAATAATTTTTCAAACGCCTTTTTTGGGAAAAAAATTGTTTCATGAATTAAAAAAATAACAAAATTAGTAAAGTTAGCCCAATTTTTTTGTAAAATATGAAAGATGATGTTACACCAAGTAAATAGATACCTAACATGTCACGCTTTAAAATTGCGCACACTCATGGAATGGCGCCAAACTTCGGTACTTAAAAATCTCCATAGGCAATGCTTTACATTTTTTTACAGGTTACCAGTTTAGATTTACAGAGGAGATCTAGTGCTAGAATTGTTGCTGGCACTCTAATGCACGCGGCAATACCTAACATATGTGGTTTAAACGGCGTTTACATATGTCGGCGGGACTTACGTTTGCGTTCGCTTCAGCGCGCGAGCTACCGGGGACAGGTATTTTATTTATTTATTTATTTATTTTACACTTTTTTTTAATCACTGTTATTCCTATTACAAGGAATGTAAACATCCCTTGTAATAGGAAATGTGTGTGACAGGTCCTCTTTATGGAGAGATGTGGGGTCAATAAAAGCTTGCATCTCTCCTCCAGGCTGGAAAGCATGAGATTGGTGAAAAAAAATCACTGATCTCATGATCAGTGTTGCTCACTAGCCGCAATCGCGGCTTTGTTTACTTACGGGTACCGCTATGATCCCTCTTATGGTGTGCAGGATCGCCGGCTGAAGACATGGATATCTGAATGATGCCTCTAGCTGCAGGCTTCATTTAGATATCCTCCCGCAAAGCCCAGGACGTCATATGACGTCCACCCAGGATGGAAGATCCCATCTGTGGACGTCATATGACGAAGTGGTTAAAAACGATCGTGTGTAAGCTCCAGAGCATTTTTTTTTACGTGAAAAATGGACATTCAAAATTTAGAACATGCTCTAAATTTTCGCATTGTTTTTCACGTTGTACGTGTGAAGGCTTTAACGACGTGAAAAAACGTGCATGCTCAGAAGCAAGTTATGAGACGGGAGCACTCGTTCTGGTAAAACTAACATTCGTAATGGAGATAGCACATTCGTTGCACTGTAACAGACTGAAAAGCACGAAGACTGAAAAGCGTGAATCGTCTCTCACCAAACTTTTACTAACACAAAATCGGCAAAAGCAGCCTAAAGGGAGACGCCATCTGAATGGTACTTCCCCTTTTTTCACGATCGTGTGTATGCAGGGCAGGGGGTTGGAGACCTCTGAGTTAGGGGATGGGAACGTTCAATAAGGTCCCCATAGACACAAAGCTGGGGGGCCTACTCATCCAAAGAAATTTCTGAGGCTAAGAAAGGGTATCTCACCCAGTGACCAGTCTGGGGAGTGCATTTTGCAAATGTCTGCCTGTTGGTCAGAGTCACCTGTGCCCGTGCACGCAGGTGCACCTCTCACAAGCTCATCAATGCCATCAATGCCAGGGAACAGGTGGAGACTGCGGTCATGTGAAAAATCTAACATTAAAGGGGTTGTAAACCTTCATGTTATTTCACCTTAATGCATCCTATGCACCCGCAACGTACCCATACAGGGTTTCGCCCAGGAGAGCCATTCTTCCGACGTATATCAGTGTGAGCCGGTTGGCAATCGGTTAACCAATCATTTATTTGTATAATTCTCCTTTAAGGGGTGCATGTCAGGGGCTGTGTCCTTTGCCTACTTTTGCATCTCAGAAAGTTGGGAGGTATGTAATTTCGCTGGCTGTTAACCCATTGGTGCATTATTGCTAAGGCTTGATTATCCTAGGTCATTGTCTATGGTGTCCCAGTGCTGTCCATTCCCTAAATGTGCCTGGCTTCTGCTGCACTACAGAGCAGGGGCGGATCCAGAGTCTAGTTTCGGGAGGGGCACTACCAGAAAATATTTTTTGGGGGGGCAATTTATCAGGGAAATGGCTGGTGTTAGCGCTTCAATGATCACGGCACCACGGTTGTTATGGTGTCAGGATGATTGAAGAGCATTATTTATATTATTACATTGTAATATAAAAGGAAATGGTTCAACTTACCATAAAGTAGAATCAGTGGGAGCCCCGAGTGTGTCATTTGCTATGTCACCTGCCACCAGATGCAGCTTGTCACTTGCCACGTCACCTGCCACATGTTGCGGATTGTCACTTGCCACGCCACCTGCCACAAGTTGCGGAATCTTACTTGCTAAGGTGGTGTTTTGCTTGTCAGAGTCAGGCAGCAGAGAGATGATGTAATCTGCAGGGATGCAAGGCGGGCACAGGGCAGTGAGAGATGCTCTCTGGGGCAGTGAAAGATCTCTCTGCTCCCCCTAGCCGCCGGCTTGTTGATTGGCCAATCACCCTCACACCACAGAGCCGACCAGCTGACCGCCCACTCTCTGACTATCACTTGCCGCAGAGCCGCCTGCTCAGACTCACCGGCGCCCGCAAATTCTGCAACTACCACCTGCGAATTCCGCAACTAAAACAAATTTCTCAGGGGTGGCAATTGACCTGTGCACCCCCCCCCCTGGATCTGCTACAGAGGGAGAGGAACCTGGGATAAATCAGCGGCCCTTGCAGGGGTAGCGCTAACTAAAGATTACAAATAATATCCCAAGATGGGCCCTCACAGAGAACTCAATTTATTATTTATGATACAATAGACCATCACTGTAACTTCTCTGAGGCTTTTATTTAATTAGATGTCCAGGACTCACTGCTATGGGTCTAATTAGCTAAACAAACTGAGTGAAGGCAATGCACAGGAATGATGCTTGGTTTTTCCCAGGGAATTTTTAATTACATAATTTTTATTGTAAACTAATTGAATCTTTATGGAAATGTACTTTTCTTGTCTGCATGCAAAATTCCTTTGTGCGTGTGAGGCTTATTTTTGTGCACATAGCCCCTTCTAATATATAAAAGGAATACAAATACAAATACTAGATGCTTGGAGCTGCAATTAACACAGGAAGTCAAATTGATGATATATGTTTTATATGGGTGACAAAGCCATTGCTTCTGCCTGGGCCAGGGCTGTATTTGATGTAAGGCATGTATATGCCAGTACATAGTGTTGTATGCTGAGGGCAAAGCTTAAAACATTTTTTTTTTCAAAATTCTTTATTTATACAATACAACGGGCAGTCCCGCATGGGTCACAACAAAAGTACCACAAAAATCCTCCTGCGCTCTGGTGTATCGCCAAACTGGGTGTATCAGTATGGTATAAAGGCAAAGTCTTAAGTCTTGCAGCCCTCCACAGAACAAAAGGGTGTTCATATGGCTAAAATGAAAAAAAGAAAAGAAAGGAGGGCGCACCGACCTTGTGCATTACCACTTATACATTTTAATATACACAAAATAAAAAGCAATGGTCCTACTTACAAACATTCAGTAGTAAGCGCATTAAAAACAGCTGAACCTGGACCTCACGGCACCTGCCAGTCAGACCCTAAACACCAATGTGGCTGACGCGTTTCTGGGGCGTACCCCCTTCTTCAAAGCCTAGGTGGTCTGCAATAGCTCTCTCTTCCTGCAAACCATCCCTTTATAGGTGCATGTGTGCATACAGGCGCAGCCATTCGTCACTAGCTGACTGGTCCCGCCTTTCTTACGGGACTCCGCCCACCCCATTAGTCACCCAAATGGGCTCCATCTGTGTGGAGGGGCAAGTTGATCTAGGTGCCCATCCTATACGATGGGGTACACAGCAAGTGACACAAGACTGGCAATGCAGCAGTGCAATGGGATCACCAAACTATCTATTGCAATATGTCTACTGGCAGCTCTACTAAAGCCTGGCCTACTCGCCAGGTCCTACCACAGGGCCTTTAATGCAACAGTAGGCCGAGGGGTACAACATGAAGGTACCCACCTGGTGAATCTTGTGCCCAAGGAGACAGCCACTTATACCTCCGGTTGCCACCGCTCCACCGTCGGCGCCCTGGTTTAGCTGGAACGCACGCCATTCACAGTCAGGAAGTGCGGGGCCTTCTGCGTTCCATCCCGCACTTCCGGTTTCGCCGTACTCGCGCATGCGCGCGGGCATACGCGCGCACGCAGATATGCGCGCGCACGCAGATATGCGCGCGCACACAGATATGCGCGCGCATAGCATGTGGATTGCGTTCCACGATCACAGGAAGTGCGGGTGTTTGCGTTCCACCCGCTACTTCCGGTTTGGTGCCAGCCAGTGAACGGGCTCCCATAGCTCTAGATGGCAGTGCAGGGTGCAGGAACTAGCCTCCCACATTAAAATGATGAAGTGTAGCCCAAAAGAAACCCCTTGCACCATATATGCACACATATCCCCACAAAAGGATAATGGCAGCCGTGCCAGAGTGGGCATATCTAGTGGGAGACGGGCGCAAGTCCGTCTCCTAATCCCACTAGACATCCCTCTTAAAGGAGTATAAGACTTAATAAAAAGCGATATATTTACACGCATATATAATGAATAAAATAATACATAGTAAATACAGGCAAATATATTAAAAACATATATAACGTACTAAAAGCACACTATATAAACTGCACATTTTTTTAGGATACATATAAGAAGCATTCGTGGTCTAATCTGTGTGATCAGGCTATCCTGGAGTATAATACACTAGTAATAATATTACCGGTACTATCTACATACGAGTTTGAATAAGTATATAAATATAAATATGTAGGGAATGCAAAAAGGCCCAAACGTAGGAATGTGCCCAATATTAGCATATATATCGCTACGTAGGGGCCAGTATCTGTGTACCAATAGCACTTAGTGACAGCCCTCCTTGCACGGAACCCCTGGGACTGGTCCCATGGGAATAGAGAGAGAGAGAAATATATCGTTTTTAGGACCACCTCATTTGGTTATATCATATAGTTACAGTCTACTTGTACAGTATATATAAAAAGAAAACCCTATACTAAAAAAAAGCGACAATGTCGTCCACTAGATTAGAATAAATTAATAGATATTCACTCTAATAAAAGCTCCCTATCTATAGCAAGAATAAAAACAGAACTTCTCAGGATAGAACATTTTATCCCCCCCTCCCAGCTCTCCAGAACATCAGCTCAAAACCGTACTACAGATGGGTGGACCTCCACTAACTATACCAGTGCCAACCCGGCTCAATTGAACTCTATTAAATTGTGTTATGTTATATTATGTAGCTCAATCTCTTCGTTGAGACCTTGCGGAGCCAAGGTTTTTAAAGTGAAGATCCAATAGGCCTCCCTTCTGCATAGGATCTGAAACTTTTTACCACTGTCAAGGTCACTAGGCATAGCTTCTATGCCAAACACTTTGAGCCCGTCTATGCTGCTGTCATGGAACTCTTTAAAGTGTCTCGGCACCGAACACTTATCTTTCTCTGTTGTAATGTTACTTCTATGTTCGGTCATCCTGATTCTCATCTGTCGGGAAGTACGTCCGATATATAGTAGCCCACATGGGCAAATCAGGCCATACACAACATAGGAAGTACCACAATTGATAAATTGTTTGATCCTATGCTTTGTTCCATCGGCTCCTACTACCTCCTTTTTTCTATGACACATATGCGCACAGTTGCCACAATTCCCCCCTCCACACTTGTAGCTGCCCTTTTGATCGAATATACTTGTCCAAATCTTATTTAGCCCTTTATCTTTGCTTTTCTTTACTCTACTTGGAGCAATAATGCTCCTCAGGTCTTTGGGTCTCCTAAAGATTAGATTGGGGTGGGGCGGTAAGCATTTATTTAGCACGTGCTGTGCGCATATGTGTCATAGAAAAAAGGAGGTAGTAGGAGCCGATGGAACAAAGCATAGGATCAAACAATTTATCAATTGTGGTACTTCCTATGTTGTGTATGGCCTGATTTGCCCATGTGGGCTACTATATATCGGACGTACTTCCCGACAGATGAGAATCAGGATGACCGAACATAGAAGTAACATTACAACAGAGAAAGATAAGTGTTCGGTGCCGAGACACTTTAAAGAGTTCCATGACAGCAGCATAGACGGGCTCAAAGTGTTTGGCATAGAAGCTATGCCTAGTGACCTTGACAGTGGTAAAAAGTTTCAGATCCTATGCAGAAGGGAGGCCTATTGGATCTTCACTTTAAAAACCTTGGCTCCGCAAGGTCTCAACGAAGAGATTGAGCTACATAATATAACATAACACAATTTAATAGAGTTCAATTGAGCCGGGTTGGCACTGGTATAGTTAGTGGAGGTCCACCCATCTGTAGTACGGTTTTGAGCTGATGTTCTGGAGAGCTGGGAGGGGGGGATAAAATGTTCTATCCTGAGAAGTTCTGTTTTTATTCTTGCTATAGATAGGGAGCTTTTATTAGAGTGAATATCTATTAATTTATTCTAATCTAGTGGACGACATTGTCGCCTTTTTTTTAGTATAGGGTTTTCTTTTTATATATACTGTACAAGTAGACTGTAACTATATGATATAACCAAATGAGGTGGTCCTAAAAACGATATATTTCTCTCTCTCTCTATTCCCACGGGACCAGTCCCAGGGGTTCCGTGCAAGGAGGGCTGTCACTAAGTGCTATTGGTACACAGATACTGGCCCCTACGTAGCGATATATATGCTAATATTGGGCACATTCCTACGTTTGGGCCTTTTTGCATTCCCTACATATTTATATTTATATACTTATTCAAACTCGTATGTAGATAGTACCGGTAATATTATTACTAGTGTATTATACTCCAGGATAGCCTGATCACACAGATTAGACCACGAATGCTTCTTATATGTATCCTAAAAAAATGTGCAGTTTATATAGTGTGCTTTTAGTACGTTATATATGTTTTTAATATATTTGCCTGTATTTACTATGTATTATTTTATTCATTATATATGCGTGTAAATATATCGCTTTTTATTAAGTCTTATACTCCTTTAAGAGGGATGTCTAGTGGGATTAGGAGACGGACTTGCGCCCGTCTCCCACTAGATATGCCCACTCTGGCACGGCTGCCATTATCCTTTTGTGGGGATATGTGTGCATATATGGTGCAAGGGGTTTCTTTTGGGCTACACTTCATCATTTTAATGTGGGAGGCTAGTTCCTGCACCCTGCACTGCCATCTAGAGCTATGGGAGCCCGTTCACTGGCTGGCACCAAACCGGAAGTAGCGGGTGGAACGCAAACACCCGCACTTCCTGTGATCGTGGAACGCAATCCACATGCTATGCGCGCGCATATCTGTGTGCGCGCGCATATCTGCGTGCGCGCGTATGCCCGCGCGCATGCGCGAGTACGGCGAAACCGGAAGTGCGGGATGGAACGCAGAAGGCCCCGCACTTCCTGACTGTGAATGGCGTGCGTTCCAGCTAAACCAGGGCGCGGACGGTGGAGCGGTGGCAACCGGAGGTATAAGTGGCTGTCTCCTTGGGCACAAGATTCACCAGGTGGGTACCTTCATGTTGTACCCCTCGGCCTACTGTTGCATTAAAGGCCCTGTGGTAGGACCTGGCGAGTAGGCCAGGCTTTAGTAGAGCTGCCAGTAGACATATTGCAATAGATAGTTTGGTGATCCCATTGCACTGCTGCATTGCCAGTCTTGTGTCACTTGCTGTGTACCCCATCGTATAGGATGGGCACCTAGATCAACTTGCCCCTCCACACAGATGGAGCCCATTTGGGTGACTAATGGGGTGGGCGGAGTCCCGTAAGAAAGGCGGGACCAGTCAGCTAGTGATGAATGGCTGCGCCTGTATGCACACATGCACCTATAAAGGGATGGTTTGCAGGAAGAGAGAGCTATTGCAGACCACCTAGGCTTTGAAGAAGGGGGTACGCCCCAGAAACGCGTCAGCCACATTGGTGTTTAGGGTCTGACTGGCAGGTGCCGTGAGGTCCAGGTTCAGCTGTTTTTAATGCGCTTACTACTGAATGTTTGTAAGTAGGACCATTGCTTTTTATTTTGTGTATATTAAAATGTATAAGTGGTAATGCACAAGGTCGGTGCGCCCTCCTTTCTTTTCTTTTTTTCACAACAAAAGTACAACATACAGTGATAAGCTCAAACCTGTGAGCAAGGTGCATGGCAGTTATACAGTTATACTCAATCGAGTCGCACAGTCAGGACCCGCGGGGACGCCCATATTTTCCTGTTTCCTAAGAGATAGCAAGCAGAAGTAGAAAGGGAACTAGTGGACAGCAACAGTTCCCGAGGGAAAGTTCGGGAGTAGGAGTAGAGAAGGGGGGGGTGACATCCTGTGGGGATAGTCCCCCTAGGAGGTTAAAAGTAGGGGGAGAGGAAGGAAATGGAAGAGTATCGGGAAGGGTAGGGGGGGGGGAGGACTCGCGAGCATGGACACCCATATCTGGTCTTACATGTCCTGCGGGCCAATCTGTAATGGGTCTGAATCGTCACATCTGTTTTATCTAAGTTGGATAGACGGTCAGCTTTAGTTAGGTCTAGGGCGGGTCTCTGAGGGACTGTCCCTCTTCTGAGTATTTGTGTGCGTTCCACAGCTGCCATGTATTTTTGTAAGCTTCCTGTCTGTCTTGGTTTGTAAGAGTCAGTTCTTCCAGTCTCCCAACATCATCCACCTTCCGCAGCCACATTGCCACGGTCGGGGGATCGGGGGATTTCCAACACAGCGGAATGCATGCTTTGGCAGCGTCAAAAAGGTGACGAAGGATTGACTTTTTGTACACCCGGGTTGGGATGTCGTTAGCATGTAGTAGGTAGAAGGCTGGGTCTTCAGGTAGTTGTCGTTCTGTATACTTCTGGGAGATCTTCTTGACCTCCGACCAGAAGGGTTTTAGTTTTGCACAGGACCAAAAGATATGGAGTAATGTCCCTGTCTCTTTCTGGCAGCGCCAGCATAATTCTGACGTCGTCCGAAATATCTTACTGATGAGAGCTGGCGTGCGATACCAGCGCGTCATGATTTTATAATTAGTTTCCTGAACTTTTGTTCAGATGGAGGATTTGTGTGCGAAGGTCAGTATGTGTTGTTTTTGTCCTGTTGAGAATGAACAGCGTAGTTCTTGTTCCCAATTAACTATGCATGGAATTTGGTAGTCGTCTGGTGGCGTCATAAGTGTGTTATACAGGATGGATAGGGCATGTGGTAGAGCTTCTGTGCCCGAGCATAATTCTTCTAAGGGCGTCAGAGTTTGCGCTCCCGTCGCGGGGGGTGACAAGGTACAAAGAAAATGATGAAGCTGGTTTGCTGTCAGGAAGTCCAAACCGTAGTTTCCGTTTGGGTCTGTCAGTTCTGCTAAAGTCCTCCAGCGGCCGGCCACGCTAAAGTGGGAGGCGCGAAATGTACCTGAGTCTCTCAGTGCTTGAAATCTCCCGTCTTGTAGTCCTGGTTTGAATTGTGGGTTGCCCAGCACCGGATGCAAGGGTGAGACACCCTGCGTCGGTCTTGGTCGGGGGAGTAGCTTAGCACACACTTTAATCGTAGTGCCTATCAGTGGGTGGTCTCGTACCAGTTTGGGTAGTGCCGCGAGGCACCACGGGGCTGTTTGCAATGGAATCTCGCTCTGGGCTTGTTCTAAATGGGGCTATAGTTTTGTATCTTTGTGTCGGCACCAGTCAACGAGGCGGTTTAGGTGTGCAGCGTGGTAGTACCCCCGTATATCAGGCATGGCCATCCCACCGTATATTTTGGGCATGGCCAGTACTGATCTGCGTATCCGGGGATGTTTCCCGGCCCACAGGAAGGACTTGAATATGTTCTGGACTTGTTTGAAAAAGTCTGCTGGTACGTGTATGGGGAGGGCTTGTAGGAGGTACGTAAACTTCGGCAGTATAGACATTTTTAGTATGTTGCACCTCCCGAACCAGTAATAGAGACCTGTGGTCCATTGGTCTAGTCGTTTCTGAACTGCTTTTAGAAGTGGCGGGAAGTTCAGCCGAAAAGTCTGGGCAAGGGTCGGGGGGACGTGTGTGCCGAGGTAATGTAGGGCCGTGTCGGTCCACTGCAGCCTAGTGCTATCGCGTAGTTGTTTTAAGCACGGATCCGAGATCCCCACCCCCATCGCTACTGATTTGCTCATGTTAATCTTAAGGTTGGAGATCCGTCCATATGTCTCGAATTCTCGTAGGAGATTGGGAAGTGATATCATTGGGTCCACTAAAGAGAAGAGCAGGTCATCCGCGTAAGCGGATACCTTGTATTCTCCTCTTCCTATCTTAACTCCGGAGATGTCCGGGTTTTTCCTAACTTGGCGTAGGAAGGGTTCAAGCTTGAGCACGAATAGTAAGGGTGACAGGGGGCAGCCCTGTCGTGTTCCATTGCCTATCTGGAATGGCCCGGACAACACCCCATTGGTCCTGACCCTAGCAGACGGGTCGGTATATGTTGCCCTTATCTAGTTGAGCATTTTACTGCCCAGTTCTATATGTGACAACGTTTGGAACATGAACTGCCAATTGACGCGGTCGAACGCTTTTTCGGCATCGGTGCTTACAAAGACACAAGGCGTCTTTGCGGTGTTCACTTTGTGGACCAGGTTCAGGACCTTGGCGGTGTTGTCCCTAGCTTCTCGGGTGGGGACAAAACCCACCTGGTCAAGGTGGATCAGGTTCGGGAGGTGGCTTTGGATCTTGCTCGCTAGGATTTTGGTAAGAAGCTTAAGATCTACATTTAGCAACGAGATAGGGCGGTAACTACCGCATTGGCTTGGGTCTTTCCCCTCTTTAGGGATGACCGCTATTTGGGCTTGCAGTGTGGAGACATGAAGCTTCCCGCCAGTTCCGAGCGTGTTAAACAATGAGACCATCTGCGGACCCAAGGTTTGGAGGAACGTCTTGTAATAAATCACAGTCAGTCCATCCGGCCCCGGTGCCTTGCCCGGTTTAGTAGCGCTCAGGGCCGACTGTAACTCACTTAGAGTAATAGGTTCCTCCAGCAGGTTACTGGCGTCTGTGGGTAGCGTCGGCATGTCCGATGAGGACAGATAGTCACGCATCACGGGTGCATCAGTGTCTCGGAGTTTCGGGGGTAGGTTATATAAGGCATCATAATAATCTCTAAATTCTTCTGAGATAGATTGTGGCGTATGTATTTTCCGGCCCTCCCGATTAACTACGTGTGGGATGTAGGACGCACTATTCTGCGAACGCAAGGATCGTGCCAGCATTCTCCCGCATTTGTTCCCCGCCTCGTAGACTTTATGTCTGCAAATTTAAAGCGCTGCCTTAGCCTTGTAAGTTAGAACATCTGTGATCTGTCTCCGCACGGTGTCTAGCTCCGATCCCCGCTGTCTCGTGGGGGTTTGTTTATGCTGTGTCTCTAGTATTTGTAATTTGGACAACAGGGTAGTTAGTCGTTCCGTCCTTAGTTTCTTTTTCCTAGCTCCATGTTTAATAAGGACGCCGCGCACGACAGCCTTATGGGCCTCCCACACCACTTCTGGTTTGCTGTCAGGGGTGGTGTTGTCTGTAAAATAGTGTGTCATTTCTTTCATTACGTCTGCTAATATTTCAGGGTCCTGTAGTAAGGACTCATTTAGTCGCCAGGGGTGTTTCCTTTCGGAGCAGAGTTCCGTTAGGGCGTAGATTAACGTGACTGGGGCATGGTCCGACCATGTGATTGGGCCTATGGTGACCCCCCTAACTGCACTCAGATTTCTATGTAACACCAGAAAGTAATCTATTCGGGAGTACGCCTGGTGGGGTCTAGAAAAAAAGGTAAAATCTTTTTCACCTGGGTGAAATAGTCGCCATGCGTCCACCAGTTGAGACTGGTGAAGTGCCGCTTGTACTCTACCGCGGGCTTTAGCAGTCAATGAGGACAGACCCGAGGACGTGTCTTCCTGTGGTGAGAGGGGCATATTAAGGTCACCTCCTATAATCAAGTATCCGGTGGTAAATCGTGTCAGTGTTTTTAGTTGCTTGGATTGGAAATCGTCTTGGTGTTCATTTGGGGCATACAAGCAAGCCAGCGTCACCTCTGTTGCGCCTATCCATCCTTTTACGAACAGAAAACGGCCTCCTGGGTCCCTTCTCACCTCTCCCAGTGTCCAGGGTACTCCGGCTGCAATGAGCACCGACACACCTCTGGATTTCGCCTCCGTATAGGAGGAGTGATTGTAAGGTACCTGTAAAAGGTAGTGTCCTGAAGTGGAACAGGTATGCTGGAGATCCAGGCAAAGCGTCGTCAGGCAGATACGGTTGACAACGGATCAGGCAAATAGTTCACAATCGGATTCCGGAGAAGGGTCAGGCAGGCAAAGGTCATACACGATCTGGCGGTAAAGTACAAAATCAGCAGGCTGTAGAATAATCGGGATATCAGGCAGGAGTTCAATACAATGAAGATCACTGAAGACAAAACACCCAGGAAGTAATCCAAATAAACGGGCGCTGAGTGATGACCTCACTTCCTATTTAAAGGCTGTCCAGAATGAGAATTGTCCACAGCTGGCAGCAGGTGGAGCTAGTGAGTCCGAGGTGTGTGTTGAACACAATAAGGATATTCCCAAGGCCTAGATCTCTTCTGTGGCACATCAGGTAAGGCTATGGTTTAAGACCAGGAAGACCCAGGTTCGAATACACCCCGGGACATGACAGGGCCCCCTCCCCAATGGACCCCTCCGGGGGCCTAGCGGGGTTTAGTGGGGAACAAGGCATGGAAGTCTCGTATAAGAGAAGGGGCATGCAGATCTTTGGCTGGAACCCAGGAGCGGTCTGTGACAGGATATCCCTTCCAATGAACCAGATACCGAAGGCCACGGCCATGTCTTCTGGAATCAAGAATCTTGGAGACTTCAAACTCACTTTGTCCATCAACAAGAACAGGAGGAGGTAGCTGTTGTGATCTGGAGTAGCGGTTGAAAATAGCTTTTTTGAGGAGGGAAACGTGAAACACAGGATGTATCCGGAGAGAGGAAGGTAATTTTAAGCGATAGGAAACTGGCCCAACTCGAGCAATGATCCTGTAAGGACCAATGAATCGAGGGCCCAATTTGGTAGAAGGTTGTTTCAGTCTCACATACTTGGTTGATAGCCAAACTCTGTCCCCCACCACATATGGAGGTATATGGCGTCTTCGTCTGTTGGAAAAAAGTCTGTACTTGCCTGCTGACTTTTGTAGTAATGAACGAATCTTCTTCCAATGTAGTAGAATATTCTTTACCCGCTGATCTGCTGCTGGTACACCAGAACAAGGCTGAAGTAGAGGAAAAGTCTGAGGGTGATAGCCTAGGGCTGCGTAGAATGGTGTGGTATGAAGAGCACTGTGCCAACGGGAATTTAGGGTGAACTCAGCTAAAGGCAAGTACTCAGACCAGTTGGAGTGTAAGGCATTGACATAATGTCGAAGATAGGTTTCTAGGGTCTGGTTCATGCGTTCGGTTTGACCATCAGTTTGAGGGTGATGTGAGGTAGAGAGCGAGAGCGTTACTCCCAGTTTCTTGCAGAACGCTCTCCAGAATCGGGAAACGAACTGGGATCCGCGGTCTGAGACGACATTGGTAGGTATGCCATGATGTTTTACAATATGGGAAAGGAAAAGAGTGGACAGTGCTTTCGCTGTAGGTAATCCCGGGAGCGGCACAAAATGAGACATTTTGGAAAAGCGATCCACTGTGACCCATATAGCAGTCATGCCCTCGGACTTGGGTAAGTCTACAATGAAGTCCATGGTCAAATGGGTCCAAGGCTGGCGAGGTGCCGGAAGTGGATGTAACAGTCCAGCAGGCAATGTGCGGGGTACTTTATTAGCAGCACAAGTTGGGCAGGCAGCCACATAGTCAGTAACATCCTTTTTCATACAAGGCCACCATACATGACGTTGCAAGGCCTTAAGAGTGATGGTGACACCAGGGTGACCGGATAACACGCCATCATGTGCCCAGAGGAGTACAGGTTTTCTGAGACTAGGGGCTACGTACAGGCGACCTGGTGGTATCTTCAAGCCCTGGGGAACACGATTCTGGGATTCTTGTAGCTGTTGGGAAAGAGCCGTGGAGATCTGCGCAACAATTTTGTGAGGTGGGATTATATACTGCTCGCCTGGTTGATCTTCTTCAGAGGTAGCGAACTGTCTGGAAAGAGCATCGGCTTTTTTGTTTCTATGCCCTGGAACATAAGAAAGGACAAAATTAAAACGGGAGAAAAACAGAGCCCATCGAGCCTGACGTGAGTTCAGACGTCTAGCAGTCTGAAGATACAGTAGGTTTTTATGGTCAGTGAGGATAGTAAAAGGCTTGGGAGCCCCTTCCAGAAGGTGTCGCCATTCAGACAATGCCAATTTGATGGCCAGTAGTTCTCGATTCCCAACATCATAATTCATCTCTGCAGGAGAAAACTTTCTAGAGAAAAAAGCTACTGGATGGATTCTACCAGACTTTGGCTGTCTCTGGGAGAGTACGGCACCTGCTCCAACCTCAGAGGCATCAACCTCAACAATGTACTGGAGATCAGGATTTGGATGCTGAAGAATTGGAGCTTTACTGAACGTGTCCTTTAATCGCTGGAAAGCCGATCTTGCTTCTGAAGACCACACCTTGCAATTTGTACCCTTCTTAGTCATGGCAGTAAGGGGTGCCGCAATGGAGGCAAAACTCTTAATGAAGCGTCTGTAATAATTTGCAAACCCTAAAAAGCTTTGGAGTCCTCTTAAAGTGGTTGGTTGGGGCCATTGCAAGACAGCGGAAAGTTTTTGAGGGTCCATTTGGAAACCGTCAGCACTTATGATGTACCCAAGGAAAGGAATACAGCTTTGATGGAAACTGCATTTTTCGATTTTTGCATAAAGATGGTTTTCTCTAAGTCGTTGTAATACCTGTTTCACATGCGAGATGTGCTCTAGATGAGTCTTGGAAAAGATTAAAATGTCGTCCAAGTAGATGATCACAAAGCGGTTGCTGAAATCATGGAAAATGTCATTCATGAAACGTTGAAAGACAGCAGGTGCGTTACACAACCCAAATGGCATGACCAAATATTCAAAGTGTCCATTACGAGTGTTGAATGCTGTCTTCCACTCGTCCCCCTCGTTAATTCGAATCAGGTTATATGCCCCTCGTAGGTCTAGCTTGGAGAAGATGACAGCCCCCTTAAGTACATCAAACAGTTCAAGAATGAGAGGCAAAGGGTAGGAGTCCTTTACGGTGATTTGATTTAACCCCCGATAGTCTATGCATGGTCGAAGGCCCCCATCTTTCTTTTCAACGAAGAAAAAACCTGCTCCTACTGGAGAAGAAGAGGGTCGGATAAAACCTCTTTCCAAGTTGTCTCTTACGTATTCCTCCATAGACTTTTGTTCAGGCAGAGACAAGGGGTAGGTCTTTCCTTTGGGAAGAGGTGCTCCGGGAATCAATTTAATTGTACAGTCAAAAGGACGATGTGGAGGTAACACCTCTGCCTTTTGCTTGCAAAATACATCTGCAAAGTCATGGTATTCACGAGGCAAGGTAGGTGGAATAGTCACAGGAGCCAACATGCAAGCAGAAAGTCTTTTGGGTTGAGACAAACAATTAGGGCGACAGGACGATCCCCAGGAGGTTAGTTCTCCCTTTTCCCAATCAAAAGAAGGGTTGTGAAGTTGCAACCATGGGTAACCAAGGATGATAGGCAGAAGCGGAGAATCAATGAGAGACAAGACAACTTCCTCCTTGTGGAGGAGGCCTACCTGAAGGGTGATTGTCGTAGTCTCGAATTTCACAATGCCATCTCCCAAGGGCTGTCCATTCAGGGTGGTAATATTCAGGGGTCTAGACTTTGGAACAAACGGGATGTTGTTCTTTCTTGCAAAATTGTAGTCCAAGAATATGCCAGCAGCTCCAGAATCCACAAAAGCCTCGCAGAAAACAAGCTTAGAAGGTAAATGGATAGTAGCCGGAACAGTAATCTTGGTTTTGGAGGTTCTACCTGTAAGGTCTAAGCCAGCTCCTCCAACACTGGTTAGACCCTGCCTTTTACTGGACGGGAAGGGCAGACAGATAATAAATGTCCTTTAAGTCCACAGTACAGGCATAGGCCCAATGAACGCCTCCTTTGTTTCTCTGACTCAGTTAGGTGGAGACGGCTCACATCCATGGGTTCCACAGGTGCCTGGGGTTCAACAGAGGTTTCAGGTTCTGGCTGAGGTGGTGCTTGGAAGTTAGGGGCCAAACGGTAAACTGGCTTAGGAAACTTGCGGGTTCTAAGTCTCTCTTGGCACCTTTCATGGTACCGAACATCCAGACGAACACACAGCTCTATGAATTTCTCAAGGTCTTCTGGGAGATCCTTATAGACTAATTCGTCCTTGATGCGATCTGTGAGACCTTTTCGGAAGGCTGCACGTAATGCCCTTGAGTCCCAATTAGTCTCAGCAGCAAGGGTACGGAACTCAATAGCATACTGTGCCACAGATCTGGTGCCTTGTTGTATGTCCAAGAGGGAGTACTCAGCTGCAGATGCTCTATCTGGCTTGTCAAATACAGTCTGGAGAGAAGCCAGAAATTTCTCAGCATCTTGAAGTATAGGATCGTTTCGTTCCAAATAAGGAGAGACCCAGGCCAGGGCCTTCCCCTTTAACAAGGAAATTACAAAAGTCACTTTGGCAGATGAAGTGCTAAAAGTCACAGGGTTGTTGCGGAAATGCAAACGGCAAACATTTAAAAAGCCTCTGCAGTCCTCAGTATCACCACCAAACTTGTCAGGCAAGGGAAGTTTTGGTGGTACAGAAGAGGCGGGTTGGACCGTAGCAGAAGTAGGATCCAGCATCTGGACCGTTGCAGAGGAACCAGGCAAACAAGATTTAAGCATAGTGCAAAGTTCATCTAACTTGGCGTCCAGGGAAGAAAGATGCTGTTCATGCGCTCCGATCAGTTGTCCCTGACGTGTAATCGCCTTAACAATCTCAGCAGGGTACACTGCCATTGTGGCCCGTTTATTATGTAAGGTACCTGTAAAAGGTAGTGTCCTGAAGTGGAACAGGTATGCTGGAGATCCAGGCAAAGCGTCGTCAGGCAGATACGGTTGACAACGGATCAGGCAAATAGTTCACAATCGGATTCCGGAGAAGGGTCAGGCAGGCAAAGGTCATACACGATCTGGCGGTAAAGTACAAAATCAGCAGGCTGTAGAATAATCGGGATATCAGGCAGGAGTTCAATACAATGAAGATCACTGAAGACAAAACACCCAGGAAGTAATCCAAATAAACGGGCGCTGAGTGATGACCTCACTTCCTATTTAAAGGCTGTCCAGAATGAGAATTGTCCACAGCTGGCAGCAGGTGGAGCTAGTGAGTCCGAGGTGTGTGTTGAACACAATAAGGATATTCCCAAGGCCTAGATCTCTTCTGTGGCACATCAGGTAAGGCTATGGTTTAAGACCAGGAAGACCCAGGTTCGAATACACCCCGGGACATGACAGTGATATACCGTGGGGTAATACCTATTTTTCAAAATTGGTAGTTTGTCTTCCCTAAAATGTGTCTCCTGCAGGAGGACAATATCTGCCTTCTGGGCGCGGATGTCGTGAAGCAGCATCCTACGCTTTTCTGGTGTGTTCAGGCCCTTGGCGTTTAGCGAGACTACCGTCAGGGTGTCCATGTCCGCGGGTGGGAAGGGGGAGGGAGGGGGTAAGTTATATAGATAGGGTAGGTTAGTTTACAAGACCGGTCATGTCTCCAGGCAAGGAAACAGGAAAGAGAGTAAGGGGGAAATAAAAGAACAACCAACGCCAGGTGGCATGGTCAAGGAGGTATCTAACTTAGCTCAAACAGCTAGCACGCTCACCATGTTTAAACTGGCGTATGAGCGCAGGCCTATGCGGGTCGGTGGATAGACAAAGCCGGCGGTGTGGGCCCCCAGCCCCATCCATCCCCCCCGGCCAAATCAGTTGCTAAAATGCAGTAACAGTAATGCAATCAATGGTAATACAGTAATGGTTAATGAAAACAGAAAGGAAGAGAAGAAAAAACAGATAAACAAAAATAAATCCCAAAACAGAGGGTGTGAACCTTATATTGAAAACAGCATTAGACAGAACATATCTATCATTGAACTTTACTTCAACCGTTAGAAATCTCAGGGATGTGCAGGTCTTGGAACAGTCAGTGTCCAGCCAGCACACCCGAGTCGCTTCGTGTCCCCATCTCCTCCTGTATAACATTCCCAAACTGCCAGCAGCTCCCTCCCCCTCCAATCAGAGCAGGTTATCTAATCTGGTGTTCCGTCCCCCCCAGTCTACTCCCAGATTCCGGAGCCCAGAGCGTATCTCCTCCTCCTCATCCCCAACACAGTGGCACAATATGTCCTATGTCCCTCTTCCCCGTTCATTCTCCCTCAAAAGGAGCAGATCCCTCTCCCGGGGTGGGAGAAGGTCCTATCCCCCAGGACCGTCTCTCGTTCCACTGCTTCCGGTGTGGGCAACCAGTATAGGACAGTATGTCCTCTGCCCGGCCGGTTGACCAGTGTGATCTGATCTTCGGTCAAAAGGGCAGCAGGTATTATCAGTGATGGCGGGTTATAGCGCAGCAGGTCTGCAACCTAGGGTGCGCCCTAACAGCGCGGGAGCCCAGCAGGTCGCACAGTATTGGTGTCACTGGTGTCTAGGCAACGTCTGGGTTCCCCGTGTCTTGAGGTGTTCATTGAAAAAATAAAAATCCAACCAAGGGGAACCACAAAACAACAACAGAAAAAAAAAGAAAAAAAACAAGGAAAAGGGAAATGAACCCCACTGTCTGAGATAGATGTCGGGGTTAATAACATTATACCGGGTGAGTCGGGGGATGAGGAGTGGCGGCGCCCCCAGAGAGCCCCAAAAACCAGGCCTCGAGGGGGGGGGGGGTCCCCAGTTCAGACATCAGGGAGTTTACCCGGTCAGATAGCCAGGGGGAAAGGTCTTTCCGCGGCGGTGGTGTAGTGTGTAACGAGTTGGCCGCAAATTTCCCCGGCCATTTCCCAGGAACTAGGAAGTTAGGGCGCGCTCTAACAGCGCGGGAGCCCAAAGTGTTTATCTGAAGTGGCCGACCAGATTTCTGGGCTGCAGCCCGGGATATCCCCTGCTCCCACGGCCATGCTAGGCCTCAGCGTGGGAAACACATCCGCTAGAGCCATCGGCTGCCCCGGGTCTCTTGACCGCAACTACGGGTAAGGGGATGGTCTGGGGGGCCAGCAATAAGAAGCAGCTCAAAAAATAAACAGGGAGGAACAACTCGGTAAGGGGGGGGAGAGAGCGTCCCGGCACAGCATATAAGTGATGGGTACAGGGAGTGGGGTCTGTGGCCTACGGCCTACTCACGGTTTCCTTCACCTGAGGGAGCACGCCGTCTCCTCCGACCGCGACCTTGCTGGCGGGGTCCCTATCCGGGCCTGTACCTCGAGGGGCCCCCCCGCCCCTGAACACGGGGTAGGAGCTGCAGCCAGTTGGGCACCGGTACTTGGTCCGCGCCCAGGAATCCAAAGAGGGCTGGGAGATCCGCCGGTGTCTGAACGGTGAAGGCCTCCCCGTCTTTCCGAAAGGTCACCGCGAGTGGGTATCCCCACCGGTACGCGTGGCCGCGTTGTCTTGTGATGTCGAGCACCGGTTTCAGCATCGCGCGTCGGCGCAGGGTCGCCCTCGAGAGGTCTGGTAAGATCTTGATCTCTGCTTCTCCTAGGCGGATCTCTCCTCGGTCCCATGCGCCACGGATGATTCGTTCTTTATGTGCAAAGCGGAGAAGTCGGCACACAACATCCCGGGGCCTGGCTGGGTCGTCTGACTTCGGGCCTAGCGCGCGATGCGCGCGGTCGATTTCCACCGTCACTTCTGGGTCCTCCAGGACATCTCGGAACAGCCGCAGTAACGTGTCTTCCAGGGCCTCAGCTTCCACCGACTCCGGTATACCCCTGAGCCGTAGGTTGTTGCGGCGGCTCCGGTCTTCAGCCTCTTCTAGGTGTAGTTGGAGCGTGAGCGCCGTTTCTCTATGAAGGTCTCTGTCGCGCTCCAGGCCGGATATGCGATGCTCTAGGGTTGTTAAGGATCCCTCACCCGCGGATACCCTGTCCGTAAGGGTTGACACTTCTGCTCGTACCTCCTGGAAGTCTCGTCGGTGTGCATCCTCCAACTTGAGCACGAGTGTCTCTATGTCGGAGCGGGTGGGGAGGGCCTGAAGGAGCGCCCGTATCTCCCGTTCTGTCGACGTGCCACTCGGTTCTGCTGCGGAGGAGGACATGGTCGAATCCCCCTCGGATGTCCCGGGCGTGGTGGGATCAGCCGTCCTGTCAGTTGGGTGGAGGGCCCAGAGAGCGTGCTCCGAGTTCTCTATCTGGTCGCCATGCGGGGTGCCACGTGGGGTTGCCACTCTTGCTCCCGGTGATATCTGCGCATTGGGGTGAAAATAGAAATGTAAATCGCCCGTTTTATGTCCCGAACGGGTGAGCCTGGGTGTTCCTCTGTTTCTGTCTTTTTTGGCAGATCGCATGCCTGTAGTCTTAAGTTTTTGGCCGGTATAGGGGAGGACGAGGCCGGGAGCTCCAACGATGTGCGACTTGACTCAGCCATGTCCAGGCCACGCCCCCGCTTAAAACATTTTTAACCACTTAAGACCAGGACCTTTAGGCAGCTAAAGGACCTGGCCAGTTTCTGAGATTCAGCACTGCGTTGCTTTAACTGACAATTGCGCGGTCCTGTGACGTGTCTCCCAAACAAAATTGGCATCCTTTTTTCCCCAGAAATAGAGCTTTCCTTTGGTGGTATTTGATCACCTCTGTGGTTTTTATTTTTTGCGCTATAAACCAAAATATAGTGACAATTTTGAAAAAAATGCAATTTATTAAAATATCCCCCAAAAATATATAAACCAATAATTTTTTTCATCAGTTTAGGCCGATACGTATTGTCAGGGCTTTTTGTCTGGGGGAACTTGGGGGAACTCAGTTCCACCACCTTTGGCTCAGACCCTTTGGTGCCTGCTCACCACAATCACTTGTAAACACAGAAGTCAGGTTTCTGTGTTTACAAGTGCCAGCTCTGCACTCTGTGTGTAACCCCCTGAACTCTGCACTCTGTATGTAGTGCAATTCTGGTATTTAATGCCCCTTTAAGACCCTTCTACTGTTTGTGAAATCTGAACGGGGTCGTGGTTGAGTTCCTGCACCTATTTTCTGAGAAAAAAAGCTCTGCGTATTGTTCTACCTATTTTTGGTTAAAAAAAAAAATCGCAATAAGCGTTTATCGATTGGTTTCCTGCAAAATTTATAGTGTTTACAAAATAGGGACTAGTTTTATTGTATTTTTTTTTTTTTACTACTAATGGCGGCGATCAGCATTTTTTTTCATGACTGCGACATTATGGGGGACAGTTCGGACAATTTTGACACATTTTTGGGACCATTGTCATTTTCACAGCAAAAAATGCTTTAAAAAAGCATTGTTTACTGTGAAAATGACAATTGCAGTTTGGGAGTTAACCACAAGGGGGCACTGAAGGGGTTAAGTGTGACCTCATTTGTGTTTCTAACTGTAAGGGGGGTGTGGCTGTAGGTGTGACGTCATTGATTGTGTTTCCCTATATAAAGGAACACACGATCAATGACGGCGCCACAGTGAAGAACGGGGAAGCTGTGTTTACACACAGTTCTCCCCGTTCTTCAGCTCTGGGGACCGATCGCGGGACTCCAGGGGCGATCGGGTCTGCGGGTCTGAGGCCGCGGTCACGGAGCTTCGGACTGGGTCACGCACGCGCGCCCGCGACCCACAGTTGGGCACTTAAAGAGGACGTACCTGTACGTGCTTGTGCCTAGCCGTGCCATTCTGCCGGCAGGAGGCGGTCCTCAAGTGGTTAAAGGGGTTGTAAATGTAGCGCCCCCTTGCTTTTTGTGGGGGTGTTACGCTAAAGTTAGTGGGGAATGGGAGAGTTGGCTCCCATTCACAATTTGTCAAATTTGGGCTGCTGCCCTGAACTGTCCTGTGGGCTGGTCTGCGCTCCAGGGGTGTATTTCCACCCCTGGGCGGCAGCTGGCGCTAGAGGGGTTCTGACAGACTCGTTTTCCTCAGCAGCCAATCACATCCATTGACGCGGCGCACCGGGGGTGCAGACATCTGACCTTTCAGACTGCCAACACATACCTATCGTCAATAGAACTTTCACACAATACAGTGTAATTAGCATCACACAATAGACAATGAAATATCTTAGGAGCCTGACTTAATTAACACCTCAAAAGTATGCCTCCCCATTGAAGGAGACACTCTATTGACCTGTTAGGGTCAGAATAAACAACTTGTAATATTCTTCTAGACATTAAGGAATATATTTTGGATTACTGTCCATGCTAAAACAATTCAAGATATGTCCATTATTTCCTGGCTCAATCTGTGCCCAAAAGTGACTCCCATTACAGTGTCCACATACTGTATAGTACATATACTTTATAGAGGAAAGGCCTAAGGTGTGTCTTTGTTTGAAGATAAGAAAGTTAGAGATGTGATGATAAACTTGTACCAAATAGAGAAAGAATTGTTATAGATACTTCTCTCAATCTCCAGAACAGACCATGGATTAGGAATCACAAACTCAAGATAAACACCACAAATCTGATATATGAGTCCCAGCTGTCATTTGCATTCGATAAGCACCCAATTTTCACTGTGCCTGCTTTACGAAATCCTCTTCTGTACTGTGTTTTATCTTCTCTCAGTAGACAATACCTTGTGCTCACCTGAATAGCAAATATAATTGAAATATTAAACATGTCTGGTTCTGCTGCAATTTACAGATGTTGCTTTACACTGATGTATGTACTGCAGCTCGTCAGACAGAAGCTAGCTGACCAAAAAAGGTCTGGCCGACCAGCCGATGGCTGAGAGCAATGACTGGAGTGTTCTGTCGGGGTGGGCTGTCCCCCTGTCAGAACACAATAGAGCAGCAAGGGAGATTGCTGTACTAACATTGGATTGTTAGTACAACGACTCAGACCTGAGCTGTCTGTTTGTTTGCTCAGCCCGCTGGGTTGAGCGAAGCAAAAACTTGTAGCTTTTGTTTGACAACTGTAGTGTCTACTAGGCTTTAGTTTGACAAATTTTTTTTTTCATGCAGAAAATAGAATTTTAAGATTTGGCAATTCCTAAACTTTTTGATTGGTTCAGGAAACATCCCATTCAGTACATCCTTAGTCACCAGGACAAAACAGAGAGGATGAATCTCTCCAGCTGGAACACAGACAGCCAAAACAATTGACAGGTTTGATCCTTTATCAACTATCCAAAACGGAAAAAAAAGTTTGGGTTTTAGATTACCTTTAACCTTATTTACTAAACAATATGACGATTACTGACTAAATGTAAAAAAAATATTTTTGTAAATCAGCCCCACTGTATAGGGAAGCAGAGTTCTGAAGGTTAACAATTTATTTTTGTTTTTTTTGCAAAGATAGCAAGGCTATGCAATATCATATTCATCTCTGGTATGCCAGGTTATTAAAGGGGTTGTAAAGAAAAACATTTTTTTTTTTTCATAATAAGCATCCTTTACCTGCAGACATTCCTCTTTTTACTTTCTCATTGTTCGTTTTTGCTCAGAAGTTGCTCTATTTCTTCTCTGTTCTGTTCACTTCCTGCTTGTCTGATTTTACTGACCACCGTGAAGGGAGACTTTACTGCAGTGGTCAGTGACGTGCTCGCCCCCTCCTGGGAACTACATCTGTGTGGCAGGACGCTCTCTACATGTTATACTTGGAAAAAAAGGGGAACAATTTGGGACTTTAAATGAGGCTGCAGACATGGTGTGGGTAATTAGGAAGGTACATGTCTATTAATCATAAATTTGCATAGCATGTCTCAAATTACAGAAACCACATAGAGGAAACAATCATTTTGTATAAATGTCATTTCATAATGCATGTGCAAAATAAGCAGTAAGGGTACAACAGTGCATAACCTAAAGCCCACAAGTAGTCTGAATTGATCGATGGGTACAATATATATAATTTAACATATGTACAGATGCCGCATTAAGCAGCATTAGCGAGAAATATAAAAAAGTAAAAAAACAAGTGGAACCATCAAAACGATTTTTAGTTGTAGTGTTCATCGATATCAATGATATGATAGGAACATATATCAGCATCTCTTGTGCCCGACGCGTTTCGTGTCCGTGACACTCATCAGGGGCTGATGCATGGGATATCTACAGAGTAAATAGTATAAAATATAATTAATAGATCTAGTGGTGATCAAATTAAATAACAATGATAATACAAGATGGAACAAGGAGGTCCATCTTGGGTACTTACATAGAATCTGGGAGGTCAGTGTGGTAAGTATGGAGCTGAGGCCACAAAATGGTCCACCACGGGAGCTGAGGTGATGTCTAAACGCACACTGACAGAGCGCAAAAAGGCAGAACCTCCCCCACAGACTTGAGGAGTAATGCACTGGCATATGTGATGACAAGAAGTAGTGGACCGATGGTACCAGCCAAAGGAAGTCTATAAAACAATATAGAAGGTCAAACTAAGTTTATCTGAATGGAGGACAGATACCCCACGTCAAATAAAAAACAAGTATAGTAGTAAAGAAATTAACCTGGTGCTAGAGTGTTAACGAACTCCAGCATACAGGGAAGTAGAGTGGAGTATAATGATCTGGCGTGGTGTCTCCATAGAATGACAGGCAAGTCTGTGAGTAAGGAGGACCTCATTATAAGCGCCCTAGCACAGGTGCACGCTGACCATCACCAGCGTCACGCAGGCACGGAGCAGTCTGGGAGGAGTGAGACTTCAAGGAGGTGTGAATTACTGGGGGTGCCGCAATTCATACTGGGAAATGTAGTTCTTACATGAACGAGCGCCGCAAACCAAGAAGTGAATGAGAGAACAGAAACTAAAACGACGGAGGTGATATAGATGAAGGAATTTAATAGGTATTTACTTGTTTGTTAACAGAATCATTACACTATTCTGTCTGTCTACCTTGCAGTTATTCATTTTAGGCAATTTTTTTTCCCTTTACAACTCCTTTAACCACTTGAGGACCAAGCCTCTTTCTGAGATTTGGTGTTTACACGCTAAAAACATTTGTTTTTTTGCTAGAAAATGACTTAGAACCCTCAAACATTATATATTTTTTCTAACACCCTAGAGAATATAATGGCGGTTGTCGCAATACTTTTTGTCACACCGTATTTGCGCTGCGGTCTTAAAAGCGCACCTTTTTTGAATAAAAAAATAAGACAACAGTAAAGTTAGCCCAATTTTTTTTATATTGTGAAAAACAATGTTACGCCAAGTAAACTGATACACAACATGTCACGCTTCAAAGTTGCGCCCGCTGGAATGGCGTCAAACCTTTTCCATAGGCGACGTTTACAAAATTCTATAGTTTGCATCTTTTGAGTTACAGAGGAGGTCTAGGGCTAGAATTATTTCTCTCGCCCTAACGATCGTGGTGATACCTCACATGTGTGGTTTGAACACCGTGGGCGCTGCTCACGCATGCTTTCGCTTCTGTGCGCAAACTCTTCGGGACGGGGCGATTTCAATTTTTTTTTATTCTTTTCTTTATTTTTATACTGTTTTAAAAAAAAAAATGGGTCACTTTTATTCCTATTACAAGGAATGTAAACATCCCTTGTAATAGAAAAAAGCATGACATTGGTGGAAGTGACGTTTTGACGTTGCTACGGCCCTGCAATTATATGGAGACGGGTGGGGGCCATCTTCTCCTCACTCGTCTCCATACACAGGCATGGAGAGGATTTAAACGCCTCCACCACTGCCGTTGGCTCTGGTAAGAGGCGGAGGGCACCGGAGAGTGGCGGGAGGGGGGCACTCTCCCGCTGCTTGGTGAAGAAGAGAATATACCGAAGTTATGGTAGCTAGCTGCTACCAATACAACAGTATTCCTCTTCAAACAGCTGACATATTCCTGCGGCAAGCGGTTTAAAAAAAACAAAAAAACATGTCATACTTACTTCCTCTGTGCAGTTGGCTTTGCCATGATCCTCCTCTTCTGGGGTCCCTCTGTGGCGCTCCTGGCTCCTCCTCTTCGAGATTCCCGACAGAGAAACGCTCTCCCTCGGGGCACCCGTGCGCACACCCTCTCGAGTCCTACTGCTGCGTCCATTGACATTGACAGCAGAAAAACCTTGAGGGTTTACAACCCATTTAAACGCTTGCTGACCAGGGCACTAAAATATATGTCGGCAGCATGGCTCGGACAGGCAGAAGGACGTATATATAAGTCCCCTTTAAGATCGCGGAATTGTGGACATGCTCGCGTCATAGGCGGGGATACCCGCGATCGTTTCACGGTGAGGAAGAACAGGGAGATGCTGATGTAAACAAGCATCTCCCTGTGTTGCCTAGTGACAATGACAGTGATCACCGCTTCCTGTAATCGGAAGCTGTGATCACTGTCTTGTCACACACAGCTCATCCCCCCTGGAGGAAGAATCACTTACTAGGGCACACTTAGCCCCTACAGCGCCACCTAGTGGTTAAGCCCTTCACTGCCAGTGTAATTTTCACAGTAATCAGTGCATTTTTATAGCACTGCTCGCTGTAAAAACGACAATGGTCCCAAAAATGTGTCCGATGTGTCCACCATAATGTCACAGTCACGATAAATCGCTGATCACCGCCATTACTAGTAAAAAATAAATATTAATAGAAATGCTGTAATTCTATCCCCTATTTTGTAGACGCTATAACTTTTGTGCAAATCGATCAATAAACGCTTATTGTGATTTTTTTTTACCAAAAATATGTAGAAGAATACGTATCGGCCTAAACTGAGGAAAAAAAAGGTTTTTTTATATATTTTTGTGGATATTTATTACAGCAAAAAGTAAAAAATATTGAATCTTTTTCAAAATTGTCGCTCTATCTTTGTTTATAGCGCAGAAAATTAAAACCGCAGAGGTGATCAAATACTACCAAAAGAAAGCTCTATTTGTGGGGAAAAAAGGCATCACTTTTGTTTGGGAGCCACGTCGCACGACCGCGCAATTGTCAGTTAAAGCGACACAGTGCGGAATCGCAAAAAGTGGCCTTGTCCTAGACCAGCAAAATGTTGCGGGGCTTAAGTGATTAAGTCTTTTCTATTTTAGAATACAAAATGCAATGTCTTCAGAATGGTATGTGAATGATTCCATCATGTATAATGCTACGTGTCATAAATGTGAGATTTCCTTGCCGTGTGTCACAATCTGAAAAAACATTGGGAGCCACTTACTTTGAAAGATACAAAACACTAACTAAGAACACACAATTAAATAGCTATAAGCATGGGGTCAGTTACACATTTTATTCTATAATGATCCATTTTTCAATGACAGTTTTTAGCCATTAAACAATTATTCTCAAGTTAACTGACAAAATAAATATACTGCCTGTTCCGCACATCATACGTGTTTAGGTTTTAATTGCGATCGTGTTGCAATATTTAAATATCAGGTTTGCAGAGAGAAGAAACTAAATCACCGGGAACTGTCTGCCTTGGTACATTTTGTATTTCCCAAATTGCAGATTTGGATGGATATCCAGGATACAGAGTTTGATGTAGAAAGGCGAATGAGATCTCTATGAGATGAGACGGCACACTTCTCCAAAACACGACAGATAAGGAAGTGCCGAAACAGGGGACTGATCCAGCTGAAACGTGTTTTCTATATTTCTACTGTGATTCTGTAAGACAGAATAGGACAGACTGAACCCAAAATGACGCACAAACAAATGGCATAATAATAATATTATTAAATGCATTTTTTTTTAAATAAATGTTATAATTTGAACATTTTAGATATTTTTTTATAAATATTAAAAAGGTATGAATAGAGGACGGCCAGATGAAAAGATCCATTCATAGATCGCATTGCATTCGTAGACGCCATAATATGGTTTCTAAGAATGGACAAGGTGAGCAGAAAGGGCAGGCTTAAAGGGGTTGTAAACCCTCATGTTTTTTCACAGTAACCACTTAAGGACCCCTTCATGCCGATATACGCCCGCAGAATGGCAAGGCTGGGCACAGGCACCTACCTGTACGTCCTCTTCTAGAGCCCAGCCATGGGGTCGTGAGCGTGCCCGGTCCGAAGCGCCGTTACCGCGGGACTCGCTCGCCGCGGGTGTCCCGCGATCAGGTCACAGGAGCTGAAGAACATTCTTCATTATGTCAGTGGTCGTCTGTTCCCTGATATAGGGAAAGACGATCACTGAATTCACACGTCCAGCCCCGCCCCCAGAGGTAGGAACACATTGGAGGTCACTCTTAACCCCTACAGTGCCCCCTAGTAGTTAACTCCTAAACTGCAATTATAATTTTCACAGCAATCAGTGCATTTTTATAGCACTTTTCGCTGTGAAAATGACAATGGTCCCAAAAATGTGTCAAAATTGGGCGATGTGTCCGCCATAATGTTGCAGTCACGAAAAAAATCGCTGATCGCCGCCATTAGTAGTAAAAAAAAAAATATTAATAAAAATGCAATAAAACTATCCCCTATTTTGTAGACGCTATACATTTTGCACAAACCAATCGATAAACGCTTATTGACATGTTTTTTTACCGAAAATAGCTAGAAGAATACGTATCGGCCAAAACTGAGCAAATTATTTTATTTTTTTAGATATGTTTTGGGGATATTTATTATAGCAAAAAGTAAAAATATCGCATTTTTTTTCAAAATTGTCGCTCTATTTTTGTTTATAGCTCAACAAATAAAAACGGCAGAGGTGATCAAATACCACCAAATGCAAGCTCTATTTGTGGGAAAAAAAGGATGCCAATCTTGTTTGGAAGCCACCTCGCACGACCGCGTAATTGTCAGTTAAAGCTACTGTACGCAGTGCTGAATCGCAAAAAGTATTCCCCGCTGTCCTCTCTTGCTTCTGTCAAGGACATCCCTTGGGTTGTGTGGGGTTCCTGTTCAGCTCCGAGCCCCATGGCCCAAGGTCACCACCCCTTCCTCCAAGGCCCTGACAGCCTAATACTCCATTTCTGGTTCTTCCACCCGAACAACTACTCCCCAGCAGGGCTGACTCAAGGTATTTAGGAGGCATGCCCCCTGCCAATCCAAGTGTGCAGTTGGTCAGGGCTCCTCAGAACACCACAGACAGCTCCACCTTTCTTCCACTCCTTCCTTCTAGAAGCCTATAGAAACAGAAGGGGGTAACCAAAAGATAAAGCTAGCTGTGAGTCACCAGCCTATTTTAAGCCACTCCCAGCTCACAGATCAAAACAAACAGGCCTAGTTTTTTTAGCTACAGTATGCCTGCCTAAATTCTGTTCTGTAAAAAAAACTCACTCTAACACCCACACTAGGTAGAGGATGTTACACACAAAACACAGGAATGCAATTATTTTAGTAAATATAAACTGCTAAATCCCTTTTCACAGCAGTATACTATGCGACTTCTATCAGTATCTGGTTAAAGTTTGTAGGAGGAGTTTTCATTCTACTCTGAATGTCCTATGTGGCTGCATGAACCATGACCCACTATTTGATTGGCCCTGTGCTGATCACATTCACCTCAACAACAAAAAAAAATCTCTAGCATTATACACCAAACTCATAATTTTCCCCCATGGCTCTGTTCTATCAGGAGATGGATTGGAGACAGTGGAAGAAGGGGATAATCAGAAACAGCCTTTTTACATGATGCAGAGGATTAACTCCTTAGGTTCCACAGTGAGTATAAGGCCCTGTACACACGATCAGTCCAAACTGATGAAAACGGACTGAAGTTCAGTTTCATCAGTCCAAACCGACCGTGTGTATGGCCCATCAGTCTTTTGTCCTTCAGTCCAAAGTTGTAAATCTTGCTTTAAAATCAGACTGATGGACGCCTACCGATTGGTCAAAACCGATGGTTAGTATGCAAAAGCATCGGTTCAAAACCCGCGCATGCTCAGAATCAAGTCGACGCATGCTTGGAAGCACTGAACTTCATTTTTTTCTGCACGTCGTTGTGTTTTTTACATCACCACGTTCTGACACGATCGGTTTTTGAACTGATGGTGTGTACGCACATCAGACCATCAGACTATCAGTCTGTGAACCGATGAAACTGAACTTCAGTCCATTTTCATCAGTTTGGACTGATCGTGTGTACAAGGCCTCACAAGCATGTGTTACAGCATATACAGACTGATTTTACTTTATTGGGTTTAGTAACACTTTAAGAATGTAATGGAAGCCTACAATGGGAGCAGACAATCATATTCAGGTACAAAATCAGGTTACGTTTCTGACATTCACCCTCATGTCATAGCCTGGTGGCAGCAACAGAGGGCCAATGCTGATCTGTTAACAAAGATTTTATATTAAAACTGGGCAAGAGACAAGACCTCTAAGTGTTATCTGCAAGATACAGTACATAGTCACTTTGCTGATGAAGGGCAAAGTCATAGGGGTCTAATAAAAAAAATGTTGGGTGAATGTAACAAACAATAGCCTAGCTTTGACAAATTCTTAATATAGTGATTTCCTATGATTGTCAGCTCCATCTAGGGGTTATAATGCAGTATTTAAGTGATTGAGGTATTTCATCAACAATACCACATTATGGCCGCTAGATGGAGCTGATGACCATTGGAAATCACTGTACTGTATGTAAGAAAAACACCGCCAGAATTTGTCAAGGATAGATAGATGAATACTTGTTCAACTAGGTTTTGTTTGTTTATTATAAATAAAGGTCTGAGTGTCTCTGAAAAGCCAACATCCCTCGTGTACTCACCCTGCCTGCGTTCACTCACCTGTGTTGAAGCCAGCAACACTACCTGGCATTTTTGGGTAAGAGGGTGACCTACTTGCCGGTGACAGTGCTTTGGCCAGGGGTCAAATTAGTAAGCCAGAGTTACATGACTGAAGGAGTTATATCACTTCTCCCCCAGGTCATCAACACTGCTGGTCAATGTACAGTGCAGGCTGTGATTGGTGAAGCATCAGCAAGAGAGAGCAGGCAAGATGAGTATAAGTGACCTTTGTAGAGACACTTTGCCCTCTATGGGCAAGAGGATAGAGTCATAAAAGTGAATGTAAATTCTCAATTTTTTTTTATAAAATATCAAACATGGTCTATTTGCCTGCTCTGTGCAATGGTTTTGCACAGAGCAGTCCCAATCCTCCTCTTTACAGGTCCCCCACTGGCACTCTTGGTCACCCCCCCCCCTTGTGTGTGCTTGCTCCTGAGCTCTGTGTGTCCACCGCCGTGGATACAGCTTGCGTTCTAAGCCTCTTATCGACCCACCTGCATGAGTCAGGCAGAGGAACGGCTCGGCACTCAGTGTTTCTGTTACGCCCCCAACAATGATAGGCTGTCTCCTACATGTGACCATCTGCGAAGGGGCGCAGCCGCAATGATGCAGCCAGACAATAGCCACACAGACAGCATGTAGAAACATCACGTGACCCAGATATGTAAATGGTCATTCTCAGAGCTTTTTTTCTCAGAAAATACGTGCAGGAACTCAACCACGACCCTGTTCAGTTTTCACAAACAGTAGAAGGGTCTTAACGGGCATTAAATACCAGGATTGCATTACATGCAGAGTTCAGGGGGTTACACACAGAGTGCATAGCTGTCACTTGTAAACACAGAAACCAGACTTCTGTGTTTACAAGTGATTGTGGGGAGAAGGCACCAAAGAGTCTGAGCCAGAGGTGGTGGAACTGAGTTCCCCCAAGTTCCCCCTGAAAAAAAGCCCTGATCATTCTGCAACACAGAAGACCAATCAGCTGCAACCCTAGAGTCACATGGGAAATAACACGTGATACCAACAATGTAAACATACAGGGTCATAAGTGACTTAATGTGTTGAATAGTTAGGTATGTATTCTTTAGTTTCGAAGCATGCGTAGTCTTGCTCTTACGTTTTTTCTTTCGGACGAAAACCGTACAATTAAACTAAAATCGGACGTGGAGTTCACATACGGCAAAAAAAAATTATAGTTTGCACATCCAGCTCTTGTCTGACAAAAAATCATAAAGCACCTTACTAATGATCCGAAAATCGGCAGATCGTTCGTCAAATGAAGTTTTTCTTGCGATTTTCGTATTGTGTGTACGGGCCTTAAATATGTATATGTATTTCAACTGCGTATTTAGCTGTTTGCCTCCAGTTTAACTTTAAAAAAATAAATAAAAAAAACTTTAACAGAGTTTATTGAGACTTTGGACCTTATGTATCAATGTATATTTCTCTTGTGACAGATCTTCCATAGACGGAACATTTTTACAATTTACTGCAAGTAGTGTTTCCTGGAATGTGAAATTGCGGTTATCATTCCAGAGCTCTTCTATACGATTATGTTTTGTCTCTAAGTTTCCAATACACTCATCATAAATTTTAGTAATTGTACACATTTTATACATTTCTTTTTGGCAATATTGGCCAGACAGCCAGATCATTTTCGAGCAATGGCGTTCTGCCAGTTCAGTTAGCTACCAGGAGCAGATAAAAGAAGCCCATATTGTACACACGCACAGCCATCTTTCTTCTTTAGTTTGCATTGATTGAAGAGAACAGTAAATGGAATTCTTTATATGTTCATTATAGTGTCACACATTCAGAAGGCTGGCCACAGATCATTGTAATCTGAGCACAAAGTCCAATTTGTTAGGAAATTACAGTTATGAGTCAATAATAAAAATCGATCTAAACACAGTTTTTTAAGTATTTTATGTATCTATGCTTTGGCTGTAATTGTGAAAAAAGTTTATATGGACACATCCGTATCCTTCACATCTTATCATGACAGTTATAATACGTGAATTTCAGTCTATACTGTGCTTGATCCTGTAGACTGGGGTTGCAACGATACCACTTTTTTAAGACAAATACTGATACTTTTTTTTCAAGTACTTGCCAATACCAATTACCAATACCAATACTTTTTTTTAACCACTTAAGGACCGCCTAACCCGATATACGTTGGCAGAATAGACTGCGCCTGTGGGACCCGATTGCCGCCAGTGTCCCGCCCGTCGAGGTTCCCGATAAGCGGTCGAAAAAGGTCGTCGAGCCAAATTTCCTCATTGAACAACGAGGAAATAGAGAACATGCTCTCTATTTTGGCTCGACAAGCTTCCCGATGGTTTGCTTGTCGAAAGTGTACACACGACCGATTTTCTCGGCAGAATACGTCTCCCAGCGAGCTTCTCGCTGGATTCTGCCGAGAAACTCGGTTGTGTGTACGGGGCCTAACAGTGAATGGCGATCAGTGACGTCACACCTACAGCCACGCCCCCCCCACAGTAAGAATCACTCCCTCAGGGCACACTTAACCCCTTAGCGCCCCCCTAGTGGTTAACCCCTTCACTGCCATTGTCATTTTCACAGTAAACAGTGCATTGTTATAACACTTTTCGCTGTGAAAATGACAATGGTCCCAAAAATGTGTCAAAAGTGGTCGTAAATCTATCCCCTATTTTGTAGACTCTATAACTTTTGCGCAAACCAATTAATATACGCTGATTGCGATTTTTTTACCAAAAAAATATAGAAGAATACGTATCGGCCTAAACTGAGGAAAGTAGGAAGGAGGTGGGCGTCATCTATTTAAATTAAGCGTGACCCCATGCTAATGAATGGCCGGTTGAACTGGGCATGCGCGCGCATGCTCAGAATCACGTTGCATATACTCCCTAAAGAGACGTTGGCACAATGCCTACGACGCGTTAACAGCTGCAGGAGGTAGAGGTGGATAAATCTATACAGGGAGATTGTTGCTAAAAACTGCCCCCACCGCTGCACCGATCATCTGTGAGGCTGCCCCCCCCCCCCCCGCTACGCTGAGGACACTGGGCCAGTACAAAAGGAGAGGGAAGTATCGCATCGGAGAATTTTCACAAGTAGAAGTACTAGCATCGGTATTGGTGCAACCCCACTGAAGACCATTCTACTTCCATCTTTGCTAAACACTATATTGTTTTTGAATATTGATTTAAAGTAAAACTCTTACCTGAAGTCAGTGCCGGGGATAGGGGGTATGGACAGTTCTCAAGTACCGGGCCCCATCCAATCAGCAGAGGGACCTTGCAGTTGATCACAAACAAACACATTTTTTTCCAGCACACTTACCAGCCAGTCTGCAAAACATGGGCACTGGTAAGTGTGCTTGAAAATTTTTGATTGCTTGTGATGTGCGTTGCCCTTGTACCTTACTGCTAGGTCTAGTTACAGGTTGGAAGAAACTGGGGGGGGGGGGGGGGTAAGCGTCTCTCTAAGTGCACACGACCGAGAAACTCGTCGTAAAAGAAACATCGTTTTCCTCGACGAGTTCCTTGTCAGGCTTGCCGAGAATCTTGTCAAGCTTTTCTTGCATAAACACTGTCAAGACAAAATCTCGTTGTTCCTAAACGCGATGACGTACAACACGTACGACGGCACTCCAAAGGGGAAGTTTGATTGCACTGGCGCCACCCTTGGGGCTGCTTTTACTAATCTCATGTTAAGAAAAAGTTTGGTGAGAGACGATTGGCGCTTTTCAGTCTGTTACAGAGCGACAAATGTGCTATCTCCATTACGAACGTTACTTTTACTGAAGGTGCGCTCCCGTCTCATACTTTATTCTGAGCATGCGCGGGTTTCTAAGCATACACACGAACGTGTTTCTCGACGAGGAATACGACAAGGAAATTGAGACTCCCGATGAGAAAAAAAGAGAACTTGTTCTCTTTTTTTTTTGTCGAGATCCACGACAGTTTTCTCGACGAAAAACCGACACACAACCCTTTTCCTTGGCAAAAATGCTTTGCCAGCATATTTCTTGATGGATTTTGTTGAGGAAAACGGTTGGGTGTACAAGGCCTTACAAGATATAAGTGGGAGTCATGCTCATCAGAGGTATGTTGTCCTGGCAGTTCTACTGCGTCCCACAGTCCCTCAGGCTCCTTGCACAATCTGGCTGCTGGGAAAAGTTCTGATGTGATGTTGTGCTGAATAGCTGTACATTCAGGAAAGCCAAGAAGTACTGGTAGTCAGCTCTACATTGACCTGCTTGAACCGGGAGCGGACATGACATCACCAGAACGGGGGGAGGGGGGTAGTTACAGGTTAGGGTGGTGGACACTATTTTGTACACCTGGCATATGATGTGTGTAGCCAGTCCCGGTGACCTCCTTCTGCAATCAATTAGCAGTGGAGAAGAGGGAGGGAGGAAGGTACATGCAGTGAAGGATCCTATGCTTCACTTGTTGTGTGTCCTTTACCCCCAACTCTACAAGCAAACATGGCTTCCACCAGGGGACAGTTTCTCGCACAGACCTACATGTAGGTCAAGTAGCACTGCTGCCTTCACCAAAAAGCTGGACATCAAACATGTCTCTGTTATTTGGGGCAGCCTGATGAGCTTCAGGATATTTCAGGTGAGATCACACTAACTGTTCTGCATACTCTTGGCCAGTTGGCATACATGGCAGTGTGCAGACTGGCAGCCTATAGAGGGATACGCATTCCTAGAAGTGCCTTTCTTAAAGTGATTAAAGGCTTGGTGTTCCCAAATATAGGAATACCTGCCAGCAATTTTCCATTACCACATTGCAGATACTCATGAACCAGATGTTCTCATTAGAGCATAGACATTAAGGGCCAGATCCACAGACATGAGCGGATCTTTGTGTGGGCGTAGCGTATCTTCTTTACGCTACGTCGCTGCAACTTAGAGAGGCAAGTGCGGTATTCTCAAAGCACTTGCGTCCTAAGTTACGGCGGCATAGCATAAATGGGCAGGCGTAAGTGCGCGTAATTCAAAGTAGGCTGGTAGTGGGCGTGTTGTATGTAAATGAACCGTGACCCCACGTAAATGACGCGGCGAACGAACGACGCATGCGCCATCCGTGGACATATCCCAGTGCGCATGCTCTGAATCACGTCACAAATACTCAATGCTTTCAACGTAAATGTAACTTACGCACAGCCCTATTCACGTACGACTTACGCAAACGACGTTAACGACGGAAAATTCAACGCTGTTCCGACGTCCATACTTAACATGGGCTGCGCCTCATCTAGCAGGGGTAACTTTACGCCGCTCATACGCCTTACGTAAACAACGTATATCAATGCGTACATTCGTGAATCGGCGTATCTAGCTCATTTGCATATTTTTAATGGGAAAGTCTAATGCGTCCAGCGTAACTATGTGCCCACGATACGCCGGCGTAGGCAAGTTACGCCGGACGACTGAAGCCATGTTTTCCGGCGTATATTGCTTTGGGAATCGGCGCAAAGATACGACAGCGCACATTTGAAACTACGGCGGCGTATCTGGAGATACGCCGGCGTAATTCCTTTGAGGATCTGGCCCTAAGGGTTCATTTACACCATACCTGTATGAAAACTGATTTGGAAACTGCACAGATTTCACTTGCAGAGACATGAGTTTACATGAGTGAGTAGCAGAAGAGAAGTGACTGTAGAATGGATAGGGGGCTGTGGGAGGTTGTGGGCCTAGACTTTTATTTGAACATGACTGTGTCATGACATTAATGCCTTGTACACACGATCGGAATTTTTGATGAAAAAAGTCTGACGAAATTTTTGATGAAAAAAGTCTGACAGAATTTTTTCATCAGATATTCCGACCCTGTGTGGGTCCCATCAGACTTTTTTCTGTCGGAGTTTAGAAATAGAACATGTATTCCGATCAACTGTGTGGAACTCCGACAGAGAAAAAAACATACATACTTAGAATCAAGTTGACGCATGCTCGGAAGCATTGAACTTCATTTTTCTCGGCTTGTCGTAGTTTTTTACGTCACCGCGTTTTGGACGGTCGGAATTTGGTCTGACAGTGTGTATGCAAGACAGCTTGAACGCAATTCCAACGGAAAATTCCATCGGATTTTATCACATCGGAAAAACAGATCGTGTGTACAGGGCATACGTCTGTCTATAGGAAGTAAGGCAGAACTATTCGAGCTGTGTGTTTGAACAGCTATGAAGAGAGGGAGGTAAGCAGGTGTAGAATTAATGGAAAGCTGTTTTATTTTTGTAAAATAAGTACATTAACCACTTCCCGTCCGCAGCATGTATATATACGTCCACAAAAGGGCACGTACAGGCAGATGGACATAAATTTAAGTCCCTGCCTTTGCGCGGGTCGGGGGTCCGGTCGGGACCCCCCGCTACATGCGGCGGTCGAAAACCCACAGCTATTCCTTTCTAGCCACCCGCTCGCGATCGCTCCCCGGAGCTGAAGAACGGGGAGAGCCGTATGTAAACACGGCTTCCCCCTGTGGCGGCTGCATCGATCAAGTGATCCCTTTTTATAGGAAGATTCGATCGATGACGTCAGACCTACAGAAACACCCCCCTACAGTTGTAAACACACACAAATCCTACAGCGCCCCCTGTGGTTAACTCCCAAACTGCAACTGCCATTTTCACAATAAACAATGCAATTTAAATGCATTTTTTGCTGTGAAAATGACAATGGTCCCAAAAATGTGTCAAAATTGTCCAAAGTGTCCGCCATAATGTCGCAGTCACCAAAAAAATGATCGACGCCATTAGTAGTAAAAAAAATAATAATAAAAATGCAATAAAACTATCCCCTATTTTGTAAACGCTATAAATTTTGCGCAAACCAATCGATAAGCGCTTATTGTGATTTTTTTTACCAAAAATAGGCAGAAGAATACGTATCGGCCTAAACTGAGGAAAAAAATAATTGTATATATGTTTTTGGGGGATATTTATTATAGCAACAAGTAAAAAATATTGCATTTTTTTCAAAATTGTCGCTCTATTTTTGTTTATAGCGCAACATATAAAAACCGCAGAGGTGATCAAATACCATCAAAAGAAAGGTCTATTTGTGGGGAAAAAAGGACGCCAATTTTGTTTGGGAGCCACGTTGCACGACTGCGCAATTGTCTGTTAAAGCGACGCAGTGCCGAATTGTAAAAACGCCTTTGGGCATTTAGCAGCATATTGGTTCGGGGCTTAAGTGGTTAATGCTATACTGGTACATAGGGGAGCTGGAATTAAAAAAAAAGAAAAAAAAAGTGCACAAATGTAAACTTAGCCTTTAATCATTCATTTACTAGGCTTCTACCCCTGTTACAAAGTGTTCCATGGCAGGCATTCCCAACACAATACTTCCTCATTGTGTTTAGAGAGGAAGTGATATGACATCACAGCCCTTCCTGTTAGTCCTCCCAAGGCTCGGACAGAGTTTATATGAGAAATTAATCACATTTAATGAATGAATTAAATTGGTAAAATCACAATTTCTCCCATTAATCTGCAGGACCCAGCAAATATATCAGATTCTCTTGCTAAAACTGGCTTTTAATTGTAAGCTTCAAACATTTGGGAGCACAATGACATTCAGAAAAACACTGATTTGATGTTTACTGTTACATTTAAGTGCAATGGGATTAGAGTGCAGTGGAAAGGGATTAGAATGCCTGTCATTTTTTTTATTGCTGTCTGTGCCCCTCCTCCCTCTCTATTTGTTCTTTTTACCACTATCATGGAACGTAAAAGTGAAAATAAAAGAAAATCACAAATTTTGGGTTGAAATCAGAACAGTAATAGGGGAAATCTTCCCAATGGGAAACTAGTTATGGCGATCCTCGTGACACACCAGGGATTCCCTCACTTTGCAGGGATTTCCTCTCACTTCTTGTTTGGCTATGGAACATAAAGTGAACGAAAATCCTTCCAATGGGGCACAGATGGCAAAAAAAAAAAAAAAAACTAACGTGCCCTCCCTTAGTCCCGGGACCGCTTTACACTCGGGCGGGAGGCGCGTACTGACCGCTAGGGGCAGTGCTCTGCATCGTGACTGTATAGGACAATATGGTTGGAGTTTTTTTTTTCTTAATAAGTGAATTTCCCTTTCATTGCACTTATGCCTAATACTCCTTGGGAGGGAGCGAGACTTTGCGTTCGGACGCGAGCGTGCAGTCTCGGCCCCAACTCTGGAGATTGTAACTTATCAGTGAAAGTTTACTTTGATACCTTAGACTACATTGTATATTTTTTTCTCTCTCCTTTGTATGTTCTTATTACAGGTTGTTTCTTCTGGACCCACCTGTCATCGACAACTGTAAGAATGGGCAGTTAGATAGCAGGGTTGTGTATGTGTGTACGTCATGTATATTGTAATATTGAAAACGTTCTTTTTTTTCCTACTTTCTCTATCTGGTTCAGTATGAGGTCTGAGCATTCGGGCTCGAATGCTCTGGGACACTGTCCATCCAAGTGGGAGGAGTATGTAGCGCCCCCCCCCCCCACTATTCGTGGGGTGCTACGCTAAAGTTAGTGGGGAATAGGAGATTTAAGTTACTCCCATTCATAAATTACCTAAATTTGGGCCGCTGCCATTTGGAACTGCCTTGTAGGTCGGTCTGCATGTCAGGGTGGTGTTATTACCCCTGAGTGACAGTCGGCGCTAGAAGGGGTTCTGACAGACCCACCTTCTCCCAGCAGCCAATCAGAGGAGCGTTTACTTCTCTGGACGTGCTGGCGGGAGGGTATATCTGGCACAGTCGCCTGCGTGACTTGTGCTATGCGGGCCCGAGTTCCAGGTGCAGCATCCACCTTCAGGGTGCGCACATCCATGGGCCCTGCCATTGTGGCCTGCCTGGCCGAGGTTGCGTACCCAGCGGAACCTTATTCTGATGTAGAGAGGGGCCCCAGTGGCTTGCTGGGTCCCAGATCCGAAGCGGGAGCTGAACGGTGGGGGATTGGCTCGGGAGAACCCAGAGGCAGAGGTTTCTGTGATGCCTGGACGAACCACCGGGGATCCGGTCACCACGCCACATGACAGGTACACTTTAGCTGTCAATCGGTGACCTTGAAATTGGAATTACTGGGATGATTCATTGGTTCTAACCTTTGACAAACCTAAGAGAAATTCATCAGGCCTGTGGCAGAGGCCCTGTTTCCTCCCAGTGACTTTGTTTAAAAGTGGCCCTTCGGCTGCCGGGCTCGGGTGAATCGCCTGTCCAGGGGCACTTCACCCACTCTGGCGAGAGTGGCGACGTTTGAACTTGACTGTGCTGAGAGCAGGTTCGCTCTCCCTTTGATATCCAAGGCCTGACACTACAGTTCTCTCCTTGCTCATCAACCTTTTCTCTATCGTGTGTCATGTTGATGTCGGCCATGTTGGGCCCTGGAATAAAGCATTGAAAACTCAAGTTGACGTCTGGACACTTGCTCTTTATCCACCTTCACCAATATTATCCCTAGACAAGAATCACTGGTAACCTAACATGCCGATCCTAAACTAATCAGCAGCTCCTTCGGGGGTGAGCGCTACAAGTACAATCAGGGCTGTCTTAATGAGAGGGCACACCTGGGCACTGCCCAGGGCCCCCAGCTGCATGGGGGGCCCCTGCACTTTCCCCAAAGCAGCTGGTCCTAGAACCCACACTGCCCCAAAATTGGGGGCACCATGATGGAACTGAGAGTGATGGATGCACAGGGGAGGCAGTCTACTTCCTACCTACTTGATGTCTGTTTACATGCACTGTCATCATTGTGGGGGCCCCAGAGAATTACTTTTGCCCAGGGGCCCATGTTGCTATTAAGATGGCCCTGAGTACAATATGTATTTTTTTTACAGAGGGTGTTGTTTTACTTTTGAATATAGTGACACTGGACTTCCCTTATCCTTGTGAGCAAGCCGGGAGAGATGAGACACATCAAGGAACATTGGTTTTGGTGTGGAGACAAGATCCATGCAATCACTTTGCTGATAGGTAAATAAATACTGCAAGAAGCGGAGATTGAAATGCGGCTGTTATTTAATATTTATTTTTTATTTCAAAGGAGAGCAAAGAAGGGCTATGGGCACTAGCACCCAGGTTGTCCGTGTATGGCAGGAGTAGAGAGTCTTGAACAATGCTATGGGTGCTGATGGTATGTTTTTACTATAAGTATCACTTTTAGAAAATGATTTATACTTTTGTTAATTCATTTTATTACTATGTTGTGAATAGTTCTATATCGAGTAATGCTCTTCTTCTGTTCAGCTCTCTCCAACAGATTAGGCCTCATATACACTAGGCTTATACTCAGATCCTTTGACCACCTTTTCTCCTGAGGAATGGAGAAAAGGCAGCTTAATAACGTGTTGAGGCACATTAAGCATTTTGGCCAGAATATTCTTTTATTTTGGCCTTTGAATTAATAAATGCCCAAGCACTCGCATTTAGCCATGTTTAGGCACATTTACAGGGTAGATGCCTTTAGACGTTTTCTGTTTAACCACTTCCCGACGGCCGTACGAATATATGCGGCCGTCGGGCGGTTCTGAATCTCTGACAGGACACATATATGCGTCCTGTGCTCTTAATGGCCACTAGAGGGCGCGCGCGTGCCCGCTGCATTCCTGAGATACCGATGCGCGTGCCTGTCGGCCGCGATGTCCGCCAGGCACTCGCAATCGGCGGTTACAGGGACAAGACATGGATCTCTGTGTGTAAACACAGAGCTCCACGTCCTGTCAGGGGAGAGAGGAGACCGATCTGTGTCTCTTGTACATAGGGACACAGCATCGGTCACCTCCCCCAGTCACCCCCCTCCCGCCACACAGTTTGAACACACCCAGGGAATACATTTAACCCCTTCCATGCCCCCTAGTGTTAACCCCTTCACTGCCAGTCACATTTATACAGTAATCGGTGCATTTTTATAGCACTGATCGCAGTATAAATGTGAATGGCGCCAAAAATGTGTCAAAAGTGTCCGATGTGTCCACCATAACGTCGCAGTACCGATAAAAATCACAGATCGCCGCCATTACTAGTAAAAAAAAAAAATTATAAAAATTAATAATAATTCTGTCCCCTATTTTGTATGCGCTATAACTTTTGCGCAAACCAGTCGCTTATTGCGATTTATTTATTTTTTTACCAAAAATATGTAGAATAATACGTATCGGCCTAAACTGAGAAAAAAATATATATATTTTTTTATGGGCTATTTATTATAGTAACAAGTAAAAAATATTGACTTTTTTTCAAAATTGTTGCTCTTTTTTTGTTTATAGCGCAAAAAATAAAAACCGCAGAGATGATCAAATACCACCAAAAGAAATCTCTATTTGTGGGGAAAAAAGGACGCCAATTTTGTTTGGGAGCCACGTCGCACGACCGCGCAATTGTCAGTTAAATCGACGCAGTGCCAGAAGCTGAAATTTCACCTGGTCAGGAAGGGGTATAAGTGCCCAGTAAGGAAGTGGTTAAATGCTCCTATCCTGAATGTGTAAGCATTTTTTTTTGTTCAGCCTCTAAACGCTCCTCTTCTGTAAACACTTATGTGTGTAGGGTCACTTAGGCTGCATTCACATCTGAGCGTTTTGTCGCCTGAAGCGCGACGCTCAAAGACGCTAGAGGGGAAATATAACATTATTTTTTATGGAGATGGTTCACATCTCCAACGCAAAACATCGAACGTCCCGGACCCTTTTTTGACACGCGAATCGTGCGGCTTGGGCATTTTACATTGATGCCAATGACCTGTACAAAACCGCGGGGAAAAACACTGCGTTTTGTCGCGGGGAAAAGCGCCACAATTTGTCGTGGCAAATCACGGTAAAAAACGCCGCAAATCGCCTACCCTTAGGTGTGAATGCAGCCTTATGGCCCGTACACACGACCCGAATATCCGACGAAAACGATCGTCCGAGGAAGAATCGTACGATTTTCGGATCCTGTGTATACTTCTATCCAGATTATTCCGATATTATTCGATATTATTTGATCGGACAAGCACGAAAATTTTCCTCGTACGATGTCAGATCGTACGATTTTCGTTTAGTCGTTGTCTGAAAATACAATACAAATACATTACAACACATGACATCATTTCCGATTTTTTTTTTCTGTCGTACGAGAATTTTCGTGACATTTACTTGCGACTATTAAGCGAAAAAATTTGTACGATCCGTCGTTCGATATTCGGATCGTGTGTACGGGCCATAACACAGAGGAACATTTACAGTCATTTACATTCTTCCTCTCTGTGACCCGAACGCCGCCGGTGTCCCGCGATCGGGTCACAGAGAGGAAGAATGGGGAGAGATGAGTGTAAACAAACCTTCCCAGTTCTTCCTAGTGTGACTGTCAGTGCTCATCTGTTCCCTGTGCTAGGGAACGACGATCAGTGATGTCACACGCACAGCCACGCCCCCCACAGTAAGAACACTTAATCCCTACAGCGCCCCCTCCTGGTTAACCCCTTCACTGCCAGTGGCATTTTCACAGTAATCAGTGCATTTTTATAGCACTTTTCGCTGTAAAAAATGACAATGGTCCCAAAAATGTGTCAAAAGTGTCCCATGTGTCCCATGTGTTGCAGTCACAAAAAAAATCACTGATCGCTGCCATTAGTAGTAAAAAAAAAATATTAATAAAAATGCCATAAAACTATCCCCTATTTAGTAAACGCTATAAATTTTTCGCAAACCAATCAATAAACGCTTATTGCAATTTTTTTTACCAAAAATATGTAGAAGAATACGTATCGGCCTAAACTGAGGGAAATTTTTTTTTTTTTAATATATTTTTTTGAGGATAGCAAAAAGTAAAAAATATAGAATCTTTTTTTAAATTGTCGCTCTATTTTTGTTTATAGCGCAAAAAATAAAAAACGCAGAGGTGATCAAATACCACCAAACGAAAGCTCTATTTGTGGGAAAAAACGACCACACAATTGTCAGTTAAAACGACGCATTCCTGAATCGCAAAAAGGGGCCAGGTCCTTTACCTGCATATTGGTCCAGGTCTAAAGTGGTTAGGGATTTTTTTTTTCCTTTAATTGAAACTGTACTATAAACACTGCTTAAAGTTTCTACTTTTTTTAAATTTTTTGTGAAAAGTCGATAAAGAAAAAAAATAAAACACTGGGTGGAAGATTGTAATTCTTCAGTAGACAGTCAGCATGTTTGAAACCAGGCTTTAAATCTCCTTTCTAAAGCTAACTTAAAAGAAAAATCACAGTGGGCAGCTTCAGATGTATTTCTCCCCCCTGCTATATGGTGCGGTAGAAAAAAGCAAACAAACAAATATATTTTCGTAGACGATGAGAAATGAAACCATCTAAAATATAAAAACTGCCATCTTATCATGAGATATGTTTCTTTGTGCAATGAATATTTCAGTTGCTACAAAAAACTTCTAGTGGGAGTCATTACAGTGGCAGACATATAGATGGCGCTGGTGTCTTTTGCTACAATTATTATTTTATTGGTCAAATTGTCAGTTTTAAATCTTATACATATTTTTCTTAAAATCTCTTCCAGCTTTAAACAATGTAATAATTTATTATCACAGAGTGCCAATATTATATGTTTGACCAGGATTATCCCTGGTTATAAAAAAATGTTCATTAAAAATCTTTGCTGTTTTATCATTTTCATTTTATAAGAAGCACAGGTTGCCAGCCAATAGGATAGATGTAATAATAATGTGCATATAATTCTTAGAATGATGTATTATTTGTTTATCTGTTAAAATTTTCTAAAAACAGTGAGTTTGATTTACTAAAACTGGAGAGTGCAAAATCTGGCGCAGCTCTGCATGGCAGCCAATCAGCTTCTAACTTCAGCTTGTTAACTCCTAGCCATAGGCATGCACACAGGGCGTGCCTGGGCACACACTAATCACCTTGTGTGATGCAGATATGCCCATGTTTAAACCTCTGATATATTAATGGGGCTCCTAACAAAAAAAATATGTAAAAAAATAAAATACAAATAAAAACTATCACCAATCTTGGTCCTACTGATACCGTCAGGGCTGGTACAAGGGGTGGGCAGAAGGGTCGGATGCCTGGGGCGGGACCATTTACTGGAGGAAGAGGGGTGCAGTAGAGGCCACGCTACAGGCTGCCTGTCCTGGGGCGGCGGGGCCGCTTTGACCCGTGGCTGCAGCGCTCCCATGAGTCCCACTTCCTCCTCTTGTTTGTCACACAGCACAGGTCTCCTAACCGGGAACGCTGTGTGTCAGAGAACTGAGAGTGAGTCTGTGTGTGTGTTCGGCGGTGCCAGTCCCGCCCCCCTAGACCAGCTCATGTGGTAGCAGATTGAATTGGTGTTCCGCCTATCACACAAGCCGGTCTAGGGGGATGGGACCTTGCTACGGTGCCACCGAACACAGACCCAGCTATGTGACAGTGCTGCAGAAGATGTGTGATCAAACCAGGGCTATGGTGAGTCTGACTGTATTCATAGGCAAAGTGAGGCTGAAATTATGGACACAAAGAGGCTCCGATGGGCACAGTAAGACTGCTATTATTGGTCACAGGGAGGCTGCGATTATAGTCACATGGAGGCTGCGATTATGGTCACAGTGAGGCAGCATTGATGGTCACAGTGAGGCGGCATTGATGGTCACAGTGAGGCGGCATTAATGGTCACAGTGAGGCGGCATTGATGGTCACAGTGAGGGGGCATTGATGGTCACAGTGAGGCGGCATTGATGGTCACAGTGAGGCGGCATTGATGGTCACAGTGAGGCGGCATTGACGGTCACAGTGAGGCGGCATTGATGGTCACAGTGAGGCGACATTGATGGTCACAGTGAGGCGGTATTGATGGTCACAGTGAGGCGGTATTGATGGTCACAGTGAGGTGGCATTGATGGTCAGAGTGAGGTGGCATTGATGGTCACAGTGAGGTGGCATTGATGGTCACAGTGAGGCGGCATTGATGATCACAGAGAGGCGGACAGAGATCACAGAGAGAAACGCACAGTATCATGCGGAGTCCCTTAAGGATCGCCTCTGTCACCGGTGCTGTTTAACATCTATCTTCGCCCTCTTTTTGAGATTATTAGCAGCCAAAAACTGCTCTATCATTCATATGCAGACGACACGCAACTGTATTTCCGCATTGGCAACAAAAAGGATCACCACCTCAATCTAGAGACATGCCTCTCTTTGATAGAAGACTAGATGACAAAGAGTTATCTTAAACTCAACGGAGCGAAAACAGAACTTCTCCTGTTTCACGCCAAGCATAGGAATCAACCTGCAACAACATGGATACCTCCGCCTATTCTGGGCAAAATCATCACCCCTAGCGCCAAAGTCAAAAGTCTTGGGGTCATTTTTGACTCCTACATGACAATGGACGCACAAATAGGGTCAGTAGTCAGCGGATCGCACCATCTGCTGCACCTACTACGAAGACTTACTCCTTTCATCCCCAAAGAAGACGTAGCAGTCGTGGTGGGAATAATTGTAAACTCCAGACTGGACTATGCAAATGCCCTTTACCTCGGACTCCCCAAGTTCCAAATCGCTCGTCTGCAATTCGTTCAGAATATGGCTGCCAGACTTGTGACTGGGAAAAAACCCTGGGAATCCATCTCACCTTCACTGAGAGCCCTTCATTGGCTGCCAGTTAAAGACAGAATTACTTTTAAAGCTCTCTGTCTTACACATAGATGTGTCCATGGGAACGCCCCCCATTATTTATGCGAAAAAATAAAAGCCCACAATCCCAATCGCGTTTTGCGATCCACCAATCAAAACCTGCTTCAGGTTCCTAAAGCCAACTACAAGTCCAAAGGAGAAAGAAGATTTGCGGTACAAGGTCCCAGACTATGGAACACTTTACCAACCAGCATTCGGTTGGAGGAGAACCACCTAGCATTCAGGAGAAAGATCAAGACTCATCTCTTTTGATATCAAAGGAGACAGGAACAACAAGCGCCCAGAGGCGATTCAGTTCGCATGTGCCGCGCTATATAAGTTTTTCATTCATTCATTCATTCACAGTGAGGTGGCATTTATGGCCACAGTGAGAATGCATTGATGGTCACAGTCAGGCGGCATTGATGATAACAGTGAGGCGGCATTGATGATCACAGAGAGGCGGCATTGATGATCACAGTGAGGCGGCATTGATGGTCACAGTGAGGCGGCATTGATGGTCACAGTGAGGCGGCATTGATGGTCACAGTGAGGCGGCATTGATGGTCACAGTGAGGCGGCATTGATGGTCACAGTGAGGCGGCATTGATGATCACAGAGAGGCGCATTGATGGTCACAGAGAGGATGCATTGATGGTCACAGAGAGGCGGCATTGATGGTCACAGTGAGGTGGCATTAATGGTCACAGTGAGGTGGCATTGTTGGTCACAGAGAGGAGGCATTGATGGTCACAGTAAGGCAGCATTGATGGTCACAGTGACTGCATTGATCTCTTGTATCATGTCTGCAGTCTCTGACCATCTTTAGTATGATGTTCTCAGTCTCTGACCATCTCTTGTCTTATATCATGTCTGCAGTCTCTGGAGTTTGCTTAATTAGCAATGGTATTGGTACAGTAGGTGACTGCGAAATTGTGTCAATCTCGCTCCCTTTCTCGGCGAGATTGACCACCTGCGAGCCCCATCGCCGGAGCCTGCGCCAAGCTGGTTTGCCACGATGGAGACAAAGCCGTCATAGAAGCGACGGGGATCCGACCAATTCTACACGTGGACGGCGTTTGATATGAATCCTGAGTGGGAACTCCCCGCCGGGTTTAAAAAAAAAATCCGGCATGGGTTCCCCCCTCAGGAGCATACCGGGCCCTTAGGTCTGTTATGGGTTTTAAGGAGACCCCCCTACGCCGAAAAAACGGTGTGGTGGTCCCCCCACAATCCATACCAGACCCATATCCAAAGCACACTGGCCAGCCGGTCAGGAAGGGAGTGGGGGCGAGCGAGCACCCCCCTCTCCTGAGCCGTACCGGGCAGCATGCCCTCAACATGGGGGGGTCAGGTGCTCTGGGGCAGGGGGGCGCACTGCGAGCCCCCCACCCCAGAGCACCCTGTCCCCATGTTGATGAGGACAGGGCCCCTTTACGACAACCCTGGCTGTTGGTTGTCGGGGTATGAGGGCGGGAGGCTTATCGGAATCTGGGAGCCCCCTTTAATAAGAGGGCCCCCAGATACCAGCCCCCCACCCTAAGTGAATGAGTATGGGGTACATCGTACCCCTACCCATTCACCTGCAAGAAAAGTGTAAACACAAATAAACCACACAGGGTATTAAAATATTTTATTAGTTGGCCGCCGGGGGGTGTGTGGTCACTTTTATAAAAGCGCCCCCGGCCCGGCGGGCTTCTCTCCGACATCTTCGGCGGGGGTACCTACCGGAGCATGATGGGACTGCGACGTCACAAGATAGGCCTATATAAGTCGCTGGGAGCCGCGCGCCCGGCATAACAGCAGGAGGAAGCGTCGAGTCAACATTTGGAGAAGAAAAGAGAAGAAGACGTGACAGAAGCGGCGGCCAGTCCTGAAGATAAAGAAGGCACCGGAGAGCGCCGAATCAAGAGCGGAGAGCGGGAGAAGACCCCGGAGAGCGGAGAAGACCCCCCGGAGAGCGGAGAAGACCCCCGGAGAGCGGAGAAGACCCCTGGAGAGCAGGAGAAGACCCCCGGAGAGCGGGAGAAGACCCTGGAGAGCGGAGAAGACCCCCGGAGAGCGGAGAAGACCCCTAGAGAGCAGGAGAAGACCCCTGGAGAGCAGGAGAAGACCCCCGGAGAGCGGGAGAAGACCCTGGAGAGCGGAGAAGACCCCCCGGAGAGCGGAGAAGACCCCCGGAGAGCGGAGAAGACCCACCCCCCTGCCGAAGATGTCGGAAGAAGCCCGCGGGGGGGGGGATGTGGCGCTTTTATAAAAGTGACCACACATGCTCCTGAGGGGGGAACCCATGCCGGATTTTTATTTAAAATCCGGCGGGGAGTTCCCCCTCAAGATTCATATCAAACGCCGCCCACGTGTAGAATTGGCGGGAATCCAAGTCGGATCCCCGTAGCTTCTATGACGCGCTCGCTGGAATGTGCTTTTACTATTCCAGCGAGTGCGAGATGTCGGCACCCTGTCGCCGAGGATTAGCGCGATGCTGTCGTGCTAAAAACACATTCTCGGCGGCAGGTACTGTAAGATGTAGCAGGAAGGGGGTTAATTCACTGTCACTGATTTATAAGTATAGATCCCATAGCTGTAGCTTTTCCCGGGGATGGGGGCGCAGTTTTTCATCTTTGCCCTGGGCACCGGGTGACCTTGACCCAGCACTGCCATCAGTATATATACACACGTGTTTGAGCTTTGAGGTGCACACTCTAATGCAATAAGCTGTGCACACCTATGCCGCTAGCCGACCAGCCGCCGCAGTTATAATGCGGGAGGTTGGCACATCTATACGTCGAGCCGATGTCCGCTGGGCACCCGCGATCGCTCGTGACAGAATGAGAATGGGGATGTGTGTGTAAACACACAAATCCCGGTTCTCTCAGGGGGGAGGAGAGAGATTGTGTGTTCCTACTAGGTAGGAACACCGATCTCTCTCCTCCCCTAGTCAGTCCCAGCCCCACTACAGAACACACACTAGGAAACACAGTTAACCCCTTGATCATCCCTTAGTGTTAACCACATTCCCTGACAGTGACATTTATACAGTAATTAGCGGATATTTTTTTAGCTCTGATCGCTGTATAAATGTCAATGGTCTCAAAATAGTGTCAAAAGTGCCTGATCTGTCCGCCACAACATCGCAGTCCTGAAAAAAAAAATCGCAGATCACCGCCATTACTAGTAAAAAAATAAATAATATTAATAAAAATTACATAAATCTATCCCCTGTTTTGTAGACGCTATAACTTTTGTGCAAACCAATCAATAAACGCTTATTGCAATTTTTACCAAAAATATGTAGAAGAATATGTATCGGCCTAAACTGATAAATACTTTTTTGGGGGATATTTATTATAGCAAAAAGTACAAGATATTGTGTTTTTTTTTCTTCCAATTTTTTGTTTTTTTTGTTTATAGAGCAAAAAATAAAAACCACAGAGTTGATCAACTATCCCCAAAAGAAAGCTATATTTTTTTGGGAAAAAAGGACATCAATTGTGTTTGGGTACAACATTGCACAACCGCACAATTAGAGGTTGACTGATATGGGTTTTTCTCTGGCCGATGACGATATTTAGAAATTGGGGCGGCCGATGGCCGATATATGATGTCGTTTTTTGCGGCTGATATTTTGGGACGCTTTTTTTTTTGGCAGGTGGCACTGGATGGCACTAATTGGCACTGGAAGATGGCACTAGCAGATGGCACTGATTGACAGATGGCACTGGTTGGCTTTAGTTGGCACTGGCAGGTGGCATTAGATGGCACTGGCAGGTGGCACTGGATGGCTTTAGTTGGCACTGGCAGGTGGCACTGGATGGCAATAGTTAGCACTGGCAGATGGCACTGGATGGCTTTAGTTGGCACTGGATGGCACTGGCAGGTGGCACTGGATGGCTTTAGTTAGGACTGGCAGGTGGCACTGGATGGCACTGGCAGGTGGCACTGGAAGGCTTTAGTTGGCACTGGCAGATGGCACTGGATAGCACTGGCAGGTGGCACTGGGTGGCTTTAGTTGGCACTGGCAGGTGGCACTGGATGGCACTGGCAGGTGGCACTAATTGGCACTGGATGGTGGCACTGGTATTGGCACTGGCAGGTGGCACTGGATGGCACTGGCAGGTGGCACTAATTGGCACTGGATGGTGGCACTGGTATTGGCACTGGCAGGTGGCATTGGCAGGTACTGGCAGGTGACACTGCATGGCAGGTGGCACTAATTGGTACTGGCACAAAAATAATGGTGCCACCCCCCCTCGGTGCAGACCCCCCCTTCCTCAGTACAAACACCCCCCTGCCCCCCCATAGTACAGACACCAGAGAGCGGTGTGTGTTCCACGAGCACGGGCCCCTCCTCCTCTATAAGTGTACACAGAGAGGAGGGCCGCCACGCTGGGTGCACCAAGATGGCCACGGCTCCGGAGCTAGGCCAAAGCCGCGGCCTTTTCTGATGCTATGGCCGCGGCAGCATCCCGCAGGTGCACCAATAGCAGCCATGTTAAATATCTGCCTAATTTGGATAGAAATCGGCCGATGCCGGTTTCTCCAAAACGGCCGAATATCGGCTGATATATTGGTCGACCTCTACTCGCAATTGTCAGTTAAAGAGACGCAGTGCTGTATCGCAAAAAAGGGCCTGTCTGGAAGGCTGGAGTGGTTAAATTAAAAGGATTGTAAAGGTATTTTTTTCCCCTAAATAGCTTCCTTTACCTTAGTGCAGTCCTCCCTCACTTACCTCATCCTTCCATTTTGCTTTTAAATGTCCTTATTTACTGTTCTTCTGTCTGTAACTTCACACAGTAATGCAAGGCTTTCTTCCTGGTGTGGAGAAAGCCTCTTGAAGGGGGAGGGGCGAGCAAGCAAGTCAGGACACGCTCTACTTTGCAGATAGAGAAAGGAGCTGTGTGTTAGTGGGCGTCCTGACACTCCTGCTTGTCCCCTCCCCCCTCAAGAGGCTTTCTCCACACCAGGGAGAAAGCCTTGCATTATGGTGTGTACAGGTATACCCCACTTTTAAGTACACAATTGTGTTAATTTGCTAAAGCTGGAAAAGGCAAAATAAGGCTCACTTCTGCACAGAAACCAATGAGCTTCCAGGTTTTATTACCAGGCTTAATTGAACAAGCTGGAATTAGAAGCTCATTGGTTTCTATGCAGAAATGAGCCTGATAATGCGATTTCCAGCTTTAGTAAATAAACCCTATTGTGTACTTAAAAGCGGGGTATGCCTGTAGTTACAGACAGAAGAACAGGAAGTGAGGATTTCTCAGAAGAAATAAGGACATTTAAAAGCAAAATGGAAGGATGAGGTAAGTGAAGGAGGACTGCACTAAGGTAAAGGAAGCTATTTAGGGAAAAATTATTTTACCTTTACAACCCCTTTAAGCTTTGAGAAAAGAAACATTGAAGCTGATTGTTTTATATGCACAGCTGCACCAGATTTTGCACTCTGCAATATTAGTAAATGAACTCCAGCACCTTAAAAATAGTATTCTAGAGGAAGCATAATTCGTGTATAACGATGGAAACTGAATAGTTACCTGTGGCTATTTTATTTGTTTCTGAGGCACGATTCAGAAATAGCAACAAATAGTCCCCAGGTTTTAGGGCCCGTAGCAAGAAATAAAGTCTGTCTTCGCTACAGGGACCATATTTCACATTTTGCTTCAATTCTTAAATATTTGAAAGAGAAAGCTGTGATAGAGTAAAGTTGAAGTTGGTGAAAAACAATGAAAGCAGAACTACACTGTATCCAAGCACCAAAAACGCTATTTAATTCATGTTTAACCGCTTAAGGACCGCTGCACACCTATTTACGTTGACAGAATGGCACGGCTGGGCCGATTGTCTTATTTTTACGTCCCCTTTAATTTTCCGGCCGTGTGGCCGCATGCGTGCGCTGCCGGTGGTGTGCTTGCAACCCTGTCACAAGCTCCGTGACCGTGCCCGCGGGACCCGCGGACTCAATGTCCCGCGATCAGATCACAGAGCTGAAGAACGGGGAGATGTCAGTGTAAACGCAACATCTCCCCGTTCTTCCTAGTGACATGTCACTGATCGTCTGTTCCATGTCATCGGGAAAAGCGATCAGTGAAGTGTCGCTCATAACAGTTAGAATCACGCCCTAGGTCACACTTAACGCCTTCAGCTCCCCCTACAGGTTAACCCCTTTTACTGCCAGTGTCATTTTTACAGTAATCAGTGCACTTTTATATCACTAATCGCTGTAAAAATGAAAAATGGTCCCCAAATGGTGTCAAAATTATTCGATATGTCCGCCATAAAGTCGCAGTCCAGATAAAAAAAAACGTAGATCTCGATTTTGTTTGGAAGCCACATCGCATGACCGCGCAATTGTCAGTTAAAGCGACGCAGTGCCGAATCGCAAAAATGGCCTTGTCTTTGGCCATCCTAATGGTCCGGGGCTTAAGTGGTTACTAGTCAGCGCAAACTTACTCATCCATCCAGGTCTCAATGTTTTATTATGCTGAGAAATCACTTTCCCCTTAGCTCAGGCAGGATGGTATGCTTAGCTGAGAAAACCCTATCCTTTTTTGGCGAGTCAGCATGCGTCAGGCATTGTGATTCACATTGATCTACATCTCTGCACGACCCGATTGACAATGAATAATCTGGGGTTAATTTACTAAAAAAGAGTGCAAAACCTCAGACGCCTGTGTGCAGAAATATTTCTGGTGCCCCCACATGGGTGTGGTCATCTTACTAACTCCTCCCCTTTACAAATGGCAACAACACAGAGATGCTTCACTAAGGAGTCTTCAATACCCTGGGATCGTCCCATGAAGCAGAGTACTCTAATGGGACCTGGAGGTGGGTCTCTCTAATGGACACAGAGGGTCTCTTTTAGAGAGTCTGTTAGAAAGAGCCCCCAATAGGCCCCATTAGAGACTACAATGGGGTATAATGGGACCTGGGGGGTGTCTATCTAACAGGGACTCTCTTGGTGTCCATTAGAGCGTCTGTTAGAGCCCCCACTAAAACTATTAGCAATGTGTTTTAGTTTAAGAAAAACTACAGGAGATGGTCAGAGACTGCAGACATGATAAAATAGATAGTCACAGACTGCAGACATGATACAGGAGATGGTCAGAGACTGCAGACATGATAAAGGAGACGGTCAGAGACTGCGGACATGGTAAAAAAGATGGTCAGAGACTGCAGATATGATATAAGAGATGGTCAGAGACTGCAGACATGATACAGGATATGGTCAGAGACTGCGGACATGATACAGGATACGGTCAGAGACTGCGGACATGATAAGAAAGATGGTCAGAGACTGCAGACATGATATAAGAGATAGTCAGAGACTGCAGACATGATACAGCAGATGATCAAAGACTTTTTTTTTTTATTGTCTGTATACCACTGGGAAAATTTCCCTTCAATTCCTGTCTCACCGACACAGCAGGGAGCTAGAGGAAATCTCCTATATGGGGGTGAATTTCCCTCTTAGACAGGTGTCCCTGTAAAGGTTATCTTTGGAAGTTTTCCCCTTACCTCTTGTTATGAGGACACCTACAATTTTGGATTTCCCATCAAATATCCCCAATCGGGACCTAGACAGCAATACAACTTGACAGAGGGTCTAACCCTTCCCCATTCTATCCAAATCTAAATGTAGCGCATCCCCTTAAGGGAATTGGGATCCCCCACCCTGCACAGCCAGGCACACCACAATTTCACAGGCACTCCAGAGACAGAGAACAGTTTGTGACTTTGTTTTTCTTTTGTTATTTATATACGAATAATAACTTGGATAGGGATGGGAGGTTATGGGATGCCCACTTGACTTCAACAACAAACTTCAGGGACACTTTTCCTATCTACAGTCTCTATATACAGCTCCACTTCTTCCTCAAGCACTCACTTGCTTGCAGAACCCAGCTGGATCACTATGAAGATCTGACAGTCACTGTCAGTTCAGAAGCAAAGCCCCATTACAGGAACCTGAGGCCCCTTGGTTGTGTAGCAAGAATTTACAGTGTTCAGCTTGTATCACTACTGTGGCTACTGATCTCAGCCCCATCTCTTCTGGCACTGCCAACCTACCTGGCTGCAGCTTCCCCATTCACTATCCCTCCAGGCTAACTTTTCCACCACAGTCCTCCAGATTTACACTCACCAGCCCATCTGGCTTACTCTCAGGAGATCTTCCAGTAGTGCCGACCTGCTCCTGCTGTTCTGTCTCGTTGCTCCTGTGCCTCTAGGAAGAGCTCCCTCTGTGTGTTTTGGCAGGAACCTTCCAGCAACTGAGCCCCAGGCACAAGGTCACCTCCCAGACTAGGGTGCACCCCTGAGGGCCACTGACAGCCTCCTCAGCACTCCATCTTCCACCTGATTCTCCCCCTTGGCCGGATTCATTCCTAACCTATTTAAGTGCGGGTCTTCCCCATGCCAGCCCTTTACTGGGGATGGCTGAGGCCCTCATAAATATTCTAAGCAGCTCCTCCTAACCTCTACCCACTATGTCTAGAAAATTCTCCAATGTCCCAGAAAACAGGGGAAGGCACCAGAGAAGTTGCTAGGATAAGTCATTCAGCCTCCCTAAGTCACTTAACCCTGACCTAGATTCACAGCTCAGGCCTCATACACTAGGGTGACCAATCATCCCCAGTTTCAGGGGACAGTCCCCTGATTGAGAACACTGTCCCCGGACCAAGTCTGTCCCTGGTTTTGTCCCCAGATTGGATTTAATAGGGGGCATGGGCAATTTCAAAGACAGTCAGTGCAGAATTAAAATTTAAAAAATTAGAATTACACCCCCCCCCCCCGATCCGCCATGCCTACTAGCATAGGGGGGTTGTATTTTTTCCATTATTTGTGTCCCTTTCTGATGATCATGTGCTGGTCGGAGCAGAGGGAATATTTATTCAGTTTCGGGCGCATGCCCATTCAGCTCTGCTCGCATGTTTTTCTGCCTTGTCTCAAATCCTGGCCAGCCACCTGCCGATCCCCTTGTCTTCCCTGGCAGAGTGATCTTCCTCCGGTCCCCATCCAGTAGTAGGCGGGGCCCGGAGAGTAAAACTTGAGAGGCTGTGAGACGGGCGGCTACGGGCAGAATGTTGCTGATTGTTGCCATTACTAGTAAAGAAAAAATATGTCCCCGGATTTCATTTTAAAAATCTGGTCACCTTATCGCACACACGACCGATGAACTTGTCGTACATGAAACAACGTTTGAGGGGGGCGTGGCCTGGCGAGCTGAGTAGATGGACGCAGACTAGAGGAGCTCCGGTCCCAAGGTCAGAATAAGCTCTGAAAACGGCCGTTCCCAAGAGGATTATGAGCACCCGACTTCGGAAAAGTCACCCTAATTGGCAACTGAGGTCGATGGGTACACCGACAAGCAAAGTTACAACCACAGACCTGAACAAATTCCGCTATATGAGCGGACAGCAGAAGACAAAGATGGCGCCGACCCCAAGACACGAGGAGAGGGAGGACACGGAGGACGATGAGGCTTCTCTCGCAGCTTCTGAGGAATTGGAAGGGGAGGGCAACAGACCTGATTGTCCTCTAAACTATGCCATGATGATGGAGATAGCCGCGGACATCAAGAATTCTTTCTCGATGGCCAAAACAGACATCAAGACCGAGCTGCTGCGGCTCTCGGAACAAATGGCGGTGACGGACAGAGCAGGGAAAAGAAGGGACAGGGCCCTTAAGAGACTGGACGACATCGTGGAGGTACATTCTCAACAACTGATTGATGCCAACAGGCAAATAGAGGATTTAGATAATAGAGGACGCCGCAACAATATTAGGGTACGGGGGGTCCCCGAAACTGTACCCCAAGACCAAATCCAACCCGCGCTGTCTTCCATTTTCAACAACCTTTTGGACAGGCCCGAAGCATCACCCATTGAGTACGATAGGGCACACAGGGCGCTGCGCCCCAGAGCCCCGGACAATATGCCACCCAGAGATATAATTTGCCGGCTACCGAACTTTACGCTGAAGGAAGAGATCCTGCACAAAGCCAGACAAAACGGCCAGATTACTTACAATGAAGCGAATGTACAGCTCTTCCAGGACCTGTCGCCTATCACACTCAAGAATAGGAGAGCCCTGAAGCCGCTGTTGGAAGTGCTGACTGAAAAAGGCATAACCTACCGATGGAAATACCCGTTCGCCTTACAAGCCACCTACAATGGCAGACAATTCCTGCTCAGAGTCCCGAGTGAGCTGCAGCAGTTCTGTGAGAACATACAGATAGCTCCGGTGGAACTACCGGACTGGTATGCGGAGTTCTTGATCCCGCCGGCCCTCATTCACCACCCCCTCGCACAGGATCCATCTCCGTCCAAGTCTCCCTACACCCCGGGTAAGCATCGGAAGACTCCCCGCAAGAACAACCATGCATCTCCGGCTGCCAGGGGACCCAAGATGAGAGTCCAGTTATGTTGAAATATAGGAGAGATTCACCCCAACACTACACAGCATGGAGGACCGCTAGACGAGCCGACACACCTTTCCTTCAATGAGTAATGCAACATGCCGCCAAAGCCAGCCCTGGAGAGGTCATTTATACGCTGGGTGATACCTTTCCAGGATCCTCTAGGACTATTGCGCCTCCGACCTTCCCAGATGGGAAGGGGTCCCGCAAAGGTACTGTACTCCACTTATCTCCCTTCATGGGTTTGGGTTTTTTTTTGTTTCTCTCTTTCTTGCCTACCTACCCTCCCGTTTTTGGTATGTACGCCAGAACGGATCAGCCATCACTCCCATGAGGGCTAGATCCTACATCTACCATGACCGCCTCGTAGCTGCGGTACTGCACCCTCAGTCTGTCTCACTAAGCCTTGCCACCCAGCGTATGGTTCTGAGGCACTACAGGGCTAAAGAACTGATGACACTACTCTCCAACTGCTTTATTTCATATTGTTTTACTTATTTTGCTTTCTATTTTTACATGAGCCTGCGGTTCACCCTAGGAAGACTTGCATACTCTGGACTCTAGAGGGCGCCAAACTTCTACGCCCCTCACTTTGAGCTCAGTATAGTTTGAAACATCTGCGGCAGTTCTGCAGCAGTTTTGCTTTGGTTGTTATTAGCTGCACAATACTGAGTCACGGACTTCCACTCTATTGGTTAACAACCTGGAATCGCAGGATGGGGCTGTGCCCCCCGTCATGAACTAATGCATGCCTCTTCCTATAGTAATATGTTATCTTGCTTGTTCACTGTTTTTCAGCCCTTCCTTGTCACCCCTCCCCTTTTCTTAGGTTAAGTTGCAGAGGGCGGTGGTGTCAAATGCATGCCTACGTTCTACATCCCTCTAAGTAGCTTCCAAGGATGCACAAGGAGAGTCATAAATCGGCACCTCCTCTGCAGGAAAAATGTGAGTTGTTTTGTAATATTTCAGGTTAGTCTGCTCACTTCCCCAACCTTTCGCGGAGAGGGCAGTCTATCCCCATTAAACATTCACTCGCACGCACACAAAGGGATGTAGGCAGGTTATTACACGTATGGCGGAAGCTATATTTGAAAAAGTGGTGGGCAGCATTACACGGGCCTTAGATAACAGACAAGTCTACTGAATGCAGGGACCTGCGCTTTCAGCCCATTAGGTGATACACGGCTCTAAATAAGATTGTTATGGGCTGTGAATGTGCACAGGTTTAGTTGGTTTTCACATTATGGGCCAGTAGTGTTGGCTCTCTCCTATGACACAAAGTTCTTGGTTCTCTTTGATTTACAATAACTCACATTGGTTTACACTATTTTGCTGTTCGCTGTGGTATGTATCCCAAAGGTAGATGCCTCATTAATCTTACTTCATGATATGACCCACAAACAACTGTTCCCCCTCTGGGGTCCGGCTGAGACTAACACTCACCGAATGCAACCTCAAGTTTATGACCCGGGACCTTAACAAGTAGTTTAATCCTCCTTTTCATCTACAAGGGCGCCTCCCGTGCTCCCTCAAGAGTCGCACTGACATTTCTTACATAGATCATTTCTACCATAGAGGTGTTATAGAGCCCCTTTATACAAAGTATAAAGAGAGGGCTTCGACTCGCGACCGGTGTTGGTTCACCTATACCAACACATTTACATCCACCCTCCCCCTTACCTTTGTGGACCCTCCACAAACCCTCTCCCACTTACCCCTCCACCCCCTTCCCCCCCCCCCTTTTTTTTTTTTTTTTTTATCAAGGTCCCAAATGGCTTACTCCTTTCTAGGTAAAACCCCCACGCTGATCTCTCATAATATTAACGGTATGAACATCCCTGAAAAACGTTCCAAATTCTTTAAAGAAATTAGGAAGGCTAAACTGTTATTGGTCTTCTTACAGGAAACACACTTCAAGGGCCAAAATATCCCGAAAATGACAGACAACCTCTACACTGTAGCCTACCACGCTACTAACCCTCTTTCCAAAACGAAAGGGGTATCAATCCTGATCAATAAAAATGCCCCATTTGTCCTTACTCACAGCCTACCTGATCAGGAGGGGAGATTTATCTTCCTGAAGGGAACGTGGGAAGGATCTCCTATCACACTTGCCAACGTATATTTCCCCAATAAGAACCACATCACTTTCTGCAGAGAAATCATAGACACATTGAAATGGTTTGCTGAAGGGTGTGTCCTCCTAGGAGGGGACTTTAATGTCCCCCTCTCCCCTTTGCTAGACTCATCCACCGGACACACACATGTATCCTACAGAATCTTAAAGAGAATAAAGGCACTACTCCAGTCACTATCGCTAATAGACTCATGGAGAGTAGCACACCCCACTGAAAGAGACTACTCCTTCTATTCCGCTCCCCACAAACGATATGCCAGACTTGATATGATCTTCATCACTCAGAGAGATCTACCCAAAATGACCAGACCCGAGATGGGCATTATCTCCTTCTCGGATCATGCCCCAGTCTCGCTGACTTTGAAACCAGGCTTCCCCACTAGGCCACATTTTAATTGGAGACTCAACCCTGCCCTACTGACAGACCAGACTATACAGGATGATATCTTTGACTCCATCAAAACCTATTTTTTGAATAACATAGATTCAGACACAAACCCGCTAAATAATTGGGAGGCCCACAAGGCGGTGGTGAGGGGGAACCTGATTAGATGGGGTGCAATTAAAAAAAGAGAAAGAAACAAAGAGATAACATCACTGTCAAACAGGATAGCACGCTTGGAACTGCAGCATAAAAAAACTCTCTCTGTTCAGGTGGAAAAAGAACTTTCCACTTGCAGGGTGTCCCTGTCGCAAATTCTTAATTTGCAAGCCCAGAGGTCCCTATTTTTTAAAAAACATGTATTCTACGAACATGGAGACAAAGGTGGGAAATATCTGGCTAGAGCTCTAAAAGAGGCCTCTTCCGCAAGGCTGGTACATGCAATCAAGAACAAACAGGGTGTCCTTGAGTGTGACTCCACCCGCATAGCAAAACAATTTCATGACTTTTACTCTAGGCTATATAACCTACCACCACAACACAAGCCAGCACATAATCCACACACTATGGCGGAATCGATTGGGGAATTTCTGAGGAAGAGTGAACTCCCCTCGCTCTCCACAGAACATGCTGCCTCGCTAGAGAACCCCGTAACACAAGAAGAACTGTTCGAAGCTGTAAGATCCCTTAAACCGTGTAAAAGCCCGGGCCCCGACGGATTCACGGCACAATACTACAAAACATTTCTTCAATCCCTTTCACCCCACTTGCTCAAAGCTCTCAACCATCTAGCTCACACCAAACATAACTCCAACTCACTTCTTTCGGCCCACATCGCCGTCATACCGAAACCAGACAAAGACCACTCCGACTGCGCAAACTTTCGACCCATCTCGTTGTTAAACATCGACATTAAATTACTGGCTAAGATAATTGCAAACAGACTGAAACCTTTCCTCCCCACAGTAATTGGCCCTGAACAAGTCGGATTCATGCCGGGTAGGGAGGCCAGAGACAACGTCTCGAAGGCCCTGAGCTTGATACATTATGCCAAACAGATGGGAATCAAGGGCCTTCTCCTGTCCACGGATGCGGAGAAGGCCTTTGACAGGGTTTCCTGGGAATACATGTTGGCTACATGTAGACACATAGGTTTAGGCAGCCACATGCTTACTTGGATAGAGGCTCTTTACACCAACCCACGAGCACTAATCAAAATTAATAACATCCTTTCAGAACCACTGGAGATTTCCAACGGCACAAGACAGGGCTGTCCCCTATCTCCCCTGCTATTCATTATCTCGTTGGAACCCCTAATAAGGACCATCAACCTTTCACTTGATGTCAGAGGCTTCCAAATAGATAAGAGGGAGTTCAAGATTGCCGCTTACGCGGATGACTTGTTGTTCTTTATCACTAGACCTCACATTTCAATGCCCAATTTACTAAAAATCTTCGACACCTTTGGCTACATATCCAACTTCAAAATCAACCGTAGTAAATCTGAGGCGATAAACTTGACTCTCGACAAACATGAGTATGAACAATTGAAAAGCAACCATAGTTTCAGATGGGAGCAAAAACATCTCAAATACCTTGGGATAAGACTCACCCCGACAATAGACGGCCTTTACTCAGCGAATTTCACACCCCTATTACAATCTATTTGCACAGACTTACACAAATGGACTTCACGGACCTTCTCTTGGTTTGGCAGGGCATCCATTCTCAAAATGACTGTTTTGCCAAAATTATTATATTACTTCAACACCCTACCAATAAAACTTCCCGCCTCCTTCTTTGCCAAACTTCGCTCGGCCCAATTGAAATTTCTCTGGGCTGGCAGGAAGCCGAGACTTAGTTTCTCCCAACTCACTCTACCAAAACACATGGGGGGAATAGGCCTCCCAGACTTTAAAAAATATTTTGTAGCAGCCCACATCACTAGACTTATAGATTGGCACTGTCACCGATCTACCAAGGACTGGGTGGACCTAGAGAAAACTCACCATACTAAAACGATAGCATACTATCCTTGGTCAATGGATTCAAAAAGGACTAATAGACTCACTCACCCTCTAGTGGCAGCGACATTATCAGTCTGGCATAGTTCGGTCCAGGCCTTTCACCTTGCGAACGTACCAGGCCCATTGACTCCAATAACGGATAACCCGGACTTCCCACCTGGATTAGTTGTTAGGCCTACCCCAACTGAAAAGGGAAAACTCCTGGCCTCCCACTGCCTTTCCAAAAACAGGATTAAATCCCTCCAAATGATGAAATCAGAGTTCGGGGAGTCTTTCCCCGGATTTTGGTTTTATCTACAACTGCAGGACTTTTTAGTCAACGGCGGGTTCAGGATGGCATACTATAAGACACCTACCCAATTAGAGCAGATCTGCTTATCAGGCTCCCCTACCCTAAAAACTACCTCTCTCGCTTACTCATGGCTTAGTAACCAACCGCCACAACCGGTAGATAGGCACAAGTCTAAATGGGAAAAATGCCTAAATATCACACTGACCGAGGATCAATGGGAGAAAGCCTGTGTATTTTCACATGCTTGCTCTCTAAGCTCAAAATTTCAAGAAATCTCGTATAAGATCCTCAGCCAGTGGTATATCACCCCTACGAACATCAGGTCCTGGTCACCCGCCAGCTCAGACAGATGCTGGAGATGTCAATCTGAAGAGGGATTCTTTATACATATTTGGTGGAGCTGCCCCCTTATAAGTAACTTCTGGTCCCAAGTAAAACATCACATTAAGCTGATCACGGACACTAACCTCCAACTGGACGCTGCTGCTTGTCTCCTTCACATTAACCGACTGTCCATCAGCAGGTATAAAAAAACTTTGACTAGACATCTTCTAACGGCAGCAAAAACACTAATTCCCCTACATTGGAAGACCACTAAATGCCCATCAATCCAGGAATGGTTACACAGGGTGCACTATATCTATAGAATGGATGAGTTGATAGCCATGAGAAACGAAAATTCCACCCGCTTCAATGACATCTGGCAACCTTGGATACTATTTAAATATTCTACTGATTATCAACAGCTAATGAATTGATTTACTGGAACTCTCTTGTACTGTAGAATGTGGACATTGCATCTGTTTACCTGCTGTCTTGAATAATGTTTTCACTTAGTCTTCTAACATAATAACTATTTACCCCCGCGCCTCCCCCCCCTTTCCTCCCCCCCCCCCCCTTTTTTTTTTTTTTCTCCCTCTTCTTCTCTTTCCCCACCCACACCCACCCCCCTTCCTCTCAATCCTTTCTAACAAAGGCTACATAAGAATTATCATCCGCTCCGAATTCCACGAAGAATAGAAAAAGTTATGACATTTGTGTTCTTATGCGTTTCTTCTACTTCTGTTATCTCACTACGGAAACTTTGTATTTCACTTTGTACTATTCATGTATGATGTATTATGCTACTTCTGAGTGAATAAACTTTGATTGTTTTAAAAAAAAAAAAAAAAGAAACAACGTTTTCCTCGACGAGTTCCTTGTCAGGCTTGTCGAGAATCTTGTCAAGCTTTCTTAGCGTACACACTGTTAAGACAAAATCTTGTCGTTCTCAAACGCGGTGACGTACAACACGTATGACTGCACTATGAAGGGGAAGTTTGATTCCACTGGCACAACCCTTGGGGCTGCTTTTGCTAATCTCATGTTACTGCGTGTTAAGTAAAAGTTTGGTAAGAGACGCTTTTCAGTCTGTTACAGCATGACGAATGTGCTATCTCAATTACGAACGCTACTTTTACCGAAGGTGCGCTCCCGTCTCATACTTTATTCTGAGCATGTGTGGGTTTCTGAGCATACACACGAATGTGTTTCTCGTCGTAAACCAGCCCGACAAGAAACACGAGGAAATTAAGACTCCCGATGAGGAAAAAGAGAACTTGTTTTCTTTTTTGCTCGTCGATTTCCACGATAGTTTTCTAGACGGAAAACATACACACGGCTGTTTTCCTCGGCAAAAAAGCTCTGCCACCAAGTTTCTTGATTGATTCTGTAGAGGAAAACGGTCGTGTGTATGAGGCCTCAGACAGCTCTGAGCCAAATAAAGTAACCTACACTGACAAATCCACACTAACGCTAGAGCGTGCTACATAAAGAAACAGGTATTGCCTTGAGATACACTTCAAGCAAAAATTTGTTTTAGTTTTTTACTCTCCTTTACACCATAGTTTTACCTTCTTACTAAGCTCTAAACAAATATACAAAGTGAACACATTCTGTTTCTTTAGTAAATTGGTCCCATTTACCTTACTAATCATGATGAATGCATGTGCTAGTACTTGGTAGATATGTGCACATGTGCACATTTTGTTCTGTTTCGTATCGTTCCGTTTTTTCGTTTTCGTTCGTTTTTCGTACGACGCCCGTTTTCCTGTTTGTTCCCGTTCGTTTTTCGTATGACGCGATTTTTTCGTATTTCCGATCGTTTCGTATTTTCGTTACTGTTTTATTTTCGTACATGCGGGATGGTTCGTTATTCTGTTTAATTCATGTTCGTTACTTGTTAGACAAAAATTTTCGTGAATTTTCGTCAATGATTTGCAGTATATGGAAACCCTTTTCTTTTGCTATTTTCAGTCGTATGTTCATATGACATCTATAACAAAAGATTTGCATTCTGTATTTTAAATTCCTTTTTTCTGTTCGTATTTTGGATTCAAAATACAGCATGCAAATCTTTTGTTATAGATGTCATATGAACATAGGACTGAAAACAAACAGAAAAAGGATTGAAACAAAATACAGCATGCAAATCTTTTGTTATAGATGTCATATGAACAATGAACATAGGACTGAAAACAAACAGAAAAAGTATTGAAACAAAATACAAAATGCAAATCTTTTGTTATAGATGTCATATGAACAATGAACATAGGACTGAAAACAAACAGAAAAAGGATTGAAACAAAATACAGCATGCAAATCTTTTGTTATAGATGTCATATGAACAATGAACATAGGACTGAAAACAAACAGAAAATGGATTGAAACAAAATACAGCATGCAAATCTTTTGTTATAGATGTCATATAAACAATGAACATAGGACTGAAAACAAACAGAAAATGGATTGAAATAAAATACAGCATGCAAATCTTTTGTTATAGATGTCATATGAACAATGAACATAGGACTGAAAACAAACAGAAAAAGGATTGAAACAAAATACAGCATGCAAATCTTTTTTTATAGATGTCATATGAACAATGAACATAGGACTGAAAACAAACAGAAAAAGGATTTAAACAAAATACAGAATATAAATCTTTTGTTATAGATGTCATTTTTGTTCTTTTGCCGTTTTGGTTTTGTCGTTTTTTTTCGTCGGATCATTCGTTCGTATTTGCGATTGTTCGTTATGCGGCTCATTCGTAATCTTGTAGTTTTCGTATTTTGGTGCTTTAATTTTTTCGTATGTACACATTATCCTACGGGTACGAAAATGAACATTTTCGTACGAAAATAACATTCGTACGAACGGGAATGCACATATCTAGTACTTGGGGACACTTGTCTGACTGTTCCAAAGTCCACTTCCAAGGTCCATTCCGGGCTGAGCCAAGTGTCTAGGATCGATGACAGCTGCCCCCATCATGGACAATGGTCTCTGTGGAAGATACTTTTACAGAATATGCACAAGAAACAGGGAGATAGTCTCATGAATACAAATCCTTAGATGCCCTCTGTATATGAATAATTTGTGGTTGGTAAATGACCTTAACAGAGTGCAGAAAATCCCCAGTCTAAGCTTCAACTATATTTTGACACCCATATACAATTTTTTTCTTTCTTAAATGATCATGAAGGAAAATGACATCCATAATTTCGATTAACATTTGAGTAACATTTTCGAAGAGCCTCAGGAAACGTTTGTTGATTAGAATTTTTTCCTTTTCTCAACTGTCATTTCATGTTACAGTGCCATTCTGAGCAACTTTAGTTATCTCGACATCTCAGAATTTTTTTTTCTCTCTTTTTTTTTTTGGACTGGTGTCATGCTTCATTTGCACTCTGCTATTAATTAAACCTTATCAGGATAGATGCCTCCCGTAACTGGCACATATTTCCTTCAAGGGCATGAGAACCATCTGTAGAAAACTTATTGGAAGAGTGACTGCACTAGCCATGCCAGATCAAAAGTCCATTTGAATGAAAAAAAAAAAAAATCCATGATGTCTTGAAAATTCAAACTTGAGGTTATTCTGTGAAACTTCACCGACTTCACCAATTATTTTTGGATGGTTTTAATATATATTAAAGTCTAAAAGAACAAAAGAGATGATTTTCAATGAAGAGAGGTCGACTGATCATGTCTCATGTGTTAAAGGAGTGCAAAAGATGAAAAATTTACTGAAATGATGTTCTGGTATATTCTGTCTGTTTTTTGTTACTTTATATAAAAAATAAACTTTCAAATCCTTGAGCATAAAGGTAGGCGTAATTTATTGTGCTGCTTTTAATTAGCTGTCTTGTCTTCAGGGAAAATAGACAACGACAAAAGTTTGTAATAACAGAGAGGAATTATGAAATCGGAAAAGACAAATATGTGCAAATACATTTTGTGGCATGATTGAAGAAGATAAAGAATTGCAGGTATTATAGTGGCCTTCAGCTTTTGATTTTGAAAGCACACCTTGAAAATAAAAGCAAGGTCAGCCTAATAAAGCCTTTAAATACACTTACCTTATCCTGTTTTTCACCTACGGTATCTGGGCAAGGTTGGCATTAGGGATGAGCTGCGCGTTCGATACGAACGTATGTTCGACTCGAACATTGCCTGTTCGATCGTTCGTCGAAAATTGAACAAAACGGATCGTTCGCGCCAAATTCGAGTGACGCGTGTTGGCCCATAATTCACTGCGGCGTTGCGCGCTGATGATTGGCCAAGCATGCACCATGACCCCGCATGCTTGGCCAATCACAGCGCCCAAAAAACGAAGAGCCATAATTGGCCAAAGCCTGGGTGCTTTGGCCAATTATGGCTCAGGGCTTTAGCACACGCCCCACACTATAAAAGACCGCCTTCCGGGCGGCCTCATGTAGTGTGTTTCGGCTTTGTTAAAGAGAGCAGTCAGAGAGACAGAGAGATTATCTTTTTAGCTAGCTAGATAAAGCAGGCTAGTCAGTTTAGCTTTATTACAGTGTGTAGAGAATATATATACATCCTTAGGAGTTGTAAATATATTTATACACTGTATAGCTTAGCTAGATCTGCTATTAGTATTTGTCAGGCAGGAGATTGTGCAGGCAGGAGATTGTGCATAGCTGCAGTGTTGTATTGCCTGTGGCTGTGTGCTGTGTTTAGTTTACACCTAAACGTACTGGGTGTTACTGCAATTGTCCTGCTTATTTGCACCTAAGCGCATTTGCTTTAAGTGCAAGTTTGTTGTGTAATCGCACGTAAGCGCATTTACTGTAAGTGCACGTTTGCTGTGTAATTGCACGTAAGCGCATTTTCTGTAAGTGCAAGTTTGCTGTGTAATCGCACGTAAGCGCATTTACTGTAAGTGGAAGTTTGCTGTGTAATCGCGCATAAGCGCATTTACTGTAAGTGCACGTTTGCTGTGTAATCACACATAAGCGCATTTACTGTAAGTGCAAGTTTTCTGTGTAATCGCACATAAGCGCATTTACTGTAAGTGCACGTTTGCTGTGCAATCGCACGTAAGCAAATTTATTGTAAGTGCACGTTTGCTGTGTAATCGCACGTAAGCGCATTTACTGTAAGTGCACGTTTGCTGTCTAATCGCACGTAAGAAGCATCATTTCCTGCTTGGCTCACCAATTTTCCCAGAAGTCTGCCTGAGATACAAGTCAGATATCATGCATCCCCTGCAAAAAGTGAGATTGGTGAAATACTCCCACATCTAAAGTGATGCAGGCCCAGAAGATTCCCTCATTAGTGCCCTGTTATGGCACATTAGACTCACTTGGCCCATGGACACAGAGGAACAAACAGGGATTTCTTCAAAATAACAAAAAGTAGGAATCTACAACAAAGGTTGCTATAATCCTTGCAATGTACATACAGTAGATCACCCAGAGGGTAATGTTTTATTCTCAACAAAAGAGTTATGCTTTAAAGAAACTAAGCCTTTTTGCACATTTCTTTTCAGTTCACACTTATGCAGGTTGTAGTATTCCGGGTGCATTTCACAATTTTCAATACACATTTTTGATCCATTGAAGACTATGGAACCAAAAACCCCCCAAAAAATCCCTGACCTTTTCCATAAAATGCACAGATGTGAACGTGACGAGGAGGAAATCATGTTCAATGCACTGTAGTGTGCTTCTGCAAAACTGAACACGCACAAAAAAAATTCATAGGTGTGAACCAGGTCTTATATCATTAGAAGGGGGTGGCCTCATTGTTAAAGTAAGAATAGGGGTGGGTACCATCATCCTGAATTATGAAATTAGAGAGAAGGATGGAGATACATGGAGGGTCACTCCCACATAAGGCCCTGATCGTCAATAGTGATAGGACTGTTACGGAACCCAGGTAAGAGACAGTTAGTTGATAGAAAATAATTTATTACAAAAAAAATTAACACAGAAGTACAGAATGGAACAGTTGTCAGTCGCAGAGGTGACTACACATTACGTTTAAAATCATTACAGCTCCACAGGTGTATAGAGCGTATTTGGATGTGGCTATTGACAGTCCCTCGACATGTTTCATGACAAGGACACTTCTTCAGGAGGCGTGTCTAGCTCTAACATCTGGAATGATACATCACATAATCAAAAGCATGGTCGGTAAGCTACAGATAATACCGTTTGTTTGAGGAGTATGATTGAAATTTCGAGAACATGACTCACCCAGATAGGCCCAAAGGGCTGTATGCGGCGATTATAGGACACCCAAAAGGATGTTCCCCCGGGGGCGGACATGGGAGGTCGTGTGTCTGAGATAAAACAATATTTGTATTATATAATGAATGGTAAGCAGAAATGTATAGGTTGGTGAGTAGAAATAAAGGGAGAGGGGGGATTAAGGAGTGAGACCAGCTCACTTGAATTAAGCAAAGGAAAGAGAAAAGAGGGGGAAGGGAGAAAGAAAAAAGGGTGAGGGAAAGGGGGAGGAGAAGGGGGAAAGGGAAAGAAGAAAAAAAAGGGGGAGAGGAAAAGGGGGGGGGGGAGGGGAGGAAAGGTATGCTGGGAGGGGGAAGAAAAGAGGAGGGGAAAGGAAAAAGAAAGAAGGAAAGAAGAAGGAAGAAGTAACAGAAAAAAGGGGGAGGGAAAAAAGAGGGAAGAGGGGGCAGGGAAACGAGAAAGGGAAAAGAGTGTGGTGAAGTGAAGAGTGAATAAAACAGGTTAAAAAGACCCAGGTCCCCAGGTAGTACTGATAATAGGAAACATTTGAAAACACCAATGTGAACTTAAAGGTGGGAAAAAACAGGGTGTAACTACTGTAACGGCATGACCCGTGATACTCTGAGACTTTTGAAGGATGCGGTGTACTCCTGTGCCAGCTTTACCAATGATTCTTGGGGCAAGGGTCATCCTATGTCCATTAAGGGCATAGGATGACTGAGAAATTATATCATAAATTACATGAGATGGGACATTACTGGTAATTCATGTATTGCAGGATATCTTGAAATATTACAAGTTGTTAAAGTCTGACTCCAACAGGTCAATGGAGTGTTTTCATTCAATGTGGGGTCACATAATTTTGAGGTGTTAATTGAGTCTGCTCCTAGATATTTAATTGTGTATGATAATGACATTGTTTTGTGTGAAGAATCTAGGTGTAGTAATTAGTTCATGTTAATTATGTCAGATCAGTGGCGAAAAGTCTGTCTAAGATGTGGATTGAGGGGGACTCGTTAAGCATCCATTGTGTGATGTTTTGGGTGGAGTGTTTCATTGTCCCTGTGATTACTGCTTTGTAACTGTATATAACCAGCTGAGTGTACCATTAAAGAATTTATTTGTTTGAACCAGAGAGAACAGAGCTTGTGTTTCGTTATTGATCGGGGACTTCTTATGGATCGTGTCTGCCGGATTGTGGAGTGTTTGATAAGTTGGTGGAATGGAAATCGTAAACGGTGGTGACCGTTACAACTACCTACCTTTTGCTGCGGCCAAAACAAGTATAAGATGACACCGGGATCAATATACTAGTGGGTGGCCAAAATAATCCACAAAATGGGCTTGAACTGGGTCAGGCTGATCGGGCCCAAAAGCCAGGAAAGGTAGGTCTTACTCCAATAGATCTAAGTGGTAAAAAGAGCAACACAAAGCAGAGAATGGTAAGGCCATCCTATTTCAGGACCCCTATATATAGGGGGATAAAAGGAAGAGGGTGCACCATGGTTGCAACATATTAAAATGAAGAGGCGTAGATACATATAAAGAGAATGCATACCTTATATCATATCATCAGCAATGGCCAAACAGCTATCTTTGTAACAAGGAGGTCAGCAATGGAAGCACACACATTGATTTCAGAATAGATTTTCTTTAAGGGTTACGTTAAAGTGTAAGTTTTCTTTTTTTCTTTTCATCCCTTATTTTCATGGTAATTCAGCCAATCCACAGGTTACTATGCTCACAGCTCCATTGTCTATGGAAGAAAACATGGTTGTCACCCAGAGTGGTCTTCCAAACATGTCTGCCTTTGTTAATCCTTGTCACACGGGAAGTAATGGAACTTGTGATTTAAATTTTATGAAATTAATATATTTATCTTTTTAACCAATTTGTTTAATTGTACCTTAAAGCCTAACTTTTTTATTTTTTTTTATTATAATTTTGTTGATGGAATAAGTAGTTTACAGAAATAGCATAACATTGTTATTGCTTCCAGTTCATTTCACAAGAAGTGGCAAGAATATTGCATTTCTGGCTGAGTGAACAGATATTTATTGTACTTGCTAACAATGTTCTTAGCAAAATGAAAATTAATGCGGCCACCACATTTAAGGATTAGTAATCTGCAGTATCTAAAATATTTGTTTCTTGGTTAAAAATTAAAGTGTAGGGTTAGGGGGTTTAGAGAGAAAGCACTTTTGTTTAAACATGTTTTGTGCTTTTAAAATCCAGAAGAAAGAACCACTGATCGATCGACACTAAAAATAACACGAGTGAAAAGCAAAACCAGGGAAGTGACCACAAGCCTGCAATCTGTGAAGTAAGGTTTTTAAACACTCTTGTTTGCATGACTTCCAAAAACAAATAGCCACCTGCTATAGTAAATACCTGTATTATATAATTTATCACTTCCAGAATAATGTTTCAAGCATCTCACTCAAAGGGTACAAAGAACAAGTAAGAAATTCCACAGTAACCACTTCAGCCCTGGAATATTTGGCTGCTCAATGAACAGGCCATTTTTTTTGCGATATGGCACTGTGTCGCTTTAACTGACAATTGCGCGGTCGTGCAACGTTGTACCCAAACTAAATTGACGTATTATTTTTCACAAATAGAGATTTCTTTTGGTGGTATTTGATAATCTCTGCGGTTTTTATTTTTTTGCGCTAAATTTTGAATATATATATATATATATATATATTTATACCGGCGTATAAATATAGCACAGGCGTATAAAATGCACCCTAACTTTAACCACTTGCTACCCGCCCGCCGTCAAATGACGGCGGGCGGGTAACTCTCTGTTCCTGACTGCACGTCATATGACGTCATGTCATTTAAATCGGCTAGGGGCGCACGCACCCGTCGCGTCACTGAGAAGCCCGTGAGTGTGCCTGGCGGCCGCGATGGCCTCCGGGCACACGCGATTGCCGACAATTGAGCTGGGACGTGCAGCTCTGTGTGTAAACACAGAGCTGCACGTCCCTGTCAGGGAGAGAGGAGACCGATTGTGTCCCTTGTACATAGGGACACAATCGGTCACCTCCCCCAGTCACCCCCCTCCCCCTACAGTTAGAACACACCTAGGATATACATTTAACCCCTTCCCCGCCCCTAGTGGTTAACCCCTTCCCTGCCAGTTACATTTATACAGTATATTACAGTATATTAGCATATTTATAACATTGTTCACTGTATAAATGTAAATGGTCCCAAAAATGTGTCAAAAGTGTCCGATGTGTCCGCTATAATGTCCCAGTCCCGAAAAAAAAAATCGCAGATCGCCACTATTCCTAGTAAAAAATAAATAAAAAATAAATCATAATTATGTCCCCTATTTTGTAGGCAATATAACTTTTGCGCAAACCAGTCACTATACGGCTATTGCGATTTTTTTTACCAAAAATATGTAGAAGAATAAGTATCTGCCTAAACTGAGATAAAATTATTTTTTTTTTTTTAAATGGGATATTTATTATAGCAAAAAGCAAAAAATATTGGCCCAGATTCACAGAGCGATTACGCCTGCGCAACAGGAGATGCGCGTGCGTAAGTCTAAATGTGCGCGTGCGTTTCGTTGCGCGGCATCCCCAGAACGAGATACGCAAAAAATCGACTTTTTTTTGTCCCGCGTAATTTCGTTAGACTGGCGCATCCTTCCGCGCAAAAGTGCGCTAGACACACCATTGATTTGCTAGTCAAATATGCTAATGAGGGACTTACGGGGATCTACAAAACAACGTTGGGGCAGCGCAGGCGACGCAGTGTGCGCAACAGCAAAATGTCCTGTCTAAAATTAGAGCATATAAAAGCTGGTCTAAAAAGAGAAAAAAAGTCTACTTGTCAGATAAAGCAACGCTGTTAGTGAGGAGTTCAGCAGTCACACGTGTTGCACAACAATCTGTATGCCAACATGCCAGGGGCATCGTCGCGCATAGCTATACTACTGACTTTAGATGAACAAAGAAGGATGAGGGCACTGAGGAGGGCACTAAGGAGGGCACGGGAGATGTTTTATTTTTATTTTTTATTTGCTTATATAAAATTTACAATTTAATCTAATCTAATACAATATTCTTATCTGATACAAGCCCCTCACTCTTCACTTGATATATCACACACGCATAGACATCTTTGGCATGAGTGATTCTGAGGTGTCTCGCATCTTCAGATTCACCCCTCATGTCATCCTGGAATGACCACAACCTTGCAGGAGGACATCAGCAGCCCAACACATGGCACCACCCATGACACCCATGACAGCTACATATCCAATCAGAGCCCCATCCCCACAGATTTCGAACAGAACATGTATGGGGACAGCTGGCTGGTTGGTGAGTGACATGGGAGTCAGGCATGACTATCCCCTCCCGTGATTCACACCTCACAAATGGCACATGCATGACTAACATCCTCCTGTCTTTTCCCTTCAAGGTGACTCTGCATATGCACTGGTACCCCATCTCATGACCCCATCTCATGCCAGCTCACATTATGCATCTTTGCACGTTAAACACACACATTAATCATGGCACAATGAGAATGCATGCATGCACACCACTGTGGTCCCTAGCACATACACATCACATCCTCATCAAATTGGATTGGCACCAGTCCACCATGCTGGACTTGTGAGCAGCAACGCCACGCCAAGGCTCCAATTATGTCACTGTACATTCATACACCATTCACACGGACCTGGGGATCACTTCTCCCTGGTCCTGGGGAACCCTTCTCCACCAAAATAGAGGGTGACACCCCTTTTCCGGCAGGAATGTCACCCCCACATTCACACAGCATTCACAACACAAAAAAAAAATGACCTGCCAAAGCAAAAAATTTCCAGCAAAAAAAAAAAAAAAATGAAAAAAAAAAAATGACAAAAAAAAAAATCTATTTAAAAAAAAACAAAATGGGGAAAAACAAATTAGTGCTCTCTGCGTGAGCCACGCCTGGGGCGCCCCCGGCCACGGCCCCGGCTTCTCAGGGGAGACTCATGGGGGAGGGGTAAAACCGGGGAAGGAGGAGCAGCCCCTGATCTCTGCCCACCTGGCGGCCTGCCCTCCAAGGCCACGGCTATTCTGTCCAGGGCAGCACCAAGTGTTGCCGTGTTGGCCTGGATAGCCAGGGTAAGGGCCCTCACATCCTGCCCAACGCCTGCTGATGTCGTCTGCAGTTCGTTTAGGCAGGTTGTGAAAGCCCGGGAGTGGGAGTCCAGGTTCCCCAGCGTATCCGCACCAATGTCTGGCTGACCTGTCCCAGATGGCGGGTCTGGAGGAACTGGTCCCTTCTCAGGGTGGTGGGCAGGAGATCGGCCAACCCCCTGGTGGTCTGGGATGACATCCTGCCTCCAGCTGATGCCTGTGGCCGGGGAGTAGGGGAGGCCCTTGTGAGGGGAGCCATGTTGGGGGAGGAGGGGGGGGCTCCCCCTTAGGGAGGCCTGCCTGCTGCCAGGCAGAGGGGAAGAGTCCTCAAAACCCAAACGTCCAGTGCCTGACATGGACTCCTCCTCCTCATGATTCTCCTCCTCCTCATGATTCTCCTCCTCCTCATGATTCTCCTGCTCCTCTTGAACCTCCTCCGCAGACTCCGGCCTTGTTGGGGGGGCCTCATTAGGCTGCTGTCCTGGGGTTGGTGCGGTCAGGCCAGATGGCCCTGCACCCTCCTGCACATCTGTGGATGACACAAAACATTCACAGGTTGGAGGATCCACACACTTGCCACATATTCCCTTTCACCCCCTCCCCCACACATGCTACACACCTGATATTAAAAAAAAATAAAACTTACCTGGCACCACGGGCTCCGGACTTGAGTCAAAGCCGGGCAGGCCCGCAACTTCATGCCGATGAAAGGTCAGGGCCACCGCACGCTCCTCCGCTGTCAGGCTAATACCGCATGATGGGCCCCCTCCTGTGCCCCTGGCATGGGCATGCATTCTGGCCAGCTTCTTTTTGACCAGACGCCGGAGGTCATTGATTTTTTTGTCAATCCCAGACCTGGTCCGTGTCTCCCCCTGCCCCGCTGAATTCACCTGGTCAGTGATCCTATCCAAAATCTCCCTCCTCCTGGCCGGGGTGGTGTTGGCACTCTGTGGGCCGTGGAGGAAACGCCCATACTCGCTAATGGCCCGGGCAAGAATCTGTTTTTCCACAAGTGTAAAATTCAGCTTGCGTTTTCTCTCACTCATCCTTCCAAAAAAAATCAGTCCCAGTCAACAAAATTCACGCACACAAACAAGCACAACCAATCAAAAAAAACCACACACACAGAGAGAAAACTACTGAGCAAGAAACAGTCACCAAAATACAAAACAAAAATACAGCAGCAAAAGAAACAAACACAAATATATCAATCAAACAAACAGTCTCTCAAACACTTATCAAAAACCACTTTCAAAAATCTACTAACAAACACTTGATCACACAGAACACTAATCTGACAACTACAAAACACACCGCAACGAACAACAGGACAGAAGCACTTTGTTAAATGGGAAGGGACAAAGGGATGTACTTTTGCAAAGGAAGTGCGTTTGTGTGTGTCTATTTATGCTGTCTGCGTAGTTCACAACGTTGCCCTAGTCCATTTCCAATTTCACTGATTGCGCCGCTCCCGAGTTGTGAGCATGCGCACAGCGGAGCTGACATGGTCTCCTTCAAGCGCGCATGCGCGAGCCGGCCGGCCCTTCATTTGCATGGGGTCACGGCTCATTTCAATGTAACACGCCCACGTCCTTCCCAATTTGTATTACTCCTCCTTACGCCTCTGAAAAAACGTTACGTATGCGCAATTTCCTGCGCAAAAGCTACGAGAATAGGGTGATTACACGGCAAAGTCTAACGTAAAGGCGGTGCGCTACGCCGGTCCAATAATGCGCAGATGTACCTGAATCTGGGCCATTGTGTCTTTTTTCAAAATTGTCGCTCTTTTTTTGTTTATAGCGCAAAAAAAAAAAAAACGCACGGGCGATCAGATACCACCAAAAGAAAGCTCCATTTGTGGAGAAAAAAAGGACGTCAAGTTTGTTTGGGAGCCACATCGCACGACCGCGCAATTGTCAGTTAAAGCGACGCAGTGCCGGAAGCTAAAATTTTGTCTGGGCAGGAAGGGGGTGTAGGTGCACAGTAGGCAAGTGGTTAAGAGGGAAGTTTCAGTTAAAAAACTTTCCACAGCCCCCTGTGTATAACAGGCAGGCACAATTTACCCTCTATTTTCAGGGTAAAAAAGTGAGTGTTATACGCCAATAAATACAGTATATATATATATATATATATATATATATATATATATATATATATATATATATATATATATAAAGTTTGGGGATTCTGAGTATTTTTCTAGCAAAAAAAATTATGATTTTTACATGAAGGAGAAAAGTGCCAGAATAGGCCCGGTAGGTAAGTGGATAGTGGAGAAAGTCCATAGGGATACAGATCGGTTACCTCCCCCAGTCACCCCTCTCCCCCTACAGTTAGATACACTATGCAGGGTACACGTTTAACCCCTTCCCTGCCAGTCACATTTATACAGTAATCAGTGCATATTTATAGCACTGTTCACTGTATAAATGTGAATGGTCCCAAAAATGTGTCAAAAGTGTCTGATGTGTTCGCCATAATGTCACAGTCCCAATAAAAATCGCAGATCGCCGCCATTTCTAGTTAAAAAAATAATAATAAAAAAAAATCATAATTATGTCCCCTATTTTGTAGGCGCTATAAATTTTGCGCAAACTAGTCACTATACGCTATACTATACACAAAAAATATGTAGAAGAATATGTATCGGCCTAAACTGAGAAAAAATATAGTGTTTTTTTTTTTTAATTGGATATTTATTATAGCAAAAAGTAAAAAATATTGGGCCAGACCCCTTACTCCGGTCTATCTCACGTTAGACCGGAGTACTTTCAAATTACGCGCGTCGGGGTATGCAAATTAGCTTTTTCCGACGATCCACGAAGTTACGAGCGTCCTTCGCAATCTCTTACGGCATCTGCGTAAAGTTATTCCAGCTATTATCTGGTCTATAGTTAGACGGCCCATGTTAAGTATGGCCGTCGTTCCCGCGTCGAGTTTCAATTTATTTATTTTTTCCGTAAGTCGTCCGGGAAGAGGAATGTACGTAAACGACGCTACTAAAAAAAAATATGACGTAACGGCGTTATTTCGCGCAATGCACAGCGGGAAATTTCAGAAAGGAGCATGCGCAGTTCGATCGCCACGGGGACGCGCCTAATTTAAATGCTTCACGCCCCTTAATCGCATATTTCAATTCCGCCGCGAGAAATACACTACGACGCCGTACCTTACGGGCCAAAATCTACCTGAATTCATCGTAGAGCCAGGTAAAATACGGCGGCGTAGTGTATCTCTGATACTCTGCGCCGATGTAATTGTACCTGAATCTGGCCCATTGTGTTTTTTTTTTAAATTGTCGCTGTTTATAGCACAAAAAATAAAAATAAAAACCGCAGAGCTCTATTTGTGGGAAAAAAAGCACGTCAATTTTGTTTGGGAGCCACGTCGCACGACCGCGCAATTGTCAGTTAAAGCGACATAGTGCCGAAAGCTGAAATTTCGCCTGGGCAGGAAAGGGGGTAAATGTGCCTAGTAAGCAAGTGGTTTAATATTCATTCGCTTTTCTAACACAGCTGGGTGAGCTACGAGTGCCAAGCATGTTTACCTTTTTGACGCCTATTATAGCCTATGCTGTAATTCAGGCGCCCAGCGCCCGAAAAGGGGCCGGGCGCCTGAATAGGGGATGGCAGCGGCTGCCATAGATAGATTCATGCAAGGGGTGGGGTGGCAGGAGAAAGGAGGCGGTGCCCTGCGCCTTTATTGACGCATGGGACGTGTAGTTCCACAACAGCTGGAGGGCCTTAGTTTGGAAATACCTGATCTAGAGTGTTGAAGGCAAAAGACTGCGGCTACAAAGATTCTATCATTTTTAAACTTGATGGACCTTTTCTTACCTGCTTCAGGCAGTTGAAGTCTAATAATTATAGCTGGAGATACTGGTAAGAAATGCATCCAGCTCACTTATGCTGTTGGCCATTACCATATTCTTGGGAGAAGAATTCCAGGGTCTTACCTCTGTAACAGTGAAATGCCGCTTTATATACTGTTGGCAAAATAGTTTCTCTTTTCATGTCTAGACTGTCCTTTTTCACCTGCACAAATCTAGAGGTGAACAGTTCAACACACAGCTCTTTAGACTGACCTCTAATTTTGCATTGACCTTTTAGATATTTAAACCTTCCTTTAAGGTCCTGTCGTGTAAAACAATCTAGTACGGAACTTAGGAACAAAATGCGTTATTGTGTAAACATGTTATCTGAAATGCCTTGGGCTTTCAAATGGCCAATTTTAATGAGTCAGGAAGGTCATAATAATGTAACTTAGCTAGAGGCAGCATGAAACAGACGAGAATATTACATACAGTATATTAAGAGCTGCCACAGTGGGATTGTACAAGACGTGTCTCAGTAATGAACATCATTATACCAAATACATCGAAGTAGTCTGTTTACTTCATTCAAAATCCAAAATAGCACCGTTCAACATTTTTTTAATGAAATTAAAAAAAACACACACACATTGTTCATATTTCCTAATCATGGATGCTCAGGTGAACTAAAAGTCAATTTTTCTGATCATTCAAATCATAAGAGGAACACCAATGGCAGGGGTGGACTGACAATTCATGGGGCCCCTGGGCAATAGAAGATTATGGGGCCCCTGGGCTTACAGATGGCCACCACGCCAGAAGGCATTGCATAGGCAGGGCAACTAAAATCTCAGGATTTTAACATCAAAAGCATGTCGGTTTTAGACATATCAGGGACAGATGTAAAAAAAAACACAGATTTTTACATACTGTCCCTGGTTTTATTGAGCCTGGCAACCCTGATGGGGCCCCCTAGTGGCATGGGGCCCTCGGGCAGTGCCCGAGAGTCCCAATGGTCAGTAGACTGGAATATTTTGTTTAGTTTTTTCGTTTTCATCTGGAAAATAAATTTATTTAGTTAGTCCCGAAAATCGTTTTGATTTATTTCATTTTTCATTTGGGAATAGCTTTCGTCCGAAAATTCAATAATACTTGGTTTCTGTCGAATGGTCAAAAGAATATTCGACGGAACTTCGAAAACTTTACGCCGAATCGTACATTTCCGGTCGAATATTCTGCCTACAAGAATTCTAATGTTGTATGACTAGTAATAATAATAATAAATAATTATAATATTATTACTAGTCATAGTCAACATTACAATGTTTCTATAGCCTATGGGAGGAGCATTAAAATGTACGAGTGCAGTATATCTTCTCCGTCGAATCTGCTTAGCACTTTCGATATACACCACAAGCCTTCTATTCTCTATAATGTCGAATCTATTCTCTATAATGTCGAATCTATTTTCTCATAAATCAAAATCTATTCTCTGTAATGTCGAATCTATTATATCTATAGTGTCTAATCTTTTCTCTATGATGTCGAATCTTTTCTCTATAATGTCGAAAAGTACCGTATGTGTGTGTATATCAGGTTCGATAGACAGATTGCTATTCATTCACTGTATTCAATGAGTCAGCGTCATGTCAAATCTCTCTATATCAAATTTTTACCGCAACGAAAAACGAAAATAAAGCATTTTTTATGTCGGATCTTTCGGTTTTTGTTTCTTGCGATTTTGTTATCGTTTGTTAAAACGATAACGAAAAAAACAGATTTTCGGACGAAATGCATTCTAACGAAAACGAATGCACATGTCTAATGGTCAATCCGTCCCTGACCAATGGTCCACAGAGTGGTGTGTCCACAAGGAACAAGCCCAGAGTTAGGGAAGGTTCTGCAGCCAGAGCTGCTTTTTTATTTTACAGTGTGCTGGATGCTAAATATTTTTTTGAAGCTGGAGTTGGGTTATTAGGGAGAACTATGGCCTCCATAAAGTAGTTATAAAGGCATCATTTTTATCCCAAACTTAAAAAGGATCCAGACCTTGGGCTAGCACAAATTATAAAAGAAGAGAAGGACAGGCGATACAACATCCTATCACTAGAGGTCTAACTGAAGAAAAAACATACATGGCTCAAGAGAAAACTCACCCAAGCTCTACCGCTGTATGGTGCAGGTTTATGTGCAGAGTGGTCGAAGCTCTGGCTAATTAAATTTGCGCTGGTTCCCCACTGACAATGTCTATATGAGACTAAACGTACGTCGGGAGGTTACGTAGTGGATGGGTTGTCTGCATGCGTGCCGGCTTTTCAAATGTGTTTTTAACATATCTAGCTCTTGTAAGTGCAACTTTTTGTATTCAATAAATGCGCACATATACTGTATTATACTATGCGAGTGCTCTTTTTTATTTTGGGATACTTTCGAGGATTTCTGTGACTGTTTGGCGTGTTAACCCATGTGGAAGAAAAATATATTTTAAATATATTTTAAAAAAACATTCCTAATATATTTTTCCCAAATATATTGCAATATATTTGAAATGCTACAATTTTGGCCAGATTCAATATATTTCAAAAATATATTTCAATATATTTGTGAATATATTATTGAATATATTGGGAAATGCATTGTGAAATATGTTGCAAATATACTCATAAATATATGTTAAATGTACTTCTGAATGCATTTAGCAATATATTTATGCAGCCATAAATATATTGCAACATGCATTTTGGAATGCATTGTGAATATATTCAGACATATATTGCTAAATGCATTCAGAAGTACATTTAACATATATTTCTGAATACATTCACAATGCATTCCAAAATGCACTTTGCAATATATTTATGGCTGCAAAAATATATTGCTAAATGCATTTAGAAGTGCATTTAACATATATTTATGAATATATTTGCAACATATTTCACAATGCATTACCCAATATATTCACAAATATATTGAAATATATTTTTGAAATATATTGAATCTGGCCAAAATTGTAGCATTTCAAATATATGGCAATATATTTGGGAAAAAATATATTAAGAATGTTTTTTAAAATATATTTTAAATATAAATGTACTGAATGTAAAATAAAAAAAAATACATTCCTATTACATTTTGAAAGGCTGTGCATTTATATATTGTATTTTATATATTGTAGGCCTATAAAACCAGCAAATATTTGGAAATAAAAACAATAACACAGTACAATACACACAACTTTATTAGCATGTAAATATACAAAAACTACAACACAGAGAATAGAAAGTGGTGTTAACTGTGGAAAATGACATTAATGACATAAAAGTTTATTTGTGGTATTCTGATGGTTCCCCATGTTTCCCTTCAGGTGATATTTCAACACCGCAATTTTTCTTGTAACAGCGTCACTGATCACACCATTTGAAGTCCCAGGAAACTTTGCCAAAGTGGCAGCTTTAAAAAGTAAATGGAAAATATTAGACTTATTAGATTTTCCCTGTGAATCAAAAGCCATATAAGACCCTTTTCACACTTTAGCGCTGCTAAAGCTCCGGCGGTTTTTGCAACACTTTTTAGGCGTTTTTTTTTAAAGGGAAAAAGTACAGTTTTAATGCGCTTTTAAAGTGCTTTGGAAGCGCTGCCCATTAATTTCAATAGGCAGGTGCGTTTTAGGAGCGCTATTTATAGCGCTCCCAACCCATCTCAGATGCTGCTTGCAGGACTCTTTCTAATGTTCCGCAAGCGCATCGCCCCAGTGTGAAAGTACTCATTGCACTGAAAGGGATGCAGTTTCATGAGCTTTTTAGAGGCTATTTCTAGTGCTAAAACGCCTGAAAACTGCCTCAGTGTGAAAGGGGTCTAACAGATGCAGCTGAGTAAATAAAACTAACCAAATTAAGCATGTATAAAAACATCAAAATATTGTAGACTTTTCAAAAATCTGTATAATAATCAACATCTTGCCTACAACTTGTCTTATTAGTTCAGACTACTACCAGACTGAGCAAGATATCTTATTTTGAAACAAAAGTCAAATTGGCTTACAGTCTACATGTCAAAGCTGATGTTTACATAGGGTCTAACTGTACCCGCTTCTCTCCATCTGTCAGCCGCTTGGAGGCACCGCCTTGAAAGTTACTTTTTATTGAAGGTGTTGAAAAGGTACAAAGGTTTTTACCTTCATGTATTTTATGCATTAAGGTAAAAAAAAAAAAACTTCTGTGTGCAGCAGCCCCCCTATACTTACATGAGCCCCCTCTCGATCCAGCGATGACCACGAGTGCCTTGTCTCTCCAGGGACTTGCACTGCTGATTGGCTTTCTGTAGTGGTGGGAGCTATTGGCTCCCGATGCCATCAATCACAGTCAGTGAGCTAATTAGGAGATGGGGCCAAGGAGCAGCTCAGTGTGTGTGTGTTGAAAAAACAGAGCTGTGGTTTAGGAGCACTGGCATGGGACCTGAGAAGAGAAGGATCTGGGCTGCTCTGTACAAAAACCCTTACACAGAGCAGGTAAAATATGTCATATTTGATATTTACAAAAAAGACAACGTTTTAATGTTTCGGTACCAAAAGAAATCCTACCTGTTTAGGCCTTGAGTACGACACTTGACAAGGAGATGAGCTCAAGTCTTTAGATGGGACAGAAGGTGATGCACACGATACACCCACACAGGATGAACTTCCACCATCATTCTTCAGTGCTATTAGCTGCGCTCTTGTTGTTTTCAAAGTATCCATTACGCCAGGTAACTCTATGGAAATGCATAAAAACATTTTAAGTAACATAATGGCCTATTTTCTCACCATATCCATTAATTTCATTTGTTAGAAATTGATGACTTGTGGAAAAATGTACTTTTACATGATTAGAGGGTTTCCTCCAGTCTGCTGCTGACCCATCCCCTCCACCAGATCAAAAATATTCCAGGAGGGTTTCTCCCAAGGTATAAGTAAAGATGTTCCACAAAACAAAAATCTTACTTGTGCATATAGTATGTAGTTACCTCAGTGCACTCACTGATACTATAATGAATGTAGTACAGTAAGCTCCCAGTTACTGTTATTTCTGGTTGCTTGAGATCTAATAGTAACTCTCAAGCATCCACCTCCCATGGCACCCTACCCCCTCCCACTTAGCAGCTAAAGGGGGTAGGGATTGGGGGCATTGTTTTACCACCCCCAAATTCACATGCGATGAGCCTAAAAAGTGCTATTGCCAAATGCAACTAAGGGCTCATTCATAATGCGTTATGCAATGCTCCAATGGGCCTCTGAGAAATTATACAAGGTGGTCAGGAGGCAAAATGTTAACACCAATAATTGCAGTGAAAGGCACAGGATTGCAGTGCGGTAGTACGGCAATTATAGGTTTTAGTCAGGTGTGATGAGGCAACATTGGAGGACACTTTGCCCTGTGATTAGGGTTGTCCCGATACCGATACTAGTATCGGTATCGGGACCGATGCCGAGTATTTGCGGGAGTACTTGTACTCCCGCAAATACCCCCGATACCAAAATAGAATAATTCATATTGCAGCCATGTCCTGTCCCTCATACCTGTAGCTATGATATGTCCCCCACGTATGCCGCCGCCGCCGCATACCGCCGTTAATCCCCCTGCATTATAGCGTAGCGTGCATTACAAGCTTTCGTTTTGAATACTTGTAAATGCCAGCGCCGCCATGTATAGACACTCCCCTTCTCGGGGATCCGTCCAATACCGAGCAAGGGGGAGTGGTGATGTTACAGGCGTGGGACACTCCCCCTTGCTCGGTATTGGACAGATCCCCGAGAAGGGGAGTGTCTATACATGGCGGCGCGGGCATTTACAAGTATTCAAAACAAAAGCTTGTAATGCACGCTACGCTATAATGCAGGGGGATTAACGGCGGTATGCGGCGGCGGCATCATAGCTACGGGTATGGGGGACATACATGGCTTGCAATATGGGGGACATACATGGCTTGCAATATGTGGGGGACATACATGGCTTGCAATATGTGGGGGACATACATGGCTTGCAATATGTGGGGGACATACATGGCTGCAATATGTGGGGGACATACATGGCTGCAATATGTGGGGGACAGGACATGGCTGCAATATGTGGGGGACAGGACATGGCTGCAATATGTGGGGGACATGGCTGCATTTGGGGACATATTTAAAAAAAGTATCGGTATTCGGTATCGACGACTACTTGAAAAAACATATCGGTACTTGTACTCAGTCCTAAAAAAGTGGTATCGGGACAACCCTACCTGTGATCTTTGACTTCTCCCATGTTGTTCGGGTAGATCTCCACCTCTCGAAGGTTGCCTACCTCTGCCCTAAAACACTGTAGAATGAAAAGGCAAATGATTGGTCAAACAGAAAATAAAGATAAAAATAACAAAGGCAGCAGAACTGGTGGAATAATAGACAATAAATAGATAAAAAATGAAAAGACTGCACCAATATAAAACATTCTATGAAAATTAAAATTGAAAATTTCACCAATACCAATTCACATTGAAAGACTGGCATCCAGGGGCTGATATGCCAAAAACGGTGCACACTAATTAACTAATACAAAAAAATCAGAGTGCAAGGAAAAATTTGTATATAAATTCACAAAATTAATGTCAAATTATATGTAAAAACAATGAGAGGTTAATACGTCAAATCGGTGATCCCAAAAATTGTATGCCAACAGCACACAATTGGCAAACCAAACCTCTAAAATTCTTAATGATATCACCACAAAACTCGAACACTGATGACCAAATGAATAATGAAGGATGATGCAGATATGATGATCAGATACAGTGCCGGTTGAATGTGGCGATATAAAAAAAAAGGGAAGGTGCCCACCACCATAATTAAGTTGTCCGCTTACCAAAGGCAAGTTGTCTCAGTTGTTGGTTTTCTTCTTCCAAGTGCTTATTCCGGTTTTATATTCACCAGTTGTCAGTCAGTCTTGGTCAGGTGCTTTGACAGCGGCTGGCGCCCCATCTGTCAGAATCTGCCAAAAAAAAAAAAAAAAATTAGCTTTCCATCTCCACACAACACACACACCCCAGACACCGCTAACCTCCTTCTGCACAATTTATTTGATGGCAGCTGAATGTAAACAGCAGGGAGTGGGGGAACCATAGCCAGACTGCCATTGGCTGTTTCAATTTTAAAATTAGGCTGACTATTGCGCCCCCTTCCCACTCCCTGCTGTCAATCAGCAGAGGAAGACCTGAAGATGAATGTTCTCCTTCAAATCCTCTCCTTTGCTGATTCACAACAGGCAGTGGGCGGGTGCAATAGCCCACTATTGGCTACTGCAAATTAAAATAGTCAATAGCAACCTAGCTATTGATTCCCCTGCTATCTGCTCTTTTTTCCTGTATTCTGACAGTGGCCAGTGGCTGTAAGAATACAAAAAAAAGGCCTAGGTGTCAACTGATATCAGGCTACTTCTGGGGCAGCTGGATGTAATATTAGTACCTCATATTGTTATCGGCCTGAAAGGTGGCCCATAATTGGTATCTGTATGGAAAAATCCATATCTAATGGCACCTAGTAGCAGGGCAGATAATAATATGCAAAAGGGAGGGAGACATAAAACATTGGTAGCACCGTGCCCTGACATTATGGGGTATATTTACTAAAGGCAAATCCACTTTGCAGTACAAGTGCACTTGGAAGTGCAGTCACTATAGATCTGAAGGGGACAAAAAAAAAAAAAAAAAAATTTTTCCTGTACATGATTGGATGATAAAATCAGCAGAGCTTCCCCTCATTTCAGATCTCTCTCTCAGATCTACAGTGACTGCATGTCCAAGTGCACTTGTAGTGCAAAATAGATTTTCCTTTAGTAAATCAACCCCTATGCTGCATGGTGAGTGGATATAGAATGGAAGCTGTATATTATATGCAGCAATGTGCACTGAAGTATGCTACACAGTTACTGGATATAACATGGAAGACATACATATTATATGCAGCAGGGTGACATGCTGTGGAAGAGGAGCTCTATAATATTACATTACTGTGCACATGCTGTATGGTAACTGGGAAGGTGAATGTACACAGAATGAGAACTATTCAGCAGGAAATAGACAAATACAACTTTAACTCATACACCAAACTTTCACAATTCTAATATTATTTGATAGAAGGCTTACCTTTCATCCAGGAGAATACATCCAAGACATTACAGAGAACTTCTCCACCATGCTGCCATGCTTTCCTTTTCAGAGGCCTTACCAGGAACAGGAAGTGAGAGGTGAAAGTTCACCCCTCTGGTTCCCACAGCTCACTTCCTGTAACAGACCTCCTGTATTATGATTGCAGTCTCTCTGTTTAAAGAGTTTTCCCCAGGGCTGGATTTACATATTAGAAGATCGAAGGCACAGAAATCAGACCCATATCCCAATAAAAAAGAATGAGATAAAAGAAATTAGAAAAATATTTATACATGTAAGTAAGTTATGGAAGATGCATTCTATATATATAGTTTGTATCTTCATTCTGGTATATATGTGTGTGTGTATATATCAGATATACTCTATATGTATATATATATATATATGTGTGTATATATATATATATATATATATATATATATATACACACAGTATACACACACACATATATATACTGTATATACACACACACACAAGAATGCAGCTCTCATCACTTACATATTTATCTTCCAGCCCAGCCTAGTATTGGCACATGACAACAGTGCAGCTTGGGCAAGGATATGACATTTAACCACTTCCTTACTGGGCATGTATACCCCCTTCCTGACCAGGTGAAATTTCAGCTTGCGGCACTGCGTCGCTTTAACTGACAATTGCGCGGTCGTGCGACGTGGCTCCCAAACAAAATTGGCGTCCTTTTTTCCCCACAAATAGAGCTTTCTTTTGGTGGTATTTGGTCACCTCTGCGGTTTTTATTTTTTGCGTTATAAACAAAAAAGGACGACAATTTTGAAAAAAAAAAATACAATATTTTTTACTTGTTGCTATAAAAAATAGCCCAATTTAAAAAAAAAAATTCAGTTTAGGCTGATACGTATTCTTCTACATATGGTAAAAAAAAATCGCAATAAGCGACTGGTTTGCGCAAAAGTTATAGCGCCTACAAAATAAGGGACAGAATTATTATTTTTTATTATTTATTTTTTACTAGTAATGGCGGCGATCTGCGATTTTTATTGCGACTGCGACATCATGGCGGACACATCGGACACTTTTGACACATTTTTGGCGCCATTCACATTTATACAGCGATCAGTGCTATAAATATGCACTAATTACTGTATAAATGTGACTGGCAGGGAAGGGGTTAACACTAGGGGGTGAGGAAGGGGTTAAATGTATTCCCTGCATAGTGTTCTAACTGTGGGGGGAGGGGGGGTGACTGGGGGGTGACCGATCTGTGTCCCTATGTACAAGGGACACAGATCGATCTCCTCCTCTCCAGAGACAGGACGCTGTCTCTGTGTAAAACGGCAATGAGAGATGATCTCATATGTTTACATATGAGATCATCTCTCATTCGCCCACAGATCGCATCGCAAACGGCCACTCTGATTGGCCGTGTCCAAGGGACACGGCCAGTACACAAGTTCCCCGCTGCACGCTCTGGAGCGCGCGCTGGGAACAAAGAAAGGGGCTGCCGTGAAAACGCGGCAGCCCGGAGAATTAGAACCACCCTGCGGCCGCATATAGTCGTACGGCCGTAGGGAAGTGGTTAAAGCGGAGTTCCACCCAAAAGTGGAAGCTCCACGTATTTGCCTCTCCCCCCTCCCCCTACTTTGCCACATTTGCCACCTTTCGGGGGAGGGGAGCAGGTTCCTGTTTTTGACAGGTACCCTTCCCCCCTTCCGAGAGATCTCGCTGCCACGGATGCGTTCCCGATAATTTTCTGCATGCGTGTTTTTGATGCATTCCAGGGCATGTTTGGTGTGTTTTTAAAGCATTCCAGTGCATTTTCCTCTCTTTTTTCCTCAACCTTAAATAAGGACATGTGTGTTGCAGTGCGTTCAGGTGCATTCTAGTGCGTTTTTGATGTGCTTTACAGTGTTCCATTACAGTCCAGTGCAGGAAAAATGCAGCATGCTCTACTTTTTATCTGGAACTGCAAGCACTGGTGTGAATTATGCCATTGAAAACCATATAACTTACTTTCCATGCAAAAAAAAATAAACGCACTGGACTGCATGTGGTGTGAATTGGCCCCTATAGGCAATGGAGGCAGCAGCACCCGAGAGCCAATGGAAACATTGGCTGGGATACCAACATCGCCGGATTCCAGGACAGGTAAGTGTCCTAATATTAAAAGTCAGTAGCTGCAGTATGTGTACAGTATAGGGGGTTATTTACTAAAGGCAAATCCACTTTGCACTACAAGCACAAACTACAAGTGCAAAGTACACTTGAAATTGCACTGAAAGTGCACTTGTAAGTGCAGTCGCTGTAAATCTGAGGGGTAGAACTGAAATGAGGGGAAGCTCTGCTGATTTTATCATCCAATCATGTGCAAGCTAAAATGCTGTTTTTTTTAATTTTCCTTGCCCACTTAGATCTACAGCGACTGCACTTCCAAGTGCACTTTCCTTGCAATTTCAAGTGCACTTTGCATTTGTAGTTTGCACTTGTAGTGCAAAGTGGATTTGCCTTTAGTAAATAACCCCCTTTGTGTAGCTGCTGAGTTTTAATTTTGTGCTGGGGAGAACTGTAATATGCCAATTCCTTTTAACTGGCTGCTGGAATTACCCTTCGGCAGGTACTAAGTCCAAACAATGGACTGGACTTAGTATAAAAAGAATATACAGTATATATACAATATATATTATATTGCCAAAAGTTTTGGGACGCCTGCCTTTACACGCACATGAGTTTTAATAGCATGCCAGTCTATAACAGCTTCAATTCCTCTGAGAAGGCTGTCCTATGGGAATGTTTGACCATTCTTCCAGAAGCACATTTGTCAGTTCAGGCACTGATGTTGGATGAGAAGACCTGGCTCACAGTCTCCACACAAATTCATCCCAAAGGTGTTCTATCAGGTTGAGGTCAGGACTCTGTGCAGGCCAGTCAAGTTTCTCCACCCCAACCCACTCATCCATGTCTTTATGGACCTTGCTTTGTGCACTGGTCCAAATCATTTGGTGGATTATGGTGTGTGTGGGGGGGGGGGGGGGGATTATGGTGTGGGGTTGTTTTTCAGGGGTTGGGTTTGGCTCCTTAGTTCCAGTGAAGGGAATTCTTAAGGCCTCAGCATACCAAGACATTTTGGAAAAATGTCATGCCCCCAACTTTGTGCGAACAGTTTGGGGATGGCCCCTTCCTGTTCCAACATGACTGATCATCAGTGCACAAAGCAAGGACCATAAAGACACTGATGAGCGAGTTTGGTAATAATAGTGCAACTACTGATTCATGGATTAAACAGAACATTGAATATTTATATCCAGAGTTTCTCTTGGTACCGTGTAAGCAGACAAGACCCTTGGACTGTGGAGGTGGATGTCTGTGAAGGTTCTCATTCATTCAGGTCAATATAACTGGACTTGCTGTATCTTAAGACGTTTTGCTGGTCCGCCGACAAGCGTTCTCAATTCAGAATGACTTATACAAAAATTCTTTGGGAATGGAAAGTGGATGCGAGAGGTTTATCTGCTTTGTATTAAATGGATTATGTGCTTAAAATCTTACTAAAAAAAATTATATTTTATTTAAATCTTTTGGTTTTTATTTTATTTATTTTTATTTTAAAAGAGTAAAATACAAAACAAAATGGGAGTGGGTCTCTTATAAATGTATTCAGAATGTTATCTATGACATAGTTACAAAAATATCAGACAAAATATATGTTGAAATGTCTTTATTAGACATTAAATATTTTCAGAAAAACATATTTTAAAAATATATTTTCTAATATATATCTTTGTAAAATACATTTAAATTATATTTTTGGAATGCATTTACAAGTATATTTAAAGATATATGTTTAAATGCATTTTTTTTATATGTTCAAAAATATCTGGACAATATATTTACAAACATATATTTTCACATATATGCCTTTGGAAAATATATTAAAATTATATTTTTGGAACGCATTTACAAATATATGTACAAATATATGTTGAAAAAAATCTGAAGAATGTATTTAAAAAATATATTTTCCAATATATGTCTTTGGAAAATGCATTTAAATTATATTTTGGAATGCCTTTACAAGTATATTTAAAAATATATTTTTAAATGCATTTTTTTAGATGCTTAAAAATATCTGTCAAATATATTGAAAAAAATATATTTTAAAATATATGCCTTTGGAAAATATATTTGAATTTACATTTTTGGAATAGATGTAAAAATATATTCGCGTAGGCCAATATATTGTAAATATATTTAAAATATATAATTTTTTTTAATAAATATATTGGAAATATATTTTTCTTCCGTATGGGAACATAGATCAGCTTGGTTCCCTTACCGTTCTTTGCTGTTGGAGGTGCTACAGACCACAAGTTTGAATGCTTGACAGGCTTTACTTCAGGAGTGTCCAAACTTTTTTCAAAGAGGGCCAGATTTGATGAAGTGAACATGCGTAAGGGCTGACTATTTTGCCTGACATTCTTTGAACCATTAAAATTTGGTCTAAGTGTGTTCGTTGGAGCACTAATACACTGCCCAATACAAATTCTCTTGCCTTTGTGGCTGTGTATGGTGAAGAGATGAGCGTGGCCGTGTTATTTGGATATTCCGTATTTATCGGCGTATACTGAATCAAGGGGAGCCCCAAGTATGTCACTTGCCACCGTCGTCTGCCACCAGATGTGGATTGTCACTTGCCACGTCACCTGCCACATGTTGCGGATTGTCACTTGCCTGCCAACATATGCAGATTGTCACTTGCTACGTCACCTGGCACATGTTGAGGATTGTCACTTGCCATGTCACCTGCCACAAGTTGCAGATTGTCACTTGCCCAGTCACCTGCCACACCTTGCAAATTGTCACTTACCACATCACCTGCCACACCTTAAGGAATGTCTTTTGCCTGCTAAAGTGGTGCTTTTCTTGTCTCTTGCTGTGTCCCACCCAGGGTCAGGCAGCAGAGAGATGATGTCATCTCTCTGCTCCCCCACTCACCAGCTCGCAGATTTACCAGCCACTCGCTCACACACCGAGCAACCTGGCAGCCCGACCCGCTGCTCACACACGAGCCACCTGGCAGCCCGGCCCACCCACTCTTTCACCAGCCCACCTGTAAAGCCACCTGCTCTCTTGTCCGTCGGACCAAAGTTTTAAAACTTGCTTTAAAATCTGTGCGACGGACACCTGTTCGTCGCACAGATTCGATGGTTAGTACACAAAAGCATTGGACCAAAAACCCGCGCATGCTCAGAATCAAGTCGACGCATGCTTGGAAGCATTGAACTTTGTTTTTTCAGCATGTCGTTGTGTTCTACGTCACCACGTTCTGGTCTGATCGGATTTTTGGCCCAATGGTGTATACGCACATCAGACCATCAGACCACTTCAGCATGGTCCGATGAAAACGGTCCATCGGACCAGTTTCATCGAACCGGTCTGATCGTGTGTATGTGGCCTCACACGCCAAGCCGCCCGCCCGCAACAAATTTCTTGAGGGGGGAATTGCAATTGCCCCCTCTGTCCGCCTCTGCTGTATACACAGGTTGAATATTTAGCCATGTACATGTACACTGCTGCTGGTAAACGGACGTTTAGGAGCAGTTGGGCATTTTTTTTCAACTGCTCCTGAACCCTCCTCTATGTTCTCTTATCAGTACATGATGTACACAGGGTCGTTCATAGTCATTTCTAGGCAGTTCAGTTTAGAGGCTTTTTTTGAAAAGCAAAAAAAATACTTTCAGATGCTGAGTTTAGAGGCATTTCAAGCAAACGGTTCTAAACGAGGCAAAACGCGGTTAAACGTAACCTGCGTTTAGCCGCGTTTCATTTACAGGCGTTTTGGGGGATTTTGTAAAAAAAACTTTGCTAAAAAGAACATGTAAACCCAGCAAAACAGACTGTCAAGTTAAATTGTTCAGGAGAGGTTGTAAAGACGTCCGGTGTACATGAAGCCTAATGCCGCGTACACACGGTCAGAATTTCTGACAACAAATGTTTAAAGTGAGCTTTTGGTCTAATATTCCGACCATGTGTAGGCTCCATCGGACATTTGCTGTTGCAATTTCCAACAACAAATGTTTGAGACCAGGTTCTCGATTTTTCCGACAACAAAAATTCTTGTCGGAAATGCCAATCGTCTGTCTTGAATTCGGACGCACAAAAAATAGGATTTTTTATGACAGCTTACCTGTAAAATCCTTTTCTTGGAGTACATCACGGGACACAGAGCGGCAATCCATTACTATGTGGGTTATAGAGTCTACCTTTAGGTGTGGACACTGGTGTAATTAACTACACAGGAAGTTCCCTCCCTATATAACCCCTCCCATACTGGGAGCTCCTCAGTTTTTGTAGCAAAGCAATAAGTGTCCCAATATCCCCAAACAAGAGGGGCGGGAGCTCTGTGTCCCGTGATGTACTCCAAGAAAAGGATTTTACAGGTAAGCTGTCATAAAAATATTTTCTTCATCGTACATCACGGGACACAGAGCGGCAATCCATTACTATGTGGGATGTCCGAAAGCAATGCTTACTGAGGGGAGGGAGACACAAACAACGCGGGCCGCCATCAGATGTGAGGATCTATAATGCTGCCAGATGCATACTGCGCCAAAAGCCACATCCTTTTGCCCTCCTATGTACATCTGACAAGAATCAGTGAACCTAAGGAATGACGCCAAGTTTCGGCCCTTAAATTTGTGTCATAAAGGCTTGGTAAAGCATCGCGCATAAAGCGCTTACTATCCTGGTACGGAGCACCCCCCCCAAGAAACAGGGGGAGTCCCACTCTCTGAACCACAAGCCTGAATAATACCCTGATGAATCCACCTTGAAAATAGTTGATTTTAGGTGCTGCCTGCCCCTTCCTGGGGCCTCCTGGTAGCGCAACAACAACATCAGCTTTCCATATCCGAGCAGCCCCTTCAGATAGGCCTTGACCCTTCTACTCCAAGGAGAGAGAGTGTAACCATTTTAATAGCTGAACTGAACACTGCCTGCCCACATCTATGGTCTTCTGGCAGCACAATAAAAAACTTCAGCTTTCTATATCTGAACTTTCAGATGGATAACTTAACTGCTCTCATCTCTACTGAGAGAAAGCAATAACCTTTCCTTCCGAAAACAAGGCTTTGAAAAAAGGGGAAGAATATCTAGATTTAAATGAACACTAGATCCCTCTAGTAAATAAGGCTGGGTGAGGATTAACATCACCCTACTTGTAAGAATAAGTAAGTCTGGATTTATACCAAGAAGTTGCCAACACTGAAACTCTCTTGGGGGCTATCACAACCAAGAACACCCATTCCCTTGTTAAAGGCTGAAAGGGAAATATGGAGCATCGGCCCACGGAGCTGACCCTGTAAGCCGACAAAACCAGAGCCAATCCTCCGAGCACAAGGGCGACTAAACTGGTGGACTTATGTACGTCACCCCTTGTATAATGGCTCGGAACACAGAGTGTGAAGCAAGCGACCTTTGGAAGCAAGGCCGAGATCGGATCCTTGATGCGATTTAAGGTTAGCTCCGTCTCCTTTCTAAATGCAGGAAGGCAGAAATGTTATCTTTGACAAATTCCCAAGGATGCCACCATCTGTTTCATACCAGGAACATGGGTATTCCAGATTCTAGGATACCTGGTCCTGGAGGCCAGCTTTCCTGTATGAATCAAGGAAGCGCCGCCTATTCTAGAAGCCCCGTGTTATGACCCTGCGTTATTAGGACACTGGACTAAAGGTCTGGATCTCAGCTGCGGAGGTTACTCAGATCACAACCACCAGATTACTCTCTAAGTACACAGAGATTATGGGGTTTCGGTCATCACAGCCTCCACTGAGAACAACCTTGGTATTAGTGAAGCTATTGGCGCAACATTGATATAAACAGATAGCAAGCAGTACACTACACGGTCAGTAGGGGTCTGTGATGTTAAGTGGTTAGTATCAAGGAAAGCTGTGAATGTTATGACTAAGGACACTTTACAGTCCCTATGGTCCCAGAGCAACAGTCAACAGATAGAATACAGTTCTTTAGTCACGGCAATGTATACATGTACAACAAGGCAGTATTGGCCACTTGGGGTACTTGCGGTTCTGATGTGAACAATGAGAAGGTCCCTCCTGCAGGTTGATGTGGTCCCTTTATGGTTGAGTAGGTCCGGATGGTCTGTAGTCTGTGAAGTGGGCACAAGCTGGGTGGAACTGCAGACTTAGTGCAGTGGCCAACGTTGGGGAGAGAGAGTGCAGAGTCCAGAGTCTCCTGAGTAGGGTGTCCGGGTCCCTGGTGGCGGCAGGCGTCCAACAGGAATAATCGAACACCCTGCCGCCACAGCAGGGGGTTTAAATAATGCGCCTGGAACGCGGAATAGTGACGCGGACGGCTTGTAGAACAGAGCGCAGCTGTCAGAACTATGTACAGCTGTGCTCGTTCTAACGGTGGTAACGCAGATGGCGTTACACCCCGATCCTGAAGAATGTGGGCTAAAATAGAAAGACCATTAATTAACCTGTTGCAAGACAGGATGCAATACCCCCTTCGAAGTAGGCTTGGACAAGATGTAAGGGACCATGGGTCCTCTACTACCACCCCTACTGTCCCTGCACAGAAAAGGTCGTCGGGCTATGCCGGAGTAATCAGGCCAGCTTCCGTCCTCTTCTAATGTTGCATAGAAGCCACAAACGCCGCGACACTGGGGGGAGAGACACAACCAGTGACCACTGGTCCCACCAGATTACTAATACATCTGCCCCGCATGCGGGTGGATCCCTTGTCCTTGACCCCAAGCTGTTCAATTTCATGTTGAGCCTGGACGCCAATACCTCTTATGTACAGGGTACTACTTCTGTGGCCCTTGGTCAGGAAAAGAGTCGGGGTGTAAAGGTCATACTCCCGGAGGCACTTGTTGACGGCTCCAGCGAATCGCCTGCCAATTCTGCATCTCATGAAATGACGAATGTCAATAGGCAAGACACAAGCTCCTCCTTGGTAAATGAAGTAAATCACTTAATATGGTATAGTCTGATTGAACTCTGACCGAACCAACCAGCCACCTGAACATTCAGGCCCCTAAGCCAGATGCTCCCTCGGTAGCTCTAGCTGACAGATACGGCTCCCTTGGAGCTTGACTACTTCCCCTGGGCCATGGTCTTTTCCTGACCTGGCAAACCTTTTAGTTAAGAACCACCAAGAGGAATTCCAGCATATCTCTGGGACAGGGTTTTTTGGATAATGCTAGGTCAAGATCCACTCTTTCTAGGCCGACACAATACTGTTTATAACAGCCCAGAATAAAAGTTAGTATAGGGAACTGTCTTGAATGAAGCCAGCATCTTCCCTAGTGCGTTAAGCAGAAGGCCAAAAGTAAGGAACTGTTCCTTGCCGTAACCACATAGACCAGCCAGCTCATAGCGATGGTCTTGTCTAAGGCCAAAAGGACTCTCCTTGTGCAAAACATACCCAGCTTCTTGTCAAATGAAGAATGTATCTTTAGACTGGAATCCTAACCTAGGAGATACTTGACCATGCTGGACACCCTTAGGTCCAGCCATGCTGCTGACTGGTCCATCAACAGGAGTCTGCTTCGGTATGCCATTACTGCTACACCCTGGGCCTACAGACCTGCTAGAGGCGGGCCCTAGCACCCTGACAACCCAGACACGGAGGTTAACCCAAAAGGGCAAGACCACCAACAGGAGATAGTGCTGTTCCCCTGCGAAACGCAGACAACCTCTGCAGCCCCAAGTAAATAAACACATATGCAACTGGCTCCCCGTATGTGTATTTGGCAAGAGTTAAAGCCATATGCCTCAATGGAGGTGTGTGTACATGGCAGCGTGTGTTCATGGAAACATGAAATCATATAAATATGTCTCACACCCAACATGCATATAGAATGTGTGTTATGGAACGAGCATCTTTTCAAGCAAGCATGCACTATAAACGTGTCATGCAACAATGTGCAACATGAACCCATGCAGACACGTATCTCTATGCAAACACAAGGCATCCTGTATTGCATAACTAAGCCGCCATGTGCAACTTTAAAGTAACCATGCATGCGATTCAGCATCTTCCATGCGATCAACATCTTATGCATTTTAAGCACTACTGTGCGGACCAGAACCCTTGTGAGACCAAGGACTCTTGTGTAACCAGGCACCCCTGTGCGTTACAGCCTTCTTATGCACCCAAGCATCTTAATGCGACTTTAGGCATTTCTGTGAAACAAGCCTCTCTATGTGATCAAGTATCCCTGGGTAATCCAGGACTCTGTTGATCCAACATCCATGTGTGATCCAGATTCCTTTTGCATTTAAGCATCTTTAAGCGATCCTTTTAGGCCTTGAGTAATCCAGGACTTGGGTGATCTGGTAATCATGTGTGATTCAGAATTTTTTCTGCCCTCAGGCCTCTTTATGCGATTTTAGGCATTTCTGTGGGAACAAGCCTCCTCGCGCGACCAAATATCCTTGGGGAATCAAGGACTTGGGAGATCAGGTAATCCTGTGTGATTCAACATTTTTATGCATACAAGCGTCCTTTATGTGATTCAGCATTTTTATGCCTACAAGCAACTTTATGCGACTATAGGTACTTTTGTGGAAACTTTTGTGGGTACTTTTGTGACCAAACATCCTTGGGTAATACAGGACGCTGATGATCAGGTAATCATGTGTGATCCAGCATCTTTTTTGCATACAAGCAACTTTTATGCGATTTTAGGCATTTCTGTGGAAGCAAACCTCTTTTGTGTAACCAAACATCCTTGGGGAAACAAGGACTTGGGTGATCAGGTAATCATGTGTGATTCAGCATCTTTATGCCCACAAAACGTCTTTATGCGATTCAGCATTTTTATGCATACAAGCATCTTTTATGCGCCCTTAAGCATCTTTGTGGAGACAAGCCGTTCTGTGTGACCAAATATCCTTTGGTAATCCAGGATTTGGTTGAACAGGTAACCACGTGTGATACAGTATTTTTATACAAACATGCAGGACCATACAGACAGAAACATGTATGCTTATGCGCCATTATGCAACCTGCGGACTGGTAAAGAGGAAATCATCCTCTGCAGATGTGCATTTCCTCAATTAAGAGACGTTGGCAATGTGAGCCCGCAATTGTGTATCCCTCCAATGCATTTGGTTAGCCTGAAGCCGACACCAGGCTAAGGACCCGACTAGACCAAGGGAAGATATATGCAGCATGAATCTCTTGCAAGTGCAATCAGAACCTGTAGGGGTTTTGATAGCTTCTTCTTGCTAGGCTGCAGCTCCTGGCTCCTGTCCTCTGGGTTAAAGCAGGAAAAAGGGGCACACCCTTTTTTTTTTTTTGCCAGGATGCTGCGAATCTAGCAGTTAACCTCTTGCAGACAAATGTGATGCAAAAAACACACACATGCAGAGTGGCTGCAACATTGGGGGAATGCTGCATTGCCTGACAGGTGTGCTGGCTCAATCTATGAGCTGTTTAAGTCTCTACAGAGGAGAATAAGGGTCCACCAGGTTCAGGTGGCGATCCCTCCTTATATTCCTCTGACCTTATTCAATGGGGAGACCAAGTCCTAAGCTAAAAACAGAGGAACTTACCCAGGTGCATCAACAGCTGAACTTAGTCTGACAACAATGCCTGCTAATCTGCACAGCCAGATGCGAGTAGGCGTTTTATGATTAATCTGTATCCAACTCACACAAGGTGCTTACGCTTGTGTCCCCCTAGCTTTACAGAGCTCTGATGTCCGGGCCCTTTAAAGAGCCTTCTCTGCGACTGCACTGAGCTGGTGAGCACGTGCAAAATGGTAGAGCCTGAAGCGGTGGAAGTGGGACACACAATAGATCAGCTAACATTTAAGCTTCCGTTTTTGGAAAGCATGGTAAGCAAAAACATCAGGCATGTCTTCTACTGCCCATAGTAGTGGAAACACAGATAAGACTTGCAGCTACTCATGGAAGACAATCCTTTGTATAGGATTAGGGCATATTTTTTTTTTTTTTTAATGTACCGACCCCCTCAAGGGGAGATATATGTGGGTACTGCAGCCATCCTGTCTAACAGACATGGTGGGCCAGGCTGCATGCCGGCTAGGGGAGGTATATGGGCGCCCTGAGCCATCCTGCCTCAGAAGACATAGTGGTTTACATTGCCCATGCATAGAAACATAATATAGGCAAGACCCATAGTCCTCCTCTTACCTTCTCCACGCTGCAGGGTATTGCAAAGCAAGAGGCCCAATCTTCCCCCTTCACCGTGGGTATTGTCTTAGACCTTCAGGGACCGGGGTCCATGGCAGGAACACCAACTCCCCTGGACCTATATAGCATCCTGGCAGTAAAAAAACATTTGGTCCTTGGAAGGCACAAAGTTCTGGAACCCAGGATCCAGCCCTCCGCAGAGAGGCATTATAGGCTAAACCTCGTTCTTCTTACCGAGGCCCGGGTACCGTCCACTTTGGCTATGAAGCACCTTGGACGGATCTGGATTTATGGAGGTTTTTTACATCCAGCATGGATCCCTCCAGTGGAGCTCCTAAGAGCACATGTTCATTCGTGACCAACACCTTAGGCCTCGTACACACAAGGGGATATGTCCGCTGAAAACGGTCCGATGGACCGTTTCAGCAGACATTTCCGCTTGTGTGTATGGGCTAGCGGACAGATTTCTCCACCCGACAGATTTCAAAGCATGCTTTGAAATCCATCCGGTGGAATCTGTCCGCCCGACATGTCTGCTGGTTAGTACACTTACCAGCAGACATGTCGTCCCCCACCGCCGCCGCGCCGCCGCCGAATGGATTTGGCGCATGCGCGGAAGTGTTTAACTTCCTGGTGCGGTGACGTGGCGGCGGGGAATTTGATCCGATGGTGTGTACACGCCATCGGATCAAACTCCCGATCGGACATATCCGATGGAAATGGTCCGCGGACCGTTTTCATCGGATATGTCCGATCGTGTGTACGAGGCCTTAGACACTGGAAAAAAACTGAGGAGCTCCCAGTATGGGAGGGGTTATAAAGGGAGGGAACTTCCTGTGTAGTTAATTACACCAGTGTCCACACCTAAAGGTAGACTCTATAACCCACATAGTAATGGATTGCCGCTCTGTGTCCCGTGATGTACGATGAAGAAATCATACACATGCTTGGAATCATTGAACTTAATTTTTCTCGGCTCGTCGTAGTGTTGTGATGTTCGGAATTTCGGACAACATTTGTGTGACCGTGTGTATGCAAGACAAGTTTGAGCAAACAATTCGTCTGAATTTTTTTTTTCACGGCTTTCACAGTTTTGTTGTCGGAATGTCCGATTGTGTGTACGCGGCATAAGTGTACATGGAGCCTAACATAGCAAACATGTTTTAGTTGTGTTATTGCTTGTTATTCCTAGGAAAAATCCAGCAGCGAGTGAGAAGTACATTATGTCATGGTGTTGCCCTATCTATAGGCAGAACTGGAACTTGGGAGTTAGGTCTTTTTACTGGAGTTGCTGACAGTTTTAAGAACACTTGCACTTCTGGAAAGTGCATAGATTTTCCGTAACATATTAGATTTATGTTTTAGCCTGAGAAGATGAAGAGGCTCATCCATATTAATTTATATTATAGTTAATCAAGCTTGAATTTAAAAGAGACTCTTCAGCCACAAAAAAAAAAAAAAAGTTTGTCATCTTTTATAAAGGCCACTGCCGGCTTCCAGAACTTTCTTGTCTTTTGAAGCCAATCTTTGAATCCATCTCTGTTATTACCTCAAATATTTTGACTATCTGCCATTATTTAAATTTACTATAATCTTCTTTTTCTAGTGTACAACTTCAGCCAAAACTCTTTGTTTTACTTTTTGAATAAAGCAGGGAAAGTTACATCCTCTGTTTTGTCATTGGTGAAACTACCAGGGTTGCAACCGTCACACTTTTGACTCTGGAGTTCTGCTACTGTAGGGGGGACCTGCTGCCAGCTGTCCACTGCCTGCTGCATCCCGCCCGAATGTTCTTCTACCATATGAGATGGGAGCAGGTACAATGAACACTCACAGGCACACAGTATACACATATCAGGCCGTCTTCCATCCTCCCCACACACCCATTGACTTTAGTAGGGTTGGGAGATTGCATGCCGGGAGGCAGTGACTGAAAGATAAAGTCAGCTAATTGAGGCCGGGCCAGCAGAGTGTAGGGGGAGGAGCTCTTTGCCATGGGAGCAGACCCTATGTGATCTGCAAATGAATGACATTGATCCCATCCCCTATATCAGCACTGCCACTAATCCCACCCCCCCCCTACCACTGTTGCTACTTATGCCATCCCCCTTACCACCACACCATTCATTCCACCCCCCCACCACTAGCACTCATCCCACCCCCCACCACTACCACTCATTCTATTCCCCCACCACCACCACTCATCCTAACCCCCACCACTACCACTCATCCTACCACCACTACCACTCATTCCATCCCCCACCACTGCCACTTATACCCCCAACTTCCCCTTCCCAGGCTGTAGCGTGGTCGAGCTCCTCTTCCTTCCTCCTGGAGTCCTGTCAGTCTGGCCGGGTACAGCGTGTGGTACAAGAGATTCAGTTTCCTGTTTCCGACTGGATTGACAGGAAGTGCACACTTCCTTTCAGTCCGGCCGGGAACACAGGAAACTGAATCTCCCAGCCCAGGCACTATCTGATAGGGGACTGGGGACCCATAATGATAGAACACCGGACTGACAGGAGGAAGAGGAGCTCGGTCACGCTAGAGCGGCAGCCTACAAGGAAGAAGGGGAGGTAAGAATAGAAAAACACAGGGACTAGGGAGGGAAGGGAGGAGTAAGAACATGGGTGTAAAAAAATAGTGTAGTGCTAACGTAGGTTTTGCGTGCGGGTGGGGGTGCTTGGGGGCCCCCATTTTGCTTGGGGCCCCCAAATTCCTTCAAACGGCCCTGCTTATCCCATCCCCCCACTAGCACTCATCCCATTCCGCTACCGCTGCCACTCATCCCATTCCCCTACCACCACTACAACTTATCCCATTCACCCCACCAGCAGTGCCACCCATGTGATCCCATCTCCCCACCACCAACAGCAATTGTGACCCAGCCCCATGCTCCAGGGGGACCATGTGCCACCCCTGTACACCTGAACAGGAGGGGTGGCACTTAAAGGAACTGATGCCCTCTATTTTCCTCCTGCAACCGCTGAATCCGGCTTCTCCCCCTCTCCCTCCTGCAGGCATTCAGTGGCTACAGGAGGAAAATGGAGGAGATTGATCGTTCTATATGCCTCCCCTGCTGCCCCTCCTATCAAAGCCCTGCCTCCCCCCGGGCCCCAAGACATCCTCTTCTAGAGGCAAAACAGGATGTGAGTAGAAATCTCCTAAAAGTGAGAGTAAAATCCCAGCTATGGCAGTCATCCTGTTCTGGTAGCAATGGTGACATTTAGGGTTTTCTCTCAATTTAAGTTCCTGGGACAGATACAAAAATAAAAATCAGTGGTTGGAGAAAATTGCTAGCCCAGGAATCACCATTCCAGAAGGCAGACATTACTCAGAAATCGTATGTCTGTGCATATTCAGATACTGAAGAAAAATGTAAGTGTTACTCATGTATTGGGAAGGTCAGCTGCTTGCCAATGGATATGCTTAATACTTGCAAATTCCCAACAGAAGAACTTTTGTAAAAAAGCTAATGTGTTTTAGGAATGTGTGCTCCTTTTTTCCGTGCTATGCCTTGATCTACATATAAAACAGCTCTTGAAATCTCTTCTATTTATCGATTCATATGTTGGTTTATATTGTTTCTACAGTTTCTCTGAATACACCATTTTAATTTGGTATAGAAACCTTTCCTACTTTATCCTAAACTAGAAATAAGCTTTTACCTGAAAACATGGGCAGGGTCCCCTGTAGCTCTGACCAGAAAGCTGAGGGGTGCCAACTGACCACGTCAGTGCTTGGCGTGGAATCAATAGGAATTGTCAGGATCACCAGGTAGTTGTTAATAGGTGACAGTGTAACAAGGAAAGAAGAGACATGAACAGTGTATGATTCTTTATTAACCACTCCTCATCCCGCCTATAGTCATATGATGGCCACAAGGTGGCTCTGCCAACCTGGGTGGCTGTCATATGATGTCCTTTGGCCTCCTGGTTGCTAAGGGGGCGCACGTGCCCGCCACGTCACTCGGGTGCCGATGCGCATGCCTGGCGGCCACGATGCCCTCTAGGTACCCGCGATCGGCAGTTACAGAGCCAGGGACATGGATCTCTGTGTGTAAATACAGAGATCCACGTCCTGTCAGGAACAGGAGACCAATGGTGTGTCCCTTAAACATAGGGACACCGATCAGTCACCTCCCCCAGTCAGTCCCCTCCCCCCTAGGGAACACATTTAACCCCTTGATCGCCCCCTAGTGTTAACCCCTTCCCCACCAGTCACATTTATACAGTAATCCTTGCATATTTATAGCACTGTTCGCTATATAAATGTGAATAGTCCCAAAATAGTGTCAAAAGTGTCCGATGTGTCCGCCGCAACTTTTGCGCAAACCAATCACTATACGCTTATTGTGATTTTTTTTTATCAAGAATATGTAGAAGAATACATAGCGGCCTAAACTGAGAAACTGAGAAAATTGGGATATTTATTATAGCAAAAGGTAAAATATATATATATTTTTTTCAAAATTGTCGCTCTTTTTTTGCTTGTTTACATAGGCATCTCCCCGTTCTGCCTCTCGGTCTTACAATCGCAGGCCGCTGGCGAACAATAAGTTCGCAGGACCCACGAGCAGACTCCCGAGGCTAGGTGGCAATTTCAAAGGGACATACAGGTACGCCCATTTGCCTGCCTATGCCATTCTGCTGACGTATATCAGTGTGTGGCGGTCGGGAAGCTGTTAAAATGTATTATTAATGAATGCATTATCTTTTGAAGGGTTACATACACTAGGTGAACGAAGGGAAAATTCCATATTGGTAGGAGGCTCTAGTCTAAAAAGAAATCACAATATTTGTTTGTTATTAATATTACTCACAACTACTGCTACTAGAACAGGTTTCCAAATGAGTCATTAGACTGTCAAAGAGGAAAAAAAGACTTGTGCAAGTGAATAAATGAGTACGTAGACCAAGGAACATCAAAAAGCTGGAAATATTGTTTTTTTTTGCTAAGTTTACTTCCAGTTAGTGACCACTGTCTTTATGTTTCAGAGAGGAATTAGCACAGAACATATTTCCAGATCAAATGCTTTCTTATGGTTTTTACCACATCAAGTGTAAAACTAAATAGGATAAAATAACAATCCAAGTAGGTTTTTGGATTCATTTAGAATTTTACTTCACCTTGTGAGGGCAGCAAGAAAGTTATTACGGAAAGTATTTTTAATACAATGGATCAAGTCTAGAATTATAAATTGAACCTTTGCCACTCAAGCAATTATGATTTTGGTAAACTGGTAATTCGTTACTGGGCCTATTTTTCTCCTTTATGTAAAAATCACAATTTATTTTGCTAGAAAATTAATCAGAACCCCCAAACATTATATATATTTTTTTCAGCAGACACGCTAGGGAATAAAATGGCGGCCATTGCAACTTTTTTTCTCGCACGGTATTTGCGCAATCATTTTTCAAACGCCTTTTTTTAGGGAAAAAAAACAGTTTCATGAATTAAAAAATAACAAAACAGTAAAGTTAGCCCAATTTTTTTATATAATGTGAAAGACGATGTTACGCCGAGTAAATAGATACCTAACATGTCACGCTTTAAAATTGTGCACACTCATGGAATGGCGCCAAACTTCGGTACTTAAAAATCTCCATAGGCGACACTTTAATTTTTTTTACAGGTTACAATTTTTAAGATACAGAGGAGGTCTAGTGCTAGAATTGTTGCACACGCTCTAGCGCACCAACGAGCGCCGGCCGATTCACTCTCTGGGCCCCCGATGGCACGGGAGAGCCCGGAGAATCACCAGTTGGCGGCGGGAGTGGTTAACTGACTTGATTTGCAAACAATGTTTATTATGGGTCTTGCTGTATCGTGCTTTTGCAGGTTTTTGAAGTACTGCCTCCATAATACCTTCAACCTTAATGAACAAAAAGTGCTGATTCTCAAATTGTGAAGCAACATTTTTTTTTTTTTTAAGTTAAAAAGTGGGAAGGATTAGAACCCCTGTTTTATTTTACAGCCATCTTTGACTCTGTTGGAGACATTTTCCCCACCTCCCTTATATTGTCCACCTTCTGCAGAGAAAGCCTATGGAGAAGCCTGTGAAGTTGTGATTGAGAGTTATACCGCGTACACACGACCGTTTTTCGGGTTCTAAACCATGACTTTTTTTAATGTCATTAAAAATGTTCGTGTGTGGGCTTCAGAGCATTTTTCGGGTTCTGAAAAACGGGGACATTTTTTTTCCAAACATGCTCTATTTTTTCACAACGTTTTTCGGGTTGTAAAATTGGTCGTGTGCGGGCTTTAACGATGTGAAAAAAACGTGCATGCTCAGAAGCAAGCTATGAGACGGGAGCGCTCGTTCTGGTAAAACTAGCGTTCGTAATGGAGATAGCACATTCATCACGCTGTAATAGGCTGAAAATCACAAAGACTGAAAAGCGTAAATCAGCAAAAATCAGCCCCAAGGGTGGCGCCATTTGAATGGAACTTCCCCTTTATAGTGCTGTCGTACGTGTTGTACGTCACCGCTCTTTGCTAGAGCATTTTTTTTCACAATCGTGTGTAGGCAAGGCCGTTTTAATGATCGAGTTGTAATTCAAATTCAAATCGGCGAGTAGGGGGCGTGATTCATTTAAATGAAGCGCGTCCCCGCGGCGATCGAACTGCGCATGCTCTGTTCAGAAATTTCCCGCCGTGCATTGCGCTTAATTACGTCGCAACGACGTTATTTTTTTGACTAGCCTAAATTACGTATATTCCTATTCACGGACGACTTACGCAAAAGTAGATACACCCGCGTACTCTCTCTGTGGATCTGGCCCATTGTTTTTTAGAACTCGAAAAACGGTCATGTGTACGCGGCATTACTGTATTCCAAATGAAGAAGGAAACATTGGAGTCGATAGCTTGAAATACACTATATTACCAAAAGTATTGACACACCTGACTTGGCATGCCAGTCTTAGGCCGCGTACACACGACCGAGAAACTCGTCGGGCTAAACTCATCGTTCTGCCCTTCGAGTTTCCCGTTCAGCTGTCGAAAAGCTCATCGAGCCAAATTTCCCCATAGAACAACGAGGAAATAGAGAGCATGCTCTCTTTTTGGCTCGACGAGCTTCCGACGGGATGCTCGGCGAAAAGTGTACACACGACCGGTTTTCTCGGCAGAATACGTCTCCCATCGAGGTTCTCGCTGGATTCTGCCGAGAAACTCGGTCGTGTGTACGGGGCCTTAGTCTGTAGGGTTCAATATTGAGTTGGCCAACACTCTGCAGCTATAAGAGCTTCAACTCTTCTGGGAAGGCTGTCCACAAGGTTTAGGAGTGTGTCTATGGGAATGTTTGACCATTCTTCCAGAAACGCATTTGTGAGGTCAGGCACTGATGTTGGACAAGAAGGCCTGGCTTGCAGTCTCTGCTCTAATTCATCCCAAAGGTGTTCTATTGGACTGGGATCTGGACTCTGAGCAGGATAGTCAAGTTCCTCCACCCCAAAACTCGCTCATCCATGTCTTTATGGACCTCGTTTGTGCATTGGTGTACAGTCATGTTGGAAAATGAAGGGGCCATCCCCAAACTGTCCCCACAAAGTTGGGAGCATGAAATTGTCCGAGATGTCTTAGTATGCTGACCCCTTAAGATTTCCCTTCACTGGAACTAAGGGGCCTGGCCCAACGCCTGAAGGACAACCCCCACACCATGATTTGGGTCAGTGCACAAAGCAAGCTCCATAAAGACCTGGATGAGCAAGTTTGGGGTAGAGGAATTTGACTCTCCTGAACAGAGTCCTGACCTCATCCTGATAGAACATCCAATAGAACACCAGGCCTTGTAAGACCTCATGGGAAATGTAGTTCCACAACAGCTGGAGGGTCCCAGGTTGCCTACCCCTGATGTAAATCAATGCATTATCAGCACGAAGGGATAACTTACTAAATATATATTATGGGCCAGATTCAGAAAGGTTTACGCCGGCGTATCTCGAGATACGCTGACAGAAGTAGAAATGTGCGCCGTCGCATCTTTGGCCAGATTTAGAAAGCAAGATATGTCGAAAAACATTGCTTCAGTCGTCCGGCGTAACTTGACTACGCCTGCGTATCGCGGGCGCATAGTTACGCTGGACGCATTAGACGTTCCCATGCAAATGAGCTAGATACGCCGATTCACGAACGTACTTGCGCCCGGTGCATTGATGTACATTGTTTACATAAGGCGTATGACCGGCGTAAAGTTACCCCTGCTATTAGAGGCGCAGGCAATGTTAAGTATGGACGTCGGAACAGCCGTCGAATTTTACGTCGTTTACGTAAGGCGTACATGAATGGGGCTGTGCGTAAGTTACGTTCGACGTGTATCTTAGGCATTCTATTCGACGTGATTCTGAGCATGCGCACTGGGATAGTGCACGGACGGCGCATGCGCTGTTCGTTCGGCACCTCATTTACATGGAGTCACGGTTCATTAACATGTATCACGCCCACCTTCCACCTACTTTGAATTAGGCGGGCTTACGCCGGCCCATTTACGCTACGCCGCCGTAACTTAGGGAGCAAGTGCTTTGTGAATACAACACTTGCCTCTCTAAGTTGTGGCGGCGTAGCGTATATTCGATACGCTACGCCCGCCTAACAATACGCCGCCCTACCTGAATCTGGCCCTACTGTATGTGTCACCGGCGCAAAAAATAAATACGCCATACGTCACCTCCTGCCGTTGTTCCGCACGGCTACAGAGGCATGGAGAGCACGCCGGCTGTGAGGATTTATACATTGGTGACCGTCTTTTGCTCGCCATTGCTGGAAAGACTTTGTGCAGGTCTGGAGGCCCTAAACCATGTGAGTGTGATTTTACATTTATATATTTTAATAAAAGTTGAGACATACTACGCTATGATCAGGCCCTTGTCTTACAAAATAGAGCAATAACCAGGAAACCTATGAGAGGATTGTTTGGAATATATTGGTGGAAACAAATGGTGGACTAGCCACAGGAAGAGGAGAGATCAACCTAAGATAGAACAACAGGCGTATTTTATACTCAGTTCTGGTGAGTGCCCACTTCAGAAGTTGGTGATGGTGGCACAGTTTGGTGGAGTCATCTATTTGTGATAACACGGAGCACTATACCACTATATCATTGGACTTTTTTATGAACATAATATTTTATTTTTTATTTATTCACTTATTTATTTTACATCACTGACACTGGAAATGTATTATTATTTTGTTTCTATAGGGTGGATTATTTTGCGTATGTAGCACGAATGTTATTTATACTGGGTTCACTATAACAAAATTAAGGTTGTAGGATTGGCACAGTAACACATTTTTTCACAAGGGATAACTTACGCCTGAAAGTCCTAGCAGACCCCCTTAATTGAATCCCTGATAAGCAGGACTGGACTGGGACAAAAAATGTGGCCCTGGACTTCATCCAGACTGGCCCACTTTGACAGGTCTCTCCCATGGCGACCAGACAACTGACGCACCCCCCCCCCCCGGCCACCCAAGCCCCCTCTCCCCCTTCACTAGCCACTCTACTTTATTAGAGTAGAACGGCTGGTACTGGTACTCTTATAGGCAGTACCAGCGGGGAAGCTAGACATTATTTCATGCGGGGCAAAGAATCAGTTTGGTGCCCCCATTATGGGACAAGATTAGGCAGAAGTGAGAAACACCCAGGCTATAGCTGTTGAGTCAGCTGTCTGTCCCCTCCTCCATCCTCCCCTGTTGTCCCCCCTGCTCCTCCGATCCTCCCCCTGCTTCTCTGTTCCCCCCAGGTGAGAACTGCGGGGAGGGAGAGGAGGTGAGCGCTGCGGGAAGGGTGAGACAAAGGAGTGAAGGGGGGCGGCGGTCCACTGTCACTAAAGCCGGCACACTGAGCCATCGGCCCACCGGGAAATTCCCTGTAGTCCCAATATCCAGACCATCCCTGCTGATAAGACACACCAAGGATTCAATCGCAAGACTGATTGGAAAAACATTTCTATAGGGGGAAGATGCCTAGGATATTTACATGAGTACATACACCTGCTTAACCCTTTCATGCCGAGCGAACGCATATATGCGTCCTCGGCTTTCAGGGGTTATACCGGGATGATGCTTGTAGCTGCAGGCATCATCCCGGTACCGTTGTTTAGAGCTGGCGATTGGCTAGCCTGACATAACAACCGATGCGGCTAAAAGCCGCTCAGTTGTTATGCCGGAGGAGCGGGAGGGGACATCCCCCCCTCCCGCCGCCTCTCGCCGCTCTGACTGGGCCTCCCGTCCCACCTGGAGACCCGATCCTCATTCCGGCGCCTCCGGTGTCCAGGTGCAGACTGAATCAAAGCCGTAAGTGGCTTTGATTCAGTCTCTAAAATGTAAACACGGAAGCAACGTCATGATGTCACTTCCGAGTTTCTCGGCTGCCATTGGCGCCGGATTTAAAAAAATACACAGTATTCAGAATCGCCGTTTTCTGCGATCTGAATACTTCGAAATGTAAAGGAGGGATTGGGGGTCTTCTAGACCTCCGATCCCTCCATAAAGAGTAAATGTCACCACCTATTGTTTAAATTCCTTGTGACAGCAATAAAACTGATCAAAATGTAAAAAAAAAAGCACAATTTAATATTATAAAAATAAATAAGAAAATGAAAATAAAAATTTAAAGCGCCCCCCTCCCTGCGAGATTGCGCAAAAAAGAAAACACATACAGAAGTCGCACCCGCATATGAAAACGGTGTTCAAATCACACATGTGAGGTATTGACGCAATCGCCTGAGCGAGAGCAATAATTCTAGCACTAGACCTCCTCTGTAACTCTAACCTGGTAACTGTAAAAAAAAGTTGAAAGCGCCACCTATGGAGATTTTTAGGTACCGTAGTTTGTCGCCATTCCACGAGTGCGTGCAATTATAAAGAGTGACATGCTTGGTATCTATTTACTTGGCGTTACATCATCTTTCACATTATGCAACAAAATTGAACTAACTTTAGTTTTTAATTTTTTTTAAATTCATGAAAGTAAATTTTTCCCAAAAAGTTGCGTTTAAAACACCGCCGCACAAATACCGTGCGACATAAAATATTGCAACAATCGCAATTCTAGATTCTCTGCTATATATATATATATATATATATATATATATATATATATATATGTATATATATGTTTGGGGATTTTCTAGCAAAAAATACGGATTTTAACTTGTAAAGACCAAATGTCAGAAATAGGCTTAGGCATAATGGGCCGTCGTAAGTACAAATGTGCGCCGTCTTATCCCTGCGCAGATTCCCCAAGCTAGATACGCCTGAAAAATAGGCTTCTGCCGCCCGACATAACTTGCCTACGCCGGCGTATCTTGGGCACATAGTTACGCTGGACGCCCCATTGCAAATATGCAAATGAGGGAGATACGTCGATTCACAAACGTAGATGCGCCCGGCGGAAAAGATATGCGGTTTGCGTAAGGCTTACGTCTGGCGTAAAATTATTCCACATATAGGTGGCGCAACCCATGCAAAGGTATGGACGAGGGAACAGCCGTCGTATTTTACGTTGTTTACGTAGTTCCCACTGTGAATAGGGCTGGGCGTAAGTTACGTTCACGTCGTAGGCAGTGTTCGACGTATCTTAGGCAGCTATTTCGACGTAACTGTGAGCATGCGCACTGGGATGCGTCCAAGAGACGACGCATGCGCAGTTCATTTTTTGAAGCTCAGCCCATCATTTGCATGGGGTCACGCTTCATTATAATATATCACGCCCACTTCCAGCCCACTTCCACCAACTTTGATTTACGTCGGCTTACGCCGACGACTATACGTTACGCCGGCTCAACGTTGAGTGCATATTCTTTGTGAATAACATGCTTGCCTCTCAACGTTGCGCCGGCGTAGCGTAAAGTAGATACGCTACGTCCGCACAAAGATGCGCCGCTCTACGTGAATCCGGCCCAAAATTCGCAGAGATGATCAAATACCACCAAAACAAAGCTCTATTTGTGGGAAAAAAATTTGGGTACATCGTTGCACGACTGCGCAAGTTAAAACGACGCGGTGCCGAATCGCAAAAAAAGGCCGGGCATTGAGCAGCCAAATGTTCCAGGGCTGAAGTGGTTAAAAAAGCAAAGTGGTGTTTCTGAATGGCCCCTTTAAATGTGGATTTTTTTTTTTTTTTACAGCCTAGGTATTCTATTTTTAAATGTAAAGTTAATAAAAGGCGGTTAATCAGATTGTGAACTCAGACAAGTAAATGTCTTTAGTAATTAACTTTCAATGTCAAGGGATTCAGGTGATAATGAGATGCTTCATGAAGTTTTTTTCTTTTTTTCCTTTGAACTGTTCATATTCTTTAGACATCATTTAAAGTTGTTACAAATTATTGTTCTTTTTTTATTTGTTATTTAATGTCCCTCAAATAAGAGAGTTCTGCATACAGGAAAACAAAGTTATAAATCTTGCTAAATGCATTTAGACTGTCATATTATACAATCCATAAGCTACAATTACAGAACCCCTTTATTGCAGACTTGCAATCAAAAATATCCTATTTAAGAAAATCAAGAAGCTGGCAATGGAAGGAAAAATGTCTTTCAGTATAATAAATTGTACCTGACAGTGCTTTAGGATTAACCAGATTTTGCCTTTAACTTGGGTCATAACATTCCCAAAATATGATGCCCCATGCTGCCCATGCTGAGGATATAAAAAAAAAAAAATCCTATAGATGAATTATACGTTCAGTGCCCAAGCTGTCATAGGCAGCTGCCAAAGCAGACTAGCGGTCAGAATGCAGTCAACATAATTCCTGATCATGTGATTCACTATGGCAGCCCATCAGGGCCATCAACATTTAGTTAATCAAATTAGTCATTAAAGGGTCACTAAAGGAAAAAAAATGTTTTTGCTGAAATGACTGTTTACAGGATATAGAGACATAAAAGTTAACTGATTCCTTTTAAAAATGATTAAAATAGATAAAAATCAATCATATAATGTGCCTACAGTTACAGTTTCATTTTTAAACTGGTTTCATGTTTCTGTGAAGTAAAGAGACACACAGAACAAAAACAAGCAAATACAGGGCAATGTTTGTTTTTAAAATGAATCTGATTGGTTCTGAGGAGTTTTAGACACATTGGCCCAGATTCACGTAGATCGGCGCATTATCGGTCCGGCGTAGCGCACCACTTTTCCGTTAGACTTGCGCAATCTAGCCGCGTAATCCCGCGATTCACGTAGCTTTTGCGCAAGAAATTGCGCAAGCGTAAGGTTTTTTCCTGAGGCGTAAGGAGGAGTAATACAAATTGGGAGGGACGTGGGCGTGTTACATTGAAATGAGCCGTGACCCCATGCAAATGAAGGGCCGGCCGACTCGCGCATGCGCGCGTGAAGGAAACCATGTCAGCTCCGTTGTGCGCATGCTCACAACTCGGGAGCGGCGCAATCAGTGAAATTGGAAATGGACTAGGGCAACGTTGTGAACTACGCAGACAGCATAAATAGACACACACAAACGCACTTCCATTGCAAAAGTACATCCCTTTGTGTCCCTTCCCATTGAATCAAGTGCTTTTGCTCTGTTGTTCGTTAGAGTGTGTTTTGTAGTTGTCAGATTAGTGTTCTGTGTGATCTAGTGCTTGTTCGTAGTTTTGTGAAAGTGAGTTTTGATAAGTGTTTGAGACTGTTTGTTTGATTGATAGATTTCTGAGCGTTTGTTTTCTTGCTTTATTTTTTCATCTGATTTTTTTGTGACTGTTTCTTGCTGAGTGCTAGTGTGATTTTTGGGTGTTCTTTTTCTCTTTGTGTGTGTTCTTGCCTGATTGGTTGTGCTTGTATTTGTGACTGATTTTTGGTGACTGCTAGTGAGTTTGTTTGGAAGTATGACTGAGAGAAAAAGAAAGCTTAATTTTACAGTGGGGGAAAAAAGAATTCTTGCCTGGGCCATTAGCGAGTATGGGCGTTTTCTCCACGGCCCGCAGAGTGCCACCACCACCCCGGCCAGGAGGAGGGAGATATTGGATATGATCACGGAGCAGGTCAATTCATCGGGGGAGGGGGAGACACGGACCCGGTCTGGGATTGAAAAGAAAATAAATGACCTCCGGCGTGAGGTGAAAAAAAAACTGGCCGCAATAAATGCCCATGCCAGGGGCACAGGAGGGGGCCCACCATGCCGGATTAGATTTACAGCGACTGAGCGTGTGGTGGCCCTGACCTTTCACTGGCATGAAGTGGAGGGCCTGCCAGGCTTTGACACAAGTCCGGTCCCCGCGGTGCCAGGTAAGGTTTTTATTTCTCTCAGGTGTGTAGCATGTGTGGGGGAGGGGGTGAAAGGGAATATGTGGCAAGTGTGTGGATCCTCCAACCTGTGAATGGTTTGTGTCATCCACAGCTGTGCAGGAGGGTGCAGGGCCATCTGGCCTGACCGCTCCAACGCCAGGACAGCAGCCTAATGAGGCCCCCCCAACAAGGCCAGAGTCCGCGGAGGAGGAACAAGAGGAGGAGGATGATCATGCGGAGGACGATCATGAGGAGGAGGAGAATCATGAGGAGGAGGAGTCCATGGCAGGCACTGGACGTTTGGTTTCTGCGGACTCTTCCCCTCTGGCTGCAAGAAGCCTGCCCTCCCTAAGGGTGAGCCCCCCCCCCTCCTCCCCCAACATGGCTCCCCTCACAAGGGCCTCCCCTTCTCCCCGGCCACAACCATCAGCTGGAGCCAGGAGGTCATCCCAGAGCACCAGGGGGGCGCCCAATCTCCTGCCCGCCTGTCTGAGAAGGAACCTGGCCACCCAGACCCGCCTTCTGAGACAGCTCTGCCAGACTATGGGGCGGGTGGATCAGAGCCTGTCCTCCATCAACGATAGGCTGGGTAACCTGGACTCCTACTCCCGGGCCTCCACAACCTGCCTAAATGACCTGCAAACTACAGCAGCAGGCGTTGGGCAGGATGTGAGGGCCCTTACCCAGGCTATCCAGGGCAACACGGCAACACTTGGTGCTGCCCTGGACAGAATAGCCGTGGCCTTGGAGGGCAGGCCGCCAGGTGGGCAGATCTCAGGGGCTGCTCCTCCTTCCCCGGCTTTTCCCCTCCCCCATGCGTCTCCCCTGAGGGTCCGGGGCCGTGGCCGGGGGCGCCCCAGGCGTGGCTCACGCACAGGGCATTAATTTTTTTTCCCCCTTTTTTTGGTTTGAAACCATTTTTATTTTTGTTCTCTGCTTTTTTTTTTTTCTCTGCATTTTTTTTTTTGTTTTGCTGACATTTTTGGCATATTTTGGGTTGTGAATGATGTTTGAATGTGGGGGTGACATTCCTGCTGGAAAAGGGGTGTCATCCTCAATTTGGGTGGAGAAGGGTTCCCCAGGACCAGGGAGAAGTGATTCCCAGGTCCGTGTGAATGGTGTATGAATGTACAGTGACATAATTGGAGCCTTGACGTGGCGTTACTGCTCACCAGTCTTGCATGGTGGACTGGTGCCAATCCAATTTGATGAGGATGTGGGGTGTGTGTGCTAGGGACCACAGTGGTGTGCATGCATGCATTCTCATTGTGCCATGATTAATGTGTGTGTTTAACGTGCAAAGATGCATAATGTGAGCTGGCATGAGATGGGGTCATGAGATGGGGTACCAGTGCATATGCAGAGTCACCTTGAAGGGAAAAGACAGGAGGATGTTAGTCATGCATGTGCCACTTGTGAGGTGTGCATCACGGGAGGGGATAGTCATGCCTGACTCCCATGTCACTCACCAACCAGCCAGCTGTCCCCATACATGTTCTGTTTGAAATCTGTGGGGATGGGGCTCTGATTGTATATGTAGCTGTCATGGGTGTCATGGGTAGTGCCATGTGTTGGGCTGCTGATGTCCTCCTGCAAGGTTGTGGTAATTCCATGATGGCATGAGGGGTGAATCTGAAGATGCGAGACACCTCAGAATCACTCATGCCAAAGATGTCTATGCGTGTGTGATATATCAAGTGAAGAGTGAGGGGCTTGTATCAGATAAGAATATTGTATTAGATTAGATTAAATTGTAAATTTTATATAAGCAAAAAAAAAAACATCTCCCGTTCCCTCCTTAGTGCCATCCTCCGTGCCCTCATCCTTCTTTGTTCATCTAAAGTCAGTAGTATAGCTATGCGCGACGATGCCCCTGGCATGTTGGCATACAGATTGTTGGGCAACACGTGTGACTGCTGAACTCCTCACTAACAGTGTTGCTTTATCTGACAAGTAGACTTTTTTTCAAAATTTAGACCAGCTTTTAGGTCCTCTAACTTTAGACAGGACATTTTGCTGTTGCGCACATCGCGTAGCCTGCGCAGCAACTGCGTTTTTTTGTGAATCCCCGTAACTCCCTCATTAGCATATTTGACTAGCAAATCAATGGTGTGTTTAGCGCAGTTTTGCGCGAAGGGAACCGAAGGTCTAACTCAATTACGCCGGACCAAAAAACGTATATTTCTGGCGTATATTGTTTTGTGAATCGCGTGCAACTATACGCACGCGCACATTTAGACTTACGCACGCGCAACAGCAGTTGCGCACGCGTAATCGCTCTGTGAATCTGGGCCATAGTAATCACACCTTTTTGATCATGGACCACAGTGAAAAGCTAGCATGAGTTTTTTTCATAAGGAGCCAGACAAGCAGGAAGTGTGGAGATCAGAGAAGTATTACAGCTACTTCAAAGCAAAAACGAACAATGAGGACATGAAACCAGGACTGCAGCAAGGTAAAGGAAGCTATTTAGCAAAAAAAAAATCATTAAGTGATCCTTTAAGGTAACTGAAGCATACTGATGTTGTTAAATTTGATCAGAACACAAAGCAAGATCCATAAAGACATGGATGATCGTGTTCGGGGTGGAGGAACTTCACTGGCCTGCACAGTCCTGTCCTCAACCCGATAGGACACCTTTGGGATGAATTAGAGTGGAGACTGCAAGCCAGGTCTTCTCGTCCAACATCAGTGTCTGACCTCACAAATGTGCCTCTAGAAAAAAATTCCCATAAACACACCCCTAAACTTTGTGGACAGCTTTCCCAGAAGAGTTGAAGCTGTTAAAGGTGGGCCAACTCAATATTGAACCCTACAGACTAAGACTGGGATGCCATTAGTTTGTGTACAGGCAGGCTCCACAATACTTTTGACAATATGGTGTGTATACAGTATATAAACTATATATATTATTATTTTTTTCTCCTGGAAGTTTTTTTTAGACTTTGCTCTGCTATAAGAAATCTATCATGGGGACAATGATAAATGTGGCTGACCAGATTACTATTGTACAAGAAAATCAACTCTTTGCTTTGAGTTTCCTATGAGAATTGTAGTGCACTACATGATATGTAACCGTGCCTAGGCACTCCTGTCCCTATAGCTTTGTAGCTGCGTATCTGCAATATGCAAACTTATAAAGGGCTATCCTACCCATTCCTGCCTCTCCTGATTTCTATTCTGATGAGATCTGTCACTACTGTGCTACTCTGAGGCCGCGTACACACGAGGAGACATGTACGATGAAATCGGTCCGCGGACCCTTTTTATCGGCCATTTCTCCAGGGATATTTTGTATGCGTACACACCATCAGACCAAAATTCCTGCGGACAGAGAACGCGATGACGTAGACGACACCGACGTGCTCAAACAAGGAAGTTCTATGCTTCCACGCATGCGTCAAATCAATTTGACGCATTCGCGCAGGATTTCGGTCCGATGGTTGGGCGTACTAACCAGCGGACATGTCCGACGGACAGGTTTCCACTGGACAAGTTTCTAAGCATGCTTTGAAACTTTTGTCCGCTAGAAACCTGTCCGCTAGGCCGTACACACGATCGAAAATGTCCGCGGAAACTGGTCTGCGGACCAGTTTCAGCGGACATGCCTCCTCGTGTGTACGTGGCCTGAGGGCCAACTGCTAGAGAGGAAGCTGTACTTGAGCAGCTGCAATGGAAGACTCACTTAATTGACATAATTTATTCTGTGAAACAGTACTTCCTCTATGTCCCCCACTACTAGGGTGACCATGTGTCCCAGGTTGCCCAGGACAGTCCCGCATTAAGCACGTCTGTCCCGGGAACATTCATTTCAGGACAATACAGTGTCCCAGAATGAAACTGACACAGCCACCCCCGGCCAATCTGATGCCACATCACCGCTTTACTCACTGACAGTACTTGTCCTGGCTAGGAATGCCTGGAGCAGCACAATCCCGCCCCTTGCTTGTGATTGGAGAAATCATAAATCCCACCTCTTGTGTCCAAACACTGTGCTGTGATTGGTTACAGCACAAGCTGATTTTTGGGAAGGGAGGGTGTCCCTGAATGGTAGTTCGTGGAAATGTGGTCACCCTACCCACTACCTATTCCTTCTGTGCTGATTATGTATGGAAATGTGTGACTTCTCCACTTATCCTGTTGCCTACTCATCATTTTCTCCATCCTCCTTCAGTTTTTCATTCATCAGTTCATTAGATAGCAAGTCACCAGGGGGGTAGGTCTGACATATGGAATCAAAATCCAGCTTCCGTAAAAAGATGGCTACCGAAACAATGAGCTGCAAGGAAACGTCAATCAATACTGGTGACTAGTCCTTTACCCTCCATTAGATATTTTGTTTATGTACACAGCTTCCACAACATCTCCGCAGAAAAAAATGTAAAACTAAAAATGTCAGCAGCTACAAATACTGCAGCTGCTGAGTTTTAATATATGGACACTTACCTGTCCAGGGTGCCCGCATTGTCGGCACCCGAAACTGGTCTATCCCTCATCTCTCGGGTGGAGGTGCCGCCATCTTCTGTAAGGGAATCAGGAAGTGAAGGCTTGTGGCTTCACTTCCTGGTTCCATACTGCGCATGCGTGAGTCACGCTGCGCGATCCCACTGATCCCTGCTGTCTTCTGGGATCTGTGTGTCTCCCAAAAGACAGCGGGGTGAAGGGAGGAGATGCCGGACATGGCATAGGTCGCCGCGGCGACCTATGCCATGAAGTTGGAGCAAATGCCTGGATTACACAGGTATCTGTTCCCTCCTCCCCTTGAAAGGTGCCAAATCTGACAACTGAGGGGGGAGGATTCCGAAAAGCAGAACTTCCATGTTTGGATGGAACTCCGCTTTAAGACCACTCAGTGATAGAAAATATACTAAAGAGTATAAAACAACACACAAAAAAGCAAACTTACCACAAACATTTCTTACACATACATCAATCAGCCATAACATTAAGAGCACTGATAGGTAAAGTGAATAACATTGATTATGGTACCTTGTTACAATGGCGTCTGAAAGTTGGTGGGATATATTAGGCAGCAAGGAAATATGTTGCTTATCTGTAATGGGCATGCATCATAGCTGGACCACGGAACAATGGAAGAAGGTGACCTGGTCTGATGTGTCACATTTTCTTTTACATCATGTAGATGGCCAGGTGCATGTTCGTTGCTTACCTAGCCACTTAAGCCCCGGACCATTTGGCTGGCTAAAGACCAAAGCACTTTTTGTGATTCGGCACTGCATCGATTTAACTGACAATTGCGCAGTCATGCAATGTGGCCCCCAAACAAAATTGGCGTCCTTTTTGTTGACACAAATAGAGCTTTCTTTTGGTGGTATTTGATCACCTCTGCGATTTTTATTTTTTGCACTATAAACAAAAATAGAGCGGCAATTTAAAAAAATATTTTTTACTTTTTGCTATAGTAAATATCTTCAATAAACATATAAAAACGCATGCTCCAAATCACGTTGCAAATTGTCAATGAAAGCGACGTGAACGTAATGTACGGCCAGCCCCATTCTGAATCTACTTACGCAAACGACGTAAACGACGTCTGTCCCGGTGTCCATACTTAACATTGCCTGCGCCTCATATAGCAGGGATAACTTTAGGCCAGACATAAGCCTAACGTAAACTACGTAAACGGGAATCGGCGTATACGCTCATTTGCATATTTTAGACGAGAACGCCACCTAGCGTCCATCCTAAAATATGAAAATAAGATTCCAAGGCGTAAGAGACTTATGCCAGTTGGATCTAATGGAAATTTATGCGTTACTGATTCTATGAATCAGTCGCATAGATAGGAGGGCTCAGAGGCAGAAATAAGACGGCTTATCTGGAGATAAGCCGTCTTATCTCTTTCCTGAATCTGGCCCATAGTGTCTATAAAATAGGGGATAGTTTTATGGCATTTTTATTAATATTTTTTTTTTTTTACTAGTAACAGCAGCGATCAGCGATTTTTATCATGACTGCAACATTATGGCGGACACATCGGACACTTTTGACGCCATTGTCATTGATACAGCGATCAGTGTTATAAAAATGCCCTGATTACTGTAAAAATTACACTGGCAGTGAACGGGTTAACGAGTTGGGGGCGCTGAAGGAGTTAAGTGTGTCCTAGGGATGTGTTCTAACTGAGGGGGGGGCTACATGTGACACAACACTGATCACTTCTCCCGATCACAGGGAGCTGTGATCAGTGCCCCATAACTAGGAAGAATTGGGAAATGCTTGTTTACATCAGCACTTCTCCGTTCCTTCTCTCTGTGAGACGATCACGGGTATACCCGTGGACATCGACTCCATGGGAACCGTAGTCGTACTCATGGAGCTTGCGGCGGGCGCCCACATTGCAGCAACTTAAAGGGGGTATACAGGTACGTCCATCTGCCCAGCCGTGCCATTGTTCCCACCTATATCGTCATGCACTGGTCCTTAAGCGGCTAGGGAGGTTTTAGCAGCAGAATGCAGTGTGGGAAGAAAGCAAACCGGCAGAGGCAGTGTGATGCTTTGGGCAATGTTCTGTTGGGAAACCTTGTGTCCTGGCATTCATGTGGATATTACTTTGTGTTCTGCTGGGAAACCTTGTGTCCTGGCATTCATGTGGATATTACTTTGTGTTCTGCTGGGAAACCTTGTGTCCTGGCATTCATGTGGATATTACTTTGACATGTACTGTACCTACCTAAATATTGTTGCTAACCAAGCACACCCCTCCAACCACACTACAACAGTGGTTCATGAATGAATGAATGAATGAATGACTTGTATAGCGCAACGCATGCGAACTGAATCGCCTCTGGGCGCTTTTTCCAGCCAGTGTCTGCTTGGCTGGTGCGGTCATTTTTACCCCGTAGGATCTTGACACGCTATGGACACACAGTCATACACACATATATACATATATACTGGGTCAATTTTTGGACGATCCAATTTACCTACCAGCATGTCTTTGGAGTGTGGGAGGAAACCGGAGTACCCGGAGGAAACCCACGCAGACACAGGGAGAACATGCAAACTCCAGGCAGATGGTGTCGTGGTCGGGATTCGAACCAGCGACCCTTTTGCTGCTAGGCGAAAGTGCTACTCACTGGACCATTCAAGAATGGTTTGAGGAACACAACAATGGGTTTGAGGTGTTTACCTCCAAATTCTCCAGATCTTAATCCTTTGAGCATCTGTGGGATGTGCTATAAAAACAAGTCTGATCCATGGATGTGCCACTTCACAATTTACAGGACTTACAGAATCCGCTACTGATGGATTGGTGCCAGATACCACAACATACCTTCAGAAATCTAGTGGCATCAATGCCGCGATGGGTCAGCTGTTTTTTGGGCAAAAGGGGCTCTACTTAATGTAGCACTACCCCCGAAGGAGCTGCTGGTTTGTTTTGGGTGGCATGTTACCTCGTGTTCCTACGCCGTCTAGGGGTAACTGGTGAAAGTTGCAGTAACTGAATGTCCATATGACAGGTGTCTTTTTCTGTCCTCTTTATTACCCAGCCTGGTAAAATCAACAATAAAACTTGGTGAAGAGTAGAGGTTTAGTGAATGCAAATAGCAGATTCAGGTGTGAGTAACAGGGAAACAGTCGTGCTTCCAACGACACTTTCTTTTTCACCACTCCAGCCTGAGTGGGTACAGTGCACCTGGACAGGCCTCTGTCACCAGCCTGGCAGCCAGAATGTCACTCGGAACTTGGGGAAAAAGTCTCTGCCACAGACTCTCCCTAAGGTTGAAACCGCAGAAATAATCCTCCTTAGCAGACTTGACACCTGAATCTCCTTCAAGTAGTTTGGTAGGTTACCGACTAATAGGCGACTGACGTCTAGCCCCTCACCACCCGGTTACCTCGATCCCCGGTGGATGGTCGAAACACAGCCTCTCTTGGCACTCCTCAGGCAGTCTTTCCAACGAACGGCTTCCTCTATTAGGACTAACGCTTGGGACCTCTTTAAATTTGAGGACCCAGTCGATCAATGGGGCCCAACCACAGCTCAGATGCTCCGGACCAATGTGGTCCCGGAGCCAGGAACACTGCGTGGCACGCACACCCCGGCCCAGAAGGCCATTTCGCCGGGGTGCCGTGGTATGGCTACCCTGAAGGTGGGTGCCCCACTCGAAGAAGACCCAGACCAATGGAGTCTGTCTCATAAATACCTTCCCCCAGCATGCACAGCGAGGCAAACTCCCCCAGATAGGCTGCTGGGTAAGAGCACCCAATCCTTGACTCCTCTGCTTCCTCCTGCCGACCTGGGGTGTGATCAGCACCACAGAAACGACAGAATGAGCCCACAGCACAGCCAAAGCTGAGACAGAGGGCTACATTTGAACAAATGAACATGGTCAGAGTTACAAAACTCTCTGAACCCCTCTAAATTTTATTTAATTCTGGAAAGTAACCAGGCGCTACATTAATATTAGGTGGGTCATCATAATATTATGGCTGATCGGTGTGTAAGGGCTTATTCTGTATAACAGCAGCAGTAAGAATGTGAAAAACACAATAATTTCGATCAACCATGTACTAATTTCAGTTAAGACAATATTTTTGATGTTGCTGTGTGCTAACCACAATTTGCTCATCCTCATGGCTCTTTGCTTTTCCTTATTAAATCTAAGGCTGTATATTATAAAAAAAAATCTGTATCAGTGATTGGGCCCTCTTCTAACAATACTGTATCTATGTCTCGCTGTATGTTTTATCATTCACCATTTTAATTAAAGCACTGACCTGATGTAATGTCTTACTTTATACATCTGTTCTGTCCATTCAGTGATTAGGATTGGAGGCTATTGCCAATATTTATTCCAAGTTCTTTGTTCTTTTTTTAAAAGTTTATTGTTCTCTAACTTTAACTTAATTAGTTTATAATAAAAGGGACACATAATTAATCATGTGGCACAATGTGCCTTCTTGGAAGCAGATTACAGGCTGGAACACAAGGTCACATCACATCAAGAGAAAGTTGAACAAAGAATGGTTCATCTAATAATTGCACACAGGTGGTTCCAAAATTCAAAATGCACAGAATGAATCCGATAAAAAATATATGTGGGATGACGACCAAAGAATTACAATTATTTACTGTCAATATCATGCAGATCGCTAAGCAATACTTTGTGCTATATATTGCAAAGAACCACTCAATACCCCAAAAGCAACCAATATGTCTTTACATCACAATGATGTAAGGTTACTTGCAGTACCAGTATTTATGCGTATGTGCCACAAGCACTGCCAGGAGTAGGGTCTCTGTCAAAACCCAGGGCCCCCTGAACTTCCCTGATTGTTCCTCTGGTTCTTTAGTAACTCTAATGCCCTGTACACACGATCGGTTTATCCGATAAAAACGGACCGATGGATTTTTCATCAGATATCCGATGAAGCTGACTTTCATCAGTCTTGCCTACACACCATCAGTTAAAAATCAGTTTGTGTCAAAATGCGATAAAGTAAAACACTACGACGTGCTGAGAAAAATTAAGTTCAATGCTTCCGAGCATGCGTCGACTTGATTATGAGCATGCTTGGATTTTTAACCAATGGACTTGCCCACAGATGATCATTTTTTTCTATTGTTTTTTTAACCATCAGATAATTTTAAAACAGGTTCTAAGTCTTTTCACCAATGGAAAAAAAAAATGATGGGGCCCACACACGATCGGTTCATCTGATAAAAACGGTCCGTTGGACCGTTTTAACCACTTGAGACCCGAGCCTGTTTTTCAGATTCTGTGTTTACGAGACTAAAACAGCTTTTTTTTGCTCGAAAATTACTTAAAACCCCCAAACATTATATATATTTTTTTCTAACACCCTAGAGAATATAATGGCAGTCATTGCAATACTTTTTCTCACACCGTATTTGTGCAGCGGAATTCACTTTCTGGAATTAAAAAATAAGACAACAATAAATTTGGCCCAATTTTTTTATATATTGTGAAAGATAATGTTACGTCGAGTAAAATGATACCCAACATGTCACGCTTAAAAATTGCGCCCGCTCGTGACATGGCGTCAAACTTTTACCCTTAAAAATATCGATAGGCGACGTTTAAAAAATTCTATAGGTTGCATTTTTTGAGATACAGAGGAGGTCTAAGGCTAGAATTATTGCTCTCGCTCTAACGATCGTAACAATACCTCACTTGTGTAGTTTGAACACCGTTTTCATATGCAGGGGGCTACTCGCATATGCGTTCACTTCTGCGAGCGAGCTCGTCGGGACAGGGCATTTTAAAAAATGTTTTTTTTTGGTTTTATTATTTGTTTTAATTTAGTTTTTCATTTTTTACACTGAAATAAAAAAAAAAAATGTATCACTTTTATTCCTATTACAAGGAATGTAAACATCCCTTGTAATAGAAAAAAGCATGACAGGTCCTCTTAAATATGAGATCTGGGGTCAAAAAGACCTCAGATCTCATATTTAGACTTGAATGCAAAAAAATAAAAAATTCAACTGTCATTTTTTAAATGACCGGGAAAAAAAAAATGTTTCTTTAAGACGCTGGGCGGGACTGACGTTTTGACGTCACTTCCGCCCAGCAGAACTATGGGGACGGATGAGGGAAATTTTTCCCTCAGTCGCATCCCCGCTGAGGAGCCGAACGGACCCGATCGCCTCCGCCGCTACCGACGGCTCGGGAGGGCGCGGGAGAGCGGCGGGAGGGGGGCACCCTCTCCCGCCACCGATAATGGCGATCTCACGGCATATCCGCCACGGAGACCGCCATTATCGTGTACAGATCCGCCCCATAAAGAGATGGATATCTCGGTTGTGGCAGCAGCTGCTGCCGTTACCGAGATATCCATCTTTAAAAAATTGACGTATTTTGACTATGGGGCGGGTCTGAAGTGGTTAATCAGACAAACCGATCGTGTGTACGCGGCATAAGGCCCCTTTCACACTGGGACGTGGGCGGCAGTAAATCGCCGCTATTTTCAGCAGCACTTTACTGTCATTTTTGCAGAGGTATTCGGCTGCCAGCATGGCACTTTTAACCCCCGCTAGCGACCGAAAAGGTTTTAAACCACCCGCAAAGCGCCTCTGCAGCAGCGCTTTGCCGGCAGTATGGTCACACTGCCCATTCATTTCAATGGGCAAGAGCGGTAGAGGAGCGGTATACATACCACTCCTTTACCGCTCCAAAGATGCAGCTTGCAGGACATTTTTTAACATCCTGTCAGTGTGAAAGCCCTCGGTTATAAGTTGCAAATGCAACTGCTGAGTCTAATAACAATAGCTTTGTTAGGGCTTTGGTCATTGGCCTCAGTTTGAGATGCTTCTGCGATAATTTAGAATTTGAAGACAGATTAATTTGATCAGTATAATGGTAACAAACAAGGATAAAATATGAGGGGTAAACCACGCTCAAAATGTACAAAAACATGATTTCTTAATTACCAAAATAACCTAAAAAAAGAAAAGGTCACCTCGTCCTCCTTACTCAACTTATACATTTAAGATTCTCCCAAGGGATATTATTTCTTCTATTTGCATACAGACTTGCAAACAGATGTACCAACAGCAACTCGAGGTCCCAATATAAGCATGTCCGATCTAAACAGGTTCCTTAAGGGTGGCTTCACACTGATACGCTGCGCTTGGCCACAGCCCAGTATACCTGCAGTTTTTCGTACGGGTTAGCTGTACTTTCCTATAAACCTCTATTATGTCCTGCATGCAGGACTTTTGGTGGACTTTCTGAAAGCGCAGCAAAACTGTGGGACATAATAAAAGTCTGAATGTTGTGCACTTAATAAGAAGAGACTTTAACGTGCATTATGCAGTATTTAGAAACTCATTCCTATGGGCTGAATATGTGTTGTTGTATAGGTATCAGTCTTTATATTTAGTCTCACATATGTGAAATACTAGTATCTGTGGAATCATTCTAGAATGCACTTAAATGGAGACATGCACAGTAAGTTTTGCAAACTAATTAAGACATTTGTGTCTAATGACTTAGTCATTAGAAGTGACAATCTATGGTCCATGCAATCTGTATCTGTGACCCAGCTGAGCATGAAGTTGCCAACAACTTTAAATTTAGAAATGTCTCAGGACTTAAGTAAATAGCTTCTGTAAATTCAAATTGGTATAAAAATTTTACAAAGAGATTTTGGTACTGGCACAAAGAATGGCCCGGATTCACATACATCGGCGGATCTTTATGCACCTTTATCACACATCAAATGCTCCCAACTCTGCGCTGGCATAGCATATATTTCGTAGGCGTAAGCCGGCGTAAGTGGATGGAGGTGGAAGTGGGCTGGAAGTGGGCGTGATCCATGTTAATGAAGCGTGACCCCATGCAAATGATGGGCCGGGCGCCAGACAAGTACTTAAAATGAACTGCGCATGCGTCGGGACATGGACATATCCCTGTGCGCATGCGTACAACCACGTCGGAACAACTGCCTAAGATACGCCGGATCACTGTGTATGCTGTGAATGTAACCTACGCCCAGTCAGACCCACATCGGCCCATATTCACAGACGTCCAACGGCGTGTTCCCTGGTCCATACCTTTGCATGGGTTGCGCCTCATCTATGGGGAATAACTTTACACCAGGCGCAAGAACGTTCGTGAATCGACGTATCTCCCTCATTTGCATATTTGAATAGAAAATCAATAGGAAAGCCACATGCGTCCAGCGTAAATATGCGCCCACTCTACGCCGGCATAGCCAAGTTAAGACGGTGGGATGAAGTCTGTTTTTAGGCATATCTAAGTTTGTGGGTTCGGCGCAGAGATACGACGGCGCATATTTGTACTTATGCGGCGTATCTGGAGATACGTTGGCGTAAGTGCTTTGTGAATCCGGGCCTTTGTGTATTTAGCTAGACAGTACTGACCTGCTGTTTATTATGTCCTTGTTGACTTTCATTACTTGTTCCTAATAGGTCCAGATAGAGTGCCAGAGGGGAAGATGTGGTGAAAAATTGGAGGTGGCAGCAGTGGAGTCGAGGTTTGGGTGCTCTTCCCCAGCAGCCAATCAGGAAGGTTGAGCCCCGCTGTGCATGCTGGGGAGGGGTATTTATGGGGCAGACGCCATTGGTTCTGGGTCTTCTTCGTCCAGTGTGGCACCCACCTTTAGGGTGGCCACATCACGGCATCCCGGCGTTATGGCCTACCTGGCTGGGGCGTGCATGCCATGCAGTGTTATCCTGGTTCCGAGGCCATGTTGGTCCGGAACATCTGAACAGCGACTCAGGTTCCCACCTTTGAGTATCCCAAGCGCTATTGCCGTTCAATGGGTAGTCTAACTGAGGAGCGCCAATGAGAGGCTGGCGGTCCAAAAGGATTTCGTCAAACCATCGGGGATCAAGGTAGCGAACACTGAAGGATTGATCACCTGCCAGTCGGTACCTGGGCAACATTAAGAAGGAGATCCAGGCGTAATTCACCTAAGGAGAATTACCTCCGTAACTGCAACCAGAGAGGGCCGGTGGCAGAGGCGTCTCCCTGAAGTCCATTCAGGAGGGTCTGTTGCAGAGACTTTATCCTACAAAGGTTCGAGTGATACTCCGGCTGCCAGGTCAGTGAAAGAGGCCTGTCCAGGTACACTAAACCCACTCAGGCAGGAGTGGTACGGAAAGTGTTACATATGGGAACAGGACTGTTCCAAATACTACGCCTGAATCTGCTGTTCTCTGTTTTCCTGCAAACTCTATCCCTTTCATCACCAGTTTATTGTTTTTACCCGGCTGGGTAATAAAGAGCACACTTTAATAAAGAGCACACAGCTCTTTAATAAAGAGCACACAGCAAAGACACTTGTTGCAGACATTCTTTTACTATTGCTATATGCACCATTCACCCCTAGGAATTCGGAAGAGCCACAAGGTAAATGTGCCACCCAAAACAACCAGCAGCTCCTCCGGAGGTAGAGCTACATATATATATATACCAGTGGCGGCTGGTGCTCCACATTTTTGGGGGGGCGCAAACATACGGAAAAAAAATTGCAGCCTCTCTGTGCCCATCAAACGCAGCTACTGTGCCCATCAAACGCAGCTACTGTGCCCATCAAAAACAGCCACTGTGCCCATCAATATCAGCTACTGTGCCCATCAATTGTCACCACTGTACCATGCCATCAATTGTCGCCACTGTGCCATCAATTGTCGCCACTGTGCCATCAATTGTCAACACTGTGCCATGCCATTAAACGCAGCCACTGTGCCATCAATTGTCACCACTGTGCCATGCCAAACGCAGCCACTGTGCTATCAATTGTCACCACTGTGCTATCAATTGTCACCACCGTGCCCATCAATTGTCACCACCGTGCCCATCAATTGTCACCACTGTGCCTATAAATAAGCACCAATGTGCCCATAAATTAGCACCACTGTGCCCTGTTAAATGCCCCCTCCCCCCGCCTGGCACTTACCTTTCTGGGGTCAGCCACCCTGCTTCCACCGCCCCTCAATGTCTTCTCCTGCCCTCGATGACGCTTCAGCCAATCAGGTTACCGGTGAACCTGATTGGCTGAGACGCCTGTCAGTGTTAGCCAGGAAACGCAGCCCCCGTGCATCCCCTGGATATCTATTTGGAAGCCGATTACAGCCTGAGGACTGTAATCGGAAAGCCTATCAGAGACACTGGCTCTGATAGGCACTTCCAAAGCCAACCAGCTGCCGTTATTCAGATGGCCAGCGCTCACCAGGGGTCCGGCCATTTGAATAATGGGCGGCAGCGACAATACATGGATTCATGCAATATGTATTTCAGTGGCGGTGCAGGAGTGAGAGGGGGCGGCGCTCCTGCACCCTCTATGGATGCACAGCCCTGATATATATATATATATATATATATATATATATATATATATATATATACAGTGGGTATAGACAACAATAAATTGTATTTCTTGTCTTTTTTTTGTAAATTTTGAGTGTGGTAATTCCTCCTGCTTCTTCTTTGTTTCTTGGTTTAGATGGTACCAGGGAATGTGAATTCAAGTATAATAAAAGTCAAAACTTTTTTTTTTTAGGTTTGAACAGTCAAGATGGTGCTGGACCCATGGCTGAACCATTCTTGTCTGATAGGAAAATGACTGGAACACTGAAACAGAAAATTACATCATAACCATGTAGTTGCAAGAAAATACACAATTCCAACTTTAAACACTACCACTCATCAATCACATGTCAATATATGAGAATGGCTGTTGTGCCTATGTGTGTACAAAAAGCCTGCTAACATCCCCACTCAACAGCTACTTTTTAAAGAAGTCCCACATTTTTCAGTGTTCTTCATACTTTGGCCTTGTAGTGGTTTACTTACACAACTATAGGGAAGTGACATGGCAGCTACATGCCTCCCATTGCTTTTCTGTACTTCTCCTTCCAACTTTAGGTAAGTTGTGTTCATTGGGTAATTCTAATTCAGATGTTACTGGCGCAAATGGAAAAAACTTGTTTGCTCTGTGTAGAGTGGTTCGCTGCAATAAAAAAAAAGGTGTAGCTCACTTAGTGGTGAATTACCCAAAATAAAAATAGTAAAAAATATGGATTGAGCTACCGTGAATATTTAATCCTGTGTAATTTACACACAATTAATCAACACCCATAGGTTTTACCTTGTGTGATTCCACCGCAAATAAGTGTCAATCCCCTAGGGAAAATAATGTTTTGTATGTGTTCTTCTAAAAAAATACAAATGTATATATAAAATGCACATCAATAAGTGTGTATGTTGATATTTTTTTTTTTTCTTCCCCACATCAGGCTTAACCCAGGGTTGAGAGGTGTTAGAGGGGTTCATCTTTTTTTCCGCCCATCATGTTTCCACCTCAGATTTGCATCATTTGTGGGGGGTTCTCTATGTTTTCTGTATTTTATCTTTTTTTTTTTTTTTTTTTTTATTATTATTTTTTTTTTTCCCACTTGTTTCTTTTATTTTATTATTGTTGATATGTATATATATTTTTTTTCTCAATATATTAAAAGTATGGTTACAGATGACTACCCATGCTCATAATAAATGACGCGACCATTTCTTCCCCCGGCGCCCCCCTCTCTGGATCTCTATGAGTATATTTATTCCCCCCCCCCTATTATTAAAGCCCCCCCCTTCTTTCCCTCTTTTCCGTATTGGATCGGGTCGTATCATTTACAAATTTGTTTCTAGTAGTATTTCAGTGGCTTTTTCCGATGTTTTATAAGTTCTCCATTTATCCCAAATCTTTCCGTCTCTTCCTCCTGCCTCCTCCCCCAGGTCAGCCCTTCTTAAATACTCCATCTCTGCGATGTGGTCAACCCTGTGTATAAATTCTTTTAGAGGAGGTTTATGTGGGTGAAGCCAAAATTTCGGGATTAGTCCCTTTGCTGCGTTTAACAGCACTGGGACCAATGTTGAGGCGTAAATTTTTTTTTCCCCTTTTTGTGTACCTTGTCTGTGAAAGAGACAGGTCAAAAAATCTAATGATATCTTTTCTCCTGAAATCTCCTCAATCATTTTGAGGATTTCAGTCCAAAATTCCCGAATTATCGGGCAGTCCCACCATATATGCAGAGCAGTTCCTACCTGATTACAGTTCCTCCAGCAAAGGGGGGAGTTAGCTGGTGATATTTTATTGAGTCTGGCAGGTGTCAAATGCCATCGCATCATGCATTTATAATTAGCTTCTACTGTTGTTATATCTTTTGCGTAGGAGAATGTTGCTCTGACCATTTGTGTCTCATCTATTCTTTCTCCGATTTCTTTCTCCCAAGCATCTATACTTTGTAATGTATCTTTTGTCCCTATTTCTGTAAGGATTTTGTAAGTCGTCGCGATTCCATGTTGTAATGGTTCTCCCCTGGTGCAAAGTTTTTCTATTGAATTTTGTGCTGTGTTATCTCTTATAGGTGCTGGGAGTGTGATTACAAAGTGCTTTAGTTGTAAATATTCCCAATCCGTTTGTGTGTATGTTGATATGTCCAAACTCAAACTCACTAAATAACATGCTCTTCCCCTACCAAGAATTTAAGATTACAAATCTTTAAAAAACGTAAATGACAAACAAGTGTATGTTATAGTATCACCAGACCATAATTGATATGGTGAGAAAATAAATATGTACGTGCAAGAGAGTTCCTACGTGGAACCTCTTCCCTTTACTTCTTCCCAATATGATAACCAGGTGCTCTTAATCAATATTCCTTCTGTGAGATATTCAAATGCCAAGTGCTTTCACCACTTCCGTGATCTTCCCATCACCGTAAAAAATGGTGATGGGAGAATCACGGAAGTGCGGTAAAACCTTTGGGTGTTGATTAATTGTGTGTATATTACACAGGATTAGAGTTGAGCGGACACCTGGATGTTCGGTTTCGGACCCGAACCCAAACTTTGAAAAAATAGTTCGGGTTCTGGACCCGAACTTGACCCGAACTTGACCCCGAACCCAAACCCCATTGAAGTCAATTGGGACCCAGACTTTTGACTACTAAAATGTCTCTAAAAAACTAAGGGAAAGAGCTGGAGGGCTGCAAAATGTCGGGAAGAGCATGACAAGTACTCTGAAAATAAATGTGGATAGGGAAATAACTTAAAATAACATAAAAAAATAAAAATAAAATAATTTTGACCTAGGAGGACGAGGTCCATATGTATTTGGAGGTTAAGGTGGATGTGGCGGTGTAGGTGGAGGCGCGGTGGAGGAGGAAGAGGTAGCCAACACAGCAGGTTTTGGTTTTTAATCAAATTATTTTTTAAATTAGGGTAAACCCCAAAAGAGTGAGAAAGATCTAGGGTTGCTACCTCATCTCTTTAAACCTGAACACAGAGTAATTACACAGGTTCTCGGGGTAATTTACTGTTGATAAGGCACCAAGTGAGTTTAATTAGCAGCACCTTAATCAGTCAGAGAACCTGTGTAATTAATATGTTTTTGCTTTTAAAGGGATGAGATGGCAACCCTAGAAAGATCAGAAAAAAAAACAATGGCTGGGTAAGGCCGGCCCGGTGTCTATTCTGCACAAGGTAGGGACAAGTCCATGCCTGGTTCATTTTAATGAACGTGAGCTTGTCCACTTTGGCTCTGGACAGGCGGCTGCGCTTGTCTGTGATAACGCCCCTTGCCGTGCTAAATACACGTTCAGACAATATACTGGCCGCAGGGCAGGCCAGCACCTCCAAGGCCTAAAGGGCAAGCTCAGGCCATGTGCCGAATTTGGAGACCCAGAAGTTTAAGGGGGCATAGCCGTCATTCAGTACGTGTAGGCGTGTGCACACATACTGCTCCACCATGTTGCTGAAATGCTGCCTCCTGCTAAAACGTTCCATATCAGCTAGTGGTGCTGTTTGTTGTGGCGTGCTGACAAAGCTTTTCCACATTTTGGCCATGCTAACCCTGCCTTCTGAGGTGCTGGCGGTGCCCCTGCTGCGTTGGCAACCTCTTCCTCCTCCTCTGCCTTTGCATTGTGCTTCCACTGTGCCCCCGTTGCCAGGTGGGAATTGCACCAGCAGCGCGTCTACCAGCGTGCGCTTGTACTCGCGCATCTTGTGTTCACGCTTCAGTGAGGGAATTAAGGACGGTACATTGTCCCTGTAACAGGGATCCAGCAGCGTGGCCACCCAGTAATCAGCACCTGTTAAAATGTGCGAAACACGCCAGTCGGAGACACTGCAGCATGTAATCGCTCATGTGTGCCAGGCAACGAAAAGCTGTCCTCTGTGGGAGGTGTATCATCTGTGTCCTCTGTATCCCCCCAGCCACGCACCAGTGATGGCCATGAGCTGGTCTGGATGCCATCCTGCTGTGAACATGGTTCCTCCTCCTCCATATCTTCCTCCTCCTCATCCTCCACCGCGTCATCCTCCAGAACTGTGCCCTTGCTGGACAATTGTGTACCTGGCCTTTGTTGGTGCACAAACCCACCCTCGGAGCCACTTGTGAATGACTGCCCTGAAAGCCTTGGAAATGATCCAGATTCCTCCTCCTCCTCCTCCTGTGCCACATCCTCTTCCATCATTGCCTGTAGCGTTTTTTCAAGGAGGCATAGAACTGGGATAGTCACGCTGAGAGCGGCATCATTGGCACTGGCCATGTTGGTGGAGTATTCAAAACAGCGCAACAAGGCACACAGGTCTCGCATGGGGGCCCAGTTATTGGTGGTGAAGTGGTTCTGTTCCGCAGAGCGACTCACGCGTGCATGCTGCAGCTGAAACTCCACTATCGCCTGCTGCTGCTCGCACAGTCTGGCCAGCATGTGCAAGGTAAAGTTCCACCTTGTGGGCACATCACATATGAGGCAGTGAGCGGGAAGGCTGAAGTTACGCTGCAGCGCTGACAGGCGAGCAGCAGCAGGGTGAGAACGTCGAAAGTGCGCACAGACGGCCCGCACTTTCTGCAGCAGCTGTGGCATATCAGGGTCAGTTTTTAGGAACCTCTGCACCACCAAATTCAGCACATGCGCCAGGCAAGGGATGTGCGTCAAACCGGCTAGGCCCAGAGCTGCTACGAGATTTCGCCCGTTATCGCACACCACCAGGCCCGGCTTGAGGCTCACTGACGCCAACCACTCATCGGTCTGTTGTTCCACTTCTCTCAACAACTCCTGCGTGGTGTGTGGATTTTCCCCCAAACAGGAAAGTTTTAAAACTGCCTGCTGGCGTTTACCCATGGCTGTGCTGAAGTTGGTGGTGAATTTGTTACGCTGACTGGATGAGGAGGCGGTAGAGGATAAGGAAGCGGAGTAGGAGGAGTTAGGAACAGGAGGCAAAGTGAAGCGCCCTGCAATCCTCGGTGGTGGAAGGACATGCGCCAAACTGCTATCCGCCTCAGGCCCAGCCGCCACTCCATTTACCCAGTGCGCTGTTAGGGAGATATAACGTCCCTGACCATGCTTACTGGTCCACGTATCCGTAGTTACAGTAGGTGGACCTTGGCACAGATGGCGTTGCACAGTGCACACCTGATTTTGTCCCCCACTTGGTTGTGCAGGGAAGGGATGTCTCGTCTGGAAAAGTAGTGGGGGCTGGGCACGCCGTACTGTAGGACAGCCAATGCCATCAGGCTTTTAATACTCTGCGTCTCCACCAGACGGAATGACAGCATTTCAAAGGCCAGTCATTTGGAAATGCTGGCATTCAGGGCCAGGGATCGTGGGTGTGTAGAGGGGTACTTCCTCTTCCGTTCCAGTGTTTGGGAGATAGAGAGCTGAATGCTTCCATGGGACATTGTGGAGATGTTTGGTGACCCGGGTGATAGTGTTGCTTGCCGGTCCTCTAATTGAGGGGTGGCAGGTGGCACTGTCACTACAGAGGTGGATGAAGAGGCCGAGAGGCCCAAGACTGATGCAGAGGAGAAGGCAGGAGGAGCCAGAGACCTTTCTTGGTTTTTGAGGTGTCTATTCCACTGCAGCTCGTGCTTTGCACTTAGATGCCTGGTCATGCAGGTTGTGCTCAGGTTGAGAACGTTTATGCCTCGCTTCAGGCTCTGATTGCACAGCGTGCAAACCACTCGTGTCTTGTCATCAGCACATTGTGTGAAGAAGTGCCACGCTAGGGAACTCCTTGGACCTGGCTTTGGTGTGCTCGGTCCCTTGCTGCGTTGGGCAGTAGCAGGCGTACTGTCTAGGGGACGGACGCTCTGCTTTGGCACCCTGCCCCCTCTTCTGCTGTGCTGGTGGCTCTGTGCGACCACCGCCTCTTCCTCCGAACTACATGGGTCACCTGCATGAGATTGATTCCATGTCGGGTCGAGGACCTCATCGTCCTCCACATCATCTTCCACCCAGTCTTCACCACTGCCCTCCTTGTCGGCCTGCACAATTGCAAAAGCACCAGCTGTTTCCTCATCATCCAAGACGTGCAGTGATGGTCCCCCCATGTACTCATCTTGAAATATAAGTGGTTGGGCATCGGTGCACTCAATCTCTTCCACTTTTGGGGCTGGGCTATGTGGATGGCCCTGGGAACACATGCTTACAGACTCAACAAAAAGCAGAAGAGACTGCTGCATGATTTGGGGCTCAGACTGCTTGGCTGATTTGCAAGGGGGTGAGGTGAAAGACTGATGGTGGACATCGTCTGCAGGCACCAACTCTGAACTTTCAGCACAAGACTGGTTGGGAGACAATGTAAAGGAACTGGAGGCACTGTCAGCAACCCAATCTACTACCGCCTGTTCTGCTCCTGGCCTCAACATTCGTAGAGCTGGATTAGGCCCAACCAAATACCACTGCAGGCTCTGTCGCCTACTCACACCTGAGAAAGGTGTTTCACTTGTGCGTGTAGCTGGCACAGATCGACCACGTCCTCACCCTGTAACGGGAGCTCCACCAGCAGCACCACGACCGCGGCCACGTCCCTTATTTGACGTTCTCCTCATATTTCTCAAATGTAGGATCTTGCCCTAAATGGGTGTTTTTTGAGTACAACAATAGAACAACACTAGCTAAAGTGTTTATCTCACACCTACAGATATGGAGGAAACAATGCAAACACCGGAGGAAACACTGCAACATTTTTATTTTTTCCCTAAATGGTTGTTTTTAGAATAGCACAATAGAAGAAAAGTATATAAAGGGTGTATCTAACAGTAATATATGCAGTCCTGGTGTAATATGCAGAGATTTTTCTATATAATTCTCTGCCTATAGCAACAAGCAGGAACGTAGCCCTAAACAATGTACTGGACACACACAGTATATCACAGGTGACAGGTGCAGTGCTGGTGAAATATACAGAGAGTCACCTATATATTGCTGTCCCTATAGGAAATAGCAGGAACATGTCCCTAAACAATGTACTGGACACACACAGTATATCACATGTGACAGGTGCAGTGCTGGTGAAATATGCAGAGAGTTACCTATATATTGCTGCCCCTATAGCAAATAGCAGGAACCTGTCCCTAAACAATGTACTGGACACACACAGTATATCACAGGTGACAGGTGCAGTGCTGGTGAAATATGCAGAGAGTTACCTATATATTGCTGCCCCTATAGCAAATAGCAGGAACCTGTCCCTAAACAATGTACTGGACACACACAGTATATCACAGGTGACAGGTGCAGTGCTTGTGAAATATACAGAGAGTCACCTATATATTTCTGTCCCTATAGCAAATAGCAGGAACCTGTCCCTAAACAATGTACTGCACAAACAGTATATCACAGGTGACAGGTGCAGTGCTGGTGAAATATGCAGAGAGTCACCTATATATTTCTGTCCCTATAGCAAATAGCAGGAACCTGTCCCTAAACAATGTACTGGACACACACAGTATATCACAGGTGACAGGTGCAGTGCTTGTGAAATATACAGAGAGTCACCTATATATTTCTGTCCCTATAGCAAATAGCAGGAACCTGTCCCTAAACAATGTACTGGACACACACAGTATATCACAGGTGACAGGTGCAGTGCTTGTGAAATATACAGAGAGTCACCTATATATTTCTGTCCCTATAGCAAATAGCAGGGACCTGTCCCTAAACAATGTACTGGACACACACAGTATATCACAGGTGAAAGGTGCAGTGCTGGTGAAATATACAGAGAGTCACCTATATATTTCTGTCCCTATAGCAAATAGCAGGAACCTGTCCCTAAACTATAAGATGCAGATCTCACAGAAATAAACAGTGCTGGTGTAGATTTCTCAAGCAGGATAATCCTATCTAACACTCTCCCTCAATCAGCAGCAAACCTGTCCCTACCCTAGCTAAAGCAGAGTGACGAGCTGTGCTGTGTGCCTCTATCTGATATAGAGGCTGGTTACATGCTGGGTCACATGCTGCACTGGCCAATCACAGCCATGCCATTAGTAGGCATGGCTGTGATGGCTTCCTAGTCACAGTAGTAAAACAAATGGTGATTGGCTGCCCTGCAGCGCGCCGTAACATACCCAAACCCTGAACCCAAACCCAAACTTTTTCGGGTACAAAAAAAACCCAAAGTCCGTATCAAACCCGAACTGTAAAGTTCGGGTTCGCTCAACCCTACACAGGATTAAATATTTACGGTAGCGCAATCCATGTGTTTATTGGGTGCCTAAACCTTTGAATTCTATCATGGAGCGGGTTGAGAGATGATATCTCTTCCATTGCAGCTTTAATCCACTTTTGCTTCTCATTAACGAGGACCTTTTGCATTTGTTTCCTTGACGCTGCCTCAGGCTGTGACACTGTATGAACCATAGATTACAGGCACCTAGCTGGAATGCCCTACTAGATTGTACAGATTTTCATAGTGGTTCAGCTTTTTTCTCTTCAGAGTATAAATCACTGGTGCCAATTTGAATTCCAGTGTCCTGTTCCTTTTTTGCCGTACTGGTGGGGCTTCTTGCTAGATTGCCATTGACTATATCACTCCATGAGGCTTTTGACACATAGGTATTATATTAATAACTACACTTCTGATGATTGCTACCTTGTTGCAGCCTGCATACAGAATTCTGTAACCCTTTTGAGACTCACTGTGGCTAGCAATTATACCTTTCTTAGCTCAAGGTTCTTGCTTTGGCCCCTTTTATTTGAAATAGGTACTTCTGTTTTACTTCCAAAGATTTAGCTTGTTTTTTTTCCCACTACAAAGCTCATATAAATAGTTCTTTCCCTATTGGTTTTCCAGGTATGTCATTGTGGAGATTGCAGGCTGTCAAAATTGCCTAGCCTCAGTACGTTGCTGACACAGCCACATCACGACATGCTTCTGCCACTTTCAGATAAAGTATGGGTCAATTTCATGGTCATTTTCCCTTTATGCAACTAGTACTTCATTATTTGACTGCTTGGGCGAATTTGTACGCAACTGGTATGCCAATCTTCAGCTAACTTCTTGAGCAAAACTAGTTTTGGATAGGGTGGAGAGAGATTAGGTTTTTATTGCTGTCTGTGCCCCCATTAGGGAGATTCTCCATCTATATTTGTCCTGTTTACCCTTATCATCGAAAATGAGAGTACAAGAAAATCCCAACATTTGGGTTCTCCCCAGAGAAAAAAAAAAAAATCTTCCAATGAGGAAAATAGCTCTGGTGACCTAGAGAGCCCCAAGGGATTCCCTTGATTTGCAGGGATTTCCTTTCACTTCCTGTTTTGGCAATGGTACAGGAAGTGATGTTAAAACGCCCCATATGGAAAAATAAATAAATTGACAGGGGTTATAACTCTCCCTTGCTCTATCCATAATGAAAAATAAAAATCTTACCTATAGCTTTACTTTAGCATTTCAAGGATACCTATTGTTTGTCCAAGTCACAGGTGTGAATATAGTTTAAATGTTTTTGTTTTTTTTTGTATTTGACAGCGTTAACCACTTCACTGCACCTCAGTTGATACAGTTCATCTTTGATTTTTAGTTTAAATAGTATTATTATTATTATATAGGATTTAAATAGTGCCAACAGTTTGTGCAGCGCTTTACAATTACAGGGCAAACAGTACAGTTACAATACAATTTAATACAGGTGGAATCATAGGGCCCTCCTCATTAGAGCTTAAAATCTAAAAGGGAGGGTCAAATGATACAAAAGGTAATAACTGTGGGGGATGAGCTGGTGAAGAAAATGAAAGTACAGTTGTTAGGTGGAGGCAGGATAGTCTTCTCTAAAGAGAAAGGTTTTTTGGGGTTAGCCTAAAAGTGGAGTTGAAGGTAGTCAGACAGATTGGGGTAGAGAATTCCAAAGGATGGGGAAGGCTTGGGAGAAGTCCTGAAGGAAAGCATGGGAGGAGGCGAGGAGGTAGCTAGAGAAAAATGGAGAGAATGATTCGGTTGGTATTTTGACACTAGGTTAGTGATGGAGCTGGGGTCCAAGTTGTGGATGGCTTTGTAAATTATTGTTAGTATTTTGAATTTAATTTGTTGGTTGAGTGGCAGCCAATAATGTATTGGGATTGGCATAGAGAGGTAGCAGACGCTGAGCGGTTTGTAAGGTGGATGAGTCTGGCATCAGCATTCATGATAGACTTAATTGGGGGTAGCCTATTTAAATGTAAGCCAATGAGGAGGGAGTTACAGTAATCGAGGCGAGAGATGACCAGGGAGCGAATTAGGAGCTTTGTGGTTTCATTGGTTGGGAAGGGGGGTATTTTGAGACGCTGCGGAGGTTGAGGCGGCAAGCTTTGGAAAGTGATTGGATGTGGGGCTGAAAGGAAGGTATAGAGTTCAGAATTACACCTAGCACCCTAGCATGTGGCTTATTTTTGTAATAATACAGCTGTTATTTCTGAATGTAATTTCAAGAGTAGGAACACATAGTACATCTTTGATAAGTATCCTTCTAGTCACTGTTTGATATAGAGGACAATGTAGGTAGCTGAGACCATATGCTGTCCATTATGTGTTGTAATTCTTTCTGTCTTGCTTTGATCAAGGAGAGTGAAGACATTTCATCATAACATTGGTCGTATGATTTATAACTCCGGAGTCACAGCACCAGGTGAAAAATGATGAGGCGGCTTCCTTGGAATGAAAGAAACACTCAGTATCTGATGGGTCTTCTATTTCTTCTTTGACACTTTTCTCTTTGCGAAACTTGTCTCTTTTTCTGACCCATTCCATCTTTCCAAATTCTGTAGTTTATAGTCTTTTTGACCTGTCTTTTTGCACACAAAACATTCACATATTTCACGCTGCATATTATGATATTTAGTTGTATAACCACTTATTATATGGTGTTTTCACGTTCTGCTTTTCTTTTATTCCTGGGTAAGCTTGAAATTTGTCATCAAGAACTAACAGGGGTCTCATAGCTGTCAGAGAGACCACAGAGTAGTAGAACTTCTAAATGAAAATCTCATGCTTGTGATATGCCTTTAAATGTTATTTTTATTCTGTCCCTGGTTCCTGGTTCCTCCCCTTCCTGTAGCTTAGTTTTATCCTGTATAGTTAGCTCCACCCTTTGTTAATTTTCCCTGTATGGCCTCATACACACGACCGAGGAACTCATTTTAAATGAAGCATTGTTTTCCTCGACGAGTTCCTTGTTTGGCAGTCAAAAAACTTGTCGAGCCAAATTTTCCCATTGCCCATCGAGGAAATAGAGAACATGCTCTCTTTTTGGTCCGACGAGTTCCTCGATGGGTTTCTCGGCGAAAAGTGTACACACGACCGGTGTCCTCGGCAGAATACGTCTCCCATCGAGTTTCTTGCTGAATTCTGCAGAGGAAACCGGTCGTGTGTACGCGGCCTAAGATTTGTTTTCTCATGTATTTTTTTCCCACATTTATTGTGCAGTTTCACACTTACATGTGTGCACATTGTGGCAGAACCACCAACAACAGTACAAGATATGAGAAAGACTGTCTGTAAAAACTGCATGCTAACAAATAAAAAACCCACCTGAAGGAAAAAAAAAGCTCATCAACACAGATTCTTACAGTCTTTGAACTCTAGAAAAATTGAAGTTTGTCATTAGAGGGAATTGCGGAAACCCTATGTAGTCATAGACTTCTACAGCCATGTTCGAGAGCCTTGGGGCCCTACTATGCTAATTTCCCAAAAAATGATTTACAGCATAAAGTACAAGCTAATAGAAAGGGGCTGTGGGGTGGTCAAGAAAACTCTAGCAACAAAGCCCATGTTCCTTAACACGAATGAGCAATCAGATTCCTTTTACTTGCCATTTTTTCATTCTCCTATTGTTCAATTTGGTGTTATGGAGTAATCAGAGTATGCCCTATATAGCTTACACAGGGCTAAGAGCTCTCTCCTTACCCCCATGTGACATTGCTAAATGCCTAAGTGGCCAGGCACCAAGAAGCTGGAAGCACTAGCGATTTTCCTGTGTTGGGACCATTAAAAAAAATGGGCTGTGGTAAAGCACGATAGAGGGTGTTGAGATGCATACATTACCAAAATGCTACATATACATGGTGTGAATGAGCCAGAAATGTTTCTTTGAAATGTTTTTCTTTCACTACCTTTTGTGTCTACAGGACACCATGGCAATCGCATTACTTTGTTTTCCAAAGCCTACAATTTCCTTTATTATGTTTTTTTATTTATTATCCCTTATTATCTTTAGCATTATTATCTCTTCCCCCACCCACAACCACTTATTGCCACCTGCATCACAGTTAAGCCCCTTACACACAACCAGCTTTTGACCAGGAAAACCAGACATGTGTATGCTTCCTCACAGTTTTCCTGACAGGAGAACAGCCGAGAATCCTGGCGGGAAAATAGAGGGCCTGCTCTCTATTTTCCTGTCGGGATTCTCTGTGGGGTTTTTTTCTGCCAGATTTACTAATGCTTTCCTATGGGAAACACTGCGAGGCAGTGCCGTTGGAGTATACACTCAGCCGGGATTCCCGGCCAAAGCTCTCATGGAAGTTTTCCTGCCCGGTTCTCGGCTTTCCCCTCGGTTTTCCCGGCGGACTTTTTACCGCCATAAAACCGAGCTTGTGTACTGTCAATGAACTAAGAAGAGAGGTGCTGTTGGAATTCTCCTTGTAGGTAGCAGTAGAGAGTAATCAGGCCCCCATAGGGAAAGGGTCCAGTTATAACTGCAACTGCTCCTACCCCTGTTCTTTTACTGCTCAGTTGACATTAGAACAGTCGCTTGGATGCCATATTTTTTTTTATTGCCTAAGGCTGTTCATATGTCCAATGATCAGTATGCTGAAAATGTCTTTTTTTATTGGAGAACAATAGGAACACAACAACTGGAAATTACAGGAAGGGAAAAAAATATTTGATCCCCTGATGATTTTGTACATTTGATGTTCACTGACTAAGAAATGATCAGTCTATAACGTTAATGGTAGGTTTATTTTAACAGTGAGAGACAGAATAACAACAAAAATATCCAGAAAAGCGCATTTCATAAAAGTTATAAATTGATTTGCGTTTTAGCCCTGGTTCACACTGGGCTGCGGGAGTGAAATCGTGCGATTTCACTCCCTCTGGCAGTCCCGATTTTGGCGCGATTTAGGAGACATATCTGCAGGTTTCTGCACAGATGTCAATGTAAATCGCATCCTGAAACCGCAAAAAGTAGTACAGGAACTACTTTTTGAAATCGGTGCAGCGCCGCAGATGCGGCGTCGCACCGATCAGGACGGTGTCATTGTCGGCAATTGCCGCCGATTTGAGATGCGATTTCACATGTGAAATCGCATCTCAAATCGAACTAAATCGTACCCAGTGTGAACCTGGGCTTAATGAGTGAAATAAGTATTTGATGCCCTATTAATCAGAAAGAATTCTAGTTCCCAGGTTTCTTCTATACAGGTAACATACTGAGATTAGGAGATTAGGAGCTTGTTACCTGTATAAATGACACCTGTCCACAGAAGCAATCATCAATCAGATTCAAATCTCTCCACCATGGCCAAGGCCAAAGAGCTGTCCAAGGATGTCAGGGACAAGATTGTAGACCTACACAAGGCTGGAATGGGCTACAAGACCATCGCTAAGCAGCTTGGTGAGAGAGTGACAACAGTTGGTGTGATTATTCGCAAATGGAAATGGTAATCTCCCTCGGTCTGGGGCTACATGCAAGATCTCACCTCGTGGAGTTTCAATGATCATGAGAGTGGTGAGGACTGAGGAATCAGCCCAAAACTACACGGGGGAATCTTGTCAATGATCTCAAGGCAGCTAGAACCATAGTCACCAAGAAAACAATTGGTTACACATTACGCCGTGAAGGACTGAAATCTTGCAGCGCCTGCAAGGTCCCTGTGCTCAAGAAAGCACATGTAAAGGCCTGTCTGAAGCTTGCTGATGAACATCTGAATGATTCAGAGGAGAACTGGGTGAAAGTGTTGTGGTCAGATAAGGAGGAATGAGGCATATGACCCCAAGAACACCATCCCGTCCGTCAAACATGGAGGTGGAAACATTATGCTTTGGGGTGTTTTTCTGCTAAGGTAAGGTGACCAGATTTTTTAAATGAATCCGGGGACATATTTTTTCTTTACTAGTAATGGCAACAATCAGAGACTCTCTGACCGTCGCCGCCCCCATCTCACAGTCTTACTCTTCGGGCCCCAAGTAATACTGGATGGGGAGCTGAGGAAGATCACTCCACCAGGGAAGGCAAGGAGATAGGCAGGTGGCTGGCCAGGATTTGAGCCAAGGCAGAAGAACATGCGAGGGAAGCTGAATGGGCATGCGCCCCGAAACTGAAGAAATATTCCCTCCGCTCTGACCAGCACATGATCATCAGAAAGGGGCAGGGATAATGGGAAAAATACAACCCCCCTATGCTAGTAGGCACAGCGGAGCGGGGGTGTGTAATTTTATTTTTTTTATTTTAATTCTGCACTGACTGTCTTTGAAATTGCCCCTGCCCCCTATTAAATCCAATCTGGGGACAAAACCAGGGACAGACTTGGTCCGGGGACAGTGTCCTCAATCAGGGGACTGTCCCCTGAAACTGGGGATGTCTGGTCACCCTATGCTAAGGGGACAGGACAACTTGACCACATCAAAGGGACGATGGAGTTGGCCATGTACCGTCAAATCTTCGGTGAGAACCTCCTTCCGTCAGCTAGAGCATTGAAAATGGGTCGTGGATGGGTATTCCAACATGACAATGACCCAAAACACATGGCCAAAGCAACAAAGAAGTGGCTCAAGAAGAAGCACATTAAGGTCCTGGAGTGGCCTAGCCAGTCTCTAGACCAGGGGTGTCAAACTGGCGGCCCTCCAGCTGTTCCGAAACTACAAGTCCCATCATGCCTCTGCCTGTGGGAGTCATGCTTGTAACTGTTAGCCTTGCAATGCCTCATGGGACTTGTAGTTTTGCAACAGCTGGAGGGCCGCCTGTTTGACACCCCTGCTCTAGACCTTAATCTCATAGAAAATATGTGGAGAGAGCTGAAGATTCAAGTTACTAAACTTCAGCCCCAAAACCTTAATGACTTGGAGAGGATCTGCAAAGAGGAGTGGGACAAAATCCCTCCTGAGATGTGTGCAAAACCTGGTGGCCAACTACAAGAAACGTCTTGCTACCAAGTGCTAAGTTGTGTTTTGCGAAGGGGTCAAATATTTATTTCACTCATTAAAATGCAAATAAATGTATACCTTTTTTGAAATGCGTTTTTCTGTATTTTTTTGTTGTTATTCTGTCTCTCACTGTTAAAGTAAACCTACCATTAAAACTATAGACTGATCATTTCTTTGTCAATGGGCAAACATACAAAACCGGGAAATGGGGATCAAATACTTTTTTTCCCTCACTGTACATCATAACGATGTAGTCCACTGATTGTAAGTCGGCAACTACAGCGATGATTCCTGTAGGATGAGAGAAACGAATAGTCGTTTCTCCAGTAGAGAGTGCCCCATGAGTGAGAATAAATAATACGTAGAGTACTGGAGTGTGTATTTAAAGAATCAAGAACAATGACCAAGGAACCTTTTTCATTTTATACTTGTTCTCTATGTTGTCAGCAGGATTTTGACCCAGTCAGACTCATTCCCCAGTAAGGACAAAAAGCTGCGGGATTAATAATTGTTGGCCATACACTGGCACTTCAGGACACAATGCAGCAACAGGAATAGCTTTGTCATTTTATGTGTGACCGAGTCATTTATAGGATGAAATATGAATCACTCAGGAAATTAATAAGACCTTTATTCTGCTGTACTCTTGTTCAGCGACATACGGCAGCCAAAATCCTGCCATGTTCATCAACGCCAAGGCATAGACAAAGCAGTACTTGTTAAACCTGCATGATATAATCCGTTCATGTGGATGGCAGTAGAGCAGTGACCTCGTCCCCCCCCCCCCCCAGTGAAAGAGTGATCTGTGGATTATAAAGGGGGCATTTTCTGCCTGTTCTCCAAAAGGCAAAGTTGAAACGGCAATTTGGGAAACAGCTAGGATGTTGGCAAATTTTATGCAAAGCTGTGGGACAGCAATTTTACCCTTTCGTGACCAAAAGTACCTGAAGCTCAGATGCCCAGAACTATGTTAGTGGCAAATAACTCCATAATAACTCTCTAGGGGTAAATTTACTAAAAGCAAATATACTGTTCACTTTGCAAGGGAATTATCCCCAGAGCTTAGTGAATGTAGTGATTTATATTTTTTTCATTATTTTCCTTGGACATGAGTGGGTATTCTTTGCAAAGTACAATTTTAACACATTCACTAAGCTCTGGGGAAAATTCCCTTACAAAGTGAACAGCCAATTTTCCTATACCAAATCAATCCCTATGACTGTCAGTTTGACAGCAATGCCTGAGAACTTGGAATGTGCAGAGGTCGAGGCGTCACTAGAACCTTCAGGGCCCCAGTGCAAGAAACCATCAGGGGTTCTCCTGACCTCCGAGCCTGGGGCCCTTCCCACTAATCTGGGACTCTATAATTGCATCACATGGCCCTTTATTATGATCTGGTACACACGTTCTGCAGCAGGCCCCCTTCCTGCCATCTTGGGTAGGGTTGCCACCTTTTCTTCAAGCCAAACCCAAACACTTTAGCTGCACCACAGCAATTTTTTTCATAATATACATTATACAAATATTTTGTGATTGAATAATATTTCTAATCATATGGTTTTAATGACAAATGTCCCCCCTTACAGTAGAGTCCACCGAGTTCCCTTTTTAATCGGAATTCACAGAGTTGAGTTCCTGTTTACATCAGAATTCACAGAACTATACATCTGAATTTGCAGAGTTCTCCTTTAAATCTGAATCCACAGAGCTCCCCATTACATCTGAACTCTCTCTAAAAGAGGGGGACTCTGCAGAAAGGGAGAACTCTGATATAAGGAGGAGCACTGAGAATGCTGATGTAAGGAGGGAACTGTGATGTAAAGGGGAATGCTGCAGACTCTGGTGTAAAGTGGAGCTCTGTCTTCAGAGCCCCCCATTACATCAGAGTCCACAGAGCCCCCCCTACATCAGAGTCTGCAGAATTTCCCTGTAATTTAGTTGCATTGTGTTTACATAAATTGACATGAGTTGCATTAAAATGCAGACAGGTTTCATTTTAATGCAATGTGCATATACACAACATTGTAGTGTAAACAAGGCAAATAGAAAACGTATGTTTCCTATCTGCCCTTGCAGTGACCAGCATTGATCTGGTGCGGGAAAAATGCTGGTCAACACACATGCGTTAGAGCGTTTGTTAACCCCCCCCCCCCCCAAAAAAAAAATGGATCCTGCTCCTTTTAAAGCATGTTATATGACACAGTGTTTGTCCTGTGTTGATTGGCCCCCTGTAACACCTAAAACTCCACCCCTCTGTATACTGACCATGGTGTATCATGGCTGCTGAGACCAGACACTGTGGTCAGTTTACGTGCCTCTGTCATCAGCAGCCTTATATCTGCTCTCCTCTTAGCTCCTGTGTCCACCTCCCCTCTCTGTCTGTGTGTGAGCCGTCCCTCCCTCTCCTGCTGTTCTCATAACACTAATCTGTATACACCATCAGCACTGCCTACTATTGCAGTGTTCCCCGGTGTGAATGATTTCTAAACAAAATGCTGTAAATACCTCATTTAAGAGCCGAGATTGCGATCACATGACCAGTCAGCTCTCTCCTCCTCCCCTCCAGACTGACATCAGCAGAGGGATCTCGGCCCCGCCCACTGCACCTCTCAGAGGAGGAAAGGAGAAAGCTGGCCAGTCATGTGATCGCAATCTCAGCAATGATTTTTTTTTTTTTAAACACACAGAAGGGGATACTACAATAGGAGGCAGTGCTGATGATGTATACAGGTTAGAGTGGCTTAACAAACACTTTAACATTTATGTAAAGTTTAAACATTATTTTCTGATGTACGTGTCCCATTTAGGGGATTTACCTTTACTTCCTGCCCTAGAGAGACTACCGAATATGAAAGAAAATCTATTCAATATGAGGGGAATTTCCCTTGTTAACAGGTATCACAGTAACAGCTGTCCCCATTGGAATTTTTATTTTTTATTTAACTTTTTGTTCTGGTGACAATTTAGGATTTCTCATCACTTTCTGTCTGGGTGGCAATGATCATTAGATACCCTGTTATACCTAAAAACAAGTTTTGGATATACATACACTTTTAGTAAGAATGTTGTCACCTCAAAGCTACCCCAAGAGGTAAACCTGAAGCCCTTACACCAATGTTCCTGATGTTTGGGGGAGCAGTTATCAGAGAAACCCGCTAGGAGGAATTGACACCATCATTGCTCATCTCTGTAAGTGTCAAAGGAAGATTAATTCACTTGACTGATGCTGTATATAAGTTTGCCCACACATCATAAATTAATAATATAATCTTTACCTGACTAAAATGAAAGAGGCTTGTGAAGTAATAAATTGTGATGGATAAATAATTCAATCTTCTCATGGTTTAATTATTCTAGAAAGTCATTTTTTACTTTGCAATAAAACTGATTAATACACATTAGCTAAGTCTAGAGCACTTTAGAAGAACCTAATAAAACAACAAATTAGGTGTTTGAGGCAAGAGCAGGTTTCTTAACCCCTTCACCGCGAGCATACGCATAAATGCAAAAAAGACAAAAAAATGGAAGGCGGGCACACCTAGTGCATTACCAATGACAATTTCATGAATAATAAAATCCATAAAAAGTGGGTACTCACAAAACACAACTCTCAATTGACCCATAACAATTACACAGTGTATGGACATGTGCAGTACCATATCACAGGATAAAACTGAAACGTTTCGGGGGTGCAACCCCTTCCTCAGAGCTAGGCCTAGCTTTGAGGAAGGGGGTATTCCCCCCGGAAACGCGTCGGTTTACCCTGTGATATGGTCCTGCACATGTCCATACACAGTGTGATTTTTATGGGTCAATTGAGAGTTGTTTTTTGTGAGTACCCACTTTTTATGGATTTTATTATTCATGAAATTGTCATTGGTAATGCACTAGGTGTACCCGCCTTCCATTTTTTTGTATTTTTTGTAGTTTCAGATTACGCCAACTGAGAAAGGCAGCATCCACCCAGTCTTGGAATACCAATGACCCTGTTGCCCTTCACTTTAGAAGACCCCTTAGCGCTGGAAGTGATTGTGTGCCTATACACATATATGCAGCCTAACGGAAGTGGGGCTTAATCCTTTGGGTCTGTATATATGCGCACATGTGTTTATGCTGGGACCGTGCTGCGGAGCCCACTTCTAGCATCACTGAGAGCGCTGGGTCTCATACTAATAATCAGGAATCAGGAGGCTCAGTTCCTGATTACTTGATTTATGTGATAGCCTATGATTAGCTACCACAGTAACCAGTCACTGTACAGCTCACCCAGTGTGTGTTTTCTCCTGAATGAAGAAAAAGATTCACTGGGGTTGATTTATTAAAACTGGAGGTTGCAGAATTTGGTGGAGCTCTCATTGAAACCAATAAGCTTCCAGGATTTTTCCTTTGTCAAAGCTTAAAAGGGTTGTAAAGGTTAATTTTGTATTTTCTAAATAGATTACTTTAAGCTAGTGCATTGTTGGTTCACTTACCTTTTCCTTCCATTTGACTTCTAAATGTTTTTTTTCTTTGTTTTCTTTGTCTGAATTTCTTACCTCCTGTTCCTCCTCAGTAAGGTGTTCAGTAAGCTGTTCTAAATGACATTCCACGGGAGCTGTGGTGGCTTAACGTGTTTGGCACTGCGCTGACAAGCCGTTCACCTCTGCAGCCAAGGGTTCGGATCCAGGTCTCGGCTACATGTGAATTGAGTTTGGTGGTCTCAGCCCGGCTCCCGGTGGGTGTGCTATGCAAGGTACGCCTGTGCTTAGTACGCCCACCCCCCCCCCACAAAAACCACCACACTTGCACGCACACGAAATTGGTTTAACACACACGCACTTTGGCCATGCGGTCTCCTAAAATAAAGAGAGGCGAAGGACCTACGGGGCTGGCTGGGTGGGCTAGGCCCCCTCACTCCCTCATAGGGGGAGTCCCTCTGCCCCGTTGGGCCCCAGTTGGGCTCCCAAAAGGAGCAGGTAGGGTGGGGTGAGTGGGAGCCCCCCTCACACCCGCCATTGCCACCAGGGGCATGGAGAAGGATGGCGATTGCCTCCGGGGGGAGGGTCTGCCTACTCCGAACTCCTGCAGTCCGGCTCCTCTCTCTCGAGTTCACGCACAAAAATACACTTTAAAAAAAAAAAATAAATGACATTCCACTGCTCCGATTATGGTGGAAAGCTTACAGAGGAGAAACAGGAAGTGAGTAATTTAGATAAAGAAAATAAAAACATTTAGAAGGGAAATCGAAGGAAAAGGTAAGTGAACCAACAATGCACTAGCTTAAAGGAACCAATTTAGAAAATAAAAGACGAACCTTTACAACCCCTTTAATTGAACAAGCTGAAGGTAGAAGCTGATTGTCTACCATGCACAGCCACACCAGATTTTGCACTCTTTGGTATTGGTAAATCAACCCTATTGCATCTTTTCTCCTTTATAGAGAAGAAAAGTGTAAAAAAAAAAATGTATATTAAAAAAGAAAAAAAAATAGCTGGATCAGGGTTTGATCAGGATTAGGGTTACAGTTAGGGTAAAAGGTTGTGGTCAGAGTCAAAGGTCAGGGTCAGTGTATTTTAGGTAGTATTAAAAAGAAAATTGTTTCAGTATCAGTCAGTGTCAATTTCAGCGTGTTTTAGGTAGGTTAAAAAAAGGAAAATCCATACTATTGTTTCTGGGCCCGACTAAGGGTACAGACAACAAATAATGTACACATATGTGATATTTCTACGATCATCCGGAGCTGGAGAATTTATTTTTAATTGGTCATTGGTAGTAGGTAATGGTAACAGCAATACATATACAGCTTCCTTTTTTTTTTTTTACTATTTTGTGCTATTTTCCTTTGATATAAAATATAAAATAATTAGCTATCCATTACCATTTACCACCAAATGAAAGCCCAATTTCTACAGAAAAATAAAAAGGTATAATATACCTGAATACACAACGTAGTTGTGATGATGTGTACAGTGTTACTAACACATGTCAAAATTGCAAGAATGGCACTTACCCCAATTTATAGCTAACATTTAGAGGTGCACATTGATGAGCTTTGCATACATACGCAGTTGTAACTTATGCTTCTACAGCCTTCTACTTCTCTTCTAAATTCCTGTACACACGATCGGATATCTGATGGAATCTAATCCGATGGATTTTTTCATCGGATATCCAATGAAGCTGACTTTCATCAGTCTTGCCTACACACTATCGGTTAAAAATCTGACCGAGTCCAACGCGGTGACGTAAAACACTACGATGTGCTGAGAAAAATTAGGTTCAATGCTCCCGAGCATGCGTCGACTTGATTCTGAGCATGCATAGATTTTTAACCGATGGATTTCCCCACAGACGATCGTTTTTTTCTAACGTTTTTTTATCCATAGGAAAAATTCAAAACAGGTTCTATTTTCTTTCACCGATGGGGCCCACACACGATCGGTGAAAACGGTCCATCGGTCCGTTTGCATCAGACAAACCGATCGTGTGTACAGGGCTTCAGAATGCTATGAGCCTTGAAGCTAGCTAACACATAAGAAATGCTCTGGAAAAAGAAGGAAGTGGAAATTAGACTTCTTGGCAGTAGTCGTTACTAATCTACTGAAAGTATTTTATTTTGTAGCGAGAGTTTCAGTAAAAGTTCCATTTTAGAAACATGGAGGAATTTCTTGGTACTTGGTAGTGTTGTCCTAATTCCATCTTGCTTTACAGGGGTGCAAAATAAGGAAATACAGCCCCCCCCGGCCTAAGTGTATGTCATGGATATGCAGTAATGTTTGTCTGTCAGCTTACTTCCTCTATGTGTTCACCTTAGAGGCCAGTCACTCTCACCTGGCTGCTTAAATAATTTCTCTTCTAGCAAGGCTCCACCCCAGGTCCTCTCAGGGAACTCTGTATTAACCTGTGCACTGCAAGTCAGCTGTGCTGATCAACAGTGTTTGTTAAGCTATTGTGTGTTTGAGTTCCTGCTTGCCGTGTGCTACGTCTGTCTCTGTTTTACCGATCTTGGCTTGTTCTCGACTATCCCTGTCTGCTTGTGACCTTGACCTTTGGCATTTCCTTTGTTTATCCTTGTCTGCTAGTCGCCCTGACCTTTGGCTTATCCCCTCACTATCTCTTGTATCCTGAGCTGCTGCCTCCCCTCTATCCTCTATAGCCTACTGTGAGCGTGAGCTAGGGGACCCTGGGGGCCGCGACCTGGACCCAGTTGCAGCCCAGTCCATCCTCACTACTAGAGGCTCTGGTGAACACCTGCTGGATCTTAGACTCTGCGCTCTGGGTAATCTTAGGCTCTAGCTACCTGTGGGATCCCTGTTAGTGCTCCAGTGGACCTTCCTTCCTTAGCCACCCAGTGTTCCGTCCACAGCAGTCATCCGTAGGGTCCACTACTTTAGCGGTGCACTCCTGACCCCAACAATGTGCATCTGTCACCTGACCACAGGTGACCTGACAGTGTAGCTGGGACCTTGATGAGAAAATGTAACAGCACAGCTTGTCTGGTCTGTCCAGACGGACAGCAACCGTTCAGGCTGTACATTTTTCCTATTGGACAAGAACAGGGCGGCCTCAGGTCCCAAACTATTTATGCACTCCCCTACCATTTACTGGCATCCTCCTCCAGGGAACAGCCCAAAGCAATAACAAACTGTTCCACTGGTTACAGGGGAGCCAAAAAAAAATCTAAATTTGCCTAGTCTACGTATATAGCATCCTACTTAGGAGGGTGCTACATACACTAAATTTGGTTAAGATGGTTTCTGGGATCAACTGCTTTGTAAACCTGGACATACTAGTTGTCAGTAGTTGAACAAGGCCCAATAAGTGGTCTTGCACAGGGGCCCATTGATGACTTTGTTTGTCACTAGTAACAGTGGTATTGCTTTTTCTGAGTTTTGAACAGATGCTGGTATGAAGTTTCTGTTATACTCAACTTGTAGGCTCTCTCAGTTTCTGGCTAGGTTGGTGACATCTGAGGCCTTAACTGTTAGGGGCAACCAATCAATTCCATCGCTTTTCTATAACCATTGATTTGCTGTTTGCTTCTTCCATCACTGGTTTATTCAACATACCAGTAGTTACCCGGACTGGTAGACATTTAAAAAATATCAGTGTGTATACCGTAGTGGTTTACTGTAGGTTCTAAGCAAGATTTTCCTAGAATTTATGGAAATCATCCTCATGTGGCCATATTTGATTAAGTAAATTTGAGCATCACTTGCTATAATTAGGTTTTACATTTGACCCCCCAAGTTAAAACTTCTGAACGTTGGAGCTTTATTTGTTTTTCCATGGCATTTTAATCTCCTGTAATCAGGCCCTTCATACCTATAATTTCCTGCTATATTCTGTAATCTTACTTTTTTGCTTTACTAACAAAACACAGGTGTGTTTTTTTGTAATCTTCACTGCAAAGCTCTATGGCATATGCTCCTGCTCTATAATAATAATAATAATAATAATTGCCCAGATTTTTATTCTCCTTTTGGATAGGATTATTTTAATATGTGCAAGCTAAGGGTCTCCAAAAATTCCTAATATCTCTTTACATTATTATAGGCCCCATAAAGAAAATTGTTTTGGCTCAATTGACTGGATACTAACAAAGCAGGTGTTGCTGGCTGCCATAGTGAAGCATAGAAAGTTCTTCATCCCTGCTTTTCATTTTATAAACACTGAAAATTTAGCTTAACGGGTAATGATATAGTTAAATTTATTTTGAACCGTTTTGAACGATGGAAGGCAGGAGCTTCTAGCTATATGATATCATATTTTTATTACTTCATTGTTTCCACCAGTAAAATTTTCAGCAATATATACGGATCTAAAAATATTAGGTTCTTCCTATTACAGAAAATCCTCTAATCTGGAAAGCCATAAATCCTATGAATTCCACATAACCGATTCCAAACCTGTGGTCTAAAATATCACGAGTAAGACATAAAAGACATTACAGTAACACTTAGTAATCAAAGATAAAAATAATTTAACCCAGGAGTGCATTACACATAAGTATAGAACAATGGAACACAGTCATTCCTGATAAAAGTAATTCCTTCATTTGAGATGCCACAGGTGTGCTTACATCCTATTTGCCCGTTCACAGTAATGGGAGTGGACTTTCCTTGAGTCACAGACTCTAAAAAGCAGTTAAAAGTTGGGTTGACAATATGGAGTGCCACTAAAGCTTCTATTCAGGACATACAGGGAGTGCAGAATTATTAGGCAAGTTGTATTTTTGAGGATTCATTTTAATATTGAACAACAACCATGTTCTCAATGAACCCAAAAAACTCATTAATATCAAAGCTGAATATTTTTGGAAGTAGTTTTTAGTTTGTTTTTAGTTTTAGCTATTTTGGGGGGATATCTGTGTGTGCAGGTGACTATTACTGTGCATAATTATTAGGCAACTTAACAAAAAAACAAATATATACCCATTTCAATTATTTATTTTTACCAGTGAAACCAATATAACATCTCAACATTCACAAATATACATTTCTGACATTCAAAAACAAAACAAAAACAAATCAGTGATCAATATAGCCACCTTTCTTTGCAAGGACACTCAAAAGCCTGCCATCCATGGATTCTGTCAGTGTTTTGATCTGTTCACCATCAACATTGCGTGCAGCAGCAACCGCAGCCTCCCAGACACTGTTCAGAGAGGTGTACTGTTATCCCTCCTTGTAAATCTCACATTTGATGATGGCCCACAGGTTCTCAATGGGGTTCAGATCAGGTGAACAAGGAGGCCATGTCATTAGTTTTTCTTCTTTTATACCCTTTCTTGCCAGCCACGCTGTGGAGTACTTGGACGCGTGTGATGGAGCATTGTCCTGCATGAAAATCATGTTTTTCTTGAAGGATGCAGACTTCTTCCTGTACCACTGCTTGAAGAAGGTGTCTTCCAGAAACTGGCAGTAGGACTGGGAGTTGAGCTTGACTCCATCCTCAACCCGAAAAGGCCCCACAAGCTCATCTTTGATGATACTAGCCCAAACCAGTACTCCACCTCCACCTTGCTGGCGTCTGAGTCGGACTGGAGCTCTCTGCCCTTTACCAATCCAGCCACGGGCCCATCCATCTGGCCCATCAAGACTCACTCTCATTTCATCAGTCCATAAAACCTTAGAAAAATCAGTCTTGAGATATTTCTTGGCCCAGTCTTGACGTTTCAGCTTGTGTGTCTTGTTCAGTGGTGGTCGTCTTTCAGCCTTTCTTACCTTGGCCATGTCTCTGAGAATTGCACACCTTGTGATTTTGGGCACTCCAGTGATGTTGCAGCTCTGAAATATGGCCAAACTGGTGGTAAGTGGCATCTTGGCAGCACACGCATGACTTTTCTCAGTTCATGGGCAGTTATTTTGCACCTTGGTTTTTCCACATGCTTCTTGCGACCCTGTTGACTATTTTGAATGAAACGCTTGATTGTTCGATGATCACGCTTCAGAAGCTTTGCAATTTTAAGAGTGCTGCATCCCTCTGCAAGATATCTCACTATTTTTGACTTTTCTGAGCCTGTCAAGTCCTTCTTTTGACCCAATTTGCCAAAGGAAAGGAAGTTGCCTAATAATTATGCACAGTAATAGTCACCTGCACACACAGATATCCACCTAAAATAGCTAAAACTAAAAACAAACTAAAAACTACTTCCAAAAATATTCAGCTTTGATATTAATGAGTTTTTTGGGTTCATTGAGAACATGGTTGTTGTTCAATATTAAAATTAATCCTCAAAAATACAACTTGCCTAATAATTCTGCACTCCCTGTAGTTGCTCTGGAGACAAATCATAATTATATGCAACTTCCTCTACTGATTTTAATTCCATTCTGGATGGCGGGCTGGATGTTACTAATCTGTTAAGGAGTTGTGGAGGTGGAAAAAATCTGGGGGTTAGAAGCTACTCATGTTTATATCTCAACCATAGAACGTCATCCAGAATTGATCTTGCTTTGGCCAATCACCTATGTCTAAAACTAGTGCATGTTGTAAACACCTATGTCTGAGTTTTGAGATGACAATTCTCCCTCTGCTGCAGACAAGGTGGTTTTGTGACACCTTCAAGGCGGAGATGAGGGGATAGTACATATCAGCCATTAAGGCAGTCCGAAAGGAACATATTGCAGAAAGGAAATGGTTGCAGTCTGGGGAACGTAGGCTGGAGGTGGAATAAGCAGCTGCCCCTGGGGATGCCACATTTGCATCCTTAGAGAGAGCTAAGAGTCAACTTGCTTTATTTGACACAAACATGGCACACACTACCTTGCTTCATAGAGCTGAATCACTTTTTGAAAATGGTGACAAAAATGGTAAGCTGTTGGCGATGCTGGTGGCAGACAGATCAGAGGGCTCTGGTTAGTGTAAAGTGTGTATACGCTCTCAGACAGGGGACATGATTAGGGATCCTGTGGCCATTATGCATTGATTTGTTGAGTACTTTTAACTCTATGTTCCCCTATACCGCCTTATGATAGGAGGAAATTGACAGACCTTCTCTCAGGTCTTCCTATCCCTGATTTGGAGGCTGATAATAGAGCATAGCTTGATTAGGATATTACTCTGAAAGATAAAGAGGCAGGCATTATTTCATTATTTTCCAGTGGAGTGGTATAGGCAATATTCTGACACACTAGGCCCTCGACTACAATCATTATATTCATACAGCTTTGAAAATGAGGCTCTACCTTCTTCCATGTTAGATGCTTACGTGGTTCTCCTACCTAAGCCAGGTAAGGATCTCACATGCTGGTCCTTCTATAGGCCAATAGCCCCCCTCAACTCTCACAAAGTTTTTCATCACCAGATTATCCATAGTGCTCCTGGCCCTGGCTGAGGTGGACCAAACTGGGTTTATGCCAGGGAAGTCTACATACACCAATATACATTGTGTATTTACTAATTTTCAGATTACCACAACACAACTGGAACTAGGGTGGTGGTCACACTGGATATGGCCATGGCCTTTGGTTCCGTTGATTTGGACTACATGAAAATGTTGTTAGAACGTATGGTTTTTGGGCCCAAATATTGTAAGTGGGTGTCCTTATTATACAGTAAGCCTTGGATGGCATTGAAAATATGGTCCTCCATATCCCCTTTTTTTGAGATGGGTAGGGGAACTAGGCAGGGCTGTCCTTTGTCCCCCTTCTTGTTTTCTCTAGTGATTGAACCATTGGTGGTGGTGCATCGTTCCTCTCCTGAGATGGGGACCATGGAAGTTGGAAACATTAAGGAATGTCTAGCGCTGTATGCGGATGATATGCTGCTGTTTTTAAAGGATCCGGGTACATCTCTTCATGCAGTCCTTGGCATTTTGGATAATTGTGAAAAAATGTCAGGTCTAAAAGTTATTTGGGACAAATCCAATATTCTCCCACTGGATTCTGGTACGAGGGCTGCGGCGGACCCTGGGCTACCGCTACAGTGGGTCACTCAGTTTACCTATTTGGGGGTTGGTATATCTGCAAGGGTTGTGGACTTTCTTAGTCGGAATCTTTAGCCCCTGTTGGATCTCCTTTAGAGGAAAACTGAGATATGTAGGAATCTCCCCCTATCAGTGATGCATAAACCTTTAAAAATGAAGATACTTCCACTGTTCTTGTATTTTTTGCGTAACCCATTTGGATTCCATTGGACTCCTTTTTCCATTGAGTAAATGGCATCTTTGATTCTTTCATATGTGGAAACTCGCCTCCCAGAGTAAACCTTACAGCACTTCAGGAGCCCTGGGGACAAGGGGGTCTGGCACTCCCTGATCTTTTAAACATTTTTTGGCTGGCAGGGAGTCTTTTCACATAAATAGCTTCTTGAGGATGATGGGGATTGTGCCACGATGTTGGAGGCAGTGGTAGTGGGCTCATATGAGAGCATGCGTCTACTTGTGTACAGAGGCCCTGGGGCTCAATTTCCACTGATGGGCACAATGTGAGCCACTGTCAAGGCTTGGGACTGTGTTCAGGAATTGCTGGTACTTGCCTCTACTGCCCTGTCACCAGACTCGCAATTGTGGAGGAACCCCCGTTTTCCCCCATCTGCTCACTATACCTGATGCGATCATATGGGTGTCAAAGAGGATTAAAACCTTGGGTCATATAATTAGTAGATCTAAAACAGAAATTAGAGTTTCCAAATGCACATCTCTTTCGCTACCCCCAATTGGGACACGCTTTTCGTCTCTCAGTTTGGCTCCACTAAGTCGGAACTTAGGTCCTCAATTCTGCAGAACGTTCTATTAGATGACTCCATTAAAAAAAAGTTATCTGAATTATAGCCAGATGTAGGGCACAGTGGGTGGAGGAGGTTCCGGATCTGGGTGGAGAGAAGTAGGATGATATGTGGAGCGTCCCCTTCGCTCCCTTAGGCCGCGTACACACAATCAAACTTATCCGATGAAATTTTTTTTTTTTTTTTATAAAATATAGCGAATATTCGTAAATATCGAATATTCGTGATATTTTATCCAAATAAAAAAAATAGCGAAATTTCGCAATCATTTTCGCTTTCGCATATGCAAAATTTCGCTTTTTTTTTTATAAAATATAGTTAATATCCGTAAATATCGAATATTCGTGATATTTTATCCAAAAAAAAAAAAATAGCGAAATTTTGCTTTTTTTTTTATAAAATATCACGAATATTCGAATTAACGAATATTCGCGAATATTCTTCGAAATATTTGCGAAATATCGCGAAATCTAATATGGCGTATTCCGCTCATCACTAGCGGTGACGTGGCGGTGATGTTGACGCCGCCACATCACCAAACCAGGAAGTAAAATACTTTCACACATTCGTCGAATCCATTCGACGCATGTGGGGGATTTTTGTCCGCTGGTTAGGCGTACTAACCAGCAGACATGTCGAACGAATGGGTTTCCAGCAGACAGGTTTTAAAGCATGCTTTAAAACTTGTCTGCTGGAAAAACCTGTCTGCTAGCCCGTACACACGGTCGGATATGTCCGCTGAAACTGGTCTGCGGACCAGTTTCAGCAGACAAGTTTGATCGTGTGTACGCGGCCTTAGTGTCTGCTAGAGATCGCTTAATTCCGTTTAAATTCCTGCACAGGATATATTACACCCCAGCAAGGTTATTTAAAATCTACCCGGAACGTCGGCAGAATGTTGGCATTGCTCACAGTCTCCAGCCAATTTTAGCCAAGTTTTTTGGTATTGCCAGGTAGTCAAGGTGTTGTGATCTGCTGCCGGGCACTGTATAACGGAGATTACCTCTTTGCCTGTGCCCTTGGCAACATGCTTTCTTGGCTTGGTAGATAGCTTAACACCTACTAGAGCTCAGCATACTTTGCTTAGCTTGTTATTGTTTTATGCATGCAAGGCACTAATCCTCTATTGGAAGAAATCCACAACGCCCTCACTATCGTACTGGAAAGGGCTTGTGAATAAGGTGATTCCGTTCTATAAAGGAACATACTTGAGCAGAGGATGCCCAAAAATGTTTTAGAAAGTTTGGTAGATCTGGTTGTATAGCCCTCTTTCTGTAGCCTAATGATATATGGATTGCACAACTAGGGGGGAGGTTCTCAGCATGGTGATGGATATGGATGTATATGGCTCTGAAATTCTTGTGGGAGTTTCTAATTTTTACTTGTTTTTCTAAGAATCCCTCCCTGTGTGATGTGGTTGTTTACTTTCCTTTTGTGTCTTATGTACTTAAAAAAAAAATTGGGGGTTTGCATCCACTTTATTTTTTTTTGATGTCACAATGTAGAGTATAAGATTTCCTATCATCTGTGCCCAGTCTTGCCACACAGAGTTAATCCAGATCTGAGAAATCCTCTTTTAATGTTCAGTGAAAATGAACAGCCTTCCAGATAAAAACCTGCCTAAATAAAAAGTCTGTTTTCTCTCTTCTTGCTTTAAATGACAGGTTATTTGCATTTCTAGCTAGGACATGTTTATCATATGTTATGTTTTGTTTATCATAACATGAGGTGATATAACATCATAACACATCCTAGTAATATACAATGAACTTTGGATCATCTCTTGTTATGATAAACATGTCCAAGTTAGATATCTAAATAACCTGTTACTGAAAGCAATGACAGAGAAACGGACTTTATAATTTGGTAAGTTTTTATCTGGAATTCTGTTAATTTGCACTAAACATTAAAAGAGGATTACTCAGCGCTGGATTAACGCTGTATGACAAGACTGGGCACAGATGATAGAAAATCGTATACTCTACATTGCGACATATATATCCACTTTAATATATATATATTAATAAAAATACATTTGCAAAAAAAAGTTGAAGCAGTTCTTCTTTATAAGGTTCAGAAGTATGAGCATACATGGCAACCTTGGGTAACTCATTACTTACCTCCTCATTGTGATTAATCGTTACTTCTCCCATAATGGCCTTTCTTTCTCCATCAAGATGAGAGGTCTAGATTAGAACACACATTATTGTATGAATGGAAGTTATATAGGTGCATATTATAGATGGGACATATGCTGTTTTGCAGTGTCTCTATGCTTGGCTTGCTATATATGCTAGGATGAATGGGACTATGAAGGCTGCTGTTCATTGTAATATTTACTCTGTTGTATTTTTTCATCTGTTGCAAGTATCTTCTGTGCAGAGACTCAATAAATGCATCTCTCTGGAAGAACTGATTGCTGCAAAAAATAACTAGAATTATAATAATTATTAATCCTCATCCCACTGCTATATCACTACATTGATCATCCTACATCAACATCACTATAACTTCTTTCCTTCAATCTTACTTGGATTCTATTTGTATTGTCTCCTCAATTCCACTTATTGGTTTTGTGTATTTTCTTTCTTTCTTCTGTTCTAGTATTTGTTTATATACACCAGGGATCATTGTGTGCCATTCTTCTGTTAGAGATTATAATGCCTGATCTGTTTTAGTTTCTGGACTAATAATGTCATTTCCTTTTTTATTTATACTTTCCGCTCTGGTGTCCTTGCAGTAGACGTTATATTTTTTCCATATTGGCTCCAATTGTTCTCTGTCATCCTATCTATATTACCTCAATGCAAAAAAGGGTGAGTACTGGGATTATAGCGGTGCTAAGAAGATAGTGACATAACCATGATTTTAATTATTTATTTAAAAAATTATGATTTATAGAAATCACATAACATACACATGACTAAAAACATATAATATGTTACAAATAGGTCGATTTTTCTGGGTTGCTGGAAGTCCCAGTGTAAGGCCGCGTACACACGAGGGGATATGTCCGCTGAAAACGGTCCGATGGACCGTTTCAGCAGACATCTCCGCTCGTGTGTATGGGCTAGCGGACAGATTTCTCCACCCGACAGATTTCAAAGCATGCTTTGAAATCTATCCGGTGGGAATCTGTCCGCCCGACATGTCTGCTGGTTAGTACACTTACCAGCAGACATGTCGGCTCCCACCACCGCCGCGCCGCTGCCGAATGGATTCGGCGCATGCGCGGAAGTGTTTTACTTCCTGGTGCGGTGACGTTGCGGTGACGCGGCGGCGTCAACGTCACCGCCGCGTCACCGCCACGTCACCGCGCCTTCCGGCGGCGGGGAATTTGATCCGATGGTGTGTACACGCCATCGGATCAAACTCCCGATCGGACATATCCGATGGAAATGGTCCGCGGACCGTTTTCATCGGATATGTCCGATCGTGTGTACGCCGCCTAAGATATTTTGATGGTCAAGTGAGATGTTATTCCCAATATATTTCACTGTAAAGGCTTCATCAGGGGTTACACAATAACCAGACAGTGGGTGGCCAGCTCTGTCACCCCAGGTGGGCACCGCCTCAGCCCTGCCAGAAGTAATGAGCCAGAGAAGGACTCCAGCGCAATAAGTATGGAGCCTTAATCCAATCCTGAGCTAGTGAAAAGGGGCATCAGAGCTCGATCGCAGGGAGAAAAAAAAAAAATCTAAATTAATTGTAAGTACTTGCGGAGACAGCAAAAACGCCCGTGGTTTATGGGTTAAAGCCACAGACAAGTAGCAAACACACCAGACAGGAAATCCTGTGTTAAATCGCCTGGTGTACAGCTGTCCCTGTGTACACTCCTATATTACCTCAATAAAAATGATTGAACAAGAAAAGCATTACAACTTCCCCAGGAAAATTTAAGGGTTAATTGTGGATTTTAGACGAGTGAAATCCCTAGACCAGCCTTTTCTCAACCCTTTTACCCCAGAGGAATCCTTAAATTATTTTAAAGGTCTTGGGCCCCGTACACACGAGCAAATAGATTTGTTCAAATCGGTCGGACCGACCAATTTGAACAAATCTGTCTGCTGGCCATTTTGGTTTGATCGCTGTACACACGATCAAACCAAAATCCCCGCCAGCAGACAGCGCGGTGATGTGGCGGTGACGTCACCGCCAAGTCACCGCACCAGGAAGTAAATTACTTCCGCGCATGCGTCAAATCCATTCGACGCATGTGCGAGAAGATATGTCTGCTGGTTAGCGTACTAACCAGCAGACATATCGGGCGGACGGATTCCCAGCAGACAGATTTTAAAGCATGCTTTAAAATCTGTCGGCTGGCCAAATCCGTCTGCTCACCCGTACACACGATCGAATCTGTCTGCTGGGACGGTCGGGCAGACCGTTTCCAGCGGATAGATTTGATCGTGTGTACGCGGCCTTAGGGAACCATTGCTAAAATGTCTTTATTGCATGAGAAAACGCAAGTGAGAAAAATGACTTCTACATGGATGGTCATTGTGAAGAATGTCCTCCTTACAGTGGTAGTAAGAATGCCACCCCTTACAGACAGTTAGAAAGATCTGCCAATTGAGGTTAGACCTGGAATTATGCAGGCACCATTAGATGGGAAGACAGTCAGCCACAGCTCAAGGAACACCAAGAAACCTCCAGAGAAACCTTAAGGTTCTAGACTGTGATAGTGAAGAGGTTATTTGTCTTTAGTAGGGTTAGGCTCTTCTTGTATGGATTTCCATACAAACGTCTTCAAACAGTAACTTTCAGAATGCTATTACTAATCACAATACAGTTTATGACAGTTATGTGTCACAGCCAGAAAGAAAGGATAAGGTGAGAAATGGAATCATGTTTGCAATATAGCACTATAGCAAAAAAGGAGTATACAAGCCAAATATAATAAAAGTATAAAAAAGATCTTTATTAGGACAGGATAAACATGTTGGCATTTGATACAACCGCACACTGTGCACCTAGGTGCATAAAAACAATAAAAGTGCAAACTAGGACACAAAACCGCCAGAATTGGCAGAAAAAGAACAAAGCGAAACATACAATAAAAAATGAAAAGCACCCTCCAAGTGGGTAATATGGAGTTTCTGACACGTTTCTGGTTTAGCAAACCGTCATCAGGGGCCACAGGAGTAGATTAGTGCAAGTTATCATTCTGTATTATAATAAAATGACAAAGAACACATCATAAGACACTGTACATATGAAGTGGACACTATGTTAAAAGACACATGTTCTCAGGAATGTGACAACTAGTCAATGGATAGCATACTGCTGATGGACTAGATGTGGATCTCCCCATAGTCGTACAGGCTCAGTTCGAGAGGTGTGAAAAAAGGGTGGGTAGGATAGAGTAGCCTCCAAAAAACCCTCACTACCTGTTTATAAACATAAAAATAATGTAATGACACTACTGGAAGTGTATTAAATAACTAAGGCCAGCATATAATGGTACACATGGGTGTGCAAAACACCCTCAGCCCAAAAAGACAGTTGTTGGTCTGGACAAGAGAAGAAAAAGAAGGAAAACAAGAGAGAAATATAGCATTAGGTTGCCCACCCATGCCCATCCAGAACCTGAAATAGATAAGGAGAGCTTGGAAAGCTGAGAGATTATTGGTGTTCAGGAAATGTGATCAGGAACCAGTGTTTCTTGAACATCAGGCCACAAAAAAAGACTTTAATACAAGTGCAACTCATCTGTAAAGGTAATCAGATCAAACGTTCCACATTGGTTTATGAGTGGCCCAGTTTGCCCTGTGAGGATCAAGCAAATATTGCAATATTGGAGCAAAGCAATGTTCACAAAAGTCATTGGGCCAGATTCTCAGCTGAGATACGACAGTGTATCTCCAGATACACCGTCGTATCTCTGTATCTGGCCCTGGGTATCTATGCGACTGATTCTTAGAATCAGTTACGCATAGATTTTGCTTAGATCCGACTTACGTAAGTCACTTACACCGTCGGATCTAAGTTGTAATGTTACGCTGGCCGCTAGGTGGCGTTCCCATTGATTTCTGCGTTGAATATGCAAATGAGCGTGATATGCCGATTCCCGAACATATTTGCGCGCCGTCGTCGTAGTTTACGTAGTTTGCGTAAGCGTAAGGTTACCCCTGCTATATAAGGGGTAACCTTGCGTAGGTCCGGCATACGCCATGTTAAGTATGGACGTTGGGACAGCATCGGGTTTTTCCGTCGTTTACGTCGTTTACGTAACTCGTCGCAAATAGGGCCGTACGTTAATTACGTTCACGTCGAAACCAATGTATTTGCGGCGTACTATGGAGCATGCGCAGTGGGCTACGTTTAGGGCCGGCGCATGCGCAGTTCGTTCAGCGCAGGGGCGCTCTTAATTTAAATACAGCATGCCCCCCTTCTTCCTACTTTGAATTACGTGGCCTTACGCTGGTCCATTTACGCTATGCCGCCGCACATTACGGAGCAAGTGCTTTGAGAATACAGCAAGTCACAAAAAAACTTGAGCCCATTATCAGAAAAAGCCGAGATTAATGAAGTTCAATAGGCAGTTTGGCTCTTTTGCTTGATTCTGAGCATGTGTGTTTTTTTGTGCTTCGGAATTGCATACAGACGAGCGGATTTTCCGATAAGAACTTTTTCCATCTGAAAAATAGAGAACCTGCTCTCAATCTTTTGTTGGCGGAAATTCCGACAGCAAAAGTCTGATGGAGCCTACACACAGTCGGAATTTCTGACCAAAAGCTCACATCAGACTTTTCTTGTCGGAATTTCTGTGGCATAATGCTAAATTAGCAAAATGGAAGTGCCATTGATTTGTGTGTGATCATGACTTTGCTTTCATGCAAGCTGTGAAGGAACCTGCAGTTGGATTTCTCTAAACAGAGAGATCATCACAGAATTATCTACTATGAAGACAGAAGCAAGAGGAAGGGGCTGGGTGTTTGTGGAGGAAATGGCAGAGATGGCAGAGAGGGTGACGTAGTGGATGAGAGACTTTAATCTGCCAGATGGTGATCGCAGTTCTCATGTGGAAAATGTTTGTTTCTTCCAGAGGGTGGAGAACTCAGCGTAGAGTTCAGCTACAGATGCGACAACATACAGCCTCTAATGCAATAAAGCTTTGCAATGTATGACAAAATCATATTAGATGTGTTGATGGAGGAACAACATATTGAGAAAAGGAGGAAAAACAAATTATTTTCAGAGACACATTAAAAATAAGAAATAACATTCTCCATCAAACTCATCAGAATGTCACCTCTACAGATTCCATGATTCATTTTCACTGTTTGATTCAAACATGTCCAAAGTGTAACACTTAAATGCACATTAAAACTGTTCATGTGCTCTATTCGTATTTCCTGAAGAGAAAACATAGCTTTAGAATCCTATGAAAAAATGTTGATTGTTTAAGGGCTTATTATAGATTTTATAGATTTTTCGCTCAAGTGGTTTTCTAATAAAGTGCCTGTTATCCGGGATCTTCCTTCCCTACATATTAATAAATATTCTTTACCATGGTCACAGCACTGCTACATTTTACAATGTTATCAGAGCATTTTCTTACTAATTGCAAAATGACATCACAACCTTTGTGTTACCAACCATTTGTCTTACCAAATAATATTTGTGGGTAGGGTGCAGCATGGAGCGCTGGCAGCAAAAATACAATTGGTGGCTATGGTTGATGAGAACAGTATACAGGCAGTCCCCGAGTTACGAATACCCGAGTTACGAATGACTCCTACTTACGAACGGCCTCAAATGCCGGCCACTTGTGCTCCACGCTGGTTCTGGATACCTTTCGAGCACCTCCGGACCCATTCCACACTGCCATACTTCGTACCAGATAACATAACAAGCACCCGGAACATCCCACATCCATGCACAGGCGGCAGTTACACTTACAAACACTAATGAATGCGCTCTTCTGACCAGAAGTTACACTTACAAATGCAGTGTTGCGACTTATGAACAACTTTGACTTAGGAACAAACCTACAGTGCTTATTGTGTTCGTAACTTGGGGACTGCCTGTATTGTGAGAGTTGCAACAACATACAAACTGACCAAAACCACTGACAGACAGTAGTAGGAGCTTTAGATCTTGGAAAGCTTCTGCAGGGAGGAACGAGAATGGGGCCTGGTTGGTCCACACCCAAATGGGAGGCTTCCTAAGGGGAAATAGCACTTTCTCTACTTCTTATTAACCTTTCCCTGCTGCTAAGCAAAATCCATGCCAGATAGGGAACCTGTCCCTCTGGTAGCCACTTGCATAAAGCGTGCAAACCCATAAGCCAGAGACTTAAATAGAACCTGCCTGGCCCAAGATGACTGCCAAAGTCACATTGGGCTCCAGCATTCAATTGGACAGCTGTTTCTGTGTGACATCAAGAAGACATAGAGGAATCAAGTTCCCAACAGCTTTTTTCCCCTTCTGCATTCTGTGGGGTATAAAGACTAGTGTTGCTCACGAATATTCGCATTGCGAATATTCGCTACGAATATTGCATATTCGAGTATTCGCGAATAACGCGAATATCGCGGCGAATATTCGCTATTTCGAATATTCGTATTTTTTAATTTTTTTTTTAGAACAGATCACATCCTAGAGATCCCCATCGACGTGTAAAAGCATTGCTGGTATGATTAGAGACCTTGGGCCGAGTAGCTGCAGCGCTCATTTTATATTGCCGAAAAATCGCAATGCGATTATTCGGCAATAGCGATATCGCGCGATTATTTTGTATTGTAATATATCACGAATATTCTGAGCCAATCAGAGTGCTCCATTCCGCATTTCTCGAAATTTCGCAATTATTTTATATTGTAATATATCACGAATATTCTGAGCCAATCAGAGTGCTCCTTCCGCATTTGCCGAATATTCGCAATTATTGTGTATTGTAATATATCACGAATATTCTGAGCCATTCAGAGTGCTCCTTCCGCATTTCTCGAATATTCGCAATTATTGTGTATTGTAATATATCACGAATATTCTGAGCCAATCAGAGTGCTCCTTCCGCATTTCTCGAATATTCGCAATTATTTTATATTGTAATATATCACGAATATTCTGAGCCAATTAGAGTGCTCCTTCCGCATTTGCCGAATATTCGCAATTATTGTGTATTGTAATATGTCACGAATATTCTGAGCCAATCAGAGTGCTCCTTCCGCATTTGCCGAATATTCGCAATTATTGTGTATTGTAATATATCACGAATATTCTGAGCCAATCAGAGTGCTCCATTCCGCATTCCTCGAATATTCGCAATTATTTTATATTGTAATATATCACGAATATTCTGAGCCAATCAGAGTGCTCCATTCCGCATTTCTCGAATATTCGCATTCGCATTCGCAATTCGCAATTCGCATTCGCATTCGCGATAGCGAAAATTCGCAATGATTTCATTTCCAAAATATATCACGAATATTCGTATTTAGCGAATATATCACGAATATTCGACTATATATTCGTGATATATCGCGAAATCGAATATGGCATATTCTGCTCAACACTAATAAAGACTGCACCTGCCTACACTTTTTGTTGTAACCCGCACCACAGAGCAGGTAGATAGCAGTATAATGTAACAGTGTTCGCAAAATGTCATACAAACAGCAATGCACAACTTGATGTTTACTGAATATATGCAGGTTAAATTGACAGTACAGACAGAATGGTAGGAAGCTTTGTAATAGTGTTGAACAAAGAATAACAGTCAATAAAGGTATTGTTTCCACACTGGGCTACTGAGTAGAAGCTGAAGACAGTATAACAGACTATCAGTTCCCTGGAAATGGGGTTGTAATAACTCTCTCACTAGGGGGCTTACTGCAGCTGTTAGTTCAAGAGGCAGAATAAAGGGATCACCAGACAGGCTCCACAAGGGTAAGGCTGGAGGAGACTTTGGTCTGCAGTTTCTGGTGGCTAAAAGTAATGCTACCACACTAGAAAGGTAGTATTCAGGAAACAGTGTTTACTGTGACTGGTGCTTACAAGGACCCTGCACTCTCTTGCACTCACCAGTGGCCCTTATGCCAGATACAACATTGGAAGGCCAAGCACCTGGTGATAACTGACATGTCCAGTCAATGCTGTCCCATCAGGAATGGTCTCTCTGAGCACCTAAGGGGAAGCATATGCACTTGAGTTAGAATGCGTGTCTGGCAGTAGTTTTTGGGGCACAGTGGCCTACTTAAGCTATAACAAAACTAAAGTGAATTGTCCAATGGTTGTCAACTTTAGTGACCTATGACCAGACCTGCATCCTGATTATCTTGTGCTTTAACCTAGCTTGCCTTTCAATCTCCTGTTGTTGACTTTGACTTGTGTTGACTCTGTCCTTGGCCTGCTATTATTCACCTCTTCTGTCTGTCTGATACTGACCCCAGCCTGGCTTCTGATTCTACCTTCTGAATTGGTACCTCTTCTGCCAGGTTGTTGCTGACTCTGGCTCGCTTTGACTATGGCTTTGACTCCTGTACCCAGTGCCAGGACAAGGTCATCCAGTGCCCAGGGCAAGGATGGAAAACTGCCCCCCCCCCCCGCTTCAAAATAAAAAAATACTTAAAACAATAAAAATCAAGTTAGGTTTCTTTTGAGAATTTAATATGCAATATGCACAGCATTTGCGTCAGTTTCTGCAACAATAATCCCTACAATGTTGCTAGCTTATGTAATAACCCCCAGCATTGATGGGACTGTTTGCGATTCCCATTATGAACTGGCAGGAGTGATTAACTCTTGGGGGGAGGTTAATTAACCACTTGAGTTCTGAAAGATTTGACCCCCTTTATGGCCAGTCCATTTTTTGCTATATAGAAATGTGCTACTTTAACTGGTAATCGTGTGGTCATGTAAAAAAGAATGAAAAAATTTGCACACATAAAGCTTTCTTTTGGGGGTATTTGCACACCACTGTGTTTTTTCATTTTTATTTTTTGAATGAAAAAAGACTAAACATTAAAAAAAAAAAATATGCTATAATACAATCTAATAAAAATCAAAAAAAATCTTCATATATTTAGCAGGCGGGGGAATGCACCCGAAACACTGAAACAAGCAGTGACGTACAGGTACATGGTATTTCTAATAAGCAGCATGAAGGGGGTAATGTACTGCTACTGATGCATTAGTTACTAATGGCAGTTAATTAACCCCTTTGTGCTGCATTCGTGGCACCAGTGTCAGTGTTAATTAACTCCTTCATGCAGCAGCACTAATGCATCAGTGACAGTATATTAACCCCCTTCATGCTGCATATTACAGAAATACCATTTGTGATTAATTAACCTCCCCTAAGCCACAAACTGCCCCCCCCCCCCCCCATTGAAAGAGTTTATTGACTCATCTGCAAATTGTAATCTGCTTACTTGTGAGATGCACTACTTGGTTCCTCCTCCTCTAGTCTGCATTTGCAGGTCGTAGCCCAGGTCTCCAACCCCGCCACCCGGCTGTGCAGCGTCCCACTCAGGACATGTGGGAACTGCAAAAGTATTACTTCTTTGTCATTGCTATATTGCATGTCATTTTGCATTGCTACACCTGTGGTATCCCGGTTCTTAGGCTGGTCAAGTGTGCTTCATACTTCCCACCACAAGATGGGGATAGCACCACTCTGGGATATCTATCCCAGCTCAGGTTTATCTGTGGTCAGTTGTTCAGTTCAGGAAGTCAGTGTGCAGGAGGGAAAGCACAATAGGAAGGTGAGAGAAGGTCAGTCCAGAGAAGGGACAAATTGGAACTGCTCAAATAAAAGGGTAAAAGCCACCAACCGGCAGCAAATACCTTTTTGAGTATAAAGGTGAAGGATTTCTTAGCCACCGGCAACCTCACCAAGGTCACTGGATTCAAAAGGGATCAGAAACAAGTAAGCATTATACTGAACCACAGCCCGAGTCCAGGATTACTAAAGCCTATTAACAGTGGATCAGCAGAATTTCTCTCTTTACCCAGAGACTGTATTCTAACTGGATGTTTGTACTGCAATCAAAACCAGTCACAATAAAAGTTGTGAATTGTATCCTACCTCTGTCTACCTCACTCTTCAACACTGCTACTACAACTGGTTGTACCACCATTAACGGTACTGGCGTCACGACAAATATCATGAAGGGACCCAGCTGCCACAAGCACTCTAATCACCCCTGTCATCACGGGCACCGCAACCACCATCTTGGCTGGCGTTTCCCTATCACAGAGCGTGCCCCGGAGGATTTCGTGCTGTCTTCCTCTTCACTGTGCGATCGGCCCAGGGAGGCTTTCTGCTAACTGTGAGTAAATCGATGAACTGTATTATTGCTGTCTCTCATCGGCCCACCGTGCACCTCACGTGTCGCCCCTGCGGTTTTGGCACGTCGCAGCTGGCCTCTCTGTGACGTCACTCTGGCTGGGACTAGGAAGCACCTGTTGGGTGAAGATTACTCTACCTGACAGGCTCTGATGTGTCTTATGACAGGTCATGAGGGGAAGGAGAAGGGGCAAATCCCACATTGCATTGAGCCGTGCTGTATCTGAGGTCTGTGTTTGGAGGGGAGATTTGGGGAAGGAATTAAAAGCATTTAGTGTGCCAATTGTACAGGAAGAGGGATGGGGATCTGTGCTGGGAGAGGGAATACTTTGAGGGTGAAACTAGGCACAATGGCCTCCACAGTCACCAGATCTCAAGCCAATAGAGCACCTTTGGGATGCGGTGGAACGAGAGATTCACATCATGGCTGTGAAGCCGACAAATCTCCAGCAACTGTGTGATGCTATCATGTCAATATGGACCAAAATCTGATTTCAATCTTTTTAACACCTTGTTGAATATATGCAATGAAGAATTAAGGCAGTTATGAAGGCAATAGGGGGTCCAACCCAGTACTAACAAGGTGTACCTAATAAAGTGGCTGTTTAGTGTATCTGTCCAATAGATCTTAACGCATGTTTTTGCATGACTTTTTCAATACAGAATATGAATGTCTGATACAAACCTCGACCTGTTGGACAAATTTGTCCTTGTTTTGCTCATATAGCTTTAACAAAAGGTGACTACTATGAGTGAAGAGCACTGCGGAATCGGACATCAAGTATGAACAGGGCTGAATTCTTTGAATTCTAAGAATTCTGGGGAAATAGTTCATGGTGAAGAAAACAAGCAGTTTTAACATTGTACAGATACCCACCTTCCAAGAAACAGATCTGGATGGAACGAGAGCTGGCCAGGCATGATCTAGGAGTCATGAAAATCCTTTGTTTCTGTTAGTTCTCAGAGATATTTGATAAAACTCAGAAGATGTTTGTCTGTTGGCTTGAATGTTTGTGAGAACAGCTCCAACAAGCCCTAACAAATGATCGGCGCCTAAAGAAAAGTCTGTTGGCTTTAAAATATTGACCTGGCTTTACAAACAATGATCTTTCTGAAAGCAGCTCAGGACTGTGCAGGCTCACCCGATAAACAAGCCTAACCACAGCCCACATGTTGTTCAAACAATAATTAGATAAAAATTGAGTACTTTATGAAATATAAAGATAGAGAGAAACAAACCATGCAATTTGATGCTTTTTGAATAGCTGGGGGTTATATTGTTTTTATAATTGCCAAACCACTCTTTATCTCAATGAAAGATCATCTGTCAGTAAAAAAAAAAAAAGAGGAGAGCAGTATGTAGGCACTTGGGTTGACACCCCTCTCATGGCCAAAGGCTGTGCCACCATCCCTGGCCCCACATCGGAAAAGAATAAGCTGCCAGCTGAGCACTGAATCTCCCCACAGTCTCTTCACTACACAACATATTTAGCCTGTAGGCTGGAGGGGGGGGGGGGGTGAACCACTACATTTATATTATTTTTCTCCAAAAAACTTTTATTAATTTTTCAACATTACATACAAATAAATAAATATACATTATTTCAAAGACAAACATTGTACGTACTCAAAAAAAAAAAAAACAGTCTCAATATAACCCCTTCATAAAATCTCATATTCACAGTAATTACCAATCTTATAGCTATGTAGCGGGGTCATCCTGTCAGGGACTATTGACAGGTCTGAATCCCCGCTGAAACTTTATCCACGCTTCTTAATATGTATGATACCTTTAAGAAGTGCATTGTGGGACTACAAGTAGCGGGAGATGTGGACTCCATTGACTCTTAGGAGAAACAGACTACAGTTCCCACAATGCCCTGTGTAATTGGAGCATGTGACACCTCCGTACAGACTTATGGGGAGGTTACTTAATGAAAGGGAGGGGCTGATTTTGCTGTCTTGGGACCTGTCTCTTCTCCCCTGCGGAGCTGTGGAGAGCAACGCAGCTGTGTTGTAAGGCCTGAAGCCAAGGCCTAAATCCACCGGGAGACCACCCATCCTGAGGGAAGCAAGGTTGCAGTACCCAGGTCATGTTCCAGGAGACCGGAAAAGCCATCCAGCTGACAACTGAAACAGTGGAGAGCCTGAGACCGGAAAACCTTGTGCTGTAGAACAACGATCTACCAACGCGTCTTTTGGAGAAGAATCCAGGCTGGTCGGGCCTGTCGTGTGAGAGAGCACAAGCTCAACTGACAATCCTCCCTTAATATACACCACCTAGTGTCACCCTCCAAGTGGATACCTGTGTTTGGCCTCCAACTAACATTGTAGGCCCTCTAAGTTGATAGTTACTATACAGAAGTGCCTGACGCTGACGAGCGATCAGTTCTCCAGCATTGCTATTTGTTAACACGCTGTTTGACTAACTTTGTCTCATCATTTATCCCTTTTAGATTATAAATCTAAAGTGCACCAACGGGTGCATCGTGGACTTTTGGTCTCGAGACATTCCCTTAGCTGCTTGCAGGACTGCCCATTAGGGGGAGCTTGCGTACATAGATTGCCTATATTAGTTTAGTTGAATGGTACCATTCTTTAGCATAGATCTTTCATTAATGCTATTTACTGATTCCCGCAAGGGCTCTTGCTGAATCATTGTGTATTGTTGTATAACTGATGTTGACTTGCAATTTAAACCTAACGTTTGCTTTCTCCAACCTATAAATATATAAAGTAAACTTAACCTCATTGGTTCAAATATGTTGACTGTGTGGAGTGTATTTTCTCATCTAAAGGAACCGTTTAAGAGCAGTTAATATTGCTATTGTATTGTTATTATATGTTATATGTCTGCTATTGTGGCCCCAGCCAAGCAGAGGTCACAATACACTCACCAGACCTTCTAAAGTGTCAAGGGAGGGTTCGAGCTAGTTAAATAAGGGGGGAGCCGAGCCAAGAGAGAGTAGATCCCAAATCTAACCAGCAGCTCCTAAGGGAGTATCGCTACAGTTATATATCCCCATATCCCATATACATCGTCCCCGGTCCTAAGCCTTCTAAATTCTCTTATCTAGATTAAAGGAAAAATCCGAAAGTAATAAGCCAAGGAGAAATAGTGGCTCAAGGATAGAGTGCTATGGGCAGAGGTAGCTGGATGACGATATACCGGGGGAAGAGAAACCTTCTCCCAAAGAGAGAGAGAAAAAAAAAGAGAAAACAAATTATATATATATATTCCTTATTATTAGTGCCAAAGTGTGAAAAGGATTAAGTAAATTAGAGGGACATCATGTTACCCTCTAAAAAGTTCCTATCGAGTGAACTCTATAGTGTATAAAAGGCAAAAGAAATGTTATATATATATTCCTTGTTATTAGTGCCGAAGTGTTAAGTCAAAGTCAAAGGATTAAGTAAATTAGAAGGGCATCATATTACCCTCTAAAAAGTACTCAAGTGAGCTCAATGGTGTATTTTTTTTTTTTTTTTTTAATAAAAATTAAGTGAAAAATGTTAGACATATATATCATAAGGCCCCACACACCGTGGTTTCAGAGAAGGTCCGAAAAATATGGGCGTACAGTATACATCAACTGCTAAGCAAGAACAGCAAATTATTAAAAGGGTTGGAAAGGTTTTTTTTTTGTTTGTTTTTTCTAAATAGGTTCCTTTAAGCTAGTGCATTGTTAGTGCATTTTCCTTCAATTTCCCTTCTAAATGTTTTTTTCTTTGTTTTCTTTGCCTGAATTTCTCACTTCCTGTTCCTCCTCAGTAAGCTGTTCTGGCTGACTAACCATGGATGATGGGGTCACGTTTACTGAGGAGAAACAGGAAGTGAGAAATTCAGACATAGAAAAAAAACATTTAGAAGGGAAATCAAAGGAAAAAGTAAGTGAAACAATGCACTAGCTTAAAGGAACCTATTTAGAAAAAAAACCCTTTTAAAACCCCAGGCTGCTTTGAAATCCTTATATAATTGGTTAATCATACACCTAGCTCTATTCCTACAAAATCCCTGACTTTGTGCAAGTGTACAAAGTGTGCAAGTGTAAGAATTTATGCTGGTTTGAAGCCAAAGGGTAGTCGCACCAAATATTGATTTGATTTTTCTTCTGTTTGCTCACTTTGCATTTTGTAAATTGATAAATATATATATATGTTTTTAAAGCATTCTTACTCTACAGCATTTCTTCAAACCTGCCTAAAACCTTTGCACATTACTGTACCTCTTCTCAAGAACCAGACGTCACTTACCCAGTAACTTCTTAACTTGTTATAATGTATCCTTTACACAGTGCCGGCTCAAGACATTGTGCTGCCTGGTACCAAGAATGAAATGCGCCCCCCCCCCCCCCAAAAAAAATTAAAAACCACGCCCAACAAAATGCACCCATATCCATTATTTTATATCATGGTAACTAAAGTGGACCTGTCATGGCTCTATACATGTATATAGGAGCATAAAGAGGACCTTTACGTGTATAGGAGTATAAAAAGGACCTGTCATGACTGTCTGTCTCCTGGGGGGGGGGGGGTGCTTGCGGCGATCACCGGCTTCGTATGCATTGTCTGACGGCCCTTCCTCTAGCAGCTGAAAGGTGAAGGGAGCAGAGCGGGCGGAAATCAGGGCTGGTGCAAGGATTTTTGACACCCTAGGCGAAACCTCATTTTGCCGCCCCCCCATTGGATCACCCCTGACTCCACCCCCTTTGCCCTGTCCATGTAAACGGTGGGCTAGGGTACTATACAGACAGGCTAACTATGCAACTGCCTGTCTGTATGAGCAGACAAATACACTGACAATGGTTTACGGGCTCCTAGTAAAAATAATAATAATGGCACATATTTTTACCTGAAAAAATATCTGCATTTATTATTTTTTTACAAAGCTGAACCTCCACACCTCAAATACCCCCCTCCCCCCAATCAGTTTACCTTTGTACCCCCCCCCCACACCCACACACACATCAGCTCCTCTCTGTACCCCCCCAAATCAGTTCCCCTCTGTACCCCCACACACATTGGTTCCCCACTGTACCCCCCAAATCAGTTCCTCTCTGTACCCCCCCAAATCAATTCCTGACACACACACACACACACACACACACACATTAGTTCACCTCTGTATCCCCCCAAATAAGTCCCCCCCAAATCAGTTTCTCTCTGTCACCCCCAACCCCCCCCCCCCCCCACACACACACACACACACATTAGTTGACCTCTGTACCCCCCCAAATTAGTTCCCCTCTGTACCCCCCCAAATCAGTTCCCCCCTTTTTTCCCCAAATCAGTTCCCCCCTTTTCCCCCTCCCAAATCAGTTTAGCTCTGTACCCCCTCACACACACACACACATTAGTTCCCCTCTGTACCCCCGTACACAATACAATGATGCACTTGACAACGGCAGTGGTGGCCTCACCTCAATGAGAGCGGCGCTGCTGCCTGTCCTCCCACCACAGTCCACAGATCACTGACAGACAGTCCAGGAAAAGCGAGGGGAAATCGCAGCAAGCCCGGACCTAACATGCAGGGCTTCCTTTCTAACATGACACGGCTTCTGTGGCTACGACAGACACGTACGGCGAGTCTATGATTGATGGCACGGCCTTGTCTCACTGCTCCCCCCCTTCACACCGCCGTTCTTTGAGAGCGCTTGCAGCTGTGTGTGTGTGAATGTAGAAGGGAGCGTGACACCCAGCACCGCTCAATGCCGCTTGGGCGGCATTGCAGGTTGGGGACAGGACAGAGCTAAAAAAAACAGGCTGGCAGAATGGGGGATGGAGAGGTGGCCGGGAATTAGCCTCACACAGTGGTGTGTGACGGCGGGCGACAATTTGACAGTGGATAAGGAAGCGGAGCTGGCGGGCGGGCGCCCCCTTGAAAGTGCCGCCTGGTACCATGGTACCAGCGGGTTCCATGGTAGGGCCGGCTCTGCCTTTACAGATAGTTCCAAAGATTATTCTCTCTTCCAGGCATAGGTGGAGGCAGGGACACACCCCTAGTCACCTGTCCTCCATCTACCCATCAGTCTTTAAATGCCTCTATTGAGGAGACTTCAAAGGTTTAGTTAGGACTTCAGAATCGCAGAGAGCCTTGGCGACGGCTCTGCAGCTTACTCATGTATTTGCAAATGCGTGCAACCAATCCTCTGCTTTTAACATATACAGTTAGGCAGTTGAATTTGTCTTGCTGTTTGGGTGGTAAGTATGAGCCTGGTTATAAATGTTTACTATTTTACTTATACTACAGTTTGTTTAAATAAGCATCTCATTTAAAGTCCCAAAAACCCTCTTTTTTTTTCTCACTTAAGGGACGTCCCTTAGAAGGAGGGGGATCATGCACGTGCGTTCCCGCGCATCGGCACAATACGGATGCTATTGTGTCACCTGGATATGGCGTATCTCAGATCGGCAGGAGGGCTCTGTGATTGGTCCTTCTGATCACATGATGGCCATGTCCAATCACAGTCATCATGTGATGTAAAAACAGAGATCCGGTTGCTAGGCAATCGGCTCTCCTCTCCTCACACAGAAGTTTCGTGAGGAAAGGAGAGAAGCTGGTGATCAGTGAATATGAGCTGTTTTTACAGCTTTTTACTCACTGATCACCAGTCTAGAGTCCCCACAATGTAAAACACACAAAGTTAACACACATGTCCACAAAACACATGTCCCCACATAATCAAAACACCTGTCCCCCACACATGTAACAGTAAAATCATATGTCCCAATTATCATCTGCACATATATGTCCGTGATCACCTGCGCACATCTGTACATAATCATTTGCGTACATATGTCAGTGATCACACAAACCAATTATTATACACTAAATGGGATTTTTTTTTTGTCACCAAACACATGTAGCAGAATACATTTTGGCTCAAATTTATGACAACATTTGATTGGATTTCTTTTAAAATAGAAAAAAGAAACTATTCTATTTTTTCCCCCCAAATTTCTGCTCTTTTTCCGCTAATATCACAAAATATAAATAAAACAAAGTTGTGAATAAATACCACCAAAAGAAAGCTCTATTTGTGTGAGCAAAATGATAAAAACCTAATTTGGGTACAGAGTAGCATGACCGCGTAATTGCCATTGAAAGTGCGAGAGCGCTGAACGCTAAAAATTGGTCTGGTAGTTGGTCTGCAAAAGTGCCCAGTATTGAGGGGGTTAAAGCAGGACTAAAGGCAAAATGTTCTTTTCATGTTGGATAGAGAAAGGGAGGGGTATAACTGTTCGAATTTTTATCTTCATCCCATGGGGGGGGGGGGGGGGTGGAGGGTCCCTCCAAAGTGAAGGAATCCCTGATTGTCACCAGGGCCACCAGAACTAGTGTTCCCATTGGAAGACTTCCCCTCTATCACTATTTTGGAAACATTCCATAATTTTATTTCACTTTCTATGATAATGGTAAACATGACAAATAGAGAGAGAATCTCCCTAATGGGAGCACGACAGCAATAAAAAAAAACTGACAGGCATTCTAATGCCTCTCAGTTTCATCCAAAACTAAAAAAAAAAACATTTGCCTTTATTTATACGTTGAGTGCTATGGACACACTACCAGTGAGAGTAACTATAAAGGCGCCAGACCATTGCATATCAGACCATCATGATTAGGAGTCCAGAGACAACAGCCCTTCAGAAAACTGACAAACAACATCCATTCTGTACAGCCTTTGGAAAATATGAAAAAAAAAACAGTAGATATTCTCAGTACACACAGAAAATATACTACACGCGTTTGCATTCTATAAGAAAACTGTAGTTTAAACTACTATTGGGAGCATGGTGGCCCCAAGGGGCCATACCAATGTGCTCCGGGGCACTGCTAGTAGCACTGAAAGATGAAAGCAAAGTTTTAAATATTTAGAAGTTGCAATGTGCAAATCAACAGAGGATTTAAGATACTGAATAGTTATTCTATATGAATAGATAATTGGTCAAAAGCTGCAAATGCTCATAATTAAAAAAAAAATAACTAACACAGAATTGCTTTTGATCTGCAGCTATTTATGAAGATTTGTTATTTTCCTTTTTTTTCCCAGTAGGTACCATTGTGTATTATGTTCATCACATCTTTTCTCTTGGGTTGTGCAGTTAAAAATATGTTACTGAAAAAGTCTAGGCAATTGTGTTTACCTGAGCCTTCTGGATTCACCATTTGGGGGAAATAAATATTCCATAAAGGTTGCAGCCTAGGAAACAGACAACATACAACTGGAAGGTACACAGAGGCTTAGTGATTTAGCTCCGGCGTATGAAGCCTTCATAGTGGAATGAATTTTCACAAACTAGGAGAGTGTAAAAGTCTCCAACGAACTGATGCTGTGAAAATACGAGCCATCAAACAAGACATTCATTATAGCGTTCTAACCTTTTTACCCTCATGTCAAAACCAGTACATGTCCTGAAAGTTCCCGAATGCTATGACATAATTCTCCAGCTATTACGAAAGGTAAACCGTGGCGTTTGTTTCCGAGTTTGTGCTCTTCGCATTTAACAATTTCTGCTGTCCTGGCAGCTGCTGTAGATAAAAGGAAAGCTTGTACTGTGGACAGGTTCCTCACTCAATCACAGCATATAAATATATGGCATCACTAATGACTTATCCTAACATGTTGCAGGAATCCAGTGATGACATTCTCCATTAGATGGAGTAAGTTGAGAGAATAAACTTTGTTCTGCAAATAAGTGAGTTTCCCTTTTTTTTAATGTAGCGTCCTCCCCAACCTCCAGAGGCCTGGTGGTGACCCTAGAGATGGGAAGGGCCAACATTCCTCCTCGGGGTGCAGGTTACTAGGCATGGTGGGTTTTGTGTAAGGTGGAAAGATGGACACCAGTCACTTTTAAAAATTAACAAAGAGAAGTTTTTTTTCTCTTAACAGAAAAACTGTGGGAGAGAGTGGTAAGGCACAGGACACCCTTAGGCAAATGCAATAGCCAAGCAATCCGATGCAGCCTATGGCTAGGCAGGAAGTTGAGTGAAGTTGAGTGAGAGAAAGATAGCCCCCACTCAGCTCTATGTCCTTGGAGGACCGAAAAGACTCAGTTTGTTGACACACTGAGCCTGTTTCCCCATCATGCCACTGCATACAGGAGAGCACTGGCCGCCACAGACTCATAAACCATCTTCAGCATTGTCCGGCAGATATTATAGGACCTCAGTCTCCTTAAAAAATTAGAGGCGGCTCTGGCCCTTCCTATAGAGCATCTCAGTGTTCTTGCTCCAGTCCAGCTTTTTATCTATCTAGCTCTCTACTACCTTCAGGGCAGGACTTAGGGTGGTGGGGGCCCCTGGGCTTAATAATCGAAGGGGCCCCCTGCAGCAGAGAAGCGAGGGGTTGGGTTGTTACTGCCGACTCATCATGGTTGTTGAGGGGGGGCTGGATCCTTCGACCGACCTATCGAAGTTGTTGAGCGAAGCGGGCAGTGCGCCGACTGATCATACCTGTTGAGCAGGAGGGAAACTGCAGTGAAGGGGCACCCTGGAGCATCAAAGTTGTTGAACGGGGGGAGGGCTGGGGGGCTGCCAAGAGCTACATCCATCCGCCGAAGTTGTTGAGAGGGGATGCCAAAATTGCCGCAAATGGGGTGGTTTCCGCGATGCGGGGCCCATGGGGTGGAGCCCAGTCAAGCCCAATGGTAAGTCTGGCCCTGCCTCGGATGGAGATTGGGTCACTGGTGGCTTCCTCTTTCTGAAATTTACAACCAGCTCCTAGTACATTAACCACTTAAAGTGGATGTAAACCCCAAATTTTTTTTTTTGATGTCACAATGTAGAGTATAAGATTTCCTATCATCTGTGCCCAGTCTTGCCACACAGAGTTAATCCAGCACTGAGTAATCCTCTTTTAAAGTCCAGTGCAAATTAACCGGACTTCAGATAAAAACCTGCCAAATTAGGTTAAGTCCGTTTCTCTGTTATTGCTTTCAGTAACATGTTATTTACAAATATAGCGTGGACATGTTTATCATAACAAGAGGTGATCCAAAGTTCATTGTATATTACTAGGATGTGTTATGATGTTATATCACCTCATGTTATGATAAACAAAACATAACATATGATAAACATGTCCTAGCTATATTTGTAAATAACCTCTCACTCAAAGCAAGAAGAGAGATTCCGGACTTTTTGATTTAGGCAGGGTTTTATCTGGAAGGCTGTTTGTTTTCACTGAACATAAAAGAGGATTACTCAGCGCTGGATTAACTCTGTGTGGCAAGACTGGGCACAAATGATAGGAAATATTATACTCTACATTGTGACATAAAAAATAATAATTTTTTTTTGGGTTTACATCCACTTTAAGGACCGCCTCCTGCACATATACGTCGGCAGAATGGCACAGCTGGGCACAAGCACGTACCTGTATGTCCTCTTTAAGTGCCCAGCCATGGGCCGCGGGTGCGCGCCCGCGACCCGGTCCGAAGCTCCGTGACCGCGGACGCGGGACCCGCGAACCCGAGTCCCGCGATCGGTCCCCGGAGCTGAAGAACGGGGGGAGCTGTGTGTAAACACAGCTTCCCGTTCTTCACTGTGGCACTGTCATTGATCGTCTGTTCCCTGATATAGGGAAAGATGATCAATGATGTCACACGTCCAGCCCCACCCCCTACAGTTAGAAACACATATTGAGGTCACACTTAACCCATTCAGCGCCCCCTGGTGGTTAACTCACAAACTGCAGTTGTCATTTTCACAGTAAACAATGCATTTTTATAGCATTTTTTTGTTGTGAAAATTACAATGGTCCCAAAAATGTGTCAAAATTGTCCGATGTGTTCGCCATAATGTCGCAGTCATGAAAAAAATCACTGATCGCGGCCATTAGTAGCAAAAAAAATAAATCATAAAAATGCAATAAAACTATCCCCTATTTTGTAAACGCTATACATTTTGTGCAAACCAATCGATAAATGCTTATTGTGATTTTTTTTTACCAAAAATAGGTAGAAGAATATGTATCGGCCTAAACTGAGGAAAAAAAATATATATATTTTTGGGGGATATTTATTATAGCAAAAAGTAAAAAATATTGAATTTTTTCAAAATTGTCGCTCTATTTTTGTTTATAGCGCAACAAATAAAAACCGCAGAGGTGATCAAATACCACCAAAAGAAAGCTCTATTTGTGGGTAAAAAGGGATGCCAATTTTGTTTGGGAGCCAAGTCGCACGACCGCGTAATTGTCAGTTAAAGCGACGCAGTGCCGAATCGCAAAAAGGGGCCTGGTCCTTAACCTCCATTTTGGTCCGGGTCTTAAGTGGTTAAAGCCCAACAACCCATCCATGCCCAGTGCCCCTCAACGTTTACATTTACCTTTTTCAGATGCCTTTATGACTCTCAGGCAGAGTCCTCTTCCTCTTAGGAATCTCTAGCGGTGGGCAGTCCTCAATAATGCAAAAAAGTGGTAACATCAGCACCACCCCCTGCATCATAACACTGTGAGAGAAAGGTGCAGCAGTGATGTCCTCTCAGGAAGTGGTTTAATGATGCTTTGCACTCACAACGTGTCCTCAGTCTTTGTGGGTGCACCACAATGGATCTGCATTTTGGAGCACCAGGAAAAAAATAAAAAAGTGCAGGTGCATTAAAGGTCCATTTTAGTACACCAGTCAAAACTAGCAACACATGTTAAATGCCAACACATCTTAAAGCTGTTCAGTGAGAAAAGTAATTAGCGACCTGTGGCTTACTGCACTGTGAACATGGCCATCTGCAATAATCTTGATTATTTTTTATTTATTTTTTTTGTTGTTATTTTTTTTCACATCAATGAATGCTTTCTGCTTTATGTTTTCTTCCACCAATGATGCATCAAACATAATTTTTTGTACTAAAATAACCCAGCTGGTATGACTTCCAGCAGACCTGTGCTTTATTGATAGCTTGTAATAAGTTCCCTAAACATTTTGACAAGACTGATTTAATTGGACCTCAGAACTGGATGCTCTGCGGATGATCTCATGTGTAGGACACTGTGTTACATTCTCTGTTTTTATGTAGAAATGTACTTTTTCCTAAAACATGCTTCAATGACTCGCTAATATTGCATTACAGGCTGTCTGTTTCAATCTGCTTAAAATGAAAAATAGACTCAAAAACATTTAAAGGAAAAAGATTTATAAGCAGTATCTGTATTAGTTAATGTCAATTCTAGCCAAAAAAAAAATATAAAATAAAAAATAATGTTATACCTGAAAAAACATTTGAGTCATGCACACACTCTTGTGAAATCCCCCATGCTATGCAATAGAGCTTTCAGAGAACAGGGAAAATTATGAAACTTTTAGAATCTATAATTGTATAAGTTCTGTGCCACTTCACCACCTCCTGCTGGTTTATAGTAATATAAAAGTTCACTGTACAAATATCTTTTGTAACAGTAGCTCACCCAAATATCCCTTCCTATTGCCAATCAGAACAGTAACTTCGGTGGTAAGCCTTATTTCATCTTTCACCTGGCATGCGGAAATTAGAATGCATAATGCGATTTCTAATTTGTTTAGACCTCAGTGGCTGCATGTCTGATCAAGGCTGGGCTCACACCAGTGGTGGTGCGTCCATAAAGGGCGCAGGAGCGCCACCCCTCTCTCCTGTCACCTCTCTCTCACCATAGATAGATTTATGCAATGCATGAATCTATCTATGGTTGCTACTGTCGCCCCCTATTGTTGGGCGCTGGGCACCTGAATTACAGCTCCATTTTTTTTTGAAGCGTCCGATTAGAGCCGTAATAAGCTTCCAAAATGGTAAACAGCGGGCGCAATGCTGTGCGTTCGCTGTTTACTCAGTGCTGTGTTAGGAAAGCGAATAAATCACTTTCCTAACACTGACCCACTAAGCCAATCAGGGGCTCAGGTCTGGTTACCTGTCACCTGACTGGCTGAAACAATCAGGCCTGGACGCCTGATAGAGAGGACCGGAGCATAGACGTGGAGGACGCCACCGTGACCCGCTGCAGGACAGGTAAGTCCTGACTCACAGGCAATGCACCCTGGGCACAGTGGCTGCATTTGATGGGCACAGTAGCTGCGTTTGATGGGTGCAGTGGCTGCAATTGGTGTGTTTTTATTTTTCAGTTTGTTTGCACCCCCCAAAAAATGAGAGCACCAGCCGCCACTGGTTCACACTATAGAATGCAGCACCTTACAGCAGGAGACTTGTGCGTCTCCATTCACTGTATCAAGTCTGATTTTAGCACAAATTTTGCGCTGAATTTGGACCTGAAACGGACCAAAAGACGCAATAGTTTGAATCCAGCCTTTGATTGGTAACTAGCCAGGATTAGTAAGAGAACTCATAAGCCATTAGGCAGAGTGCCCATTTACACAGCATGCTCAGATGCATGAGCAGGCCAATTTAAAGTGCTTGTAAAGTCTGAAGGTTTTTTACCTTCATGTATTCTATGCATAAAAGTAAAAACCCTCCTCTGTGTAGCCTCTCCAGCCCCCCTAAAACGTACCTGAGCCCAATCTTCCTCCAGCAATGTGCACAAGAGCCTCGGCTCTCCGGGGACTCTGCCTCCTTATTAGCTAAGACAGTAGCTATTGACAGTAGCTGTCAATCACAGTCAGTAAGCCAATGAGGAGAGGGAGGTGGCGGGCCACACACAGAGCCACAGCTTTGGAGCGAGCCTTCTTCGGTGCCCCCTTTGCAGGCTATTTGCTCTGGGGGGCACTTGGCAGTAGGAAAGGGCCAGGAGCGCCGGCAAGGGACCTGCGAACAGGAGGATCGGGGCTGCTCTGTGCAAAAACACTGCACAGAGCAGGTAAATTGTCACGATCAGGCATGGCATCGGGCTTGAAGACCAATTGCTACAGCAGTTGCAGGACTACCACTGACCAGCAAAATAGGTACACAGGCCTGGCAGGTGACACAGGCTCACCTGAGGTGTGGAGTCTAAGTGCTAACTGGTGTTCACCAGAGCTCCTGATGTTGGAGATGGATTTTGCTGCATGTTAGCACCAGGTCGCAGTCCTCAGGATCGCCCCACCAGAAGGTGAGCAAGCCGGGGGTTCAGTAGCGGATGAGCAGATAAGGATCAAACAGAAGCGTGGTCAGTAAACAACCCAAAAGGTCGGTAATGAGTATTTGCAGGTTTGGATCAGGCAGAGGAACAAGCCAAGGGTCAATAACGAGCAGTAGAAAATATGGACGGCAGCAGGGAAGACAGGAGCGAGATACAGGCTGGAGATAGCACTTCCTCTTTGCCAGAATATTGTGCTGAGACATGGCTTATATCATGAAGTTTGTGAGAGGAACAAAGAGTTCAAGGTTCAGCTGATTCAAGGTACAAGGATCTGAAAAGGCATAACATGTGTATTTAAAAAATAAAAAAAAATGACTTTAATATCACATTAACCCCATCTAAAAATCCAGAGAGGTCACACTTGATGAGGCAGAGGTAGTTGGGAAAGTGATCTGCAGCCAGATGATAGGCTCTCCACCGTCAGAGCTGGCATGCAGGCAGCCAGGCCAGAACCTAATAGGATGCAGCTTCTCCAGAAGACCCAGCTACTGTGGGGAGCCATTCCTCGATCGCTATTAGGCCGCGTACACACGATCAGACCGGTCCGATGAAAGTTTCATCGGACCAATTGTGTGTACGTGGCCTAAGAGTAATCATGTTCCAGTGGGGTGGTGCTTTGTCCTTGGATCCCTCCAGCTGTTCACCTGTGTTACCAGAGCTACCCTGGACTTCATATGAGGATAATTATAAGTTACAAGTAGGGTTCTAAACTGTTTTACTCAGCTTGACTCTCTCTAGCGTCTTATAGACACTAGAGCCTCATACAAACATGATTGAGCCACAGAGACATTGCATGCTTGTGCAGCTTTCATATGCAGTAGTAGTGCAGCGTAGTGCACATGTTTTTTATTATTGCTTCTAACTTTGCACCTGCCTAGTACACTGTACTTTATAGTTACTCTCTGTCTAATCATTTAGCCGATTGCCTATTCTATAAAAAACCCCCAGCAAAGCACGATTCAATTTGCTACAGCAGGGTAAAATATTCCTTCCTGATCCCCCAACTTTACCTATAAATGTCAGCACAGGGTGTGCCGGATGTGCACGGACACACCCTAATCACCCCATGCAATCTCCCGAGATCTGCCCCGAAATGTTGCATCCATGTGAGTGTGTAGCCCGCATTACCTGTGAAACAGTTTCACATGCAGCAGACCGTGAAGCTTTCCAGAGCCACTCGGTGTGTGAAACTGTCATGTAATGTAACGGCTTGCAGGGAGAGAGATCAGCTGTCAAAACTCAGCGGTAATGTTGGGGGTGGGTGGGACCAAACAGCTATCAAACACCAGCCAATGGGATGGTACAAAGAAAAAGAGGCAATGATTAAGCACAAGTTGTTTGTGTGAAACGCGTCTACATGACCTCGTGTTGGTGTCTTTGGTGTTATCACTTTGAACAATAAAAGGCAATCGGAATTCCTGGATGTGCAGCCATTTCTTTTCTTACAAGCCAATGGGATGGGGTCTGGATGGGCTGCTACATTTACGTGGCTCCACCCCCTTTCTTAAGCAGCCCAATTATTGGCTGGTGTTTGATTATTATTGGCAAGCTGCTTGTCCTGCCCATCCCCTACACTACAGCTGAGTTGTGACAGCTTATTTTTCTCACAGTAAGCAGTTACATTACCTGACAGTTTCACACACTGAGCGGCTCTTGCAAGTTTCACGATCTGCTAAATATGAAGCTCCCCCTCTCACCTGTCAGTGCCAAAAATGCTGCTAAACAGTGCCAATAAATGCTGCCAATCAATGCCAATAAATGCTGCCAATCAGTGCCAACCAATGCTGCCTATCAGTGCCAATCAATGCTGCCAATCAGTGCCAACCAATGCTGCCTATCAATAACAAGCAATGCTGCCTATCAGCGCAAATCAGTGCTGACAATCAGTGCCAACCAATGCTGCGTATCAATGCCAATCAATGCTGCCTATCAGTGTCAATTAATGCTGACAATCAGTGCCAACCAATGCTGCCTATCAATGACAAACAATGTGGCCTATCAGTGCAAATCTGTGCTGCCAATCAGTGCCAATCGGTGTCAATCAGTGCTGCCTATCAGTGCCAATCAAGGCTGCCTTTTGGTGCCAATCAATGCTGACAATCAGTGCCCATCAGTGCTGCCTATCAGTTCCAATCAGTGTTTATCCGTGCTGCCAATCAGTGTCCACCGGTGATGCCTATCAGTGTCAATCCGTGTCCATCAGCGCCGCCTATCAGTGCCAATCAGTGTCCACCAATGCTGCCTATCAGTACCAATCAGTGCCCATATGTGCTGCCATTCAGAGTCCATCAGTGCTGCCCATCAGTGCTACTAAGCGCCCATATGTCCTGCCAATCAGAGCCCATCAGTGCTGCCTATCAGAGCCCATCAGTGCTGCCTATCAGTGCCCATCAGTGTTGCCTATCAGTGCCCATCAGTGTTGCCTATCAGTGCCAATCAAGGCTGCCTTTTGGTGCCAATCAATGCTGCCAATCAGTGCCCATCAGTGCTGCCTATCAGTGTCAATCAGTGTTTATCTGTGCTGTCAATCAGTGTCCACTGGTGATGCCTATCAGTGTCAATCCGTGTCCATCAATGCTGCCTATCAGTGCCAATCAGTGTCCAGCAGTGCTGCCAATCAGTGACCATCAGTGCTGCCCATCAGTGCTACTAAGCGCCCATATGTCCTGCCAATCAGAGCCCATCAGTGCTGCCTTTCAGAGCCCATCAGTGTTGCCTATCAGTGCTGCCTATGACTGACACCTATCAGTGCCAACCAGTAATGTCAGTCAGTGATGCCTATCAGTGCCCATCAGTGCTATCAATTAGTGCCCATCAATGCTGCCAATCAGTGCTGCCAATCAGTGCAGCCTATTAGTGTCCATTGGTGCTACATATCAGTGCCAATCAGTGCTGATCAGTGCTGCCTATCAGTGCCAATCAGTGATGCCAATCAGTGTCACATATCAGTGCCAATCAGGGCCCATCAGTGCCCAACAGTGCAGCCTATCAGTGCCCATTAGTGCTGCCTTTCAGTGCCAATCAGTGCTGCCAATCAGTGGCAATAATTTATGCCTCACAGTACCACCAATCAGTGCCCATCAGTCCTGCCAATCAGTGCCAATCAGTGCTAACAATCTGTGCTACCTATTAGTGGACATTAGTGATGCCTATGAGTGACAAACTGTGCTGCCAATCAGCACCCATCATTGCTGCCAATCAGTGCCTTTTTTAAAGCAATCTACTAAGCTGGCCAGAACCAGCTCCATATTAATCAGTCTATGTTTCAAAGGATGCTCATGTACAGTTAGGTAGGTGCCCTCCACTGAAAGGCCAGATCCCACAGGTAGAGGACACACAAGGAACTTGAGGGCATCCTTATATGAACTCCAAACAAAAATTTGGATCATTGCTTTCCAGAATAACTTAGAAATCTGCTTCAGTTGGCTTTGATTAAAGTCATTTTATAGATTAAATAGCTATAATATCTACTTCTTTTTTTTCCAAATTACTCTTTTAGAGAACTTCTGTGGCCAATTAAAGAAACGTATGTGATGCTTTTATATACTATAAACCAAACTGCTTGAACAATCAGCATAAAGAAAAGCCTGGGAACATTCTTTGTAACCACTACTCAGGACAAAAAATATTTTAACAAGGTGAATTGGAGACCTTGTCTTACATAAATCCCTTGTCTTTACTTTGAAGAGACATTCAACTTATGTTTCTGCTTTTCTATTTCTGTCATTTTTTTCTTTTGACTGTCCAACTTTTCCAAAATTAGGCTTTAATGTATGTATTACCCAAAAATGGTATCCTGTTTATATGCCTGTAATTACTTTTAATGTAAATCTAGTCTGTTCTTTTCTGTCATGGCCAATTCTTCAGAAATACCTGGTGATCTCACTGGTTCCCTTTTTTTTATTTTTCATTGTAGCGCACCCCTTTAAGGGCCGCAGATGACTTGGATCCCCCACTCTGCACAGCCAGCCACATCACATTTTCACAGGCACTCCAGAGTCAGAGAACAGTCAGTTTCAATGCAGCTTAACCTGTGCCCACATCTCAGCCTCACCAGTGCCCAACAATGCAGCCTCACCTGTGCCCAGTAATGCAGCCTCACCAGTGCCCACATCACCCTCACCTGTGCCAGGGATCAGAGAGGAGAAGAAGAGAAAAGCCTGCCGGATCATCACACAGGACGGTGTCTCCTGCTGTGTCAGCTTTAATTTGAATTGCCGTGTGCCTGCTGTCACATAAGTCTCGCCTTCTGGATGGGCTCCCACCAATCATAGGCAGCACATGTCTCGGCATTGGACAAGTCTGCTGTCTGTCAAAGGAGCCAAACCAGGATGCAAAACTTTGTGATGGCAAGCACCTGGCAATTCAAATTAAAGCTAACACAGCAGGAGACACCGGCCTGACACCCGCCAATGTGTGGCAGTGGGGGCGGATCGCCCCGTCTGACTCAGCACCCGCCTTGGTCACCCTAGAGACTCAGGGCTATGGGCTCCATATTTGTAGCTAAAGCCCCAGAAGCCACCCCTAGTGACGCAACTACTGCTTTGCATAGTACTGGTCAACAACTTACCGTATATACTTAAGTATAAGCCAAGTTTTTTAGCAAATTTTTTGGTGCTGAAAATGTCCCCCTTGGCTAATATTCCAGTCACCTTTTTGCGCCTGATCCCCCGGTACCGGCCGGCCATAGGTCCCCTGAACCCCAAACACACATATAGCCACATTCTTCCTCTACACGTGTGCAAAGTTTGCTGTCTGGGGGACCTACGGCTGGGGAGCACCGATTTTTCAAAGCCGGGCACCCCTTCTATATACTCCCATGTTAAACGTAAATCTAGCCGTGGACACAGTGACGCACAGTGAGGGATGGACACAGTGAGGAATTGGCACAGTGAGGCATTGGCACAGTGAGGTATGGACACAGTGATGCATGGGCACAGTGAGGTATGGACACAGTGAGGCCTCGTACACACAACCGTTTTCCTCGACAGAATCCATCAAGAAACTTGGTGGCAGAGCTTTTTTGCCGAGGAAAACGGTCGTGTGTATGTTTTTCGTCGAGAAAACTGTCGTGGAACTTGACGAGAAAAAAAGAGAACAAGATCTCTTTTTCCTCGTCGGGAGTCTCAGTTTCCTCGTTGTGTTTCTCGTAGGGCTGGTTTACGAAAGAGAAACACATTTGTGTGTATGCTTAGAAACCCGCGCATGATCAGAATAAAGTATGAGAAGGGAGCGTGCCTTCGGTAAAAGTAGGGTTTGTAATGGAGATAGCACATTCGTCACGTTGTAACCGACTGAAAAGCGCAAATCGTCTCTCACCAAACTTTACTTAACACGCAGTAACATGAGATTAGCAAAAGCAGCCCCAAGGGTGGCACCAGTGGAAACGAACTTCCCTTTTATAGTGCCGCCGTAATGTGTTGTACGCCACCGTGTTTGAGAACGACGAGATTTTGTCTTGACAGTGTGTATGCAAGGAAAGCTTGACAAGATTCTCGGCATGCCTGACAAGGAACTTGTCGTGGAAAACGATGTTTCATTTACGAGGAGTTCCTCGACCGTGTGTAAGAGGCCTGAGGCATGGACCCAGTGAGGCATGCAGATGGACACCCTAGGCTTATACTCGAGCCAATACGTTTTCCCATTTTTTTGTGGTAAAATTAGGTGACTCGGCTTATATTTGGGTCGGCTTATACTCAAGTATATACAGTAAATATGCTTCACAGAGAAGAGCAAAGTAATGCACTATTTAATGTATTGCTTCACCTTTTACTATCCAATAACCAGCTGCGAAACACTTGGTGACCAAACTATATTGCTTAACTGTTGTAAAGAAAAATGAGGTCTCTGACCTGTTTGCACTGTCTGGCAGGGGTCATCAAGAATACAAGACTGGCTGAAAACAGATACAAATCATTTGGCTGGTAAGACATTTGAAGTAATATAGTGCTTTTGAAAAATTCCCTGAAGCCAAAGGCAGAAAAATTGCATTGAGTACTTCAATCTACATGCCTAAATGGTAGCATTGAACACTAATGCCTTCAAGGCCTATGAATATAAGTTTAAAGTGCTTTTGCAAATTAAAATCTAACTTTGTGTTTTCTCATACACAGGGAGACTTATGCTTACACAGCATTTGTGAACTGGGATGAAGGTAGGTCAGTAAAAAAAGCTGACCTTTTATGATCATGAATGCAACTTTTTATGGAAACACTGAAAAACAGCACACTTTCCCACAGGAAACCCCAAAATGAGCGCAGGAAAAGTGCAAAGGATGCCAAAAAAGTGAACTGGTTTGTGGTCATTTTGATTCTGTTCACATTCTTTGTGCAATAAGCTCTTTTTATCCCCATGTTATAAAACAGATCCCAACGAATAAGCTTCCAGCAACAACTATAATAACACAGCCAGCATGCAGCCAGAGTACTACTTCCCAAATGTATACAGACAATGCAAAAAAAGGTGGTGAATTTAACCACTTCCATACCGGGCAACTTATACACCTTCCCGCCCAGACCAATTTTTAGCTTTCAGTGCTGTTGCAATTTGAATGACAATTGCGTGATCATGCTACACTGTACCCAAACTCAATTTTTATCATTTTGTACCCACAAATAGAGCTTTCTTTTGGTGGTATTTGATCACCTCTGGGATTTTTATTTTCTGCAAAAAAAAATTAAAAAATGACCGAACATTTTGAAGAAAAAAAGTTTTTTTTTGTTTCCGTTATAAAACATTGTAAATAAGTACGTTTTCTCCTTCACTAATGGGCAGGCACTGATGGTACTGCACTGACTGGAGCTGATAAGGTGGCACTGATGTGGTGGCATTGATGATGGGCATCAATATGCGGCACTGATGGGCGGCACGGATGGGCACTGATAGGCGGTACGGATGGGCAGGGATAGGCAGCACAGATGGGCAGGGATAGGCGGCACGGATGGGCAGGGATAGGCGGCACGGATGGGCAGGGATAGGCGACACGTATGGGCACTGATAGGCGGTATGGATGGGCACTGATAGGCAGCATGGTTGGGCACTGATAAGTGCCATGGATGGGCATAGATGGGCACTAATGTGTTGTACTAATGAATGCCAATCAGTGCCAAACAATGCCTGCCAATCAGTGATGCCCATTTTGGGCACTGATTGGCATCCCTTGTGGCACTGATTGGCATCCATTATGTGTCATCCCTGGTGGTCTAGGGTGGCATACCTTTGTTTTAAATCCCTGGTGACCTAGTGGAATCCCTGGTGGTCCAGTGGGCATCCTCGGGGGGGGGGGCTGTGCTGATAATCGATCAGCACAAACCCCCCCATCAGAGGAGCAGCCGATCGGCTCTCCACTTCTCGCGTCTGATGGACGCGAGTGAGGAAAAGCCGATTACTGGCTTCTCCTGTTTACATCGTGATCACGTGGTAAAGTGTCTCCGTGAGAGACACTTTACCTAGATCGGTGTTGCAGGGTGTCAGACTGACACTCTGCAACAACGATCGCCGCGATGCGCGCCCCCGTGGGAGCGCAGCGGCTCAATATCCTGAGGACGTTATATGACGTCCAGTCAGGATTAAGCAACCACTTTGCCGCAAGTGGTTAAAGTCTAAAGCCCTGTACACACGATCGGATATCTGATGGAATCTAATCCGATGAATTTTTTTTTTTTTTAAAGTCAGCTTCATCGAATATCTGATGAAAAAATCCATTGGATTAGATTCCATCAGATACCCGATCGTGTGTACAGAGCTTAACTATTATCCTTAATTTGGCTAAAATATATACACGGGATCAATGCACAGGTTCAATCAATTTATCGAGTTTTTCAGCTAAATTTCTGCTAAGGTCGGTACTTGCATATGTAAATAGTATCTATTGTGCTTATGCTGGCAGTTATGGTTGAAATCCGAAGTTCCCTGTGATGAATGAATGAAAGGTCCGGCTCCTTCATTTATAGCGTACCTTAATTGATGGATTCTATGAATGGAGGAGGGGGCTGAATCGGCGGGCATAGTCAGCACTCTTGAAAAGTGCCGGCGAAAGATCCAGTGCTTGTATTAACCCCTGTAATTTAGATTACAGCTGCAAAGGTATGTGGGAATAGGGAGGTAGATAGAGGACTTTGGATTTCAAGAGAACAGCCAGCAACACGAGGGGTAGATTACATTAAATGTAAGTACTGGTCATGCCGACAAAATATTTCTAAGGTGCTAACTGTCACTTCCAAGAACAATAAAGGCCTGTGTCATCAAGAAAACACCATGTAACATTGTGGGAGTAAGCGGGAGACTTTTGAACAAAGACAAAAGAAATGTTAGTAATGCATTACTGTGAATTCCTACTCTTCAGCAGCACATATCTTTCTTCCATCTACCCTCTGCTCAATTTTGTGATGAAAAATACCTTGTACTTCCAGATGGGGAACGGTATGTTTCTACCTCCTCTTCCTCTGCGCTTGGTGATTGGCTCCTGTACTGTCATATGAGGCCAGGGTGAAAGTCCTCAGTCCTGTGTAAGCTCCAGCTATAGAAACTTGGCCTTCCTTTCAGTGGTTGAACGGAGGTGTGAGAGGGAGTCGAGGAAAGTGTAGTATGTATTTCTGGTAAAGAGGATATTAAAGCAAAGCTGTTACCTTAAAGGAGTGATTGTCAGACTTCCAAGCATGGGTGTTGCATAAGAGGTCGCAGGGGTCACAATTGCGACCCTGCCCATGCATTTGGGGGGCCAGTGCGGCCTCCCACTCAAAATTACCATGTCTCACTGTAGCTCTGTGTGTGGTGACATGCAGTGCCGAGCCAGGTGGGAAGGGGCCGCTGTGGAGGAGGCGCATTATCTATCCCAGCCCAGTGTCCTCCTTGTACCACCCCCTCTTTCCTTGTCTCCTCACCTCTCGCTCCTGGTCAGTCCCTGCTGATCTCTTCATGCCTTACTCTTATTGCCCCTCCCACCTTTCCTCAGTCATGACGGGGCCTGGCAGGGGGTATATGCCACAGATCCTACAAGCAAGCAAGGGGTAAATGAGGAGCGGTGGTGTGGAGGGACTGAAACATTCTGTAGTCTGAGACGCTGATTGGGCTGGGGGCTATTACTAGGGGCGGCGCCAGGTGGGTGCTTTAGCGCCTTCATCGGCAGACCATAAATGGCGAGTGATGCTGATGCCTTTTAAGCAGCCCTGTGATTTCATTCACTGCTGCTCCTGTTCCTTGTCTTGCGGGCTGTCCCGCAGTCAGAGGCTTGAGAAAGGAGCGCATGCTCCGTAAACGTGTCGCCTACTGGTTCCCCACATCAGCCCGAAGTACTGTCATCCACCTGTTCCAGTCTCCATCCGGAACTGATGTCACAGCCCCGGCTCCCAGTGTGACCGAGACATAGGAAGCATCTGCACCCACCGACGCCACCTGCCCTACAACACAGCCGCACACAGTGACCCCCTTGGACATTTCCTGGTGATACATGCCTTAGTCTCATCTATGTTTGTGAGTACACTCGCTGTTTTTATCCAATAAATGTAACATAACATATTGCACTTAGAGTGGCGCCATTATGCTTTCTCCCCAGCTGTCCCGCAGTCAGGGCCATCTTTATTATCGATTGGACCCTGGCAAACATTATCTTGGGCTCTCCCAAATCCACTTATCAACTATTTGTGGGCAGTGCGGGGTCAAGTGGCAGCTGTGTTGGGCCCTACACAATTGTTGTGTGGTAGGGCAACTTCCCCTTTTGCCCTGCATTAAAGATGGCCACAGCTATCTCTACAGTATATCTAAAAAAATGTTTTGCATACTTTGCTAGGTGAACTGGTGGTTTTCTTTTTGTGCTTTTTAAACCACTCCACAGATTCATTGAGCACTCAGGTCCCAGTTAACTGCATATCTCTAACTTTGCTTGTTCCTAAATTTTGATTCGCTCACTGGTATACTCATTTCAAACATTCTGCTAAAACTTTTCTGAATCGGTACTGCTGGTACCTTGAAGAAGGGGACACACTCCAAAAGCTTGTCCTGAAAAATTGTATGGTGCAAATAAAAAAAAGTATCACTGACAGTACTCAATTGTCTCATTTCAAACTATATATATATTTTAGGATTACAGCATATATAAGGGTAAAGTAAGGGTATAATACTTTGGTTTTTATAAACACAAAAAATATCACACACAGCTGCCCTGGGATTGAAGCATGTTGAGGAGGATGTGGATAGAGACAAGCGATGATCTAAAACCTCAGTTGGATGAACAGGAAGGGCAGGGTCACGGATATGGTTATCCGTCCTGCTTCTAAATCATCAAGTCATTGTTATGATATATTAACCGCCTCTGATGCTCTGATGGCCACATAATCTTTTCAAGCAGCTTGCGAAATCTGTACTAGTGATTGTATTTTATTACATTTATTGCAGCACTGTAGCTTGACAGATGATCTGTGCATTTTCAAATGGCAAACACCTACAGGTATCCATGAAACGTATTTGTTAGATTAAACGGCAACAACAAAAGATGTAGCAAAAAACAACAAAAGCGACCACTTTTTATTTGATAAGAAAGTAAAAGGGTTTTGAAGCTCTGTTAGTTTTTTGTTTTGTTTTTTTGTTGCTGTTTGTGTTCCCCCTGGAAAGATTCACCTTCTCTATGTATATTGGTAACCACTGTCACTGGAATAGAAAGCTATGCGAAATCTAACATTTTTCAGTTGTCACTAAAACTGTAATAAAGTGGATTTCTTCCAATAGCTGCACCAGTGTTAATGGCAGCTGTCTAAAGGGGTAGTTCCTCTTACTTTGTAGAGCTTCCCTCCAAGTTCCCGTTGTGTCTCTATGATGGAAGCTACAATAGCAGTCACCAAACTGTTTCAACCATTTAGTCTATCAATAAATATTTTTGTTGCATACATTAGAAAATGTTTGTGACACTGCCATGCCAAGGCATCTCTGATAAATAAGGTCCCTAACTCACAACTATCTGAGTTTCCCAACTAACATACTGTGTGTATAGTAAGTTACATATATATATTTGGGCACAAGCACAATTTTAGATTTTCAGGTATTTATCAAAACATATTCAATTTATAGTTATTAAATGCGGGCTGAAAGTACACACTCTCCGGTTTAATTTGAGAGTATGTACATCCAAATCAGAGGAAGGGTTTAGGAATCACAGCTCTTAAGAATATCCGATGGACAATGATCGAAAACACACTGCAAAAGCAACCCAGGAGCTTTTGGAAAATAAGTGGAATATTCTGCAATGGCAGAGTCAATCACCTGATCTCAACCTAATTGAGCATGCATTTCACTTGCTGAAGGCAAAATTAAAGGCAGACAGACCAACATGGCAAAGAATCAGAAAAGAGGACTGAAGTCTTTGGTAATGTTCATGGGCCCAGACTTCAGATGGTCATTATCAGTAAAAGATTATCAACAACATATTACAAAATTTTATTTATGATTATATTGATTTGTCCTAATACATTTGAGCCCCTGAAAATAGGGGGACTGTGTATATAAATGGTTGCAGTTCCTAAAATTTGTACTTGATATGTATGTTCAACAACCCCTTGAATAAAAGCTGGAAATCTGTACTTTAAATTTATTTGGAATGTTTTGTTTTAATTTTATTCTAGTGGCATACAGAGCCAAAAGTATTAAAATTGTGCCTGTGTCCAAATATATATAGACCTAACTGTAGAAATGCCTAAAAGAGTGAGCAGGCTCACGTGGAGGCTGTTTGTCCCCCTTAAAGGTACACAATACACGAGAAGCCCAGACATTGCACAAGGCAGCTGAAGACTTTAATGTCGCATACACACGATCGGAATTTCCGATGAAAAAAGTCAGATGGACTTTTTTCATTGGAAATTCCGATCATGTGAGGTCACCATTGAACTTTTTTCCATCTGTGTTTAGAAAAAAAACATGTTTTCTTTTTTTCCAATTGAAAAAAAAAACGATAGGAAATTCCCATTGTCTGTGTGCAACTCCGACGGAGAAAAAAACTTTGACGTATGCTCGGAAGCATTGAAATTTATTTTTCTCGGCTCGTCATAGTGTTTTACGTCACTGCGTTTTGGACGGTCGGAATTTAGTCTGACATTGTGTATGCAAGACTGATGGAAGTCAGCTTCATCTGAATTCCGACAGAAAATTCCATCGGAAATTCCAATCGCGTGTACGCGGCTTTAGTGTGTCTGAACCAAATGCAAAAAAAAAAAGACATTGGCAGCCTTAAAACCAATTAAGATACAAACTATGAGCATGCTCACCTAGAAGAAGTCCCTACTCATTAAAGGTTCAGCAACCAAAAGCTCAGACATTGATCAAGGCAGCTGAAAACTTCCAGTGTGTGTTTGCACCAAATGCAAGAAAAGGGACACTTATCAATTTGGAAATGTCTACAAATGAAAAAAACAAGAATAAAGGAAAAACCAAAAGGAGTTTTAACCATTTCCTGAAGTATAACCCTTCTTTCAAAAAGGTAGTTAGAATAGATGTTAGAAGGGGGCTGGGAACAATTTTAAGATCAGATAGTTTTATCCCGAAAGTCTACTTTAAAGTGAGACAACGGGGGAAATAAATCCATTCAATAAATTCTCCAGCTGCAGTGGAGGAGCAGAGGAAAGCTGCCACCCCACCAATGCGAGGGATGAGGGGTTTAAAAATGCTACTGACCACCAAATGTTGTGGGATTGTTTTGGGGGGTTTAAAGTACCACTGACATCTTCATCGAAATTCCAAAAACACATGGTCACTCTGATGGACCCACTTCCTCTCTCCAAGTACAGTCAATTATTGTTTATGGTGACACTTATTGTAGATACTATACTTTAAGGGTATATTTCTGCTTGCTTCTCTTTCCCCCAATGATTCTACGAGAGTTACTAATGAAACAGTAAATTAGCTTTCCTTAGGCCAACCCCTTATATTGCACAGTGAGTATAACAAGCAGACTGATTTTACTGTTGCAGGTTTAGTAACACTCTAAATTCCAGAAAAAGCAAGCTCTATCTGTCTCGAAAATTATATATGTAGCACTACCCCCGCAGGAGCCGCTGGTTTGATTTGGGATCGGTGTGTTACCTTTCTTAGTCTGTCTAGGGGTGATGAAAGTAGATCATGTGCGCAATAATAGAATGTCCAATGTACTTTTATTCTCATCCCAACACGGCAACAGGTAACTACAGGTGAATAAAGGAAAAAATGATGAGTTGCAGAATCAGGCCTTAGTTGAAACAGCCTGCTTCAATGATACCCTTTTTTACATGTCGCCACTCCAGCCGGAGTGGGTATAGCGCACTCGGACAGTCTCTGGCACCTGAGATGCTGCTCGGAACCCTGAGAAGGGAAATAAACCTCTGCCACAGGCTTGGCTCAATGGAACTTAGGAGTAATGCCTCTGCCACAGGCTCTTGCTCTAGAATGCGACTTTACGGAAACAGTTCCTTCTCAGTAAGCATTAGCCCAAATTATCTCCAGATAGTTATTGACTTTTAGGTCACTGACTGACAGGTTGCCATATAACAAACTCCCAGTGTCCAGTGACCTTGATCCCCGATGACTCGTTAAGGCCCTAGTGGATCTCCTTGCCTCCGAGCTCTCCTCAGACTGACTCCCCACCGAACAGCTCAACTCGCTTGGGATCTTCTTTCAGGAGTAGGGTCCCAGTAAGTCACTGGGGCCCCTTTACAGCTTTAATCGCTCCAGGCCATGAGGGTCCAGAGTCAGGAACTCCACGTAGCACGTGCGCCCCGGCCTGTTGGGCCATCTCGCCGGGGGCCGTAATGTGCGCACACCCCAAAGGTGGGTGCCGGACTCTGGTCCAACCTCAAACTCCTGATGCCAAAATGGCGTCCTCCAGAAGTACCCTCCCCAGCATGCCACACGAGGGAAAAAACCCTCTAATTGGCTGCTGGCAAGAAGACGCTCTCGCTGGTCTCCACTGCTGCCACCTGTCGTTCCAAGATGGAAAAGCATCATGGGAATGCAGAATGAAACAACAGGACAGCACAGCACTAAACTAGCACAATTATATGGATGAGAGCTGAATAAGTCTCTCATCCCCCTCTAAATTTGAATAGCGTCCATACTTGGAAGTACAGAGGCGCTAGATATAAAAATTCACTAATTTCAGTGTAAATTTAATCATAGCCTGGACAGGAAAAGAGTATAATAGGTTGGACATGTAGTGGTTAAAATCACATTTTTGGATAGAACATATCTTTAACTACATCCCTGATGCATGAAGCCCTAGTGTGTGAGTATACAATTTAAAAAAAGGTCTTGTAAGTTTAGTTTGAAGTTTGAACTATCGTTGATTTCGATCTTGAGAGCGTATCTCTCTTGCCAAAAACTCAGCACGGTAGCGGAAGAAAGAGGAAAAATCTATAATGCTGATGATAGGAAAGAGAAGATAAAAATGTGCTAAGGCATGCAATGATTTATTAATTGTTTCCGAGATCATTAGCATTCAATGTTTCAATTTTTCCTCTTAAATTATGAATTACTCATTAGAGACAACTCCCTGTAAGTTAGCTTATCTACCAACTACAGACCAAGACCTAATTTTCCCACTGCTTTCATGTGTGCCAAATACTGATGACAATTGCAACTTTTTCAGAAAAAATGCATTTCCCATCAAATCTTTTTATAAGTATTTTTTTTTTCTTTTGTCACGTTTGTGTTTAATTAGGCCTTCCCTTCCTAAAATTTAATTCACGGGCAAGCCTATAATTACATTTTCCTTTCCCAACTTGACAGGAAGGAAGTGGCCTTCTCAAATAGACGTCAATTGAGCTGTTAAGTGTTAACCTCTTCGAATAAATGCCTTTTATAGGCAGAACAAGACTTTGATTACTAAGCTACAAAAATAATGTGCATCCTGTCCTGACAATTGCCACTTATAAGGTCAAATGTGACTGAAGGACATAACCCACAATGTCAGGACTACTGGTGGCGTAATCAGCTTTGGTAAAAAAAAAAGAAAGAAAAAGAAGCTGAATGGTAGAAGGGAAGTGGCACACACACACTAAAATGGAAGTCTTCTCTAAGTTCTAAGTTTATAATAAAAATTACAATCTAAGCACAAAGCCAATACAAAGCAAAACATTGGAAGATATGTTATTTTTCCTATTTCTCTAGCATCAACATTTACATTAGGTCTTTATAAAGTACACAGTCTATGCCCAAGAGGAGCATGCAATCCAATGTCCATGCCACAGATACGTACTCTAGAGCAGCGTTTGTCAAACTTGTTTAGAAGTCTCTCTAGCCGTTTCATGGTTTGCCTCACTATATACCCAGTGGTATTGGTGCCTCGGCAAACAGTGCTTTAGGAGTAATTTGGTCAAAGGCAGTCTCTAGTTTTAATAACTGACCCATATAAAGTATGCACATATGTAAATCAGAACTCCTGATTAGGGATGAGCCAAACACCCCCGCATTCGGTTCGCACCAGAACCGTCGAACAGACCGACCGCTCGCACGAACATTTAGAACCCCATTGAAGTCTATGGGACTCGAACGTTCGAATTCAAAAACGATAATTTTAAAGACCAATTTTCAAGTTATTGTTGGAAAACGTCTTTGAGAACCCGGGTCTTGCCCCAGGGAACATGTATCAATGGAAAAGAGTTTAAAAAACTGTAGTTTTTTCAGGAGCAGGACTCCTGAAATAAAGACAGTTTTTAAAACTTTTTTCCATTGATACATGTTCCGTCGGGCAAGACCCGGTTTTCAAAGACAATATTTAAAGGATTTTTATTTTATTTAAACATTATTAAAATAACTGCTCCAGGATGCTTAAAGGGGAGTTCCACCCACAATTTCACTTTCTAAATATAAATACCCCTGTAATACACAAGCTTAATGTATTCTAGTAAAGTTAGTCTGTAAACTAAGGTCCGTTTTGTTAGGTTGTTACAGCATTTATATTCTAGAAATAGACCGTGGCCATCTTAAGTGTGGGCATCATGAAGCCAGACTGTATGACTTCCTGGATTTCCTGGATTTCAGCTTTGCATATCTCGCACATGCTCAGTGCTGCACAAGCAATGTAATAGGTTTCAGTTAGGTGTGCAAGGACTACTGGGAAACATGATGCCTATCCCAGAAACCCTTGCAAATAGCCTTGTGACTTAATAGCCTAGGCTAATAAGGGGGAGGAAGTAATGAAGGACTACAAAATAAAGGTATTTACAAGCAACAAAATAAATAAAAATTGTCCATTCTGAACACTATGAGATTAGGGCATGCAGCACAGACAAACATAAACAAATGGGTGGAACTCCACTTTAAGTAAAAAAAAAAAATACCTTTAAATATTGTACCTGCTGTGTGTCTATACCTGTGATAACATCTTTAACCACTTAAGGACCGCCGCATGTACATTTACGTCGGCAGAATGGCACCGACAGGCACATCAACGTATATATACGTTGGTGCCTTGGGGGGGATCGGGGGTCCGATCGGACCCCCCCCCGTACATGCGGCGGTCCGCGCGGCTGCAGGAGCGATCCGACGAGTGGGGGCGGCTATCCGTTTTCATCCGCCCCCTCCGGATCGCTCCCAGCCAATGCGCGCGCCCGCCTGACCTGTCACTTCCTCCTCCTGTGTAAACACAGGAAGGAGGAAGCGACGTGATCTCTCCCTCGGCGTTTGTTTCAAGCGCCGCTGAGGAGAGATCACCACAGAACAAGTAAGTCCTGCACCAACACTACACTACACACACACATTTAACCCCCGCGATCGCCCCCCCCCCTCCCCCCTGTCACAGTGTCACTGAATGCAGTAATCATGTATGATTACTGTATTTAGTGTCAGTGTGACAGACAGTGTGACAGTCAGACAGTCAGTAGTGTCAGGGTAGCCCCCCCCACCCCCCCCAATAAAGTTTTAACCCCCTGATCACTGCCCTAGTTAACCCTTTCACTCCCTATTGCCAGCGTCACTAAGCGATCATTTTTCTGATCGCTGTATTAGTGTCGCTGTTCCCGCTAGGTAGCTAATTTTTTTTTAATGCGATTTTTTTTTTACTAAAGACATGCGGCTAAATAAATTTTGGCCTAAATGTTTGACTAAAATTTAGTTTATTGGTTTTTTATTATAACAAAAAGTAAAAAATATTGATTTTTTTTCAAAAATGTCGCTCTATTTTTGTATATAGCGCAAAAAATAAAAATCGCAGAGGCGATCAAATGCCACCAAAAGAAAGCTCTATTTGTGGGAAAAAAAGGACGCGAATTTTGTTTGGGAGCCACGTCGCACGACCGCGCAATTGTCTGTTAAAGCGACGCAGTGCCGAATCGCAAAAACCCCTTGGGTCATTTGCCAGCGTATTGGTCCGGGTCTTAAGTGGTTAAATAGCACAATCACCTGCCTGCCAGTAAATTAGTAATAGCTGATCTAGCTAAGCTATACAGTGTATAAATATATGTACAACTCCTAGGGATGTATATATATCCTCTACACACTGTAAATTAAGCTAAACTGACTAGCCTGCCTGCCTGCTTTATCTAGCTATATAAAAAGACAATCTCTCTGTCTCTCTGACTGCTCTCATTAACAACCGCAACACACGACACGAGGCTGCCCAGCAGGCGGCCTTATATAGTGTGGGGCGTGTGCTAAAGCCCTGAGCCATAATTGGCCAAAGCCACAGGGTCATAGTGCATGTTTGGCCAATCATCAATGCCGCAGTGAATTATGGGCCGTTGCGCGTCACTCGACTTTGGCGTGAATGACCCGTTTTGTTGGAATTTCATCGAACGTACGAACAGACAATGTTCGAGTCAAACATACGTTCGTATCGAACGCGGAGCTCATCCCTACTCCTGATACGTATTCTTACACCAGGTCAAAGCCTCATAAAATGCTGAAGCAATTGAGTCAACGTGACAGTCAGGAAATTAGTATTTACAGAAGGTGGGGTCAGCAGTGGAAGTTTAGAAGTCTATCTACAGTGCCTGCCGCCGAGAATGTGTTTATAGCACGACAGCATCGCGCTGATTCTCGGCGACAGGCTGCCGACATCTCGCACTCGCTGGAATAGTAAAAGCACATTCCAGCAAGTGCGTCATAGAAGCGACGGGGATCCAACGCGGATTCCTGCCAATTCTACACGTGGGCGGAGTTTGTTATGAATCCTGAGAAGGAAGTCCCCGCCGGATTTTAAATAAAAATCCGGCATGGGTTCCCCCCTCAGGAGCATAACAGGCCCTTAGGTCTGGTATGGGTTGTAAGGAGACCCCCCTACGCCGAAAAAATGGCGTGGGGGTCCCCCCACAATCCATACCAGACCCGTAACCAAAGCACGCCGGCCGGCCGGTCAGGAGGGGAATGGGGGGCGAGCGAGCGCCCCCCCCCTCCTGAGCCGTACCGGGCAGCATGCCCTCAACATGGGGGGGTCAGGTGCTCTGGGGCAGGGGGCGCACTGCAGCCCCCCACCCCAGAGCACCCTGTCCCCATGTTGATGAGGACAGGGCCCCTTCCCGACAACCCTGGCCGTTGGTTGTCGGGGTATGCGGGCGGGAGGCTTATCGGAATCTGGAAGCCCCCTTTAATAAGGGGGCCCCCAGATACCGGCCCCCCACCCTAAGTGAATGAGTATGGGGTACATTGTACCCCTACCCATTCACCTGCAAGAAAAGTTTAAACACAAATAAACCACACAGTGTATTGAAATATTTTATTAGTTGGCCGCCGGGGGGGGGTGTGTATGATCGCTTTTATAAAAGCGCCCCCCTCCAGCGGGCTTCTGCGGGGGGGTGGGTGCCGCTGTTCTTCACCGCCGTCTGGTTCTCTTCTGCCGCCGGGGGGGGCGCTTTGATAAAAGCGCCCACCACCCGGCGGGCTTCCTTCGACATCTTCGGCGGCGGGGGGGTCTTCTCCCACTCTCCGGGGTCTTCTCCCGCTCTCCGGGGTCTTCTCCGGCTCTCCGGGGGTCTTCTACGGCTCTCCGGGGGTCTTCTCCGCTCTCCGGGGGTCTTCTTCTTCTTCAGGACTCGCCGCCGCTATCTTCGTGTTAGTTCAATTACTGGCGGCGGCGAGTCCCCTCTTCTGTGATGTCATCTTCTCTTCTTCTTCTCCAGACGTTGACGCGACGCTTCCTTCCGCTGTTATGGCTGGCGCGCGGCTCGCAGCGAGTTATATAGGCCTGTCTTGTGACGTCGCAGTCCCATCATGCTCCGGTAGGTACCACGTGCTACCTACCGGAGCATGATGGGACTGCGACGTCACAAGACAGGCCTATATAACTCGCTGCGAGCCGCGCGCCAGCCATAACAGCGGAAAGAAGCGCCGCGTCAACATCTGGAAAAGAAGAAGAGAAGATGACGTCACAGAAGAGGGGACTCGCCGCCGCCAGTAATTGAGCTAACACGAAGATAGCGGCGGCGAGTCCTGAAGAAGAAGAAGACCCCCGGAGAGCGGAGAAGACCCCCGGAGAGCCGTAGAAGACCCCCGGAGAGCCGGAGAAGACCCCGGAGAGCCGGAGAAGACCCCGAAGGAAGCCCGCCGGGTGGTGGGCGCTTTTATCAAAGCGCCCCCCCCGGCGGCAGAAGAGAACCAGACGGCGGTGAAGAACAGCGGCACCCACCCCCCCGCAGAAGCCCGCCGGAGGGGGGCGCTTTTATGAAAGCGATCATACACACCCCCCCCCCCGGCGGCCAACTAATAAAATATTTCAATACACTGTGTGGTTTATTTGTGTTTAAACTTTTCTTGCAGGTGAATGGGTAGGGGTACAATGTACCCCATACTCATTCACTTAGGGTGGGGGGCCGGTATCTGGGGGCCCCCTTATTAAAGGGGGCTTCCAGATTCCGATAAGCCTCCCGCCCGCATACCCCGACAACCAACGGCCAGGGTTGTCGGGAAGGGGCCCTGTCCTCATCAACATGGGGACAGGGTGCTCTGGGGTGGGGGGCTGCAGTGCGCCCCCTGCCCCAGAGCACCTGACCCCCCCATGTTGAGGGCATGCTGCCCGGTACGGCTCAGGAGGGGGGGGCGCTCGCTCGCCCCCCACTCCCCTCCTGACCGGCCGGCCGGCGTGCTTTGGATACGGGTCTGGTATGGATTGTGGGGGGACCCCCACGCCGTTTTTTCGGCGTAGGGGGGTCTCCTTACAACCCATATCAGACCTAAGGGCCTGTTATGCTCCTGAGGGGGGAACCCATGCCAGATTTTTATTTAAAATCCGGCGGGGACTTCCTTCTCAGGATTCATAACAAACTCCGCCCACGTGTAGAATTGGCGGGAATCCGCGTCGGATCCCCGTCGCTTCTATGACGGCTTTGTCTCCATCGCGGCAAGCCAGCTCGGCGCTGGCTCCCGCGATGGGGCTCGCAAGTGCTCAATCTCGCCGAGAAAGGGAGCGAGATTGACACAATATCTCAGTCACCTACTGTATCTATCTATCTATCTATCTATCTATCTTTGGCCGTAGGACTCCATGTACTCCAGTGGCCGCCCAGGGGATTTACCATGCACTGTTGTTGCTCTGGCATTAAGACAACTGTTCACTCTCTCAGTCTCCTCATGTATCACTCATTTACTAACAAATATACCAGTCCAGATGTCAGACCACTTCCTCAAACTCAATCTATCCAAAACCGAACGTATATTTTTTTCCTCTACCACGTGCCCCTTCCCCTGATCTCTCTGTCAAAACCAATGGCACAACTATTAGCCCATCCCTGCATGCCATGGTCCTAGGTGTAGTCCTGGACCCTGAACTCTCCTTTAAGCCCCTCATCCAATCACTGTCCAAAAATTGCCGCCTCAACCTCCACATCATGTCCAAACTACACCCCTTTCTAACCAATGACACAACAAAGATCTTACTTCTCTTGCCTCAGCTACTGCAACTCCCTACTCATTGGCTTACCTCTACATAGGCTATCCCCCTTCAATCTATCATGAGTGATGCTGCCAGACTCATCCACCTTACCAACCGCTCTGTGTCTGCTACTCCTCTCTGTCAATCCCTCCACTGGCTCCCGCTCACCCAACAAATTAAATTCAAAATACTAACAACTTACAATGTCATCCACAATTTAGCCTCCAGCTACATCACTAACCTAGTCTCAAAATACCAACCTAATCATTCTCTTCATTCCTCTCAAGACCTCCTTCTCTCTTGCTCCCTTGTCACTTCCTTATTTGCTTGCTTCCAGGACTTTTCCAGAGCCTCTCCAATCCTATAGAACTCCTTACCCCAACCTGCCAGATTACCTTCTACTCTATAAGCTTTCCCTGAAAACACTCCTCTGCAGAAAAGCCTATCCTACCCACACCTAAGAACTGTATTTTCATTTTCTCCCTCAGTTCATCCCCCACAGCTCTGAAAACTTCTTGTCCAGCTCATCCACCCCCTCCTATGTGTAAGTCACCCTATGTCTATTAGGACAGGGTGACCGAGAACTCCAGTCTGATCTGCACTAATCAGACTTACCTTACAACCACACCACACTCAGCATTTCCTTTTACCCCTGTTATTCAGGGCTCTATATGTGTGGTTTGGGTTGAAGCAATGAAGGGGCTCTTTCACTTGGGACTGTTGTATACTGTATTTATTGGCGTATAACACTCACTTTTTACCCTGAAAATAGAGGGTAAACTGGGACTGCGTGTTATACACAGGTGGCTGTGGATTTTTTTTTTCCTGAAACTTCCCTCTTAAAGTTAGGGTGCGTGTTATATGCCTGTGTGTGTGTTATACGCCGATAAATACGGTACTTTTACTAAATCGTGGTGTGGCTGTATCCCATTGTTCTATTGTTTGCGTCTGCCTTGGGATCAACCTATTATGGGATGAATATTTCTATGTGGATTAGCTGTGAGAGGGGAGGGGGAAATTTCTCCAGCAGCCCCTCCCAAAGACGGTCTACTATTGAAAAGTTAAATACACCTGTGTGTCATGCTACTAGTGAAGGTAAAGTTTACCCTGCCCTGTGCCATTATACAAAGAAGGTGGAGATTGTCTCCTGAGTGTATATCTCGGTGTGCCTTTGTTAAAAAAAAACAGCTCTTATTTTGGTTCACTCCAAAATTGGTACTGCCTAGTTCTTGGGGTAGCCAGATCCACTGGTCTTGTGTTCCAGAGCTTAGGAAGCAATATACTGACAGAAGCACTCAAGCGGAGTGTGGGACGTTCCGTCACAATTACCTTTTGTATGACTTGACCCTCCCTTCTATATTGTAAGCTCTAATGATAGTGAGCAGGGCCCTCTGATTCATCCTGTATTGAATTATATTGTAATTGTACTGTCTGCCCTCATGTTATAAAGTGCTGTGCAAACTGTTGGCGCTATATAAATCCTGTATAATAATAATATAAATATACATTTTTAATGCATTCTGATAAAACCATCTTAAGTGGAACATGTTGACTCATGAAGACTTATATTTATAACTGTTATAAGCCAAAGCCATGATAAATTGTATGTCAGTTACCATACAACTATATGCAGTTGGTCCTTCATGTAAGCAAATAATATACATGTGTTTTTAAGGTTTAGTCATACATGTAGATTATATGATCTTTTTCCATTTTTGTAATAAAAAAAAATGTATACATATTTTTGTTTACCTCTTTGTCTGGCTAATATACTGGTAGTGCAATTTAGATATGTTTTTCTTTTGTTGTATACATATTATGGATGATTAACTTTATGGATTATGGTGAGTATCTTTCTTATTCCGTATCTATCTATCTATCTATCTATCTATCTATCTATCTATCTATCTATCTATCTATCTATCTATCTATCTATCTATCTATCTATCTATCTATCTATCTATCTATCAGTTATGCACAGAATCTATTTATCATTCTATCTATTTATCTACACCACCCAAGCCCAATTAAATGGAACCCCCTCACCCCTCATATTCTTATTCCAGGCCAATAGAACAAGCTTTAGTCGAATTGTCTTTTCTCTTAGTATATGTTTTTTTTTTTAATCAAGACATTTTTTTAAAAATCAACACAATTAAACATTATCCACTGAGTTACTTGTCATCATGAGAATGAGCTACTACAGTATTATGCCTATTTATAGTGCAAAAACAGCCATAATATATTGTTTTTCAGATACAGAGATGCACAATCACCATACTAAGATGTCTTCAGTGGGAAAAAAAACGTATTGAACTTCTAAACTATATATCATGATACAGTTCCTGAAATGTGTGGTCTTATGCCGCGTACACACGGTCGTTTTTTGCGATGAAAAAAAACGTTGTTTTTTAAAACGTCATTTAAATTGATCGTGTGTGGGCAAAACGTCGTTTTTTGTCTTCAAAAAAACGACCAAAAAAAAATTCCAACATGCTTGAATTTTTTGTGTCGTTTTTCAAAACGTCGTTTTTTGTTTCACAAAAAGTCACCGTGTGTAGCAAAAACGTTGTTTAAAACGACGTTTTTCAACCCGCGCATGCCCAGAAGCTAGTTATGAAGCGAGCTTCAATGGAAAAGTGTGGTGAACGTAACCTCGTTTTTTGTGAAAAAAACGATGGTGTGTATGCAACATAGTCTTTGAAAGTGACGTTTCAAAAACGTCGTTTTTTACTTCACAAAAAACGTTGTTTTTTTTCATCGCAAAAAACGACCGTGTGTACGCGGCATAAGACCCTGTACACACGATCAAACATATCTGCTGAAACTGGTCCACAGACCAGTTTCAGCGGACAGATCCGATCGTGTGTACGGGCTAGCAGACAGGTTTTTCCAGCAGACAAGTTTTAAAGCATGCTTTAAAACTTGTCTGCTGGAAACCCGTCCGTCCGACATGTCCGCTGGTTAGTACGCCTAACCAGCGAACAGAAATCCCCCGCATGCGTCGAATGGATTCGACGCATGCGTGGAAGTATTTTACTTCCTGGATTGGTGACGTGGCGGCGTCGTCACCGCCACGTCACCGCGTTATCCGTCCGAGGGGATTTTGGTCCGATGGTGTGTACACGCCATCGGACCAAATATCCGAGGAGACATGTCCGCTGGAAACGGTCCGTCGGACATGTTCAGCGGACATGTCTCCTCGTCAGTATGCGTCCTTAGGTACAACATTATTTGCAGGATAAAATTCCCCACCCATGGATCTCCTAATCTCTATTAATTAACTGAACTTACCTTCCCTGAAGAAGTTTCTTCCTAATCAACTGTAGTGGTGCAAGTCCTGGTGTATCTAACCACAGTTGCCACAACTTATGGAATTTACAAGGTGCCTTTTCAATGTTGATACGTAAACCTTTCCCTGATTAACAGGTTATTCACTTGGTCAACCCACTGCCTCCTACTGGGTACCTGAGTTGATATCCAGTACTGGGCTATTAACTTACGAGCTATGTACAAAAATCTTAGTACAGCCGTGTAGCCTTGAGACAGACAGACAGTGGGGTCATTCGAGAGGCATAACTGAAACACCTTACGTTATCGTGCAAATGACCTCTGTCCAATATCGGAATAACTTGGGGCTTTTCCAGATCTCCATTATCTCTTTCACATTTTGGACATATTGATGTGCTTCTGATACCCCATTTATACAGTAGTACAGGTGTCCTATATGCCCCCTGTTTAATAGTTAGATGTGGGAGTTTTTGTGAAGCTGAGACCGATACCAAAGGGGTAGATGTTAGACACCAATTCCAAGTTTCCCCATCAATGGGTCCTAATTCTTTCTCCCAACCCCTCCTACACGGAAGTGTGGAGGCATCATGGGTAGAATGAAGGAGAATAGAATATCCCCTCTTAAAGTGGACTTTGGTTTTTATCTGGAAGTCTGTTGTATTTCACTGAACAATAAAAGGGGATTGATCAGCGCTGGATTAACTCTGTGTGGCAAGACTGGGCACAGATGATAGTAAATCTTATACTCTACATTGTGACATCAAAAAAAATAAATAAAACATTGGGGCGTTTTTGCAGTGCCTTGGTTTGAAAGGGTAGGGCGTTTTTACAGCGCTTTTCAATTCATTTCAATGGAGAGGGGCGTTTTTGGAGCGTTTTTTTTTAGAGCTCAAAAGCTGCTCCAAAGATGCTGGTTGCAGGACTTTTCTCAACGCCCTGCCAGTTCAACACCTCAGTGTGAAAGAGTAAGGCGTTTTTACAGCGCTTTCAATTCATTTCAATGGAGAGGGGCTTTTTGGAGCGTTTTTTTCAGGGCTCAAAAGCTGCTCCAAAGATGCTGCTTGCAGAACTCGATGTGAAAAGGTCCATTGAGATGCATGGAAAGCGTTTTATGAGCGTTTTAAGAGCGCTATTTTTAACGCTAAAACACTGTAAAAACGCTTCAGTGTGAAAGGGGTCTAAGGCACATAAACACGATCAGACTTTATGATAACAAATGTCCAATGGAACTGTTTGATAGGGGGGCGTAAAGAGCTGAAAAACTATGTGATTTGGTGAAAGTTGGCTGAAAAAATCCTGCGGTGTGTATGCATTCCAAGTTCACAGCCAACGCCCTTCGAACAAAAAAACACAGAAAAGTCAGATGGAAGTCCGATCGTGTGTATGAGGCTAAAGTATTTGTTATCTACCTGTACTACCTTCCCTGATGTTGTAAAGCGATGCGCAAACTAATGGCGCTATATAAATCCTGTAAAATAATACTATCTATCTATCTATCTATCTATCTATCTATCTATCTATCTATCTATCTATCTATCTATCTATCTATCTATCTATCTATCTATCCATTATCTACAGTACTGTATGTATTTATCTATCTATATCACCCAGGCTCAGTGAATTGAACACAATGCCCCCCACCCCCACACACATTTTCATTCCAAGCCAATAGAACAAGCCTTAGCAGAAGGTTGCCAATACGGTGTCAAGGCAAGGCGTGTATTGCAGCACAGCTGGAATCTGATCTCGTGGCCTTTGGAAGATAAGCTGAAAGTACATTCTGGACTTTGTCCCCTATGTCATTCCTCTGAAGTAATTCAATTAGGGATAACTGCCTCAGTGGGAGAAGGAAAGAATGATTGCTATGAACCAATTTGCCATATGTTGAATTATACAAATTCACTGCATTAACAACAGCAAAGTGACATATTTTCTGCTGTCGATTTTAATAAGTGAATTAGGAAACATATATGTTTATACTGTTACTATCCTGGCTCTGAATCATGTAATGATAAGTGTGATTAAATCACATTAAACAACTATTACTTATGTTATGAAATGCTAAAATCTCCTGCCCATAACTAATAATTTGGTTTTTGGATAGAGGGTGTTTTCTTTATCATGTCTTAAACTGACAGAATTGGTCTTTAAAGGCCAAGTTCAGCTTTTTACTAAAATACACTTCTTTGTCCAATGGACACAGTTTATTAAACATTGTGCAGTTTTCAAATAGTGTTCATAATTGTAATGCCTTACCAGTAGGCCATTACCAACAGCCCCAAAGCCGGCCACAAAAACACCTACCGAAGTAATCAGCTCCATCCTGCTCAAGTTCCAGGAAGCTCCAAATGTAAGATGCACGCTCCTAGAATCATAGAAGCTGATTCACTTTGGTTTCCCAAACCAGCGCATGCTCATTGTGATCACCCTTGCAGAACGTGACAGCAGTGATATGCCAGAAAGTGAATATAACTTTTGTTTTAGTTCTTATATGGTAGAAAAAGAGTTAAGCCTCGTACACACAATCACATTTTCATCAGACAAAGAGTAGGACTTTTGTCCGAAGGGCTTTGGCCAGGAACTTGTATTGCATACAAATGGCAAAGAATTGTCGGCCAACAAACACATGTTTTTTCAGCTCTTTAGCGCCACCTTTTGGGCAACTTCTGCTAATGTTGTGTTATGGTTATTGTAGCGGAGTACAATATTAAACTCCACGACCTCCGCTGGTAACCAGGGTAAATCCACAGTCAGCGTTGAAAAGTAAGGCACTGTCCCAAACCCCCTCCAGTAACCGGACGAAACACAACTTTTTTCATAATATGAATGTTCCATTGTCTACAACTGGGTGCGACCTGTCATGCAATTTGGAACTGTGAACTCGCATGACAAGTCGCACCGGTGTAAACGCAGTGCGCTCACAGCTGTTTTTTAAATCTCTTAAAAACATTTAATAAAATGTATTTTAATGCATAATTTTAAAAAAATTAACAAACATCTGGAAATGCACTGCCTGCCACAATATGGTGCCCTTTGCACCTGTTTAGGTTTCACAGCAAGATTGGCTATTCTGGCCATTCTTAAGCCTGGTGCACACAATCAGATTTTCCGTGGACAAAGCTTAGGACTTTTGTGCGAATGGCGTTGCCCAGGAATTTGTCTTGCATACAAACGGCACACAATTTTTTCCCAACAAACACAAAACTATTTGGTTTTTCATTTCTTTAGCGCCACCCTTAGGGCAACTTCTGCTAATGTTGTGTTTGGGTGAGCATTGTGTTCTTCTGAGCATGCGTGTTTGTACTTTGGAGTTTTGTCCAATGGCCTTGTGTACACACTATTGGATAATCTGACAACACAAATTTGTTGGCAGACAATTTTAACGCATGCTATGCAACATTTGTTGGCAGAAAATCCAACCACAATTGTCCGATGGAGCATTTTAAAATTTGGGGTGGAGTTCCCCTTAAAATCCACACCAGACCCGAAGGGTCTGGAATGAATATTTGTGGGGAACCCCACGTCTTTTTTTTTAAAATTGACGGCGGGGTTCCCCTTAATATCCATACCAGACTGAAGGGTCTGGTAATTGAATTTGGCGCTTTTTTTTTTTTATGAATGAATTCTGTCTGAATTGCCGGGAGCTGACAATTCATTATAGCCACAAGTCCGTTTTTAAATGACTTTTTTCTTTCTGAAATGACACTTTGTGCATGGACTGGTTCTATGTACAGGAAACATGCGATATTTCACATGCTTACTTTACACCCCCCTAGGTACGAAATTTAAAGGAATATTTCACTTATAGGCTTCATTTCCACTGGCGTTTTTACAGCCACGTTTTTTACAGCTTAAAAACGCCTGTCCATGTTTATTTTAGAAATTTTTTTTTAAAAACGCCGCGGCCGCGTTTTTGAGCGTTTTTGAGCGCTTGTGCGCGTTTTTGCGCGTTTTTGAGCGTTTTTTAACATTTTTGTATTTGGCATTTTTACAGCTCTATTGCTGGAGCTTCAGAACGCACTGGTCCCGCGTTTTTTTTGCAGCTTAGCCATCTACAGCTCAAAAACGTCATAGTGGGCATGAGGCCATAGACTAACATGGACAGGCGTTTTTAAGCTGCAAAAAACGCTCAGAAAAGTGGCTGTAAAAACGCCAGTGGAAATGAGGCCTTATTGTTTCACTTTAGGCATTATTAAATTCACTGCTCCCGAAAAAACTGACGTTTTTAAAACTTTTTTTTTTGCATTGATACATGTCCCCAGGGGCAGTACCCAGGTCTCCAAACACTTTTTAGGACAATAACTTGCATATTAGCCCTTAAAATTAGCACTTTAGATTTCAAACGTTTGAGTCCCATAGACTTCAATAGGGTTCTAAAGTTCACACGAACATTTGGTGTGTTGGCAGGTTCTGGTGCAAACCGAACAGGGGGGTGTTCGGCTCATCGCTAATGGCCATAGTATGGCATAAATACTACATACCGGTGGCCAGAATCTCATGTGTTATTATCCTCGTCATCAACTATTCAATGACAGTCTGAAACAAGCCACTGCTAAATGCATGTATCCATGTGTAAATGCACATCCAGCGGTTACCTGCAAATGTGTGTCCATTGATGCAGGTGGATTGCATCTAGGGGCAGACATCTATCCCTGACAGCAGGTGGCCTTTAGATGTGCGGATACATGCTGATATAGGTGGACAGCCATGGATCTTTTCAGTCTGTCATTCAGTTGAACCACCCCATAAAAATATATATATATATATCTGTTGCCCTGCACTCATGTGTGAAAAGGCACCACTGAATATAATAGGAATCTTGATATTGAGATTTGAAGCACTTCGGTAAGCACAATTCAAACAGAGAACTACTAGAAAAAAACAAGAACTCTGTTGCACGGCTTCCATGAATTCATTCTTCTTAGCAACCCATCCAGCCCTGTGCAGGAAGCCGTTTCATTAATGACAACTTTCCAACATATATGCCCAATTCTGAACACTGACATCTCTCTGTAGGTCAACTTAGAAATAGTCCTAATTAATGCCAGTGTATTCATCTGTGAAATGGCAGTCGCTCTTTTGGAATCTAGCCCTAGCTGCAGATTCTAAAAGAGGTGGCAATAAGAACTATCTCAAAACCACTTCAGCCCCGGACCATTTGGCTGCCAAATGACCCGGCCGCTTTTTGCGATTTGGCACTGCGTTATTTTAACTGACAATTGCGCGGTCGTGCGATGTGGCTCCCAAACAAAATTGACGTCCTTTTTTTTCCCACAAATAGAGCTTGGTATTTGATCACCTTTTTTTATTTTTTGCGCTATAAACAAAAATAGAGCGACAATTTTGAAAAAAAAAATTATATTTTGTACTTTTTGCTATAATAAATATCCCCAATTTTATTTTAAAAAAGGACATTTTTCCTCAGTTTAGGCCAATACGTATTCTTCTACATATTTTGGTAAAAAAAAAAAAAAAAAAGTTATAGCGTCTACAAAATAGGGGGTAGTTTTATGGCATTTTTTTTACTAGCTATGGTGGCGATCTGCAATTTTTTTCATGACTTTGACATTATGGCGGACGCATCGAACAATTTTGACACTATTTTGGGACTGTTCACATTTGTACAATAATTAGTGCTATAAAAAAGCACCAATTATTGTATAAATTTGACTGGCAGTGAAGGTATTAACCAGTAGGGGGCAGGGAAAGGGTTAAGTGTGTCCTAGGGAGTGATTCTAACTGTTAGGGGGCGTGGCTTACTGTGTCACATCACTGATCGCTGCTCCCAATGAGAGGGAGCAGACGATCAGTGCTGTGTCACTAGGCAGAACAGGGAGATGCCTTGTTTACAAAGGCATCCGCCCGTTCTGCCATTCCATGACCCGATCGCGGGACACTGGCAGACATCAAGTTTGTGGGTCCCGCGGGCACGGTCATGGAGACAGCGGCAGGCGCAGGTTCAAAGCAACGTATATATATATATATATACACACGTTGCTTTGCCTGCCTGTGCCATTCTGCCAGCGTAAATGTTTGTGAGGCAGTCGGTAAGCGGTAAATGGTGATGCTACTGGTGATAAAACTGGTGTAGGTGCAGGCCATGTTAAATGGACCATACCATGAAAAGGAAAGACATACAAGAAGCTAGGGGCTCATTTTGCTCTTTGCACAACTAAAATATATTTGAGAGGACCCTGAATACCATACTATAAAAAGAAACACTGAATACATTGTGACTTGCATCTACTTCCATAGTAAGTGATGTCTGGCAATTTTTCTGCATTCCAGATCTCCTGCCATTGCGAACTTGCCATGTTTTTCAGCTGTATGCTCACGCCCTTTCAACTATTGTACACTTGGAAAAAGGCTTAAAATATAACTTGCCTGATCAGGCCAAAGCTTATTAACAATGTGCAGAAGTGGGATGGTGTTAAAATCTGGCATTTGTGGTTGCTGCAGGCCTAAATCTTGCTGAAACACTTTCAGAAATATAAATATCCAAAAATGAAAATTGGATATGTAAAAAGATATGCACATTGTTATTGCTGAACTTTGAGCCTTGTCTGTTATGCCGCGTACACACGACCGTTTTGCTCTATTTTTTCACTACGTTTTTAACATTGTCGTTTTTAAGATTGTAAAAAATGGTCGTATGTGGGCTTTAACGACGTGAAAAATCCGTGCATGCTCAGAAGCAAGTTATGAGACGGGAGAGCTCGTTCTGGTAAAACTACTGTTCATAATGAAGTAAGCACATTCATCACGCTGTAACAGACTGAAAAGCGCGAATCGTCTTTTACTAACACAAAATCAGCAAAGGCAGCCCCAAGGGTGGCGTCATCTGAATGAAACTTCCCCTTTTTTGTACGTCACCGCGCTTTGCTGGATAATTTAATGTTTCACGATCGTGTGTAGACAACGCCGTTTTAATGATCGGGTTGAAAAAAACTTTGTTTTTTCTAGACCCTTAACCTCTTCAGGTCCGCGCTATTGACAGAATACGTCAGCAGCGCGGACCTGAGGCGCCGGGGTCACGTCTTTGGACGTGATTTACTTGTAATTCCCCGCGGGGGAAAAACAGTCCCGACGCATCACCGAGGATCCGATGTGTGTACCCGGCGGCCGCGATGTCCGTCAGGTACACGCGATCGTCGGTGAGAGAGCAGGGACGTGGAGCTCTGAGTGTAAACACAGAGCTTCACGTCCTGTCAGTGAGAGGCGACTGATGCTGTTTCTCTTGTACATAGGGAGACAGCATCGGTCACCTCCCCTAGTCACCCCCCTCCCCCCACACAGTTAGAACACACCCAGGCAATACATTTAACCCCTTCCTCACCCCCTAGTGTTAACCCCTTCAATGCCCTTCAATGCCAGTCACATTTATACAGTAATTAGTGCATTTTTATAGCACTGGTCGCTGTATAAATGTGAATGGCGCCAAAAATGTGTCAAAAGTGTCCGATGTGTCCGTCGCAATATCGCAGTCCCAATAAAAATCGCAGATCGCCGCCATTACTAGTAAAAAAAAAATATAAAAAAAAAAATCATAATTATGTCCCCTATTTTGTAGGTGCTATAACTTTTTTTTTTTTTACAAAAATACGTAGAAGAATACGTATCGACCTTAACTGAGAAAAAAAAATATTAAAAAAAAAAATAAAAAAATGGGATATTTATTATAGCAACAAGTAAAAAATATATATATATTTTTAAATTGTCGCTTTTTTTTCATTATAACGCAAAAAATAAAAACCGCACGGGCGATCAAATACCACCAAAAGAAAGCTCTATTTGTGGGGAAAAAAAGGACGCCAATTTTGTTTGGGTGCCACGTCGCACGACCGCGCAATTGTCAGTTAAAGCGACGCAGTGCCGGAAGCTGAAATTTCGCCTGGGCACGAAGGGGGTTTATGTGCCCAGTAAGCAGTAAGCAAGTGGTTAAAAACTTTATTTTTTACAACCCGAAAAACGGTCGTGTGTACGCGGCATCAGACTCATTAAGTTATGGGTTTCTTAAAAACAAAAAACAAACAACAAAAAAATCCATTCAGCTAACATCTCCCTCCAGAGATAAGGAAATGTGTAACCATGTACAACATGAATTTTACATTGCTCGATGCACAGAGCGATATTTTGAGCTCCTGAGTCATATAGAAAAATGCAGGTTAAGGAAGTTGAACCAATAAAATTTCTCTTTTAGTTTATTTTCGAAGTGGGAACTGAACAAAGAACAGAGGATATGTCAAACAATCTATGAATATGTTAACCTTTCCTTCTGCACTAGATTTTCCATTTTAGAAAGAAAATCCAGTTCTCACATTTTAATTATGAAGGGCTTTATTATATAAGAAGATAAAATTGGGTAGAAGTCTCCCGTTACACTGACAACTCAGGAGAAAACTGCCAGGCAACCTTTTCTATTTTCATAGAAAAAAAGGTATTTGGACTGATATTTCCTTGCATTACATGAGAGGTTATACAGCATCACAGGTAGCTAAGACACAATGAAGAAATAGCCAACACAGGTGAGAGTGTGGTTAAAAGGATCTTTATTACCGTATTTATCGGCGTATACCGCGCACTTTTTTCCCCTTAAAATAAGGGGAAAATCGTGGGTGCGCGGTATACGCCTATAGCCGCTTCCCACGCTCAGTTTGAACTGAGCCGCCGACATATACCGAGTGCAGTACACTCGGGTACATTTAGCCAAGCTCAGCTTCGCTTGTGCTCACGCATAAACGTCACAGAGCGTGAGCACGAGCGAAGCTGAGCCTGGCCGAATGTACTGCACTCGGTATATGGCGTTCAAACTGAGCGCGGGAATCAGGGATTCGACTCGCCGGAGCACTGGAGAAGCCGGGAGGACACCACAGAAGCCGAAACGGACGCCGGACTGGACGATGGACGCCGCGCAAGACACCAAAACGGTAAGTACTAAAAAATTTTTTTACAGGTCCAAATCAGGGGTGCGCGCTATACGCCGGAGCGCGCAATACCCCGATAAATACGGTATTTACTATCAATAGTATCAATATTTTGGTATGCATCTGTTATAAATATGTTGGATTGGGTATATCATTGTTTCTATTGGGTCATGAGTCATCTCGCTAGACATGAAAAAACTGAGAACATTTTTTTGATGCCTTCTGGGCCTTTTGGTGGGTTGTATTTGTTATGCCCCGTCGGAATTAAAGAGAACGCGTTCTCTATCTAAACTCCGAGGAAATTCCTGATGAAAAAAGTCCAATGGGGCATACACACAGTCGGAATTCTGATGGAAAAAAATCTGTCGGACTTTCCAATCGTGTGTACAAGGCATTAGAGGTTCAGTTAACACTTTCAGAACCCTAGGATAAAATATGAGCAGGACCACCTTATTTATATACAAAATAAAAAGCTTAGACTTTCAGCATATTAGATTCTGCTGTAATGCAGATTGGAGCTTGACCTGCTGGACACGGAAGTCAAGGACAGGCACTAAAGGAGATGAGATAATTACATAATAAGCATTCCAGAATTTTGATGAGATCACACTTTCTACTTACCTTTGCATATGTACATGTAAAACAGAGGGGGGGGGGGGATTGTTGCTTGTATGTTAATGATGATACAAAAAAAAATGTTTCAATAAAGATTATAAAGTAAAAAAAAAAAAGAACAGGCACTGAAAAACTTTGAATAAACGTCCCAGAACACTAGTTTGATACACAGATACACAGACACTACCTCAGAGCAACCCGAATATACTACCCAGAGTGTGTAAATCTAATTAACTATACCCGGCGGCGACCACCCCCCACCCATTCACAGTATGATCCCAACAGGGGTGAATGGGTGCATCGGTGGCATGAGCGGCCTTCCCAAATACTTTGTCTAAAGCCTCATACACATGGTCGAACTTGTTCTGCATACAGACAGCAGAACTTTTTCATCCAACATTTACGAAACAACGTGTTTTTTGCTCTTTACCACCACCCTTTGGGCAACTTCTGCTAATGTTGTCTGATGGTTAGCATTGGTTTGGAGCATGCGTGTTTGTACTTTGGATTTTAGTCCGACGAATTTGTGTACACATGATTGGATAATTAGACGGAACACATATGTTGCCAGGCAATTTGAGAGCATGCACAGCCAACATTTGTTGTCGGAAATTCCGACAACAATTGTCCGATGGAGCATACAGACAGTCAAATTATCTGACAAAACACGTCCATTGGACGATTGTTGTCGAAATATCCAATTGTGTGTATGGTCCTTAAGAGTATCTCCTAGGTGTTATGTCTAAATGTTAAGCCCCATACACACGGTCAGACTTTTGGCCAACCAACTTCAAAATCTGCAACTTTTCAAATTTGTCTGATCGTGTGTACGCTCCATCAGACCAACTTTTTCAGGTTTCATCCTACAAAAAGTTGGGTCTGCGAAAGGACCAACTTTTCGGCAACAAAAGTCTGATGGTGCTTTGTGTGACCGTGTGTACAGCAATCCAACCAACTTTTGTACAAAGTGCAAATACGCATGCTCAGAACCAATGTTAAAATCAACCAACAATAGCAGAAGTTAACCAAAGGGTGGCGGTAAAGAGCAGAAAAGAGCAGGAAAACCACGTGACAATGGGAAAGTTTTAGAAAAGTTTGCAGAAAAGTCTGACTGTGTGTATGCTATGGGTGTGACCGGACAAATCAATTAGGACAAAAATCCAAGGGAAATTTTGTTGGATGTCCTACCGTGTGTATGGGCCTTAACATTCATTGGGCATGACCCTCATGTTACATTTAGTTTAGATACACAGACATGCCGAAAAGGATGCTTACTATCACTATTATTTTAATTATTGTGGATATACTTAAACTGTTTGTAACCGTACTTATGTAACTTGTTTTATATCTCATTTCCTGTACAATGTCATTTTTAACAATAAAAATATTGAAATAACAAAAAAAACCTTTGAATAAACGTTAAATGTGCAGCACCATTTAAAACAAAGTGCAAAGTCATAAAGTGCAAAAATTAAAGCTTGCATGAACAGACTTAGGTGTATGATATTAATATGCTCAGATAAAGTAGTCCATTATTAAAAAAAACAGTGTCTTCATTAATCATAATAAAAGTTAAATTCAATCACTGCTGTGATAATTTATGATCTTCCACCAGCATTGAAATGTGCATTACATGACATGTGTCGCCCTTCTATGTGCTCCTTGCTGCAAAGGCAAGTTATAGGTTGGAGTGGTTGCCATTTGTTTTTACTGGTTGGGAAATGCACTGGATACCTTTGCTGCCATTGTGCTATTGCTGGGTGTCCAGGCATACTTGTCCTAAATCTATCCTTTATTATATAGAGGATAGTTGGAGCACATACTGTATATACATATATATATACATATATATATATATATATATATATATATATATATATATATATATATATATATATATATATATATATATATATATATGTGCTCCAACTTTGGAGACTCTCAAAATGTATAGGAGTAAGGACTGCAGTACACTAGGGTGCTGTGACGTGGCTCTGCAGCTTACGCACCATTATGGTGGTGTTAATGTTAACTGATGCTGTATTCTGCCAGATCACAGTGGTACATAGCGGCCGGGGCTAACTGTTTGGGAATGGGGCAGAATGAACACCCTGAAAAGGGGGAGCCTACATATGCCTACTCATCCAAAACCTCCTACACTACATATGACATTGGCCCCCTATATTTATAGAATCATCCATCAAAACGGCTGCCTAAATCTCCCAGTACTTCAGCATTCAACAGGATTACCTCCTTCAAAAGATGGCCTTCTGGAGCCCAAGATAGAAGACATTTTTCTCCCCACTGGGCTACTGTCAATCTAAAGAGGTGGCACAATGCCACCTTCAAGCTGGGAGATATACCACAGCCTGCACCTGCCTACATACTAGCCAAAAAAGAGGAATGCACAACAGGGCATTTTTGCACCAACTAAGCTGTACAAATGTCACCTAGATGGACCATATTTGTGCAGATTTTGGTAATGTTTCCTTTTTGTGAAGTCCACATATCCCTGAGAAGGATCAGATTCCCTTGAAATTAAACAAATGCAGCTCTGCTCATTCACTCTTCACCATGGGTCTTCAAACTATGGCCCTCCAGATGTTTAAGAACTACAATTCCCATCATGCCTAGTCATGTCTGTGAATGTCAGAGTTTTACAATGCCTCATGGGATGTGTAGTTCTGCAACAGCTGGAGGGCCATAGTTTGAGGATCCCTGCTCTTCATTAAGAGGGCTGGAGGCAGAGGGGTAACAGAAGTTAAAATACTAAATCAATATATCAAATCAACAAATAGTTCCAAATGCTTAACATGTGTAAAACATTCAGAGAATTATAAAACCTTTGAAAGATATAACAGTGAATGTATATGTAACTGTTCTTTTTTTTCAAAGATGCACTTATTTACACTAACTGCATTTCAGCAATGCACAATGGACGGCAGCACAGTCACACATATTAGTGTGCTGTGGAGTTATACATTTTGAATGCAAGTCCAGAATCCCAGGGTGGGGGAGTGGTGTCAGTAGTTTATTATTTTATTTTTTTACAATTTTATTTTTTATAATTAAAGAATATATATATTATATTGATCAAATTTTTTTCCATCAGCCCTATTGGTGGGCTTTGGTGAGATATCAGGGGTCAAAACAGACCCCTGACATCTCCTCTTTGAGACAGAGAAAGAGACTGAGGACACGGATTCCCCAGTCCCTTTCTTTGCAACCTCAGCATTGAAGATGGATTAATAGGAGACAGTGGCTCCTGTTCATTCATAAACTGATGCAGTTTACTCTGCTCACTTATAAAAAGACATAGGAGCTCATTGTGTCCAACTGAAAAAAAGAAGGGGCCGGTAAATGACATATTTACCGGCCCCTTCTTCTGCTCTGCATCCTAACAGATCCCCCCAGAAGCCAGCAGAAGAGGAGAGGAGGGAAGCTGGATGTGGGGGACGACGGGGGCAGAGGAGAAGGACAGGGGATCGAAGGAGCAGCCAGAGCACACGGGGCAGAGGAGGAGGGTAGAGGACCAGAGGAGCAGCTGGAGCACACTGGGGGCAGAGGAGGAGGACACAGAAGAAGAGGACACAAGGAACAGCCAGTGATGATTGGCGCGGCAGAAGCCGTGCAGTCATGACTTTGATAGGCTGTAACCGAGACCAGCCCACTGAGCTCATCGGCCCACCGGAAACTCAATGACCAGTACATGCTTGGTAGGGGGCAGAGAAAAGGGGTGAATCAGAAGAAAGAAGTTCCTGCACCCACAGTATCCTCTGAAAAAAAAAAGCCCTGCATATAACCTAAAGATAGATTACAAATCCAAACTTACACAAAAATTAACTACCTATTTTAGATGGACTTGACCCATAATTTGTAATGTATTTTATTCTCAGTACTCACTTTGAACATGTAACTTGTGAATACATTTATGTAGTTATGGTAGGTATCTGACCGAATAGAATGTAATTACTGCTTCAAATTAAGGATGTACAGAAGCACAGAATCATGTGATCCATGATCCGCAAACACAGAGATATGGTTCCCATCAGCTGCCTTATGTGGAACATGACTAAGAATGAAGCAAAGCTTAGTCGGCCGTTCTGTTTGTGTACTTTACGTATTAGATTTGTCAGCCAAGGCAATGTGTATGGTAAGTTTTAAACCAGGCGCTCATATTAATCCATATTTCTTACTTGCAAAGCTCAGTAAAGTGAAATGTCAGCAGATACGGGACATAATAAATACTGTCCAAAATTATGTTTATGGTTAGGATTTGCTGACACCGTTAATAGCACACATCATACAGTATCTCTGTAATTAAAAAGCATTTACTTGGAAAGATGACAAGCAATAATTTTTAGGTTAATGTTTCCAAGCTCTAAAAGCCTTAAGTTAAATAGAAAAGTACAGTGTTTTGCTGGACACTTCACCCCAGCATTTCTTAAAGTGCACCTGTGTCCAGACTATGGACATTAAAGTATTGCAAGTTTAACCTCCCTGGCGGTATGATTCTGTCTGGAATTACGTACCAAAAGCGGTACAATTATTTTGCATGGAAATTCTGCGTTTTATACTGTAGGCCTGCAATTCTTAGGAATAACTCACTTAAATTTGTCCAAACAATAGTCTAGTAAACATCTCTGGTATGATAAAGTTTGAAACACAAAATCATAAAATTATAATATAATAAATAACTATAAATAATTATAACAAATAATAATGTAATTATAATAAAAATTATTCACTAATGTAATCAAATCAAAATCACTGAAATTTGCTCAGTTGCAGAATTGTCGCTGTCATTACTTTTATTTTTTTATGACGAATTTCCCCACAAATCGCTATCGCTCAATTCTGCAAGTGATTATCATTTATTATCGCTGTTTTCTAGCTGCTCTAAAAATCACTTTCGACATAAAGGGACACTTTTGGTTGCTATGGACAATCTACAGTTTGCAGGCACAACATTTTTTTTTTTATTATGTTTTTATTATGTAAAAGAACATGCAGGGCACTGGGCAGACCACTAGGGACAAGGGGGGTGTGTACTTTTTATATACAGTACTGTAATCTATAAGATGTAATGTGTTTGTTTACTTTTTTGAATTTGCCGCCGGTCTCCGCCCCCGTGCGCCGTTACGTCGCAGGGAACGGAGATCGGCGGCGCGAGGTGAATGTGTGAGTCGAATGGAGGACGCCACTCGCTCACACAGCGGGGATGCATCGCTGGATCCAGGGACAAGGTAAGTACAGTAACCCTGCCTGGATACAAGGTAAGCCAGCGCGCTGCAGGCTTTGCATATTCACCCCGAGCGTGACTCGGGGATACCGATTTTTACATAAAAAATCCACCCCGAGTCACGCTCGGGGATACCACCAGGGGGGTTAAATATGTTTATCTCTATGATGAAATCGAAATGAGTATGTGCCAGTACGCTTTTGAATGCACCTATATATTCTGGCAATGCAAATAGTCTACCAAGCATCCTTGGTAGTGCTATGACACATCACAACAGAGGCAGTTAAGCCGGCCATAGGGTTGCGGAAAAAAAATGCTTAGATTACCCCATGAAGATAGTCAGTGTTGATGGGGGGTAGGGATGAGCTTCGAGTTCGAGTAGAACTCATGTTCGACTCGAACATTGTCTGTTCGCCGAACAGCGAACTATTTGGGGTGTTCGCGGCAAGTTCGTGTGAACTTTAGAACCCTGTTAAAGTCTATGGGACTCGAACGTTTGAAATCTAAAGTACTAATTTTAAAGGCTAATATGCAAATTATTGTTCTAAAAAGTGTTTGGGGACCTGGATCCCTGCCCCAGGGGACATATATCAATGCAAAAAAAAAGTTTTAAAAACTGCAGTTTTTTGGCAGCAGTGATTTTAATAATTCCTTTAAGTGAAACAATAAAAGTGAAATATTCCTTTAAATTTCGTACCGGGGGGGGGGGGGGGGTGTATAGTATGCCTGTAAAGCAGTGCTTGTTTCCCATGCTTAGAACTGTCCCTGCACACAGTGTCATTTCTGAAGGAAAAAAAGTCATTTAAAATCACTCGCGGCTACAATGAATTGTCGGCTCTCGGCAATACAGAGAAAAGTAATTCATAAAAAAAAAAATGTGTGGGGGTCCACGGCATTTTTTTAAAATTTGGGGTGGAGTTACCCTTAAAATCCATACCAGACCTGAAGGGACCCCACATCATTTTTTTTTTATTTGACACAGGGTTCCCCTTAATATCCATACCAGACCAGATTGCTGGTATCCGACAATTCATTATAGCCATGAGTGATGTTAAATGACCTTTTTCCTTCAGAAATTACACTTTGTGCAGGGACAGTTCTAAGCACAGGAAACAAGCGCTACTTTACAGGCATACTATACACCCCCCAGGTACGAAATTTAAAGGAATATTTCAATTTTATTGTTTCACTTTAAGCATTATTAAAATCACTGCTCCTGAAAAAACGGCCGTTTTTTTAAACTTTTTTTGCATTGATACATGTCCCCTGGGGCAGGACCTTTTTAGAACAATAACTTTTTAGAACAATAACTTGCATATTAGCCTTTAAAATTAGTACTTTAGATTCCAAACGTTCGAGTCCCATAGCCTTTAACAGGGTTCTAAAGTTCACACAAACTTTTGGTCTGTTCGCAGGTTCTGGTGCGAACCGAACCCAGGGGTGTTCGGCTCATCCCTAATGGGGGGTATCTGTCTTGCGGAGCCATTGTGCTCTCCTGTCAGGAGAACACAGTGCTTACTGTTAGATTACTGTTAACAGCTATAAAAGCAGCTAGCAGTAACACCATGTCAAATCCAACAGGCTAATTGTACCCAGTTGGATTTGAATCAATCCGGCCATAGACAGTTGTAATCTCGACTGGTTCAGCAGAGATCTGCCGAGATTCAAACTGTCTATAGCCAGCTTTATTCAACAATTATAATGAAGAACTGCAATCATCTTATATATTATGGTAGTATCTGCTACTGCCAGTAGGACTGTGGCCATACCACACCTCAAGCTCAGACCATATCCACACAGTAAGGTCAAAACTGGGGATAGTAATAGTGACAGATTAAAAGAAAACTGGTAAATTTCTGAAAAAAAAAATGTGCTCACCAATCCTCAAAAGCTAGCTGCACCGATGCAATGGTAAATATGATAGTGGTTAAATGAAATAATAAATTGCTAAGCTACAATGAAAGTGTACAATCAAAAATGTTAACAATCAGTTTATTGTCCAAATATTCAGTGAAAAACAAGTTAATGGTGTCAAACCAATTACAAACCTGAAGGTGATGCAAAACACCTCCACAGGGTCTCCCCAAGAATGTTCTCTCACCTTATAATTTGACTTCCATTTCAAAGGTCAAACCTGCATAATCAAATAGCTTTTGTTAATGGGATTTCTCCAAAGCAATCGCAGAGGTAATAAGGATACTCTCCCACAATGTTCCTATAGCAGTGATGGCGAACCTCGGCACCCCAGATGTTTTGGAACTACATTTCCCATGATGCTTAACTACACTGCAGTATAGTTGAGCATCATGGGAAATGTAGTTCCAAAACATCTGGGGTGCCAAGGTTCGCCATCACTGTCCTATAGCATCCAGTTGTGTGTTGGCAAACTCAAAAAAGAAAACACTTCATAGTGCTCACTGTTATAAGTTTATTCTGTCAAAAAGTTCAATTGCACTTGCATAAAACCCAGAAAATACAGGCATCAGAAGCAAGGCAAAGCCATCACTTTGGCTGGAATCTTCCCAGATTGCCAAATGGTGCACTCTGTTGTTGTGACAAATCAAAAGAATCCGGGTGGTGTTCTTTTAATATGGTTGTTCTGGTTCTAAACCTTTCTTTATTTCTTTAGTCTACCAAGAAGGGATTTTCCTCAGATGGCGCAACATCATCAGTATTAAAAACCTGATTTCTTTATAGTAATTTAAATCTCCAGAGTATTTTGGTAAAAAAAAACTCTGAACTTCCTTATTCAGTGTTTCATATTCTACCTATTTCTTATTCAATATTGTAGGATCATTGTGGGAAAAATATCACCTCTGTAAATGCTAGACATGTGCATTCATTTTTGTCTGAATTTCAGGTATTTTTGTTATCGTTTTAACAAATGAAAACAAACGTACAGAATCCAAAATCCGAAAGATCCGACATAAAAAATGCTTTATTTTTATTTTCGTTGCTACAACAGTTCGATATAGATAAGACATTCGACATGATGCTGACAATAGCGATCTGTGTCTATCGAATCTGCGGTCGAATGTGCCTAACCTAACTCTATTAGTCCAAGATTATTCTACATAGAGAGGAAAGATTCGCCATAGAGAGAAAAGATTTTATATTATAGAGACAGTGTTAGGCGATTAGACATGATTGCCGAAGATTCAACGAAGCAGCGAAAAACATACAAACTTCTAATCTGTCATTGAAGGCTTATGGTGTCTGTCGAAAGTTCTAAGAAGATTCGACAAGCAGCTAAACTGTACAATGCCACAATCGGACATTTCCGGTCAAATGCTCCGCCCATAGGCTATAGAAGAATTTGAATGTTGGTTGACTAGTAATAATAATTTATAAATATAATTATTACTAGTGTCATACAGCATTAGAATTCTTCTATAGCTTGTAGGCTGAACATTCAACTGGAAATGTACAATTGCGGCGTCGTACAGTTTAGCTGCTCCGTTGAATCTTCTTAGAACATTCGAGAAACACCATAAGCCTTCAATGACAGATTTAACCTTAATTAATTTGGATTTTCGGACGAATGCATTTATTAACAAACTGAAATAAATTAAAAACGAATTTCGGGAGCAATTAAATACATCTATTTTTTAGACAAAAAAATAAATTCCGAAACAAAATATTTCAGTGTGCACATGTCTAGTAAATGCTTAGGAGATCCCATCTGAAGACAGCCATTTGATTATGCTGGTTTGACCTTTTTAATAGAGGTCAATTTAGAAGGTGAGATCACATCCTTGGGGAGACCTGGTGGAGGTATTTAGTGTAACTTTGGATTTGCAATTGGTTTAACACCATTTACTGACATATTCTCACAAAACCAAAATAAATTACCTTTTCTGTGTCATAAATAACATGTTTTAAACAAACACACACACATAAGAGTAGCATTTTGCACATGGCACGAGAATGCAGCAAGAGGGACGTGACTCCATATAACAGGTCATTGAGGTTATTCATGCCATCAGATTTCACAAATGACTTTTTTTTATATTAAAAAGAAAAAATAATAGCTAAAGCATGTAAGCAGCCTTCTGTGTTTTGCAAGATACTGTTAAGAATTTGAACAGACCTGGGAACCTTGGGCCCATTATATCAGTGGGCCAGATTCTCGTATCCCGGTGTATATTTGAGCGGGGCATAGCGCATCCTCTTTACGCTACGCCGCCGCAACTTTGGACGCCAGTGGCGTATTCTCAAAGCACTTGCGTCCTAAGTTACGGTGACGTAGCGTAAATGGCCTGGCGTAAGCCTGCGTAATTCAAATGTGGAAGAGGTGGGCGTGTTTTATGGAAATGTGTTGTCACCCCACGTTTTTTTTTTAACTGCGCATGCGCCGTACGTGGACGTATCCCAGTGCGCATGCGCAAAATCACGTCGGAAATAGTCAATGCTTTAGACGTGAATGTAACTTACACAAATCCCTATTCACGAACGACTTACGCAAACGACGTAAAAAACTACGCTGTCCCAACGTCCATACTTAACATTGCGTACGCCTCACCTACGCAAAGTTACCCCTCATATAGCAGGGGTAACTTTACGCTTACGGAAACAACGTAAAAAACGACGAGCGGGCGCAATTACGTTCGGGTATCTAGCTCATTTGCATATTCAATGCGGCTAATCGACGGAAGCGCCACCTAGCGGCCAGTAAATATGCAACTCAGATACGACGGCATGAGAGACTTACGCCGCTCGTATCTAAGCAAAATACCGGCGTATCTTGTTTTCGGAATACAGAAAATAGATACGCCAGTGCTTCTTAGAAGTTACGCGGCGTATCTCGAGATACGCCGACGTAACTATGCTGAGAATCTGGCCCAGTGTCTTTTGTAACCTAGAAAACATTCTAGGGTTTAGGGGGTGAGTTAGATAACAGAGATGTTGTCTGATGAAGAAACATATAGAAAGTTAGACAAGGATCCAACATCCAGATATAACAAGGAACTAACAGCCTTGGTGTATGCTGGATATAAAAAACATGTCCTTACGGTAAAGGAAAAAAGATATCTGACGCCTAGTAGTTAGGGATGAGCCGGACACCCCCGGGTTCGGTTCGCACCAGAACGTTCGAACAGACCGCGGGTTCGCACGAATATTTCAAAACCCATTGAAGTCTATGGGACCCGAACGTTCAAATTCAAAAACGGTAGTTTTAAAGACCAAAATTCAATTAAATGTTGGAAAACGTTGTTCAGAACCCGGGTCTTGCCCCAGGCAACATGTATCAATGGAATTTTTTTTTTTTTAAATGGGCGTTTTTTGTGGAGCAGCCATTTTAATGATGCTTAAAGTGAAAAAAAAAAATCCTTTAAATATCACACCTGCTGGGTGTCTATAGTAGTGGCACGTGTTTAGAAATGTCCCTGCACAACATGAGAGGACTATAAAAAAAAAGTAATTAATGCTACTTGCGCAAGTTCTGTGTGGCAACATTATGTCGAATATTTTAGCGGTGGTGGGGGGCCATTATTGTTTTGTGAAAGAAATTTTTTAGAAAAAAGGGCACCCCTCAAACATACTGTAATTGGAGCGCAACAAGGAGCCACGTGCAAAGTATTGCATCAAAAATTGTTATTAGGCGCCCCTGTTAAACAGGGGCTGAAAAATTGTGCCTTGGGGACAACACAACACTTGCAACCCCTCCCAATAACTCCAATTGGAGCGCAACAAGGAGCCACGTGCAAAGTATTGCATCAAAAATTGTTATTAGGCTCCCCTGTTAAACAGGGGCAGAAAAATTGGGCCTTGGGCACAACACAACACTGCAACCCCTCACAATAACTCCAATTGGAGCGCAACAAGGAGCCACGTGCAAAGTATTGCATCAAAAATTGTTATTAGGCGCCCCTGTTAAACAGGGGCAGAAAAATTGGGCCTTGGGCACAACACAACACTGCAACCCCTCACAATAACTCCAATTGGAGCACAACAAGGAGCCACGTGCAAAGTATTGCATCAAAAATTGTTATTAGGCGCCCCTGTTAAAACAGGGGCAGAAAAATTAGGCCTTGGGCACAACACAACACTGCAACCCCTCACAATAACTCCAATTGGAGCGCATCAAGGAGCCACGTGCAAAGTATTGCATCCAAAATTGTTATTAGGCGCCCCTGTTAAACAGGGGCAGAAAAATTGGGCCTTGGGCACAACACAACACTGCAACCCCTCACAATAACCCCAATTGGAGCGCAACAAGGAGCAACGTGCAAAGTATTGCATCAAAAATTGTTATTAGGCGCCCCTGTTAAACAGGGGCAGAAAAATTGGGCCTTGGGCACAACACAACACTGCAACCCCTCACAATAACTCCAATTGGAGCGCAACAAGGAGCCACGTGCAAAGTATTACATCAACAATTGTTATTAGGCGCCCCTGTTAAACAGGGGCTGAAAAATTGTGCCTTAGGCACTGGTGGCGGAGCCCAGAAACACAACATTTCTTACTAGCTATCGGCAAGAAAAGTGAGGAGGAGAAGGATATTCCATCAGCAGCATAAGAGGACAGTCACTCAGCATCAGCAGTCTAAAAGGGATCCGACATTTCAAAAAAAAGATATTATTCATTAATATCAGCATCAGGTGCTTGGTAGCTGGTGTTGATCCAAGCCTGATTCATTTTGATGAAGGTCAGTCGATCAACAGAGCCGGTGGAGAGGCGCACCCTGTGATCAGTCACAAAGCCTCCAGCAGCACTGAATGTCCGTTCTGAAAGAACACTGGATGCAGGGCAAGCCAGTAGCGCAATTGCGTACTGGGCAAGCTCTGGCCAGTGATCCATCCTCAAGACCCAGTAAGCCAGAGGATTTTCGGTGGGGAAGGTGTCCAAGTCGGATCTTGCCCCTAGGTATTCCCGGACCATGTAAACCAGACGCTGGCGATGGTTGCTGGAACAGGTCAGACCTTGGGGCTGCGGACTAAAAAACTGCCTGAACGCATCCGTCAGACGACCACCTTCTCCACCGCCCCTTCTGTGACTCACCGAAGCCTCAGCAAGACGTTGTCCAGAGCCAGGTTTTGGTAATCCCCCCAGTTCTGGGAACGCATTGCACAGACCCTTCTGCAAGGCCTCCCGCAGAAGTTTCATCTTCTGCTCCCTCTGCGATGGCAACATAAGGTCTGCAACCTTACTCTTGTAACGTGGATCAAGAAGAGTCGCCAGCCAGTAATGATCCCTCTCCTTAATAGCACGTACACGAGGATTCTTACGCAGACTTTGCAGGATCAGGGAGGCCATGCAGCGTAGGTTTGCAGAGGCATTCGGGCCACAGTCCTCTGGGTCACTGAGAACGACAGGATTCACAGGCGCCTCATCCCAGCCACGTAAAACTCCACGTGCTCCTTGGGACTGTAAATGATCCCGTGAAGACTGCTGCTGCTGAGTGCTAGGCTCCACCTCCATGCTGCTGATACAATCCTCCTCCTCCTCCTCCTCCTCCTCCTCTTCCTGTGTGCTAGGTGGGCAAGCAGGACCACTGCCTGGTTAAAGGGGGCCTTGAGAGGTAAGAAAGTCATCCACTTCCTCCCTCTGTTCTGCCTCAAGGGCCCTGTCCATTATTCCACGTAGTGTGTGCTCCAACATGTGAATAAGAGGGACAGTCTCACTGATGCATGCACTGTCACTGCTCACCATCCTCGTGGCCTCCTAAAATGGTGACAGGACAGTGCATGCATCCCTGATCAAGGCCCACTGGCGTGGGGAAAAAAACCTAGCTGCCCTGACCCAGTTCTGCTGCCATATTGGCACAGGTACTCATTGATGGCCCGCGGCTGCGTGTGCAGCCGCTGCAGCATGGCCAACGTTGAGTTCCATCTGGTGGGCATGTCACAAATTAGGCGGTTCTTGGGCAGGTTGTATTCCCTTTGGAGGTCAGTCAGCCGAGCAGTGGCATTATATGACCTCCGAAAATGCACACAGACTTTCCTGGCCTGCTTCAGGACATCCTGCAAGCCCTGGTACCTGCCCAAGAACCGCTGCACCACCCAATTGAGGACATGCGCAAAACAGGGCACGTGGGTGAGTTTTCCCTGTCGCAGGGCAGAGAGGAGGTTGGTGCCATTATCGCTGACCACCATTCCAGGCTTCAGCTGGCGTGGCGTCAACCACCTCTCAGCCTGACCCTGCAGAGCTGACAAAACCTCTTCCCCAGTGTGGCTCCTGTCTCCCAAGCACACCAGCTCTAGCACCGCATGGCATCTCTTGGCCTGCATTCCTGCGTATCCCCTCGTAAGCCTACGGAGCACGGCTGGTTCGGAGAAAACATCCCCACAGGAAGAGGCCACAGAGGAAGAAGAAGAGGAGGGGGTGGAGGAAAGAGGTGTGTCACAAGCAGTAGTATTGTTTTGGAGGCGTGGTGGCGGAACAACCTCCAAAACTACTGGACCTTGCCCTGCGTCCTTCCCAGCTGCCAGCAGAGTCACCCAATGCGCCGTAAAAGACAGGTAACGTCCCTGTCCATGCCTGCTGGACCATGAGTCAGTGGTAATATGCACCTTACCACTGACCGCCCTGTCCAGCGAGGCATGGACATTGCCTTCCACATGCCGGAATAGCCTTCCGTGAGAAAAAGTATCATTTTGGTACTTGCCACTGAGGTACTGTACATTGCACAAACTCACGGAAGGGGGCAGAATCTACCAACTGAAAATGTAGCAGTTGAAGTGCTAGCAATTTCGCTAAGCTAGCATTCAACTGCTGGGCATGTGGATGGCTGGGATTGTACTTCTTTCGGCGCTGCAGCAGCTGGGGCAGGGAAATTTGCCTGGTACTATCAGTAGATTGACCGCTACTACTAGCTTGTGACACACCTATTTCTACACCTTCACTGCAGGCTTCAGAGAGGACTGGGGGTCTACTGGGGTTGAAGGTCCCAGAAGGGCAAGGGGGGGTACGCTTTTGTCTTTGGTGTGGGTCTTTCTGGTGTGCTTGCCAACGAGCTGCATGGCAGGTCGACATATGTCTGGACAAGCATGTGGTACCCAGGCGGTTGATGTTTTGGCCACGCGAGATACGCTTGCAACATAAGTTGCAAATAGCAAAGGTACGATCTTGTGGACATGTTTCAAAAAAGGCCCACACCAAAGAACTTTTGCTGTACCGGTCAGACACAGCAGCGCCATGCTCAAGCGCCGTAGATGTGCGCTGTAATGCAGTGGGTGTGACCTTAAGCTGACCCCTGGAGGGCATCCTGCCTCTTTGGAGATGTGCCTGTGCCTTGTTCTCCTCCTCCTCCTCCTCCTCTCTCCTATTAGGCACCCAGGTAGAGTCAGTGACCTTGTCATCCCCTCCCTCCTCATCACTGTCAACAACCTGGCAGTATGCTCCAGCTGGGGGAACATCATCACTGACAAATTGCTGTCCCTCTCGGACACCCCCTCTCCCTGGGCTCACATCAATGCCTTCCTCTATCAGTGTTCCGTCATCGGAGTCTTCAAAACGCTGCGCATCTTCCTGCAGCATGTACCCAACACTGTGTTGAACCAGTTCGGGGGACTCCTCAGCAGGACATGGTGGTACTAGGGAAGTATTGTGTGAAGCCATTGTGCAGAGGGAAGAGGACGCCTTGGCAGCTGCTTTGCCAGATGAACTTTGATCAGTCTATGTGAGAGAGGATGAGGAGGATGAGGACGGCTTGGTCATCCACTCTACTAATTTCTCTGCATGTTGAGGCTCAACACGGCCAGCTCCCGAAAAGAAGGACGAGCGGCCACGGCCACGGCCACGTGCTGAAGAGGATGCACCACATACACTACCAGCGTTACCTCTACATGCAGAGCCTGCTTGCCCTCGTGACTCTCTGCCTCTCTTTGTTGTCCTTCCAGACATATTTATGCGCTCAGGTGGTATATAACAGCACACGTCCAGTGACACTAACTGCGATCAGGTGGTATATAAAAGCACACGTCCTTTGACACTAACTGCGCTCAGGTGGTATATAAAAGCACACGTCCAGTGACACTAACTGCGTTTAGGTGGTATATAAAAGCACACGTCCAGTGACACTAACTGCGCTCAGGTGGTATATAAAAGCACACGTACAGTGACACTAACTGCGCTCAGGTGGTATATAAAAGCACACGTACAGTGACACTAACTGCGCTCAGGTGGTATATAACAGCACACATCCAGTGACACTAACTGCGCTCAGGTGGTATATAAAAGCACACGTACAGTGACACTAACTGCGCTCAGGTGGTATATAAAAGCACACGTACAGTGACACTAACTGCGCTCAGGTGGTATATAAAAGCACACGTACAGTGACACTAACTGCGCTCAGGTGGTATATAAAAGCACACGTACAGTGACACTAACGGCTCTCAGGTGGTATATAAAAGCACGCGTCCAGTGACACTAACTGCGCTCAGGTGGTATATAAAAGCACACGTACAGTGACACTAACTGCGCTCAGGTGGTATATAAAAGCACACGTACAGTGACACTAACTGCGCTCAGGTGGTATATAAAACACACGTCCAGTGACACTAACTGCGCTCAGGTGGTATATAAAAGCACACGTACAGTGACACTAACTGCGCTCAGGTGGTATATGAAAGCACACGTACAGTGACCCTAACTGCGCTCAGGTGGTATATAAAAGCACACGTACAGTGACACTAAGTGCGCTCAGGTGGTATATGAAAGCACACGTACAGTGACACTAACTGCGCTCAGGTGGTATATAAAAGCACACGTCCAGTGACACTAACTGCGCTCAGGTGGTATATAAAAGCACACGTACAGTGACACTAAGTGCGCTCAGGTGGTATATAAAAGCACACGTACAGTGACACTAACTGCGCTCAGGTGGTATATAAAAGCACACGTACAGTGACACTAACTGCGCTCAGGTGGTATATAAAAGCACACGTACAGTGACACTAACTGCGCTCAGGTGGTATATAAAAGCAAACGTACAATGACACTAACTGCGCTCAGGTGGTATATAAAAGCACACGTACAGTGACACTAACTACGCTCAGGTGGTGTATAAAAGCACACGTACAGTGACACTAACTGCGCTCAGGTGGTATATAAAACCACATGTACAGTGACACTAACTGTGCTCAGGTGGTATAAAAAAGCACACGTACAGCGACACTAAATGTGCTCAGGTGGTATATAAAAGCACATGTACAGTGACACTAACTGCGCTCAGGTGGTATATAAAAGCTCACGTCCAGTGACACTAACTGTGCTCAGGTGGTATATAAAAGCACACATCCAGTGACACTAACTGCGCTCAGGTGGTATATAAAAGCACATGTCCAGTGACACTAACTGCGCTCAGGTGGTATATAAAAGCACACGTACAGTGACACTAACTGCGCTCAGGTGGTATATAAAAGCAAACGTACAATGACACTAACTGCGCTCAGGTGGTATATAAAAGCACACGTACAGTGACACTAACTACGCTCAGGTGGTGTATAAAAGCACACGTACAGTGACACTAACTGCGCTCAGGTGGTATATAAAACCACATGTACAGTGACACTAACTGTGCTCAGGTGGTATAAAAAAGCACATGTACAGCGACACTAAATGTGCTCAGGTGGTATATAAAAGCACACGTCCAGTGACACTAACTGCGCTCAGGTGGTATGTAAAAGCACACGTACAGTGACACTAACTGCGCTCAGGTGGTATATAAAAGCACACGTACAGTGACACTAACTGCGCTCAGGTGGTATATAAAAGCACACGTCCAGTGACACCAACTGCGCTCAGGTGGTATATAAAAGCACACGTCCAGTGACACTAACTGCGCTCAGGTGGTATATAAAAGCACACGTACAGTGACACTAACTGCGCTCAGGTGGTATATAAAAGCACACGTACAGTGACACTAACTGCGCTCAGGTGGTATATAATAGCACACGTCCAGTGACACTAACTGCGCTCAGGTGGTATATAACAGCATACGTGCGGTGACACCAAATGCGCTAAGGTGGTATGTAACAGCACACGTGCGGTGACCCCAAATGCGCTCAGGTGATATGTAACAGCACACGTGCGGTGACACCAAATGCGCTAAGGTGGTATTAAACAGCACACGCACAGTCAGAGCGACTGTGTTTCTGTGCAATTCAATAGCCCACTTGCATTAACAGCAACTGCCTTTCTGTGCAAATAAATAGCACACGTGCAGTAACAGTTAATGCGTCTATGTGCAATTAACTAGCACACGTTGACTAACACGTTAGAGCATCAAGCACAATCTCCTGCCTGACAGATACTAATAGCAGAACTAGCTAAGCTATACATTTTATAAATATATTGACAACTCCTAGGGATGTCAATATATTCTCTACAAACTGTACATTTAACTATACTAACTAGTAGTCTCCCTGATCTATAAATCTATCTATCTATCTATCTATCTATCTATCTATCTATCTGAAAAGACACTGTGGCCCAGATTCACGTACATCTGCGCATTATTGGACCGGCGTAGTGCACCGCCTTTACGTTAAACTTGCGCAATTTTGCCGCGTAATCACCCTATTCTCGTAGCTTTTGTGCAGAAAATTGTGCATGCGTAACGTTTTTTCATAGGCGTAAGGCGGAGTAATACAAATTGGGAAGGACGTGGGCGTGTTACATTGAAATGAGCCGTGACCCCATGCAAATGAAGGGCCGGCCGGCTCGCGCATGCGCGCTTGAAGGAGACCATGGTCAGCTCCGCTGTGCGCATGCTCCCAACTCGGGAGCGGCGCAATCAGTGAAATTGGAAATGGACTAGGGCAACGTTGTGAACTACGCAGACAGCATAAATAGACAGAGACAAACGCACTTGCATTGCAAAAGTACATCCCTTTGTCCCTTCCCATTTAACCAAGTGCTTTTGTCCTGTTGTTCGTTGCGTTGTGTTTTGTAGTTGTCAGATTAGTGTTCTGTGTGATCAAGTGTTTGTTAGTAGATCTTTGAAAGTGTTTTAGTGACTGTTTGTTTGATATAATTCTGTTCGTTTGTTTTCTTGCTGTTTTTTGCTGTTTGTTTTTGTGACTGTTTCTTGCTGAGTGTTAGTGTGATTTTTTGGGTGTTAGATTTGTGTGTGTTCTTGCTTGATTGGTTGTGCTTGTTTTTGTGAGTGATTTTTGCTGATTGGGAGTGAGTTTTTTGGGAAGTATGACAGAGAGAAAGAGAAAGCTCAATTTTACTGTGGGGGAAAAAAGAATTCTTGCCCGGGCCATTAGCGATTATGGGCGTTTCGTCCACGGCCCAGACAGTGCCAACACCAACCCGGCCAGGAGGAGGGAGATTTTGGATATGATCACTGAGCAGGTCAATTCAGCGGGGGAGGGGGAGACACGGACCCGGTCTGGGATTGACAAAAAAATCAATGACCTCCGGCGTCTGGTCAAACAGAAGCTGGCCAGAATGCATGCCCATGCCAGGGGCACAGGAGGGGGCCCACCATGCCCTATTAGGCTGACAGCGGAGGAGCGTGCGGTGGCCCTGACCTTTCATCGGCATGAAGTTGAGGGCCTGCCTGGCTTTGACTCAAGTCCGGAGCCCGTGGTGCCAGGTAAGTTTTTTTTTAATATCAGGTGTGTAGCATGTGTGGGGGAGGGGGTGAAAGGGAATATGTGGCAAGTGTGGGGATCCTCCAACCTGTGAATGTTTTGTGTCATCCACAGATGTGCAGGAGGGTGCAGGGCCATCTGGCCTGACCGCACCATCCCCAGGACAGCAGCCTAATGAGGCCCCCCAACAAGGCCGGAGTCCGCAGAGGAGGTTCAAGAGGAGGAGGAGGTTCAAGAGGAGGAGGAGAATCATGAGGAGGAGGAGTCCATGTCAGGCACTGGACGTTTGGTTTTTGAGGACTCTTCCCCTCTGGCTGGCAGCAGGCAGCCCTCCCTAAGGCCTCGTACACACGATCAAATCTGTCTGCTGGAAACGGTCTGCTAGACCGTCCCAGCAGACAGATTCGATCGTGTGTACGGCCGAGCCGACGGATTTGGCCACCCGACAGATTTCAAAGCATGCTTTGAAATCTATCGGGTGGGAATCCGTCCGCCCAACATGTGTGCTGGTTAGTACACTTACCAGCAGACATGTCGTCCCGCACCGCCGCCGAATGGATTCGGCGCATGCGCGGAAGTGTTTTACTTCCTGGTGCGGTGACGTGGCGGCGTCAACGTCACCGCCACGTCACCGACACGTCAGCGCGCCATCTGCTGGCGTGGTTTGCTCGTGTGTACACGCGAGCAAACCAAAATCCTATCAGACAGATTTGTTCAAATCGGTCGGTCCGACCGATTTGAACAAATAGATTGCCTCGTGTGTACGAGGCCTAAGGGGGAGCCCCCCCCCTCCTCCCCCAACATGGCTTCCCTCCCAAGGGCCTCCCCTTCTCCCCGGCCACAAGCATCAGCTGGAGGCAGGATTTCATCCCAGAACACCAGGGGGTTGGCCGATCTCCTGCCCGCCACTCTGAGAAGGGACCAGTTCCTCCAGACCCGCCATCTGGGACAGGTCAGCCAGACATTGGTGCGGATGGAGGAGAGCCTGTCCTCCATCAAGGATATGCTGGGGAACCTGGACTCCCACTCCCGGGCTTTCACAACCTGCCTAAACCAACTGCAGACGACATCAGCAGGCATTGGGCAGGATGTGAGGGCCCTTACCCAGGCTATCCAGGCCAACACGGCAACACTTGGTGCTGCCCTGGACAGAATAGCCGTGGCCTTGGAGGGCAGGCCGCCAGGTGGGCAGAGATCAGGGGCTGCTCCTCCTTCCCCGGTTTTCCCCCTCCCCATGAGTCTCCCCTGAGGAGCAGGGGCCGTGGCCGGGGGCGCCCCAGGCGTGGCTCACGTAAAGGGCAATACATTTTTTTCCCCTCTTTATTTTTTGCTGGAAAATTTTTGATTTTGCTGGGTATTTTTTTTTTTTTTGTGTTGTGAATGCTGTTTGAATGTGGGGGTGACATTCCTGTCGGAAAAGGGGTGTCACCCTCAATTTTGGTGGAGAAGGGTTCCCCAGGACCAGGGAGAAGTGATCCCCAGGTCCGTGTGAATGGTGTATGAATGTACAGTGACATAATTGGAGCCTTGGTGTGGCGTTGCTGCTCACAAGTCCAGCATGGTGGACTGGTGCCAATCCAATTTGATGTGGATGTGGGGTGTGTGTGCTAGGGACCACAGTGGTGTGCATGCATGCATTCTCATTGTGCCATGATTAATGTGTGTGGTTAACGTGCAAAGATTCCCAATGTGAGCTGTCTCCTGGCTGCTCTTCCCTCAGAAGACGGGGGACCCTCGGTTAAGGGGGGATTGTCTGGTTCAGGGGTCAGGTCATCACGTAGGTCAATCCGCAGACCCTTTCTTTCTGCGAAGTTGTGCAGCATGCAACATGCACCGATGATCTGGCACACAAAGTTTGGGGAATACAAGAGGGTACCCCCAGACTTATCCAGGCATCGGAAACGTGACTTTGGGAGGCCAAAGGTGCGCTCCACCACTGCTCGTGTTTGGGCATGTGCTTGATTGTATCTTTCCTCTCCTGGGGTTTGGGGGTTCCGGATAGGAGTCATGAGATGGGGTCCCAGTGGATATGCAGAGTCACCTGTAAGGGAAAAGACAGGAGGATGTTAGTCTTGCATGTGCCCCTTGTGATGTGTGCATCATGGGAGGGGATAGTCATGCCTGCCACCCATGTCACTCACCAACCAGCCAGGTGTCCCCATACACGTTCTGATCGAATTCCATTCGGATGTGGCTTTGATTGTATATGTAGCTGTCATGGCTGGACCCTGGGTGTTTGGCACGGACGTGCCATATGAGGCCTTGGGCATCGACTATCACCTGTACGTTGATGGAATGCCAATGCTTCCGATTGCGTTACATGTGCTCTGTCTCATGGGGGGGCTGGAGTGCCACATGTGTGCAATCAATTGTCCCCACAGTGCGTGGGAAATTTGGCAATTCTGTAGAAATCTGTCATTGCCTTCAGCCGCAGGTCCTCAGTGGTGGGTTTGATGATTTGGTTGGCCATGCGTCTGAGGATTGCAGGGACAACCTGGTGCACACATCTGCTCATGGAGGATTGTGACATCCCAGCCACCACTCCACTTGTACGCTGAAAAGAGCCACTGGCAAGGAAATGGAGTGTTGCCATGACCTTGACCAGTGGCTGCACTGCATGTGAGCGGTGTGTTGGGCTGGTGATGTCATCCTGCAGGGTTGTGGTTAATTCCAGGATGACATGAGGGGTGAATCTGAAGATCCGAAACACCTCAGAATCACTCATGCCAAACAGGTCTATGCGGGTGCGGTATATCCTCTCCCGTGCCATCCTCCGTGCCATCCTCCGTGCCCTCATCCTTCTTTGTTCATCTAAAGTCAGTAGTATAGCTATGTGCGACGATGCCCCTGGCATGTTGGCATACAGATTGTTGTGCAACACGTGTGACTGCTGAGCTCCTCACTAACAGTGTTGCTTTATCTAACAAGTAGACTTTTTTTCTCTTTTTAGACCAGCTTTTATATGATCTAATTTTAGACAGGACATTTTGCTGTTGCGCACACTGCGTCGTCTGCGCTGCCCCAACGTTCTTTTGTGGATCCCGTAAGTCCCTCATTAGCATATTTGACTAGCAAATCAATGGTCTGTCTAGCGCACTTTTGCGCGGACGGATGCGCCAGTCTAACGTGAATCTGGGCCTGTGTCTCTATCTATATATCTATCTATTTATCTCTCTCTCTCTCTCTCTCTCTCTCTGTCTGTCTGACTGCAAAGCAAGCCGGAAAAAACACTACACGAGGCCGCCCGGGAGGCGGCCTTTTATAGTGTGGGGCATGTGCTAAAGCCCTGAGCCCTAATTGGCCAAAGCACCCAGGCTTTGGCCAATTAGGTCTCTTCGTTTTTTGGGCGCTGTGATTGGCCAAGCATGCGGGGTCATGGTGCATGCTTGGCCAACCATCAGCGCACAGCGCCGCAGTGAGTTATGGGTCATTCGAATTTGGCGCGAACGACCCGATTTGTTCGTTTTCGACGAACTATCGAACGGCCAATGTTCGATGCGAACATTGCATCGAACACGAAGCTCATCCCTACTAGTAGTGTACGCATCCCAACCATCTGTACACTCCCCAAAATACATAAATATCCACTTAACCCCCCAGCCAGACCAATCGTGAATGGTATTGGCTCAGTAACCTCGAGATTAGGACAATACTTTGACCAATTTCTACAGGGAAGTGTTAAAAAAACTAGGGCTTACTTGACCAATTTCTACAGGGAAGTGTTAAAAAAAACTAGGGCTTACTTGAAGGATACAATGGACTTATTGCAGTCATTACAATCAGTACAGTTATCTGGAAAAAATGAAGTTTACTTAGAAACCGCTGACGTCACTTCGTTGTACACAGTGATACAACATGACGACGCGTTACTAGCCCTTAACTGGACGCTAAGTCAGAGGGATGACCTCCCTTACCATCAGAAAGTATTTCTAAGAGATGTTTTAGATTTTTGTTTATCCCATAATTGTTTTTGGTTTAATAATCACTTCTATACCCAAAAGAAAGGTGTAGCGATGGGTGCTAAATTTGCACCGAGCATCGCCAATTTGTTTATGGGAGAGTTTGAAGATAAATTAGAATTTTTTAATAGACGAGTTGAATTATTATTCTATAGGCATTTTATAGATGATGTACTGTTCCTGTGGAAAGGGTCTTTAACCTCCTTGGAAACTTTTTTGATGTATTTCAATTAAAAAATTTAAAATAATATTAAGTTGACGAGCCATTTTAGTAAAGAAAAAATCGACTTTTTAGACATAACTATCTATAGAAAAGGAGATAGATTGGAAACAAAAGTATTTTTTAAACCTACGGATCGTAATAGCTTCCTACCCATGCAGAGTGGTCATCACCCTGCATGGTTCAAAAATATCCCAAAAGGTCAACTGATGAGAGTCAAAAGAAACTGCTCGACATTGGAAGACTATGATGAACAATCAGAGATCTTAAAAGGCAGATTCAGGGAGAAGGGATATAATGCTCAAAAATTAGATGTTATCTGAAGAGATTAAACTTATCCCACTGAAGAATTCAGTTAAAAGCTCAGATTTTAAGGATTATGAGTGGAGTTTTATGTCTTCCTTACACTCACAATATAAGGAAGTAGAGGCTATACTACAGAATCACTGGCACATCCTATGCCTTGATAAGACCTTAAAACCTGTACTTCCAGCAAACCCTAAATTTATTAAAACGTATATAAAAAGTTTTGGACCCACCAGCGAAACCAGCATCTTTTTGGGAGCAAAACTTTTTTTTTCGCTTGCAGGAGATGTAAAAGCTGTAAATCAGTGTCAGAACCTGTGAGGGGTATTACGAATTTTAGGTCTACAGTCAATCATAGAGAGTTTAACATTGAAGAATTTATTACCTGTAACATTACACACGTAGTATACGTTTTAAAGTGTCCTTGTGGATTGATGTATGTGGGTCGCACTAAGAGACAGTTAAGAGTGAGGATCAGTGAACATGTGAAGAATATCCGGTTAGGATATAAAGATCACAATGTTTCACTTCATTTTAAAATACATCACAACGAGGATCCATCAGGACTAAGATTCTGGGGTATTGATGTAATTAAACCCACATGGAGAGGTAATAATATGGTTTGTGAAATATCAAAACGTGAAACTCTTTGGATTTATTTATTGGATACTCTTACCCCTAAGGGGTTAAATGTAGAACTCAATGTGAATTGCTTTATAAGCGATGCATGATTTTCGAGTTTCGAGCCAACATATCCGAAAGTATAGAGATGTTTCAACTACATTTTTTTTTATTAAGTCTGTTGGTTCCCCTTTGATTGGCTATATATCACTATGTAGATCTAGTATAATGGGAATGTAGAACTCGAGGTGAATTACTTTAAGGCGATGCATGATTTTCGAGTTTTGGGCCAACATACCTAAAAGTATAGAAATGTTCAAATTACATTTTTTTACATTAATTTTGTTGGTTCCTCTTTTAATGGTCAGATATCACTATGTAGATCTAATATGATGGGATTTTTTTCCAAGGTTTTTGGGGTTTCTTTATACTATATTTTATAATGTGTTTTTTTTTTTGCATTGATTAATATTTAGGTAGAGTGTAATTCTATGAGTTACACTGGTTTTATGTATTGTAATAGGATAGATTCTTTGTCTAGAAGATTGATGTTTATGTTACATATGTAACTCTGTCACTTACTCACATTATTTTGCCCATCTTTATCAACACACTGGGGTGCAGTACTGATGGGCTATACCCCCTAGAGTGCATATATTTTTTCCTACCAGATTGTTATGTTCTACTTGTATTTACTTCTGTCTAGACATGTGCAACTAGTTTTGTTCCGAATCATATTTTTAACGTATTTTGACAAATTAGGAAATATCCAAATTAACTAAATGTTTAACATTTTTTTACGAATATTCGTAAATTTGAATATTCAAAAGTTTGTAAGTTTGGAGATTCAAAAATCTGAAAATTCGGAAATTAAAAATTAAAAAAAACTTGGAGAATCAAAAGTCCTGAAATTTGGAAATTTGAAAGAATGAAAATCCGAAAATTCCAAAATCTGAAATAATAACTAACTAATAATAACAACTTAACTATTACTAATTTTTAAATTATAGTTATTGGAATGTCCTTTCGAATTTGGCTGTTAGTGAATGTAACAAATATGAATTTATCCAAAGTTACAAATTTTTCCAAATAATGAATGCCGTATCGAAACAAATGTAACGTAATGAATTAATAATAATAAACAACTAGGGTTGTCCCGATACCACTTTTTTAGGACCGAGTACAAGTACCGATACTTTTTTTCATGTACTCGCCGATACCGAATACCGATACTCTTTTAAAATGTGTCCCCAAATGCAGCCATGTCCCCCACATACTGCAGCCATGTCCCCCACATATTGCAGCCATGTCCCCCCACATATATTGCAGCCATGTCCCCCCACATATATTGCAGCCATGTCCCCCCACATATTGCAGCCATGTCCCCCCACAGATGCAGCCATGCATGTCCCCCACATATTCAGCCATGTCCCCCACATATTGTAGACATGTCCTTTCCCCCACATATTGCAGCCATGTCCTGTCCCCCACATATTGCAGCCATGTCCTGTCCCCCACATATTGCAGCCATGTCCTTTCCCCCACATATTGCAGCCATGTCCTGTCCCCCACATATGCAGCCATGTCCTTTCCCCCACATATGCAGCCATGTCCTGTCCCCCACATAATGCAGCCATGTCCTGTCCCCCACATATTGCAGCCATGTCCTGTCCCCCACATATTGCAGCCATGACCTGTCCCCCACATATTGCAGCCATGTCCTGTCCCCCACATATTGCAGCCATGTCCTGTCCCCCACATATTGCAGCCATGTCCTGTCCCCCACATATTGCAGCCATGTCCTGTCCCCCACATATGCAGCCATGTCCTGTCCCCCATACCTGTAGTAGATGCCGCCGCCGCTACTGCCGGGTTAATCCCCGTGCAATACAGCGCGCATTACAAGCTTTCGTTTGTATACTTGTAATGCCCGCCTCGCCATGTATAGACACTCCCCTTCTCGGGATTGGACGGACCCGTCCAATCCCGAGCAAGGGGGAGTGTCTATACACGGATCCGTGCATAGACACTCCCCCTTGCTCGGGATTGGACAGATCCGTCCAATCCCGAGAAGGGGAGTGTCTATACATGGCGAGGCGGGCATTACAAGTATACAAACGAAAGCTTGTAATGCGCGCTGTATTGCACAGGGATTAACGCGGCGGTATGCGGCGGCGGATCTGTGGCGGCGGCAGCAGCGCGGGGGGGGGGAGTATTCTATTTAGGTATCGGGGGTATTTGCGGGAGTACAAGTACTCCCGCAAATACTTTTGCGGGAGTACAAGTACTCCCGCAAATACTCGGTATCGGGACAACCCTATAAACAACAATGATAGTTAAAACGTTTTATTATTATTATTAATTATTCATTTGTTTTGTTTCATTTGTTTATCTGCTTGGTGTCTTGATTTCCTTGAATCTTGAACCCCTTGCTCCTCCCATGAACTTCCTATATAAGCCTTGTCTCAGCACTTCCTCTTTGCCAGGTTATTGTGCCTTCCCAGCCAGTGCCTTGCTATTTGTCTGCTCTGCTGCTATTTGTACCTGCAACTACCCGTGTTTGACCCTCAGCCTGTTCCTGATCCCAATCCCAACTGCCTGATCCCAATCTGCAACCACCTGTGTTTGACCCTCGGGCCTGTTTTTGACTACTTTTCTGCCGGATCCCAACCTGCAGCCACTCGTGATTGATCCCTTGGCTTGTTTACTGACCACGCTGCTGTTTCATCCTTGTCTGCTTATCCGTTACTGTACCCCGGCTTGCTCACACCCTGGTGGGGCAAACCCGAGGACCGCGACCTGGTACTAGCTCGTAGCTAAATCCATCTCCACCATCAGGAGCTCTGGTGAACACCAGGTAGTACTTAGACTCCGCACCTCAGGTGAGCCTGTGTCATCTGCCAGAAGTGACTGCCTGTATACCTGTCCAGCCACTGCTATTGCAATTGGCCTTCAAGCCCGACGCCTGATCGTGACAGACGGATCCTGAACATGGGTTTCAAATGTCATATTGCTCTTGTCAAGCCGCTCCTGAACAACAAACAACGTCAGAAGCGTCTTACCTGGGCTAAAGAAAAACAGACCTGATCTGGTGCTCAGTGGTCCAAAATCCTCTTTTCTGATGAGAGAAAATTCTGCATCTCATTTGGAAACCAAGGAGCCAGAGTATGGAGGAAGAATGGAGAGGCACTCACTGCAAGATGCTTGAAGTCCAGTGTGAAGTTTCCACAGTCTGTGTTGATTTAGGGAGCCATGTCATCTGCTGGTGTTGGTCTACTGTGCTTCATTTTGGAGCACTTCATGCTTCATTCCGCAGACGAGCTCTATGGGAATGCCAACTTCATTTTCCAGCAGGACTTGGCACGTGCCCACACTGCGAAAAGCACCAAAACCTGGTTCAATGACCGTGGGATTACTGTGCTTGATTGGCCAGCAAACTCACCTGACCTGAACTCCATAGAGAATCTATGGGGCATTGCCAAGAGAAAGTTGTGAGACATGACACTGAACAATGCAGAAGAGCTGAAGGCCGCTATTAAAGCATCCTGGTCTTCCATAACACCTCAGCAGTGCCACAGGCTGATAGCTTCCATGCCACACCGCATCAAGGCAGTAATTGCCTTATCATTATGGCAGTAAGACATAATCATCACAATTATGACAAATCACAGCTTGAACTATCTTGCTTTGCATGTAATGAGTCTATCTCATATATTAGTTTCACCTTTTAAGTTACATTAGTGAAATAAATGAACTTTTGCTTGATATTCAAATTTTAAATATAAATAAATATATATATATATATATATATATAAACGTCGCCTATGGAGATTTTTAGGGGAAAAAGGGTGTATTTTTTTCTAAAAAAGTGTGCTTGTAAGACCGCTGCGCAAATATGGTGTGACAGAAAGTATTGCAACGACCAACCGCCATTTTATTCTCTAGGGTGTTAGAAAAAAATATATATAATGTTTGGGGGTTCTATGCAATTTTATAGCAAAAAAAAAACAGATTTTAACTTGTAAACACCAAATCTCAGAAAGAGACTCGGTCCTTAACCACTTCCCGCCCAGGGATTAACGGCTGGGAAGTGGTTCTGTTATCCTGAATGGGCGTCATATGAGGACCAGCAGGATAACATGCCGGCGCGCGCCTATGGGAGCACGCAGCGCGGCGATCGCGAGTGTGGCGTGTCAGTCTGACGCGCCGCATCTCCGATCTCCTTAAAGGGTCCTTTCACACGGAGCGGTCCATTTTTCGGTCCGCTCCGTGTGTGTCCGTCGGCTCAGCGGGGATCCCCGCTGAGCTGTTGGCGGACAGGGTGGTCCCCGCACACTGTGCAGGGACCGCCCTGTCTCTCTTCCGCTCTCCCCTATGGGGAATCGGATGAATACGGACCGTTTGTTCGTATTCATCCGATCCGATCTGCCGGACGGAAGAAAAATAGGGTGTTCTTCCGTCCGAAAAACCGGACCCAGACCGACGTGGATCATTGCGGACGTTAGCGGATGCATCATCCGCTAACGGACGCAACCTCATAGGCGTCCATTACAAGTCCGTAAACGAACTTGTAAAAACGGACGAACGGAGGCGGACATGTGAAAGGGGCCTAAAGCCTCTGACAGAGGATTCTTACCACGTGATGAGCTTTAACCAATCACAGCTGATCATCGCATGAACCAGGAAGTGTCGGTAAACAGCATTGCTCAGTTTGTGCTGACAGGGAGAGCCGATCGGCTGCTTTCCCTGTCAGAGGGGGGGGGGGGTCTGTGCTAATAATCAGCACATTGATTAGCAGCACAGCCCCATCAGATGTGTCACCACAGTTACCCAAAAGATACCCATCATCTGAGGGGATGAGGGGAAATAGGGGAAAGAAATGGGGAAGGAGTAATTGCGGAGAAGGAGAGGGAATTGGCGGAAGAAAGAGGTGAAAGAAAGAGATATATATATGTACCGTATTTATCGGCGTATACTGCGCACTTTTTTCCCCTTAAAATAAGGGGACAATCGTGGGTGCGCAATATACGCCGATAGCCGCTTCCCGCGCTCAATTTCAATGGAGCCGCCGACATATACCGAGTGCAGTACACTCGGGTACATTCGGCTAGTCTCGGCTTCGCTCGTGCTCATGCATAAACGTCACAGAGCGTGAGCACGAGCGAAGCCCAGCCTTGCCGAATGTACCGGAGTGTACTGCACTCGGTATATGTCGGCAGAGGCGTTCAAACTGAGCACGGGAAGCAGGGATTTGACTTGAGGCGCGCGCTGGAGAAGTCGGGAGGACACCACCGAGGCCGCAGACGGACACCGGACCGGACGATGGACGCTGGGCAAGACACCAAAACTATAAGTAATAAAATCTTATAACATTTTTTTTTACAGGAATTTGGGGGCAATTCAGGGATGCACGCTATACGCGGGAGCGCGCAATACCCCGATAAATACGGTACATATGTGTATATATGTATATATATGTGTATGTATATATATATATATATATATATATATATATATATATATATATATATATGTATATATTAGATTTTAAGTTGTTAAAGATACATTTATATTTCCCTCTGATTTAACATATGAATGGCAATAGAGGAGGATGTAAAGTATATATATATATATATATATATATATATATATATATATATATAATGTTGTATTGTCATTGGACTCTGTAGGGTCCTTTTGTCTTTATCTCTGTATACTTCCCTTGTTTAAAAAATAAAAGAAATAGAGAATTGAAAAAAAAAGAAAGCTGAAAATTGTCCTGGGCAGGAAGGGGCGAAAGTGCCTGGTATTGAAGTGGTTAAAGCGGAGTTATTCAGCAGCACTGTATCTCGGAGGAGTATCCTTGTGGTCTTCGTATACCCACAAGTGAGATGGAACTGCGCAAGACAGGGAAATATAAAGTTGTTTAAAAAAAATAATAACAAATAAAGCGGCGCTATTAGTGAGAATAGTGATTGTAGCATTGCATTAGGATCATCTTAACAGATGGCTTTGGAAAAAAAAATGAATATGTCGGTGGAACTCTGCTTTAAGTGGTTTTAAAAACGCTCCTAAAAGCGGCATGTTAACGCGGCAAAACAGATGTTTTTAAATGTTGTTTACTATCTGTCAAGTTCAGGGGAGGTAAAACGTCCGTGTACAGCACTGATTTCAAAGCAGCAAAGCATCTGTTGGATATTACTCATTTGTTATTATTTCTTTGTGAACTCGGCCTATGCATTTTACATAGAAAATAAAAAAAATATTTTGGAAATTAAAAAAAGAGGCTGTAAGATTCCATTAAAACATTGCATCCTGAATTTTTTCTTAAAACAAAAATTATTCATAAGGTACAGAAATCTAATCCTTTAATGGTGCTCTGCGGTGACAAATGAAGTTTCATCACTGACCATGGTCATGTATTGTCCTAGTGAGCAATTTGAGACATTCGGTCTTGTCGTCACTTTGGCCGTGACTGAATGTTTTGTAACCCTGAATGTTTACAGTGCGGTAAGACTATTAAAACCACCACTTGTAAAATAAAAGCTAACGGAAAATATCACTTGTGGCTGCGAGAAGTGCCAGCGAGCGTCTGTATCCACATTTTTTCTCTTTGTAGTCATGGTATAACATCAGCGAATTTGTCATGTGGAGGTCGGGAATAGCAGGGGAGGAAGTGTGAGTGTGATCGCTGTGAGGTCATCAAAGTGTCTGTCTCATTAGAACCTACATGTGGTTTCATAGAAAAAAAAAAAACATTAAGTAAAATAACACAGACTTTGGATATTACAAACATTAGAACCATGGTGGGGTAATCATAGGAAATTGTTAAATATACAGGTTTTCATATGACTAAATAAATGCTGTATCCTGTATAAAATTGCAGTTATAAATTTAATGCACACCAAAAAAAACATTGGTTCTGATTTATTAAAGCGTTTGAAGGGGAAAAAAAAATTGTTTCCCACACCATGACTGCTGAGAAATTTAGGCATACCTTAAAACATTGAGACCAAAAACCTTGCCCCCCAAAACGACACAGGCCCAGATTCACGTACATCTGCGCATTATTGGACCGGCGTAGCGCACCGCCTTTACGTTAGACTTGCGCAATTTTGCCGCGTAATCACCCTATTCTCGTAGCTTTTGCGCAGAAAATTGCGCATGCGTAACGTTTTTTCATAGGCGTAAGGCGGAGTAATACAAATTGGGAAGGGGTGTTACACGTGGGCGTGTTACATTGAAATGAGCCGTGACCCCATGCAAATGAAGGGCCGGCCGGCTCGCGCATGCGCGCTTGAAGGAGACCATGGTCAGCTCCGCTGTGCGCATGCTCACAACTCGGGAGCGGCGCAATCAGTGAAATTGGAAATGGACTAGGGCAACGTTGTGAACTACGCAAACAGCATAAATAGACAGACACAAACGCACTTGCATTGCAAAAGTACATCCCTTTGTCCCTTCCCATTTAACCAAGTGCTTTTGTCCTGTTGTTCGTTGCGTTGTGTTTTGTAGTTGTCAGATTAGTGTTCTGTGTGATCAAGTGTTTGTTAGTAGATCTTTGAAAGTGTTTTTTGATAAGTGTTCGAGTGACTGTTTGTTTGATATATTTCTGTTTGTTTGTTTTCTTGCTGTTTTTTTGCTGTTTGTTTTTGTGACTGTTTCTTGCTGAGTGCTAGTGTGATTTTTTGGGTGTTAGATTTGTGTGTGTTCTTGCTTGATTGGTTGTGCTTGTTTTTGTGAGTGATTTTTGCTGACTGGGAGTGAGTTTTTTGGGAAGTATGACAGAGAGAAAGAGAAAGCTCAATTTTACTGTGGGGGAAAAAAGAATTCTTGCCCGGGCCATTAGCGATTATGGGCGTTTCCTCCACGGCCCAGACAGTGCCAACACCAACCCGGCCAGGAGGAGGGAGATTTTGGATATGATCACTGAGCAGGTCAATTCAGCGGGGGAGGGGGAGACACGGACCCGGTCTGGGATTGACAAAAAAATCAATGACCTCCGGCGTCTGGTCAAACAGAAGCTGGCCAGAATGCATGCCCATGCCAGGGGCACAGGAGGGGGCCCACCATGCCCTATTAGGCTGACAGCGGAGGAGCGTGCGGTGGCCCTGACCTTTCATCGGCATTAAGTTGAGGGCCTGCCCGGCTTTGACTCAAGTCCGGAGCCTGTGGTGCCAGGTACGTTTTTTTTTTATATCAGGTGTGTAGCATGTGTGGGGGAGGGGGTGAAAGGGAATATGTGGCAAGTGTGTGGATCCTCCAACCTGTGAATGTTTTGTGTCATCCACAGATGTGCAGGAGGGTGCAGGGCCATCTGGCCTGACCGCACCATCCCCAGGACAGCAGCCTAATGAGGCCCCCCCAACAAGGCCGGAGTCCGCGGAGGAGGTTCAAGAGGAGGAGGAGGTTCAAGAGGAGGAGGAGAATCATGTCAGGCACTGGACGTTTGGTTTTTGAGGACTCTTTCCCTCTGGCTGGCAGCAGGCAGCCCTCCCTAAGGGGGAGCCCCCCCCTCCTCCCCCAACATGGCTCCCCTCCCAAGGGCCTCCCCTTCTCCCCGGCCACAAGCATCAGCTGGAGGCAGGATTTCATCCCAGAACACCAGGGGGTTAGCCGATCTCCTGTCCGCCACTCTGAGAAGGGACCAGTTCCTCCAGACCCGCCATCTGGGACAGGTCAGCCAGACATTGGTGCGGATGGAGGAGAGCCTGTCCTCCATCAAGGATACGCTGGGGAACCTGGACTCCCACTCCCGGGCTTTTACAACCTGCCTAAACGAACTGCAGATGACATCAGCAGGCGTTGGGCAGGATGTGAGGGCACTTACCCAGGCTATCCAGGCCAACACGGCAACACTTGGTGTTGCCCTGGACAGAATAGCCGTGGCCTTGGAGGGCAGGTCGCCAGGTGGGCAGAGATCAGGGGCTGCTCCTCCTTCCCCGGTTTTCCCCCTCCCCATGAGTCTGCCCTGAGGAGCCGGGGCCGTGGCCGGGGGCGCCCCAGGCGTGGCTCACGTAAAGGGCAATAATTTTTTTTCCCCTCTTTTTTTTTTTGGAACATTTTTGATTTTGCTGGCTATTTTTTATTTATTTTTTTGGGTTGTGAATGCTGTTTGAATGAGGGGGTGACATTCCTGCTGGAAAAGGGGTTTCACCCTCAATTTTGGTGGAGAAGGGTTCCCCAGGACCAGGGAGAAGTGATCCCCAGGTCCGTGTGAATGGTGTATGAATGTACAGTGACATAATTGGAGCCTTGGCGTGGCGTTGCTGCTCACAAGTCCAGCATGGTGGACTGGTGCCAATCCAATTTGATGTGGATGTGGGGTGTGTGTGCTAGGGACCACAGTGGTGTGCATGCATGCATTCTCATTGTGCCATGATTAATGTGTGTGTTTAACGTGCAAAGATGCCCAATGTGAGCTGTCTCCTGGCTGCTCTTCCCTCATAAGACGGGGGACCCTCGGTTAGGGGGGGATTGTCTGGTTCAGGGGTCAGGTAATCACGTAGGTCAATCTGCAGGCCCTTTCTTTCTGCGAAGTTGTGCAGCATGCAACATGCACCGATGATCTGGCACACAAAGTTTGGGGAATACAAGAGGGTACCCCCAGACTTATCCAGGCATCGGAAACGTGACTTTAGGAGGCCAAAGGTGCGCTCCACCACTGCTCGTGTTTGGGCATGTGCTTGATTGTATCTTTCCTCTCCTGGGGTTTGGGGGTTCCGGATAGGAGTCATGAGATGGGGTCCCAGTGGATATGCAGAGTCACCTGTAAGGGAAAAGACAGGAGGATGTTAGTCATGCATGTGCCCCTTGTGATGTGTGCATCATGGGAGGGGATAGTCATGCCTGCCACCCATGTCACTCACCAACCAGCCAGGTGTCCCCATACACGTTCTGATCGAATTCCATTCGGATGTGGCTTTGATTGTATATGTAGCTGTCATGGCTGGACCCTGGGTGTTTGGCACGGACGTGCCATATGAGGCCTTGGGCATCGACTATCACCTGTACGTTGATGGAATGCCAATGCTTCCGATTGCGGTACATGTGCTCTGTCTCATGGGGGGGCTGGAGTGCCACATGTGTGCAATCAATGGCCCCCACAGTGTGTGGGAATCTGGCAATTCTGTAGAAATCTGTCATTGCCTTCAGCCGCAGGTCCTCAGTGGTGGGTTTGATGATTTGGTTGGCCATGCGTCTGAGGATTGCAGGGACAACCTGGTGCACACATCTGCTCATGGAGGATTGTGACATCCCAGCCACCACTCCACTTGTACGCTGAAAAGAGCCACTGGCAAGGAAATGGAGTGTTGCCATGACCTTGACCAGTGGTTGCACTGCATGTGAGCGTTGTGTTGGGCTGGTGATGTCCTCCTGCAGGGTTGTGGTTAATTCCAGGATGACATGAGGGGTGAATCTGAAGATGCGAAACACCTCAGAATCACTCATGCCAAACAGGTCTATGCGGGTGCGGTATATCCTCTCCCGTGCCATCCTCCGTGCCCTCATCCTTCTTTGTTCATCTAAAGTCAGTAGTATAGCTATGTGCGACGATGCCCCTGGCATGTTGGCATACAGATTGTTGTGCAACACGTGTGACTGCTGAGCTCCTCACTAACAGTGTTGCTTTATCTAACAAGTAGACTTTTTTTCTCTTTTTAGACCAGCTTTTATCAGCTCTAATTTTAGACAGGACATTTTGCTGTTGCACACACTGCGTCGCCTGCGCTGCCCCAACGTTCTTTTGTGGATCCCCGTAAGTCCCTCATTAGCATATTTGACTAGCAAATCAATGGTCTGTCTAGCGCACTTTTGCGCGGACGGATGCGCCAGTCTAACGAAATTACGCGAGACAAAAAAAAGTAGATTTTTTGCGTATCTCGTTCTGGGGATGCCGTGCATTGAAACGCAAGCGCGCATTTCGACTTACGCCGCGCATCTCCTGTTGCGCAGGCGTAATCGCTCTGTGAATCTGGGCCACAGAGTCTAATTTAAGTTGGAAGTAGGGTAAGGTGACAAGATTTTTAAAATGAAATCCGGGGACATATTTTTGTTTTCTAGTAATGGTGGTAATCAGCGACTCTCTGCCCATCGCCGCCCGCCTCACAGCCTGTCAAGTCTTACTATCCGGCCCCCAGCTACTACTGGGTGGGAAGCAGAGGAAGATCACTCTGCTGGGGAAGGCAAGGAGATAAGAAGGCAGCTGGCCGGGACAAGGCAGAAGAACATGTGAGCGGAGCTGAATGGGCATGCACCCGAAACTGAAGAAATATTCCCTCCACTCCGACCAGCAAAAGATCATCAGAAAGGGGCACAGACAATGGAAAAAATACACCTCCCTAAACTAGTAGGAGCGGAAGAGTGGGGGTGTGTCCCCAATCCGGGGACTATCCCTGGAAACCAGGGATGTCTGGTCACCCTAAAGTAGGGCAAAGCCACAGTTTTATTGAATTTACCAAATATAACAACCTTAAAAAATACCACATAACTATGCCAGACACAGTTATACCCTGAACATATTTATGTAAATAATGGATCAAAACTAAATTAAACTAAACTAAACAAATGTTTTCGATCTGCACATATATAGAGATTACTGCTGCTTCATGTTCTATATATCACACAGATGTGTCACTTTACAGGCAGACTAAGGACACCCACCAGACAATATTTAAAGGAATATTTCATTTTTATTGTTGCACTTTAAGCATCATTAACCGCTTGCCACCTGCTGCACGCTGACATACGTCTGCAGCATGGGCAGGTAAAAGGACAAATACGTATGTCCCCTTTAAGATAGCGGCATTGTGGACGCGTGCCTGCCGCAAGCTCCGTGACTCCGACCGCTGGTCCCGCGGCCTCGATGTCTGCGGGCATACCCCCGATCGTGTTACGTTGAGGAAGAACGGGGAAATGCTGATGAAAACAAGCATTTCCCCAGTCTTCCTAGTGACAGGACACTGATCACAGTTTCCTGTAATCGGAAGCTGTGATCACTATCGTGTCACACACAGACTATACCCCCTACAGTTAGAAGCACTCCCTAAGGCACTCTTAACCCCTTCAGCGTGACCTAGTGATTAACCTCTTCACTGCCAGTGCAATTTTCTCAGTAATCAGTGCATTTTTATAGCACTGATCCCTGTAAAAATGACAATGGTCCCAAAAATGTGTCAAAAGTGTCTGATGTGTCCGCCATAATGTCGCAGTCGTGATAAAAATCAAAGATCGCTGCCATCACTAATAAAAAAATAATGATAATAAAAATGCCATAATTCTATCCTCTATTTTGTAGACGCTATAATTTTTGCGCAAACCAATCAAAATACTGTACGCTTATTGCGATTATTATTTTTTTTACCAAAAATATGTAGAAGAATACGTATCGGCCTAAACTGAATTAAAAAAAAATATATATATATTTTTAGGGGATATTTATTATAGAAAAAAGTCTAAAATATTGAATTATTTTCAAAATTGTCGCTCTATTTTTGTTTATAGCGCAAAAAATAAAAACCACAGAATTGATCAAATACCACCAAAAGAAAACTCTATTTGTGGGAAAAAAGGGAAGTCAATTTTGTTTGGGAGCCACGTTGCAAAAAGTGTCCTGGTCTTTGGCCAGCAAAATGGTCTGGGGCTTAAGTGGTTAAAATCACTGTTCCTGAAAAAATGATTTATTTTTTATTTATTTTTATATTGATACATAAGACCCCCATACCCCTTTTATGACCAATTATTTGCATATAAGCCTTAAAAATGGGAAATATTGAGGAAAGTGGAGAGATCGCGCTGGACTCGTAGGTGGTGCAAATGATCTGCTTCCTGGGCAGGCAGCTTCTACACCCCAGAGGCTCTCCACAGTCTCCTTGGCTTATAATGTAATGTAAGAAGGGTTGAAATTTAAGCACCACACCTGCTAATGCCACGTACACAAGACCGTTTTTCATGTCATGGAAAAAAATGAAATTTTTCTCGACGTGATTCCTCTCAAGCCTGCCTTGCATACTCGCGATCGTGATAAAAAATGCTTCAGCAAAGCGTGGTGACGTACAACACGTACAACAGCACTCTAAAGGGGAAGTTCCATTCGAATTGCGCCACCCTTTGGGCTGATTATGCAAATTTTCCTTTTCATAACTTGCTTCTGAGCATACACGTTTTTTTGCCCGTCGTTAAAGTTTACACACAACCGTTTTTCCCGACGTGAAAAACTACAAAAAAAATAGAGCAGGTTCTAAATTTGTAATGCCCATTTTTCTCGTCGAGAAAAATGCTCTGGAGCCTACACACGTTTTTAAAGGCCAATTTAAAAAATTGCACTTTTCTCGTCATGAAAAACGGCATAAGAGGTCTAAATACAACTTTATTCCATTATGGATCAAGGGTACAATTCAAGAAATAGCCAATGTATTTTGGGGGTCTATGTGCCCCTTCATCAGGACTTGACTGACAACCAATGCCTCGTTTCCACTGAACGGAATGGTGCGGTACAGTTTGGAGCGCTTAGAATGGTCTGGTCTATTCTTGTGAGCTTTTCCACTGCAAGTCGGACCGTCCCGGGCCATTTAGGGTTTAGAAAGAATGCCTAGGGCAGGGGTCTTCAAACTACGGCCCTCCAGTTGTTCAGGAACTACAATTCCCATCATGCCTAGTCATGTCTGTGAATGTCAGTGTGTTACAATGCCTCATGGGATGTGTAGTTCTACCACAGCTGGAGGGCTGTAGTTTGAGGATCCCTGGCCTAGGGTGTCCACCAATCAGTGGAATGTATTGTAGGTCCGCCCTAACCGAACCGTTCCATTTTCTATGGCCCCACATCTGAAGAAGGACCCAGAATGGTCCGGTACGGTTCGGTTTTATGGCACGCTTTCATAATGGAAACACCCAAAATAGCGTACCGAGCTGAACCGAACCGATCCGCTCAGTGGAAACGAGGCACAAGTGAACTAACCAGTAGCGCCCTGGACCAATGGTGAGTTGAAATACGCAAGCCTAATCAGCAACTTGTTTCATCTTATATGAAATTGTGGAAAAAATTATTAGCCCTCAATCTCCAGTATAGTTTTTTTCGAAAAATATTGCATGTGAGTCCTTAAATACAGTTAGTATCCTTCTATAAAGGAAATAAGGACATTATCAATCACAGCTACCTCTGTAGATGTATTCCTAGAGACACAAAGTCTGGATGATTGAGATCTAGCTTCTATTTTTGTATCTTGTTGCCTATCTCATATCGTGTCATGGTTGTGTTTTTCAGTTTTTCCTGTGCATTCCCTATGAAACTTCCTTTAGGTCATAGCGACATAAATAACAAAAGTTGCAAACTTCTCTAAAATTAGCACCGGAGAGCAGGAAGGAATACAAATGGATGTGACCTTTGTTTTTGGTTTCAGGGTCAGCAAATATAATTTCACTGTCAATTACTCAAAAGTGTTAGCGAGTTCTGCTTGTCTATCTGCACTTCATTACCGCCACTATTTCATGCTTCATCGTGATTCCTATTTCAGAGGTATTTTTGTTCGGTTATTTTGATCAGGAATGTAAACATGTCACAATAAGACTGAATTGCATTATGTTGATATCTTCACCTTTTTGATGGCCTGTTGAGCAAAAAGTATTGATGCTGTTTGAATTGCCATTTCTCTGCATTTAAGATAATCTCGCCACAGCAATTTAACCTGCGTGATCAAAACATGTCCATGTTGTGTTGTAAATACATACTCCTCATGGGGGTGAATTTAATGGAAAATGACTTGTATCGCTCTGTGGTTCCTCAAAAGCCTACAGCAAAAAAAAAAAAAACAATTTGCATTTGGTTGATCTAAGCTTTGTCGAAAGCAAAAAAAATACCTCTTTCATATTTTCTATCTGTGATGCAGGATGTATTATTTTCTCACTGCTAGTTAAATCCCCATAATGTAAGTAAATTGTTGCTGAAAATATTTTAGCTCTCCAACTGAGGGCAATACACAGATTTAGAACTGCAGCTCAAAAACAACTCTGCATGCATGTTCTCTTTTTTTCCAACGGAAAATATTTCTATCGGAAATTCCGTTCATCTGTATGGAATTCTGACGGGGAAAAAAACATGCATGCTCAGAAACAATTCAACGCATGCTCAGAAGCATTAACCTTCATTATTCTAGGCTTGTCATAGTGTTAATTTGGTGTGTCCGAATGTGTATGCAAGACAGCTTGAGAGGAATTCTGTCGGAAAAACCTGTCGGAGTTTATTCCAACAGGAAATCCGATCGTGTGTACGGGGCATTATACTTCTGTTCAGGTCTCTGCGCCATAGCAGCCAATTTGGCTTAGATTAGATTTCCATTTTATTGGAATTTCCTTTTAAATTTGGCTAACTAAAAGTAACTGTTAGTGCAGTGTTTCTCAACTCCAGATTGATAAACGACACACCGCCTGCAAACCACAGTTGGACTAAGTGAGAGCTAGGTTGATTGGAGGAATGTGCATGGGAGCACGTAGAATGGCTGGAGACTCAAACAGCACTGTTGATTGGAGCAAGATGCGCCGGAGATCCAGGCCACAGAGTCGTGTCAGAGCAATGGTCCATCTCTTTAAAGTATTTTAACCTTTGCTGCATCACTTAGGAACTAAAGAAAACACCAAAATAATAGCATATGTATTACTGCTTATGTAGTCTAATTACATTACAGTAATAAATACAGAAGGTTCAACTGGACCTTAAGCTCTCCTCCATTAAAGTGGACGTAAAGCCGATTCATGAAATTTGAGCTGGGCACATATATCTGAAGTATTTTGTTATCTCTCTTCAGTTAGCTAAGTCCCATAACCCTCTCCTGAACTGTTCCTCTGTTATCAGCCTTATAACTCCTGACAAATTCTCAGACTTTTTAGACAAAAGCAGCCTGACATTTCTGTCAGAAGAGGTTGCTAAATTAGATTAGCAGGGAGCAGGTCCTGTTACAAAACAGCTCTGATAGTCTCTGCCTATGACGAGAGTAGGTGTGTGCCTTTCCTCCAATCAGAAATGTTAGCTATCTTGGCTGCATGCCCAGACATCACACTCTGTGTTAACCAGGACGAGAACATCTCCTAACAAGATCTGAACATTCTAAACAGTATACAAATGTGAAGACAGCATATATAAATGTAAAACCTATGTAGGGAGATTGGTTTCATCACTGTGTATCATCTGAGGCTGTTCACTTCACTGGGTGTATGGAGGGAGGGTTTACATCCACTTTAACTACTTGCCGGCCGACCGCCCGCCGTCATATTACTGCGGGACAGTGGCACTGCTGGGCGAGAGCCCGTAGCTGTACGTCCGCTCTAAAGTCCCGCGCGTGTGCCCGGCGGGTACGATCGCCGCCAGGCACGCGCGCTCGTTCGTTACAGAGCGGGGACCGGGAGCTTTGTGTGTAAACACAAAGCTCTCAGGTCCTGTCAGCGGGGGTAACGCTGATCTCCTGTTCATACAATGTATGAACAGAAGATCAGTGATTTCCCCTAGTGAGGCCACCCCCCCATATAATTAGAACACACCCAGGAACACACTTAACCCCTTCCCTGCCCCCTAGTGTTAACCCCTTCACTTCCAATGGCATTTTTATAGTAATACAATGCATTTTTATATAAAAATGCCAATGGCCCCAAAAATGTGTCAAAAGTGTGCGAAGTGCCCGCCATAATGTCGCAGTACTGAAAAAAAATGCTGATCGCCGCCATTACTAGTAAAAAAAAAAATATTAATAAAAATGCCATAAAACGACCCCCTATTTTGTAAACGCTATAACTTTTGCGCAAACCAATCAATAAACGCTTATTGCGATTTTTTTTTAACAAAAAATATGTAGAAGAATACGTATCGGCCTAAACTGAGGAAACAATGTTTTTTTATATATTTTTGGGGGATATTTATTATAGTAAAAAATATTGTATTTTTTTCAAAATTGTCACTCTACTTTTGTTTATAGCGCAAAAAATAAAAACCGCAGAGGTGATCAAATACCACCAAAAGAAAGCTCTATTTGTGGGAAAAAACTACGCCAATTTTGTTTGGGAGCCACGTCGCATGACCGCGCAATTGTCAGTTAAATTGACGCAGTGCCGAATCACAAAAAGTGCTCTGGTCATTGGGCAGCAATATGGTCCGGGGGTTAAGTGGTTAAGCTAAATTAATAAAATAATGAATGTCTCACTCAACGTTCATGCCGAAAGGCTGGTAGGTACGTAATTCGTGGATCCAATAGGTTTCAAGGCGGGACACGTATACGTGACTCGCCTCTCCAATGTGGGACAAATTGATCGATAATCAAAAACTGGGTCCCTGGGGGGCGTGGCCAAGACCGGCATGTGAGAGGACGCACTTCTCACAGCTCCTACCTGATCCGTTCTCTGATCCTTCCCCGGCATCTCTGATCCGGCTCTCCGCGGTTCCCCCGCTGGCTACCGAGTCCTTGCACCGCCCAGATCCACCGCCGGCCCTCTGCACTAGGGGAAAAACCCGCTGCGGAACTCCGAAGATGACGGGACCAGACTTCCAAGATGGTGCCGCTGCGGCTCTTACACAGCGGACCCAACGGACTGACAAATCCAAAGATGGCCCCAGCAAGAAGGCGCCCAAAGGCACAGGGTAAGGAGCAACCGAGGCACATGCTCTTCTTTGCCCAAAAAATTAAGGGCCCTGTTGACACTGGGGCGGGGGGGTCACTGGCTGACGGAGGTGGAGGAGGCCTGGCTTTACAGCTGGATTGGGGACATGATGCGGAGGCAGACACATATGCAGATGCTCCCCCCCCCTCTGATGACACACAGGACACTGTGGAGCAGCCAACCCTAGCAGACATTTTGAAAACGGTGCAGATGGGCAATGCTGACATGAAGGCACAGTTTGGGGGCCTGAGGGAGGAAATGACCCTTCTGCGGCAGGACCTCCAAAAGGTCAGGGAAAGAGCCACAGCAGTTAAGAGCAGAGTGAGTGACTTGGAGGACAAGCTCCCACATATAGCGAGTGACGCCAGAGCAGCACACCGCATGGCCCAGGACACGCTTAGCAGAACAGAAGACACGGAAAATCGTTTGCGCAGAAATAATGTTCGCATTGTCGGTCTCCCCGAGAAATCGGAGGGCAGAGACCCCACCATGTTTGTTGAGAACTGGCTTGTTGATGTGTTTGGCAGGGAAGCATTCTCGCAGTTTTTCACCGTGGAGAGAGCCCACCGAGTGCCGGGCCGGCCCCTCCCACAAGCCCCCCCCCCGATCAATGCTAGCCAAGCTCCTGCATTACCGTGATAGAGAGGCGATTCTTCGCTGCGCACGTGAAAAGGGCATTGTTACATTCAATGGGGACAGAGTGTCATTTTACCCTGACTTCTCGGCCGAGGTGCAGAGGAATAGAGCAAGATTTGTTGATGTGAAAAAACGCCTGCGGGCACTGCAGTTACCATATGCCATGCTCTACCCGGCCAAGCTGCGCGTCACGGCAGAGGGCCAGGCACACTTTTTTGAGTCACCCAGGGAGGCCATGGCCTGGCTGGACCACAACGAGCAGGCCTTACGCAGCCGCAGGGCTGATGCTGGAGGAAACTGACCCAGTCACTATCCGTGACACACTGACTGTGCCCTTATTGTTGGATGACCGCTCTCCTTACCACGATGAGCAGTTGCTCTGGCCTCCTGGCTGCTCTTTCTTGTTACCCGGTTCCTCTTTCAATACTTGATTGCCGGGGGAAATAATTTCACCTGTTTAAAGCGCTAGGAAACGAGCTGTGACTTTGTTCTACGGAAGAATCTGAATCCTGCGGGACAGTTGAGGCGACTAGTTGGCCCAAGGTTGGGCAGGATTGCAGTGCCAGGACTTGCCCTGTTGGCAATATTGCTATGCTTGACTATACCTTGGTTCTCTCCAGGCGCCTCCGGGAACTGGGTTGGCCAGCCTGGTTGGGGACCGCCTAACTACCACTGCACTATTGTTCGTGGGCACCGTTGTGCCTGGTTGTGTTTTCTAGTACTCATTGACCTACAGTCCAAGGGATTATTGTTTTTTCAGTTTTTGTTTTTTCTTTTATTTTACCCATCTCCGCCACCTGCCAGCTTGCTGCCGAGCTGTGCTGCATACGCCGCCCCTCCTGCTTCATTACTATATTTGCTTCTGCAATGGAGGGCACCCCCTTGATCTCCTGGAATGTTAGGGGCATGAACTCCCCCCTGAAACGTACAATGATATTTACGTGTATGAAAAAGTTTTACCCTGCTATCTTATGTTTTCAGGAAACGCATCTGACGCATGATACAACAAGCTGTTTGAAATACGCCTGGGTGGGTAGGGCATACCATTCCACTCACACCTCCTTTTCCCGGGGTGTGAGTGTGCTGGTACACAGATCCCTGGATTATCAGGAATATGCTTCTAAGGTTGATCCGGAGGGGAGGTTTGTGTTTTTGCATTGCCGTATCGGAATTCTGAAATGTATTTTGGCCTGTGTTTACATTCCTCCCCCATTTGACGCTCGGGTGCTGCGGCTTCTCCTGGAATTCCTGGAGGGTGGGCCGGATCTCCCGATGCTGCTTGTGGGGGACTTTAATTGTTGGTTGGATCCGGGATTGGACAAACATACAGTATCCGGGGTGCAACCTCATAGGGCCACCCCCTTGGCTAGACTGTTACAGGAGGTGGGTTGGCTAGATGTATGGAGGCACCGGAATCCCACAGTTAAACAATTCTCATGTTTCTCAAAAGCCCATGGGTCATTATCAAGGATAGATCTGGCGGTGGGTAACTCTGCGATGTTCCACTCGGTTTCGGAAGTTGCATACAGACCTAGATGTGTTTCTGATCACTCATACATGGTAATAATTCTTACCGTGTCCCCTGTATCTACTTTTTCCAAAGCCCCTTGGAAGTTTAACGCCTTTTGGCTTCAGCTATTTACTGCCCCGGAGGAACTAGAGGGGAGCATCCAGAGGTTATTTTCGGACCAGCCTGACCCAGGATCTGTCCTTGCTGCTTAGTGGGGAGGTCAATAAGGTTAAGAAGCGCTCAGAGGCACTCAGGGAGGCTCTGGAACTGGAGGTTCATACGTTGGAAACTAAGTATGTCCAGGATCCCACTGAGGAGGCTAAAGGGGCGTGGCAGTCGGCTCAATCTGCGTATGAGCACCTGCTCGCCTCTGCGGCAGAAAAAAGGAGGTTCTTCACCAAAACAGCTTTTTTTGAGGAAGGGGAGGTGACAGGCAGACTTCTGGCTAGGATAGCGAACTCGGAACAGAAGTCCCCGGTTATCGGGACATTGCGGACCGCTGCTGGGCGGATGGTTCACTCCACTGATCTTATAATACAGACACTAGCAGACTTTTATGAACAGTTGTATCGCCCGGCCTCGGAGTATGGTGCTGAGGAGCTGTCCAACTACCTGGACGGGATTACATTTCAGCGTCTTTCCCTTTCCCAGAGCTTAGAGCTCCCCGCTGGCTCTGAAGGAACTGCAGGAGGCGGTTGCGGCCTTCCCCAACTGTAAATCCCCAGGGGGAGACGAAATCCCCATGGAGATTTACAAACAATACTCCGAGGCCTTACTGCCCAGGCTGCTGGGAGTTTTTAATGCTGCTAGGATGTCCAATGCCCTCCTGCCCTCAATGGCTAGGGCGCAAATTATGTTAATTCTTAAACCGGGTAAGGACCCAGCGGATCCGGCCTCGTACAGGCCGGTTTCGCTGTTGCAATCCGATATCAAAATCCTGGCTAAAGTACTGGCCCTCAGGCTAAATAAGGTGATCACCTCAGCCATACACCCGGACCAGGCGGGATTTATGCCCAACAAATCCACAGCTATAAACCTCAGAAGACTATTTCTTAACATGCAGTCCCGGGCTGATAATGTGGGTAGGAGAGCTCTGCTGTCACTTGACGCTATGAAGGCCTTCGATAGCGTGGAGTGGCCGTATCTCTGGGAGGTGCTACAGCGATTCGGATTCGGAGAGGTGTTTATCTCCTGGGTGCGGCTGTTGTATCATCGCCCCCAGGTGGTTATCAGAGAGGCTGGAAGGGTGTCGCTGTCTTTTGCTCTGGGCCGGGGTACGCGGCAGGGGTGTCCGCTGTCCCCCCTGCTGTTTGCCCTGGCAATAGAGCCACTGGCGATTCAGATTAGAGAACATAAGGGTATCACTGGCTTCTGCTATGGAGACAGGCAGGAGAAGGTGATGCTTTATGCCGACAACACGATGATCCTGCTGGGGGATACCGAGCAATCCCTGAGCACGACAATGGAGACGGTTGTTAAATTTAGGGAGTTCTCGGGCCTTAAAATAAATTGGTCTAAGTCTGCTTTGATGCCCCTAGATGAGGTCCAGATGCAACGCGGAGACCGGGTAGGTGGTATCCCCGTGGCTACCTCCCTTAAATACCTAGGAATAAAAGTGACACCGCGTATAGGGGATTATAGTTTACTGAACATATCCCCGCTGCTGGCTAGGTTTCGCTCCCGGGCCAAAACATGGAATGCTCTATGTATGTCGGTTGCGGGCAAAGTGAATCTGATTAAGATGATTCTTATGCCCCAGCTGTTCTACATGCTGCACAATTCCCCATTGGTTATCCCCCTAAAGACCTTCAGGATCATTAATACCATTTTTCGAGAGCTGATCTGGAAGAGTCGCCCGCCCAGGGTAAAATTAGAGCATTTGCAGCGCCCCAAGGACGAGGGGGGGCTCGCCCTACCGAATCCTTGGTTGTATTATCTGGCATCGCAATTGCAGCACTTGATGGTCCCCGAGGGGGGGCAGGCTGACAGGGTACCTAGCGCCTCTGAGCATATTATGCGGTGGGGGGAGAGTCGGTTCCGACAGCGCTTGAGTCCCTGGCTTTTGGAAGGTCCCATAAAAGCTTCCCTACGTATAGCTTGATGCAAAAGGTATGGAACAAGACCAAGTATTTGCAAGGGGCCTCGGGCATCACCGAGTTTAGCCCTATTTGGGCGAATGACTCCTATCCCGAACTAGCCAAATTGCAGCAGGGGGAAAGATGGAAGAGGTATGGGATCCACTACTTGACACAGGTTGTGGGGAGTGGTGGTTTACTGCCCTTTGAGACATTGAGGGAGGCATACCAGCTACCAGTGAGCATGCTCTTCTACTATATGCAGCTTAGGCACGCATTTGCTGCCCAGTCTAGGGCCTCGGAGTGGCATGTGGACTACCTTCTAATTATTTCGCAGCTCAAGGGTGCAGAGACATCCAAAGGTTTTATTTCCCAGAGCTATAGTACACTGCTTTGTAAATATCTCCAGAAGCATCCCCTGACAGTTTGGAGGAAGTGGGAGGTTGATGTAGGTCCCTTGGATGAGGAGCAATGGGGGGAGGTCCTGCAGTCGGTTACCAATTGTTCACTGAATGTGTCGCAACGCCTGACGCAACTATATACACTTCTAAGAGTATACTATACACCCCATAGATTACATACCATGGGATTGCGGCCTACGCCGACCTGTGCAAGATGTAAAAAGGCCCATGGGGATCTGATACACATGCTCTGGCGCTGCCCTAAGCTGCACGTCTATTGGAAGGGGGTGACAGACACACTAATTGCAGTGTTCCAGGTTTCGATCCCGTTGGATCCTAGGCAGTGTCTCCTGAACCTTTTGGACGAACTGGAATGGGAACCCCATATTAGGGAGGCTCTTACTAGTGCCCTTTTTATGGCCAGAAAATAAATTTTGCAGCGTTGGAAATCTGAGGTGCCCCCCACAGTCGGGGAGTGGATTGCTGCACTTGGCAATGTGTTGAGGATGGAGAAGGTTGTATATCAACATAGGGGATGCTCTGGAAAATCTGAAAGGCTATGGGACCTGTGGCTGGGAACGCCGGGGCTAGCCCCGATTGACCTAGTCATGGACAGACTCTTGAGCTAGTGGGACTGGGGGTGTTGCGGGGTCTGGATGTGGTTTATATGACCTTTCAGTGTGTTGATTTTTGTTTACTTATATTACTGTTTGATGTATGGCTCTGTATGTGTCTGTTACATTGAACAAGAATGTGGTACTTTGGACTGTATGTGTCAAATTTTTGATCAATAAACTTTTCTTGGATTTAAAAAAAAAAACTGGGTCCCTTTAGGGTCGCGATCATGATATTGCAAGTAATGACGGGGGACACTATGGTTAGTCTTGCCCAATTTAATATTTGCAATGTGTTCATTAACCCGGATGGTAAATGTCCTAATGGTGCGACCTATGTATTGTTTTTTGTAGGGACAGGTCAGAAGATAAACTACATATTCGCACAGGTGGTAAATCAAAATTTATATGTGAGCAATGTGGGGGAACAGGTTGATGCCCCAGTTGAAGTCCCTTTAGAACGAACCGCGTAGGGCTTGGTTTTTACCTTTTCCCACATTGCCTTTTATTTTTTGTGATCACTTTTTAATGTACATTTTGGTTTTATTTCAATAAAACCGATATTTTTTGACCTGCACCATTGGGGTTGCGATTTTCTTTTTTTTCCCCTATGGTGTTTGGAGTCTTCCAGGTCCATTCATTCCACCCTCCCAAGGGTTGTACCACCATCTCTTCACACTCCAACCTGAGAACGGAGTATTTGAAAATATGAATACCTTTCCAGGACACCATGCACGTTTGGCCCTTTACTGATGATTGGAATCGTCTTCATTCAGTTCGAGGGAGCCAAGCAGATTGCGCCCCCGGGAGTGTTCGAGCCTTACTGATCTGCTGTCCACGACAGACAGGTCCAACATTTTTGGTAAGCGCATTCTATCTTCATTCGAGATAAGTGTCATTCTTTCTCTGAGGATCTACGAGGTCATCTAACATCTATTTACTTTATCGTTGTGGATGGACTATTTCCTTATTCATTTGGCCTGGTTTTGTGTTACTACAGCACCATTGTATAGAAGGACTTTGCTCCACTGTTTTTTCTGTCCAGTACTTGGAAGTAACCCTGGCGCTACACACATGCTATGTCTGGCATCGCAGCAGTGTGAACCGGGCCTTAAAGATGTCAGCAAAAGGAAATACAAGGTAATCCAGAAACCCAAGTGAAGACCATATCACTCATATGTGACAAGCAGGAGGCTTACCGGAAATATATGACCACTGGAATAGTGGTCAAATGATGGCTTGGACAGGACCTTTCTAATCATAGGTGAATGTTATATGATGTCCTCCAGTAGGGGGCGTACAGCAGTGCGATCTTTTACTCTGGTGGATACAGAGGAATGACAGATCATTGTATCTGGCCTGTCCCGATACCATGTGATTGCTGTGACCAATCAAAGTGATTGCATGTCAACAGTAAACAATAAAAGTATATATCAAGTGCTCTCCGGATATCAGGACCTAGCAAATAAAGTCTGTTTTGAAATGGATAGACATCTTCTTATGCCGCGTACACACGGTCGTTTTTTGCGATGAAAAAAACGTTGTTTTTTAAAACGTCATTTAAATTGATCGTGTGTGGGCAAAACGTCGTTTTTTGTCTTAAAAAAAACGACCAAAAAAAAATTCCAACATGCTTGAATTTTTTGTGTCGTTTTTCAAAACGTCGTTTTTTGTTTCACAAAAAGTCACCGTGTGTAGCAAAAACGTCGTTCAAAACGACGTTTTTCAACCCGCGCATGCCCAGAAGCTAGTTATGAAGCGAGCTTCAATGGAAAAGAGTGGTGAACGTAACCTCGCTTTTTGTAAAAAAACGATGGTGTGTATGCAAAATTGTCTGAAACTGAAAAGTGACGTTTCAAAAACGTCGTTTTTTACTTCACAGAAAGTTATTTCCAGGCTCCATACTCCACACTGACCTAGACAGCGTTATTGTGTCTCCAGAGCCTGCAGCGTCCACCAGCTGTTGTTTTCTGGATCCTACTGGAAGTATTACATACTGGGACCTTCTTATTACATGCTCCTTTTCATCCTCTATCTTGTTAGTGTTTTTTAACCCTTTTGGGGTTGTTGAAAAGTTTTCATTTCTGAACTTAGAGGCACCTTTGTTTGTTTTTCTGTCCAACAGTAAGCAACGGCTTTCCTTCATAGCCATTTATTGTGTACTATATTGATCTCTGTGATTGGTTATTGGTCAGTGACGAATAAAAAAAATGGCCTGTCCATGAAGGGGGTCAAAATCTTCCAGAGGTCAAGTGGTTAAACAGTCCACCCATTAGTAATACAATCAGTTTTCCCCAGAATTAGTACATGGCACAAATAGTCCACTAGCACCAATGCTGTATCCTGGCTCAGGCCAACACGGCCCAGGCCTAGGCCAGCACCTTGCAGGGACAGTGTTCCTGCCGGCTTGCACTACACTGTTAGGTAAATTAGTTTAGCGCCCCCATAAATCAGCCACACTGCTTCCAGTATGTGGGCGTTCTGCAACTGTGGGGGGCGTTGCTTCAATTTTTTTACCATCCCTGTCCCATTGCAGAGATTTCCCTTCATTTCCTGTCCCATATCCAAACAGGAAGTGAGAGGCAATCTATGCACATTAAGGGAATCCATCCCCCCCCCCCAGGCCATCAGAACTAGGATCCCCACTTGAAAATTTCAGGGTGGGTCTTAAACCGCAAGGGGTGTGGCCTTGACAGGAAGGTTTGAGTCATATTTAAATTAGAGTGTGCACAAGTTTAGTCAGGCCTAGGGCAGCACAAAACATAAATACATCCCTGACTAGCACCGACGGCGGTAAGAAATTTTAAACAAAACTCCCCACCCAAAAAAGAAACTTTGTTTAAACTCTCCAAATGCAATAAGTTTTCCCTTATAGTAAAATCAACATTAAAGTTCTGGAATGTAACTTTAGCACGCACAGCATTTTCTTTTATTGTACTCCAAAAATAATCAACATTTTTTCTATATTAAGCTAGACGAATCTAAAATTAGAATGTGTTTGTCTGCAGTCTATATTTAGCAATATGAAAACTGCTGACCTTCAGCATAAATTAGGCCGCTAAACATTATTGTTTACACTCGTAATTAGGACCTTTCACTTTGATTTGGAAACCTCTGTCTGCAAAAGTATTTTTTACATTATTCCATCTATCAGCACACATTCCTCACTGGAGATGATTAAGCAAATGCCTTGTGTAAGTGAAAAAAAAAAATCAACCACATCATTCAGACTGCAAAGTGCACATGTATTTCGTATTTCTAGATCATGCAAGAAAAGAGTAAAAATAACACGCGGGATAAGATGCTTTGGAAAGCTAAGAACTCCCAAGACAGGAAGAAAGTGGTCAGGCGGTGACATTTAATACCAAGGTTAAAAATTACAGTCACATATGGACTGCCATTCACCTTGAAAAAATCATAATTGTACTTATGGCTTTTCATCTTGCCCTGAAAGCAAAAGTTGTTAAAATGTAATCCCCAAATTCCCATAAAAGGAAAAATTATTACCAAAATGCAAACTTGCTTTGGAACATTTGTGGATATATATTCAGAAAGTTTACAAAGTGTTACAAAACTTTGATTGGTATGTTGATGTTATCCGCCTAAAAATGAGGGTTTTAACCGATTGCCGAATGCCTCACGCACTTATACGTCGGCAGAATGGCACAGGCAGGCAAAGCAATGTATATATACGTTGCTTTAAATCAGCCGCCTAGCAGGCCCGCCCGCCCACCCGCTGCAGTCTCTGTGACCATGCCCGCGGGAACCCGTGTACTCGATGTTCGTCGATGTCCCGCGATCGGGTCATGGAACAGCAGAATGGGGGGATGCCTTTGTAAACAAGGCATCTCCCTGTTCTGCCTCGTGACAGGACACTGATCGTCTGCTCCCGACACTGATCGTCTGAGCAGTGATCAGTGTCGTGTCACAGTAAGCCCTACCCCCACACAGTTAGAATCTTTTCCTAGGATGCACTTAACCCCTTCCCTGCCCCCTACTGGTTAACCCCATTCATTGCCAGTGTCATTTACACAGTAATCAGTGCAATGGTTCCAAAATAGTGTCAAAAGTGTCCGCCATAATGTCGCAGTCACAATAAAAATCGCAGATCGCCGTCATAACTAGTAAAAAAATGAATAATAAAATTTCCATAAAACTATCCCCTATTTTGTAGACGCTATGGGCCAGATTCACAGAGCCCTTACTCCTGTCTAACTCGCATTAGACTGGAGTACTTTCAAATTACGCACGTTTTTTCACTACTCTGAAACCTCAAACCATGAAAATACGGCTGCGGGCTTCAATCCGACTGGCTTACGTGTTCGTACGCCTTCGGATCTACGCTGCAATAAATTTGCGGCCGCTGGGTGGAGTTCCCGTCGTTTTCCGCGTCGGGGTATGCAAATGAGCTTTTGCCGACGATCCACGAAATTACGAGCGTCAATCGCAATCTCTTACGGCATCTTTAGTCATCTTTTTGCTGCGTAAAACTTTACCAGCTTTTTGCTGGTCTAATTTTAGACAGCCCATGTTAAGTATGGCCGTCGTTCCCGCGTCGAATGTCAACGTCTTTTTTTATTTTTTTTACGTAACTCGTCCGGGAATAGGAATGTCCGTAAACGACGCTACTCAAACAACGAATGACGTAACGACGTTATTTTGCGCAATGCACGGCGGGAAATTTCTGAATGGAGCATGCGCAGTTCGATCGCCGCGGGGACACTCCTAATTTAAATGCTTCACGCCCCCTAATAGCGTATTTCGATTACGCGGCGAGAAATACACTACGCCGCCGTACCGTAAGGGACAAAATCTACCAGAATTCAGCGTATAGCCAGGTAAAATGCGGCGGCGTAGTGTATCTCTGATACTCTGTGCCAATGTAATTGTATCTGAATCTGGCCCTTAGGCCTCGTACACACGAGCAGACAGATTTGTTCAAATCTGTCCGTCCGACAGATTTGAACAAATCTGTCTGCTGGGATTTTAGTTTGCTCGCGTGTACACACGAGCAAACCAAAATCCCCGCCAGCAGAGAGCGCGCTGACGTGTCGGTGACGTGGAGGTGACGTTGACGCCGCCACGTCACCGCACCAGGAAGTAAAACACTTCCGCGCATGCGCCGAATCCATTCGGCGGCGGTGCGGCGGCGGTGCGGGACGACATGTCTGCTGGTAAGTGTACTAACCAGCAGACATGTCGGGCGGACGGATTCCCACCCGATAGATTTCAAAGCATGCTTTGAAATCTGTCAGGTGGCCAAATCCGTCGGCTCGGCCGTACACACGATCGAATCTGTCTGCTGAAACGGTCCAGCGGACAGATTTGATCGTGTGTACGAGGCCTAAGACTTTTGCGCAACCCAATCAATATACGCTTATTGCAATTTTTTTACCAAAAGTATGTAGAAGAATACATATCGGCTTAAACTGAGGAAAAAATGTGTTTTTATATATATTTTTGGGGGATATTTATTATAGCAAAAAGTAAAAAATATTGCTTTTTTTCCAAAATTGTCGCTCTATTTTTGTTTATAGCGCAAAAAATAAAAACCACAGAGGTGATCAAATTCCACCAAAAGAAAGCTCTATTTGTGGGAAAAAAAATAATGTTAAATTTGTTTGGGAGCCACGTCGCACGACCACGCAATTTTCAGTTAAAATGATGCAGTGCCGAATAGCAAAAAGTAGCCCGGTCATTGGCAGCCAAAACCTCCGGGGCTGAAGTGGTTAAAGTGATTCTGTCACTTAAACAAAAACAACTGTAAGCAGGTATGTATCTAAGAGGTACCTACACATGCTTGCAGCAGCACTGAGGGACTGCATTGAGAAAAATGCCTTGTTTCGAGTGTGGCCAGTTCACACCATGCTTTGTGGTGGTAAGTAAGTGGTATGCACTGAAAAAAATGACAGCATTGTGTACTCCAGTACAGTCACTGTGCACTGGCCAAGAGAACTTAAAGGGGTTGTAAAGGTAAAAAAATTTTTTCCTAAATAGCTTCTTTTACCTTAGTGCAGTCCTCCTTCACTTACCTCATTCTTCCATTTTGCTTTTAAATGTCCTTATTTCTTCTGAGAAATCCTCACTTCCAGTTCTTCTGTCTGTAACTCCACACAGTAATGCAAGGCTTTCTCCCTGGTGTGGAGTGTCATGCTCGCCCCCTCCCAGGAGAGACAGGAAGCCCACTATCTGCAACGTAGAGAGAGTCCTGACTCTCCTGTAGTCCAAGGGAGGGGGCGAGCACGACACTATGAGAGCCATCTAAACTGGTTGACGACAGTCGGTCGGTCCAACTTTGAAAATGCTCACTGCACTACTTTGGTCCGACTTTGATCCTACTTCAGCCCATTGAATTTCATTGAAGTCAAATCAAATTAGATCCTTGTCCTAACCATCCGACTTGTGGCATCCGACATTGTGATTACAGCAGCAGGAAAAGGAATTTATGTCACGCTGGGATTGTTTTGATTGGTCAAAGGACAAATCAGACTATTATAAAGTCGCAGGCTGGCGTAAGTGGAAGTGGGCTGGAAGCGGGCGTGATCCATGCTAATAAAGCGTGACCCCAAGCAAATGATGGGCCGGGCGCCAGACAAGTACGTGGACGTATCCCCATGCGCATGCGCACAACCACGTCGGAACAACTGCCTAAGATATGTCGGATCACTGTGTACGCCGTTAACGTAACCTACGCCCAGCCAGACCCACGTCGGCCCATATTCACAGACGTACAATACGTAGGCTTGTGTTCCCTGGTCCATACCTTTGCATGGGTTGCACCTCATCTATGGGGAATAACTTTACGCCGGACATAAAACTTACGCAAACCGCTTATATAATGCGCCGGGCGCAAGTACGTTTGTGAATCGCCATATTTGCAAATAAGAATGCCTAATCAATGGAAGAAGCAACATACGTCCAGACCATGTTTGCGCCCACGCCACGCCGGCGTAAGTAAGATACGTCGGGGTAGGATGGCCTATCTTTAGGCGTATCTTGGTTTGTGACTCTGGCGCACACATACGCCGGGCGCATATTTATGCTACGCCGGGAAAAGGTGAGTTACGTCAGCGTAAGTGCTTTGTGAATACGGGCCAATCATTTTTTGGGTTGTAAAAAACAAAGTTTTTTGAAAATGTCATTTAAAAATGATCGTGTGTGGGCTTCAGAGCATTTTTCGGGTTCTGAAAAACGGGCACATTTTTTTTTCCGAACATGCTCTATTTTTTCACAACGTTTTAAATGATCGTGTGTGGGCTTTAACAACGTGAAAAACCTGCGCATGCTCAGAAGCAAGTTATGAGACGAGAGCGCTCGTTCTGGTAAAACTAGCGTTCGTAATGGAGTAAGAACATTCATCATGCTGTAACAGACAGAAAAGCGTGAATCGTCTTTTACTAACACAAAATCAGCTAAAGCAGCCCAAAGGGTGGCGCCATCTAAATGGAACTTCCCCTTTCTAGTGCCGTCGTACGTGTTGTACGTCACCGCGCTTTGCTAAAGCATTTTTTTTAACGAATATGTGTAGGGAAGACCGTTTTAATGATGAAGTTGAAAAAAACGTTGTTTTTTCTAGAGCCTGAAAAACATTGTATTTTTACAACCCGAAAAATGAACGTGTGTACGCGGCATAATATGCAGACATTGGTATTAGATGACTGTAACAGTACATGGCCACGATTAGACTTCCCTGTACAAAAATGACCCATGATCAAAGAATTTAACACAGTGATGTGGTCTGGTGCACTCAGGTATTGTCCGGATGTAAACAAAATTCCTATGTGGGTAAGGGACATCTTGTATAGGGTTAGTGTGGATCTTGGGTGTCACCAGTCGTTGGTGTGGCCAACAAGAGGACAACACTTTCCCCAGAGAGCCCTGCCAGGAGGTGTGAATTTTGCTGAGTGACACTCACAGATCACAGCTCTTGGAATTTAATTCTATGGATAGTTGGCAGGCTGATTGACAACCAATGTGAAGTACCACATTTTTAGGGTAGAATAACGGTTGTAGACAGGCAGAGGTCTGGACAGGTGATATTCAGCAGAACGTTGAGACAGTGGGCAGACAGGTGAACAACATAAGTTAAAGGACAAGTCAGAAGTGTAGCTGTCAGGATACACAAAGCAGCCCAGAGCTATGTAACAAACTAAGGTAAGCCATAGATGGTTCCATTTTCTTTTCTTTCCACCATGCCTGGAAGGCTCCCCGCCGGTTTCCTGGAAGGCTCCCCGCCAGCAGAACACAATGATTACTGATAGCGGGAATAGCTGCCGCCAGTAGTCACATGTAAAATATCTGACAGACTGATTCTATTGATGGATTGATTTGGGTACAATCAGCTTGCTCAAAGATGGATCAAATCTTGGCCGGTCCATGCTGAACTGGCCGTAATTCAACCAATCTATGGCCAGATTTAGGAACTCTGAGCTGAACCATTCAGCAACCTGCCCATTGGATGCCACTCTTGGTAAGAGATATGAGAAAGCAAGGAGAGTTGTGCAGGGTGGATAGGGTGGACCTTTTTCAGATAGGACAATGTAGCTATGTGTCACCATAGCAAGAGTTCCCCCTCAAGGAGAAGAGACCAGGACTGCCCCCCATTGGAAGTTAAGACTGTTAGTGTCCAGGCATTCCTCATAATGTATGCTATTTAACCAGTGGTGTGAATGCTGGTATTTCTAAATCCTACACAGACGTTCGTAACTTTTATCTAGCTTGTATTAGCTTGTATGATTAGAAGGCCTCGTTCACACTGGGCGTATCAATGCATACTAAATGCAAGGCTGGTATTACCCATACAGGGATGCACAGGTGTTCCCTGCATTCCCATTGATGTCCTTTTGACATTTGTGTGGGTGGGTGCATGGCCCCGACCACAGTAGTTTGGTTAGAACATGGCAGACTGTGTCCAGCCCATTGGGCACAATTCTGCAGGGCAAGTTGACTGCATAAACAGAAGACCAATGGTCTATAAAAGGAAATCAATGTGTACCATTGGTTCCCTATATATTTTTCCTTTATACATTTTTTGAGTTTGACCAAAGTGTTCTTAAAGTTGTACTTAAAAATGTACTTAAAATGACTACTTTATAACTATGCATAAGCCACTTCTTGTATTTCTCAGATCATGGCAGTTATGGTCATTGGGCAAAATGTTGGCGTGGAAGTTGACTGGCTGAACAGAAGACCATCAAACTTGGTCGAAGGAACCAAGGAAATCAACAGGAACTATCTTAACTTTTAGAGCTTCACCAAAGTCTACTTTAAGGCCCCTTTCACACTGTAGTGTTATTCGAGCTTTATTCAAATGTTTTTCAAGCGTTATTCAAGCGTTATTCAAGCGTTTTTCGAGCGTTATTCGAGCGTTATTCAAATGTTTTTCAAGCGTTTTTCGAACGTTATTCGAGTGAAGCCTCATCTGCAATCCCAATGTGCTAGTAAAGCACCGCTAAGACCCTAAGGTTTTAGGGCATTTTTGCAGTGCCTCAGTGTGAAAGGGTAAGGCGTTTTTACAGCGTTTTTAATTCATTTTCAATGTAGAGGGGCGTTTTTGGAGCGTTATTTTCAAAGCCCAAAAGCTGCTCCAAAGATGCTGCTTGCAGGACTTTTCTCAACGCCCCGCCAATGCAACGCCTCAGTGTGAAAGGGCAAGGCGTTTTTACAGCGATTTCAATTAATTTTAATAGAGAGGTGCGTATTTGGAGCATTTTTTTCAGCGCCCAAACGCTGCTCCAAAGATGCTGCTTGCAGGACTCAGTGTGAAAGGGTCCATTGAAATGCATGAAGAGCGTTTTATGAGCATTTTAATAGTGCTATTTTTAACACTAAAACACTGTAAAAACGCTTCAGTGTGAAAGGGGTCCAAGGTGTACTTAGAAGTTAAAGTGATATTAAAGGTTTGTGTTTTTTTTTTAAAATAACAAACATGTTATACTTACCTCCACTGTGCAGTTAGTTTTGTACAGAGTGGCCCAATCATCTTCTTCTGGGGTCCCACGGTGGCTCTCATGGCTCCTCCCCCGCATTAGATAACCCCCTCTTGGAAGCTCTCTCCTGAGGGGGTTACCTTGCGGGTGCGCTCCTGTGTCATACACTCGGCGTCCATAGACCCCTGGCAGCCGCATTATTGGATTTGATTGATAGCACTGGGAGCCAATGGCCGCACTGCTATCAATCTATCCAATGAAGAGCTGAAAAGCTGCAGAGAGAGCGACGCGGGATCGCGCCCACGGGAATTCGGGCCTAAGGTAAGTAAAATGGGGGGGCTGGGGGGCCGGATACGATGCTTTAAGGTGAAAAAACATGAGGGTTGACAACCGCTTTAACCTAAAACAACCACTTTATGATTGTGCACAGGCCACTTCTTGTGTTCATCATGCTAATTATCTTTTAAATAGATTTTTTGTGGATTTGCCATTGTCCAGCAGTGTTGAGCGGAATACGCCATATTCGATTTCGCAATATTTCACGAATATATAGAAGAATATTCGTGAAATATTTGTTAATATCGAATATTCGTGATATTTTATAAAAAAAAAAACATTTTGCGAAATTTCGCTAATGCTAATGCGAAATTTCGCTAATGCGAAATTGATTGCGAAATTCTCGTCAACACGCGAAAACCGAGATCATTTCCTGGATTACTAAACTAATATGCACTAAACACTAACTACTTACACAAACTTATATGACTAAACTAAAGCTAATTTTTTTTTTTTTTTACACAAAACACAGAAGGGCAGAGAAAGTATTCGCGAATATTCGTAATACGAATATTCGCATTGCGAATATTCGGCAACATAAAAGCATCGCCTCAGCTACTCGGCCCAGGGTCTCTAATCATACCAGCAATGCTTTTAGACGTCGATGGAGATCACTAGGATGTGATCTGCTTTAAAAATAAATTTGAAAAAATATGAATATTCGCAATAGCGAATATTCACCGCGATATTCGATTTATTCGCGAATACTCGAATATGCAATATTCGTAACGAATATTCGCAATGCGAATATTCGTGAGCAACACTATTGTCCAGCCTCTCCCCTGTTGTGGTATGTTCTACACTGGAGACCGTACAAAATCGAATTCATAAGCAAACAGAGGGCAGCTGCAAATCGCACACTGCCCAAATTGTGTTTTCTATGCACTTCCAACACAAAAAGAAATATGGACTGAGAAGAAATAAAAAGGCTGCTGACAGCTTGTACATTACTGAAAACGTTTAGCCACTCTGACATTATTTTTTAGAACAAAACCTGTGAGTGACTTATTAAGCTAATATTTGGATTACTAAATATTATGTCAGCTATTTCCACACTTTATTTATTCAGCTGAGCAGAAATGTTTTTGTGTATACAAACAATACACTTAACATGTCAGCATGCATTTGTGTCCTGCCCTATACTATAAAATACATACTACAGAATATCGTGAGGATTCAGGTCCACATTGCTTGAAGTTCTGTGAAAATAGTTGGAGTTTGCACACGCTTGCGTCAACTTCTTAAGAGCGATCTGCTGTGGATCACTTTGCAGAGGGCATTTGACAGGTGGCTTGCAGGCGATATGTCATCTCGTCACTGCCTGTTTTTAACCCTGTAAATCCTGCCCCACCATTCTGCAGCCTCATTCACTTGAATAGGTCACTTTTCATGGTGGTATTGCCTGTTGGGTTGAATTTGTGCCGCAGCAGGTGTAAATCCTCGTCCGACCGCCTTTGACCTTGGGCGTCATTTACTTTGGTCAGTGTGCAGTTCTGCATGCGTGTTTTACATGCATTTGTATTAGGTTGGGGCATTCTTGCAGTGCATTTGTGATGGTTTTAAAGCGGAGTTCCACCCAAAAATAGAACTTCCGCTTGTTCCACTCCACACCCCCTTACATGCCACATTTGGCATGTAATTTTTTTTGGGGGGGGAGTGGGGGCTTCAGGAGGAGTGGGACTTCCTGTCCCACTTCCTGCTTCCGCCGAGGGGCTGGTATGGCGATTAGGCTTAATCGCCTTTTCGCAGCCCCTCCCTGTAGGCGATGGCCTAGGACACTGACAGGTCCTAGGTGATCGCCTGTCCAATCAGCGGCGAGCCGTGCCGTGCGCGCATGCACAGTGCGGCTCACGCATGCGCAGTGGGTGCCCGGCCGTGAAGCCGAAGGCTGTCACGGCTGGGTGCCCACAGCTAGAATGAAAACGCCGGCCAGGGAGGGGGGAGAGGAGCGGAGCCCCGGTCGGCGCGACTGCCCACCAAAGTGCCAATCACAACAACCGTCATTTTATTCTCTAGTGTTTTAGAAAAATAAATAAATATACTTTTTTCTAGCAAAAAAAAAAAAACAGTTTTTAAATCTCAGAAAGAGGCTCGGGGCTGAAGTGGTTAACCACTTAAGACCCAGACCAAAATGCAGGTAAAGGACCAGGCCCCTTTTTGGGATTCGGCACTGCGTCGCTTTAACTGACAATTGCGCGGTCGTGTGACGTGGCTCCCAAACAAAATGTGCGTCCTTTTCTTCCCACAAATAGAGCTTTCTTTTGGTGGTATTTGATCACCTCTGCAATTTAAATTTTTTTGCGCTATATGCAAAAATAGAGCGACATTTTTGAAAACAAAATCAATATTTTTTACTTTTTGTTATTAAAAAAATCAAATAAACTAAATTTTAGTCAAACATTTAGGCCAAAATGTATTCAGCCACATGTCTTTAGTAAAAAAAAAAACACAATAAAAAAATAATAGCTACCTAGCGGGAACAGCGACACTAATACAGCGATCAGAAAAATGATCGCTTAGTGACGCTGGCAATAGGGAGTGAAAGGGTTAACTAGGGCGGTATCAAGGGGTTAAAACTTTATTAGGGGGGTACGGGGGCTACCCTGTCACACTGACACTAAATGCAGTGATCAGTAAATATATGATCACTGCAATCACTGACAGTGTGACAGGGGGCTGGGGGGGGGGGGTTGTGGTGATCGGAAGGGGTTAATATGCCTATGTGTGTGGTGTCAGTGTAGTGTTCGAATAATTTTTTTGTCGTTTTTCAGAAGATGAAAAACGATGTGAAGCCCACACACGATCATTTTAAATGACAATTTTAAAAACGTTGTTTTTTTTTCATGACGAAAAACGACTGTGTGTAAGCGGCATTAGATACTTGAAACGTCGCTCACCTAACTAAATCCTATTTGACTTACTTCATAGAAATAACTTTGTCAGAAGCATGTTTTTGACTGGGCCTGGACCACACACGTCTGTGACTCACTGTTTAAGTGAAGCCAAGACAATTTTTAAACGCACGTTCAAATTCTATAATAGTTTATTGGTAGCAAGAATGTTCAGAACTAAATTGAAACACATAATTTCCTACGCCGACAGTTTAAATAAAAAATCATTTATTGATCGCCATCCAACAAGAATATAAGTAACACATAAACGCACAACAATTTCCCCAGCAAAGTGATATTCAGATTGTTTCATTAACTTTAATTGGCTATAACAGCATCCTTGATTAAAGTGTACCTATAATCATGAAAAAAATGTTGGGCTATGAAAGAAAATGTTTATTCATTTATTTATTTAAAGGTTTGAGGATCTTTAGGAAAGGTGATATTAAAGGATATGTTTAAAGAGGAATTCCAGTTGTTTTGACAAAATTAAAGCCAGCAGCTACAAATACTGTAACAAACAGACACTCACCATCCCAGGAGTCCGGCATTGTCTTCATATGGGCAGGTTCTTTACTAGTCTTCAGATCCCCGGAGTCTCCGTCTTGGCTGTGGGAGGCGGCTGCGACTCTCTGCTGCTCACGTTAAAAATAAGGCGGCGTACACACGACGAGTTTCTCGGCAGAATCCAGCAAGAACCTTGATGGGAGACGTATTCTGCCGAGGAAACCGGTCGTGTGTACACTTTTCGCCGAGCAACCCGTCGAGGAACTCGTCGAGCCAAAAAGAGAGCAGGTTCTCTATTTCCTCGTTGTTCAATGGGAAAATTTGGCTCGACAAGCTTTTTGACTGCCGAACTAGGAACTCGACAGGCGGAACGATGAGTTTCGCCCGACGAGTTTCTCGGTCGCGTGTACGCCACCTAAGTGCCTATACTGTCTAACTACATGCCGACCAGCCGCCAAAAATATACGGCTGCAGGTCGGCTCTTTGCAGCAAATAGCCATAGCTGTACAATGGTCTCTTTAACAGCTACAGAGGACGCGCGCACGTGCACGTGCACACAGATGCGTGTGGCCGGCGCCCGCGATCGCTCCACAGTAGGGTGACCACATGTCCCGGATTGCCCATGACAGTCCCGCTACTATACAGTCCCGGAATGAAACTGACACAGCCACCCCCCAGGCCAATCTTATGCCCGCAAAAAAGGCCACCACGTCACCGCTTTACTTACTGACAGTACTTGTCCTGGACGGTAATGCCTGGAGGAGTGCAATCCCCGCCCCCTGCTTGTGATTGAAGGAATCATAAGTCCCGCCTCTTGTGTCCAATCACTGTTCTGTGATTCATTACAACACAAGCTGATTTTTGGGAAGGGGGGTGTCCCTGAATGGTAGTTTGGAAATGTGGTCGCCCTACTCCACAGAGAGCCAGAACAGGGATCTTCCATTTTAAACAAACAGATCCCTGTTCTGACAGGGGAGCTCAGAGTGATTGTATGTTCTAAGTGATCAGGAACAGCGATCTCTCTCTACTCCCAGTCAGTTCCCTCCCCCCCACAGTTAGAAACACCTCCCAGGGAACACATTTAATCCCTTGATCACCCCCTAGTGTTAACCCCTTTCCTGTCAATGACATTTACACAGTAATCAGTGCATTTTTATAGCACTGATCTCTGTATAAATGTTAATAGTCCATAATAAATCAATAAATCCCTATTTTGTAAAGGGTATAACTGTTGCGCAAACCAAGCAATATACCATTTTTTTTTCTACGAAAAATATGTACTTGCGCTGGTGTAGTGCAAATGTGCGCCGGTATATCTGTACGCCTGAGTCACAAACCAATATACGCCTAAAAATTGGCTACCCTACGCCGACGTATCTTACTTACCCCGGCGTAACATGGGCGCATTTTTCGTCTGGACGCATGTTGCTTCTTCCATTGATTAGGCATTCAAATATGCAAATGAGGCAAATACTGCGATTCACAAACGTAAGTGTACGCCCGGCGCAAAGTTATTCCCCATAAAGGAGGTGTAACTCAGCAACAGACATGCACAGGTCAGCTGGAGAGCAGCTGCAGCAACACCGTTACGGACAAGCTGAGTAACTACACTTGCAGGACAACACATCTGTATGCCAACATGCCAGGGGCAGCCATGGTCATAGGACTACTGCGTCCACAGGCACGGAGGAGGAGGGCACAGGAGAGGATATACCGAATGCGCATGAACGTCTTTGGCATGGGGGCATCGGAGGCGTATCGCATCTTCCGATTCAGCCTTGCTTCCATCCTGGAATTAGCCACAGCCCTGCATGATGAAATCACTAGCCAGACGGGACGCTCACATGCAGTGCAGCCACTGGTCAGGGTACTGGCAACACTCCATTTCCTCGCCAGTGGATCTTTCCAACGTACAAGTGGAGTCGTGTCTGGGATGTCACAATCCACCATGTGCAGATGTGTGCACCAGGTTGTCTCCGCAATTCTCACATGCATGTCCCACCACATCATCAAACCGACCCATGAGCACCTGCGGCAAAAGGCAATGCAGGATTTCTACAGAATTGCCAGATTCCCACGCACCGTTGGGGCCATTGATTGCACACATGTGGTACTACGGCCCCCCCGTGCCACAGAGCACGTATACCGAAATCGTAAGCAGTGGCATTCCATCAGCGTAAAGGTGATAGCCGATGCCCAATGCCTCATATGGCACGTCCGTGCCAAACACCCAGGGGCCTGCCACGACAGCTACATATACCGTCAAAACCCCATCCCAACGGAATTCGAACAGAACGTGTACAAAGACAGCTGGCTGGTTGGTGAGTGACATTGGAGTCAGGCATGACTGTCCGACCCCATGATGCAGACATCACGAGGGGCACATGCACGGCTAACATCCTCCTATCTTTTCCCTTACAGGTGACTTGGCATATGCACTTGGGCCCCATCTCCTGACTCCATACTGGAATCCCCAAACCAGAAGAGAGAGAAGATACAATGCTGCACACATACGCACCCGTGCAGTGGTGGAGCGCACATTTGGCATCCTGAAGTCCTGTTTCCGATGCCTGGATAATTTCGGGGGGGGGGGGGGCCTGTTGTATTCCCCAAACTTTGTGTGTCAGATCATCGGTGCATGTTGTGTACTGCACAACTACGCCATGAAAAAGGGCCTGGAGATTGACATATGTGATGACCTGACCCCAGAACCACACAGTCCCCCCTGCCTGAGTCTACCCTGTCTGCTGAAGGAACAGCAGTCAGGAGTTGCCTTGTGGAAAGTATCTTTACACGTTAAACAAACACATTCATCATGGCACACGGACAATGCACGCATGCACACCACTGTGGTCCCTAGCTCACACACATCACATCCACCTCACATTGGTTTAGCCCAAGTCCAACGCATGGGACTTTGGAGCAGCAATGCCACGCCAAGGCCCCAATGATGTTGCTGTCCATTCATATCACATTCACATAACCTCTCCCTGACGAACCAAGGTGACACACCTTGCTGACAGGAATGGCACACACACTCACACACCAGTCACACTGTAGCCTGCACTCCTGACTGTGTGCAGTGACAAAAAAAAAAAAAAGGATCATGCCATTGTCCGACATGGCATGCCCTTACTGGAGGATGGCACATACATCTGTGCATGTCACACAAAACTAAAATAAAGCTCATACTCTAAGCTGCCAATGTCCAGAGAGTCATTTGCCCTCTCGTGGGCCAGGCCTCGTGCCAAGGGTCCGGCTCCTCAATAGTCGTGGGGACAACTGGGGTGGGGGGGGCATCCAGAGGAGGTTAATCCGCCGGGCCTGTCGCTCCTGGCAGATGTTGCCTGCATGCCCTTCAATGCTACAGCAATGCGTGTTAGCACGCTATTGGTCTCCGCCTGCATCCGCAGCTGCCTAGCGTTGGTCTGGCGCTGGAGGCGCCTGTTCAGGCGACCCTCCATCTGTATGGCGGAAGAGTTGGCCTGCACAACCTCCCCCAGGCTCTTCACCTCCGCAAGGATCCCTGTGGCTGTGGCCTGCAGCTCCCCCATAGATGCGGAGTGCCGGTCCAGGGTGGCCTGAATGTCCCCAGATCCCTGGTCCCCAGATGGAGAGGGACCCCCTGCTACCATCTAGTGATGCATAGCATCGAGGGACTGGGTTTGGTCGCAGAGACATATGACCATGGCTGCGCAGTTGGTATTTACCTCCTGCATGCAGTCCGAAATAGCCAGGGTATGGGCAGCCTGCTAGGTGAGGTACTGATACATAGCGGCTGCGGTGCCCTGCACAGCCACTGTGCATTCTGTCTGGGTCTTGGCTGAGGACCCAACAAAGGCAGCCAGGCTGTCAGCCACACAATGGAGGTCGCTGGAAATGTCTCCCATGTGGCGCGTCTGGCGGGCCTGTTCCCTCTCAAGCACTTCTTGTAGGGATCCGGCTACACCTCTTGTCTTCCTCAAAGCCTTCCTGTGGGAAAGAAAGGCTTGTGCCCGTCTGGACGTGGTGGCCCTTGAGGGGCCTCCCCTGATGGGGTGGCCCTTGACTGGCTTCCCCTGATGGGGGTGGCCCTTGAGGGGCTTCCCCTTATGAGGGTGGCCCTTGAGGGGATTCCCCTGATGGGGGTGGCCCTTGAGGAGCTTCCCCTACTGGTGTGGAGGTCTCGGAGGGTGCAGGGAAGATGTTATCCTCCTCGGGGTAGAGACATTCCTCAAGATCCACATGCTCCTCCTCAACTACCTCTAGAGCAGAGGTGTGGGCACTCCCCTTCGGGGATGGCGTGGGTCGTCCAGCAGCAGAGGATGGCCCGCTCCCTCCAGCACATCTGTGGATGACACAAAGCATTCACATGTTGGTGGACCCACACACTTGTCACGTGTTCCCTTGTACCCCCTCACTTGCTACACACCGGAAGGGGTATAAAACACACTTACCTGTCCTCAAGGCCTGTTCACTGCAGTCAAAGCCCTCCAGGCCCTCCACCTGCTCCTGCTCCAGACAGCTGGCAATCATCTCCTCCTCGGCAGTCAGCCTGACAGTACTGGCTGGTCCGCCTCCCGTGCCCCTGAGGTGCCTCTTCACCTTGGCCAGCTTATCTCTGACCCGGCGACCCATATTGTTGATCTTCTTTGCGATGTCCTTAGAGGTCCTGATCTCATGCCCAAGGGCATTGCTCTCCAGGGTGACCTTCTGGAGGATCTCTTGCTTCCTGGCCTTGCTGGTCCTGGCACTCTGTGCGCCATGGAGGTGAACATCGTACTTAGAGATGGCAGAGGTCAGGATCGCCCTCTCCTCAGCAGAATTTTTTTTCTTCCTCCTCTTCCTGTCCACCTCAGTATCTGACATCGCTCAGAATGCAAAAGTACCTGCACCACGGAAGACAAGCTGCTGGCGTACTTTTGCGCTCGACGGGCGTATTTCTGGGTGTAGTTATGTGGGCCGGCGTACCCTAGGGGTTACGCTGGGTGTAGTTGTGAGCATGCGCAGAGGGGTGCGGGACATGCGCCTTTTGTGATACGCTGGACGTAAACCACTGCGCCACGCTCGGACCATCATTTGCATGGGGCCACGCCCACTTCCACTTACGCTTGCCTGTGCCTTCGAAAATACACTATGCTGTCTCGTCTTGGTGAGCAATGGCTTTCTGAATGCAGTGCATGCCTCTCAGCGCTGCGCCGGCATAGCGTACTATGTGTGCGCTACACGGGCGTAAATATGCACCCATCTCTGTGAATCCGGGCCATAGTGTCTACAAACTATGGGATATTATTATGGAATTTTTATTTATTTGTTTTAATAGTAATGGTGGCGATCAGCGACTTATAGCGCGACTGCGACATTGCGGCAGACAAATTGGACACCTGACACTTTTTTGGGCACCAGGGAGGCGCTTTGACAGGAGGAAAACAGAGATCCGTGTTTCTGCTTAGAAGAAACACAAGATCTCCATCTTAAGCTCTCACAGAACAGTGATCTGAACAGGGACTACATACTGTGTATATATATTTGAGTGGCTATGGTGGTCTATTACCCTTTGACAACGTGTTTGTACACGAAACGCGTCAGGAAAGACTCTACTGTTGCCACATTATGATTACAAGCGCTTTTTATCCTGAATTTATGTAAGTGTAATAATTTTTTTATTCACCTTGACGATATCACACTATATTGCTCCTTCTCTTCCTCCAAAAACGTTTTCTCCCATATACATCCACGGAGCATCAAGACTTGAACAGCAGAAGTTTTTTTCCCATACCACGGCATAGATGTACATCTCTGTAACCTGCAGCTTGATGAGGCCCCGACCCAAGTTGGATGTTCCAAAAGCTTTTATGACTCTCATGTCTATATAGCTTGTAGAGTCCATTTAATCCGGTAAGCCTCCATTCTTCAGTGGGTGAAGGTTTTCTTTTCATATTTTCACCAAGCAAGAGATTCCTTAAAAGGACAACACTTGTCTATACTGAGCACTTTTAGTCCTTATTATTTGGACATTTATTGCATTGTCTATGTTTGGACACTTTTTCCTACCTGGTGTTTTTTGATTACACTCACCATCCACATATATCTATCTAATATATGGACTTATTGTATTTTATTTTATATATGTCTATATTCAGCGCTACACAATTTTTATCCACAGAACAGTGATCTGCCTTTCCTGTGAATGATCGGTGGGTCCCATCGGACAAGGCGTCCACCTGACCCGCTGATTGGCTCCTGCTGTGTCCAATCACAGTGGGAGCAGGTCGCCAGCGGCGCACTCACGCCTCAGACCCTGTGCACGAAATCACATACATGTTTTTACGCAGGAGGGCCGCCCTGCGGCAGTATATCTGCATGGGGCAGTTAAGGGGTTATCAATTTAATATCTGCCTAGAATTTAGCTTTATACAAAACCGTTTTTTTTTTAAAACAGGTTTAAAACTCTATTATGTCCTAATTGGTCTTTGTGTTCTTCTCTGAGATGATTCACCTTTTGTAACCACCAGAACAGAAATCAAGAGGAAATCTTACAGCAGGCACACCTGTTCTGGTGAAAACTAACTGGCTATTAGTGATTAGAAAAACAAATGAGAATGTCTACAACATTCAAAATCTTCTTTTCAACGTAGAATTTTTTTGCAAATGTCGAAATTTTTCCCAATCGTTTTCAACATTAAACATTGCTTTGTTTTTTCGATTGATTACTACTACTAGCTGTCATTACTGTGTGTCTAAAACTCCTCAGAACCAATCAGATTAATTTTAAAAACAAAACACTGCCCTGTATTTGTTTGTTTTTGTTCTGTGTGTCTCTTTACTTCACAGAAACATGAAACCAGTTTAAAAGTGAAACTATGATTGATTTTTATCTATTTTTAATCATTTTTAAAAGGAATCAGTTAACTTTTATGTCTCTATACCCTGTAAACAGTCATTTCAGCAAGCATTTTTTTTCCTTTAGTGACCCTTTAAATGTAAACTAAACCAAATAGGAAAGCAACTAAAAATATAAAAAGAACAATGAAGATACTTTAGTGTTCCCAGTGGGATTTGAACCAGGAGCCCCAGTGTTACCAGGTTCCACGGCATGTGGCTCCAAATGATAGAACCATATAGTACCTGCACAGTGCCTTGCAAAAGTATTCACCCCCCTTGGCAATTTTCGTCTTTTGTTGTCTCACAATCTGGAATTAACATGGATTGTTTGAGGATTTGCATCATTTCATTTACAGAATGTCTACAACTTTGAAGATTTTTTTTTTTATTATTGTAAAGCAAACAACAAATAGGACAAAATAACGGAAAAGGTCAATGTGCATAACTATTCACCCCCTAAATTCAATACTTTGTAGAGCCAAGTTTTGCGGCTATCACAGCCCCAAGTCGCTTTGGATAAGTCTCTAAGAGCTTGCCACATCTTACCTCTGGGAATTTTACCCATTCCTCCTTGCAAAACTGCTCCAGCTTCTTCAAGTTGGATGATTTGCACTTGTGAACAGCAATCTTTAACCACTTAATCACCAAGGATGTCCATGGACGTCCTCGGCTTTGTGCGTGATATCTGAATGATGCCTGCAGCTACAGGCATCATTCAGATATCGCCGTCTTCAGCCGGCGATTCTGTCCACTATAAGAACGATCAAAGCGGCCCGGAGAGCGAATCGACAGGCGCTCGCTGCAGAACCATAGAGATGACTGGTGACCAGATGGTCACAGTCATCTCTATGACCATCGGAGGACCAGGCGCGACGTTATGACGCCCGGTACCCGGAAGTAAACAAAGCCGCAATCACGGCTGTCGGCATGTTATCAGTGATTTTTTTTCATCGATTTCATGCTTGTAAGCCTGGAGGAGAGATGTGGGGTCTTATTGACCCCACATCTCTCCATAAAAAGGACCTGTCACAGTGATTTATATTACAAGGGTGTTTACATTCCTTGTAATAGGAATAAAAGTGATACAATTTTTTTTTTTAAATAGTGTAAAAAAATAATAATAATTTAAAACGCCTCTGTCCTGATCGCTCACGTACAGAAGCGAACTCGCATGCAAGTCCCGCCCACATATGTAAACACTGTTCAAACCCCACATGTGAGGTATCATCGCGTGCGTTAGAGCGTGTGCAACAATTCTAGCACTAGACCTCCTCTGTAAGGCCTCGTACACACGATCGGACATATCCGATGAAAACGGTCCGCGGACCATTTCCATCGGATATGTCCGATCGGGAGTTTGATCCGATGGCGTGTACACACCATCGGATCAAATTCCCCGCCGCCGGACGGCGCAGTGACGCGGCGGTGACGTTGACGCCACCACGTCACCGCCACGTCACTGTACCAGGAAGTTAAACACTTCCACGCATGCGCCGAATCCATTCGGCGGCGGTGGGGGACGACATGTCTGCTGGTAAGTGTACTAACCAGCAGACATGTCGGGCGGACAGATTCCACCGGATGGATTTCAAAGCATGCTTTGAAATCTGTCGGGTGGAGAAATCTGTCCGCTAGCCCATACACACGAGCGGAGATGTCTGCTGAAACGGTCCATCGGACCGTTTTCAGCGGACATATCCCCTCGTGTGTACGAGGCCTAACTCAAAAATAGTAACCTGTAAAAAAAATTAAAGCGTCGCCTATGGAGATTTTTTAGTACCGAAGTTTGGCGCCATTCCATGAGTGTGCGCAATTTTAAAGCGTGACATGTTAAGTATCTATTTACTCAGGGCAACATCGTCTTTCACTTTATACAAAAAATTGGGCTAACTTTACTGTTTTCTTATTTTTTAATTAATGAAACAGTTGTTTTCCCTAAAAAAAGGCTTTTGAAAAATGATTGCGCAAATACCGTGCAAGAAAAAAGTTGCAATGACCGCCATTTTATTCCCTAGTGTGTCTGCTACAAAAATATAATGTTTGGGGGTTCTGATTAATTTTCTAGCAAAAAAAATGTGATTTATACATGAAGGAGAAAAGTGCCAAAATAGGCCCGGTGATCAAGTGGTTAAGTCTGACCACAGATTTTCTATTGGATTGAGGTCTGGGCTTTGACTAGGCCATTCCAACACATTTACATGTTTCCCCTTAAACCACTTAAGTGTTGCTTTAGCAGTGTGTTTGGGGTAATTGTCCTGCTGGAAGGTGAACCTCCATCCTAGCCTCAAATCACACACAGAGTGGTACAGGTTTTACTCAAGAATATCCCTGTATTTAGCACCATCCATCTTTCCCTCAACTCTGACCAGTTTCCCAGTCCCAGCAGCTCAAAAACATCCCCACAGCACGATGCCACCACCACCATGTTTCACTGTGGGGATGATGTTCTTTGGGTGATGTGATGTGTTGGGTTTGCGCCAGACATAGCATTTTCTTTTTATGGCCAAAAAGTTAAATTTTAGTTTTATCAGCCCAGAGCACCTTCCTCCATACATTTTGGGAGTCTCCCACATGCGTTATTGCAAACTCAATATGAGTCATTTTGTTTTTTGTTGAAAGCAATGGCTTTCTTCTGGCCACTCTATGAAGTGTACCGCTTATTGTCGTCCTATGTTCAGATACTCCAGTCTTTGCTGTGGAACTCTGCAGCTCCTCCAGAGTTACCTTAGGTCTCTGTGCTGCCTCTCTGATTAATGCACTCCATGCCCGGTCTGTGAGTTTTGGTGTTCGGCCGTCTCTTGGCAGGTTTGCTATTGTGCCATGTTCTTTCCATTTGGTTATGATAGATTTGATGGGGCTCCTAGGGATCATCAAAGATTTTGATATTTTTTATAACCTAACCCTGACTTGTTTGGAGAGTTCCTTGGTCTTCGTGGCAGTGTTTGGCTAGTGGTGCCTCTTGCTTAGGTGTTGCAGCCTCTGGGGCCTTTCAAAAAGGAGTGTATATGTAGTGACAGATCATGTGACACTTAGATTGCACACAGGTGACCATCATTTGCCTAATTATGTGACTTCTGATGGTAATTGGTTGCACCAGAGCTTTTTATGGGCTTCATAAGAAAGTGGGTGAATACAAATGCACATGTCAATTTCATTTGAACCCCGGATTATGAGCATAATCCGTTCCAGAAGAATGCTGGTAATCCAAAGTACTCGCATATCAAAGTGAGTTTCCCCATTGAATCAATTGAAACTAAAATATTTTTTCCACATTGACTTCAATAGCATGCACTACCGCGTGCGGCCAAGAGGTGGGGGGTCACTGGGGAGCCTCGTAAACTGCCGGAAAGGCCCGAGGACACCTCGGCAGACCTCTGCAAACCTAGGAAAGACTCAGTTTTCTGAGCCTTTCCATGGTTTGTCGAGGTCAGCTGAGCTGTCCCTGGGCCTTTCTGTGCATTTCCGTTTGGCTCCGCTCGGCATCGGCGCATTTCGAGGTTCCAATGTATCAGTTTTTTATTTCTAAAAAATAGTTTTATGTATTTATTTTTCTACTTTTACTTCACCAACTTAGACTATTGTGTTCCAGGGATGGACTGAGACCAAAATTTGGCCCTGGACTTTATCCAGACCGGCCCACTTTATGTTTGCAAACAAGAACAAAAACAGTATATAAACTATACGCAACTGTGCAAAAAACATAAGTAGCATAACATAAAGGAGTCCTCACTCACCTCTTTTATTATTTCACTTATTCTCCTCTGTATTTTCCTCATTCTTCTCACATCACTGCATGAAGTGGAGAGCGAGCTGCGCAGCCATTACTTTGACAGGCTGTCACTGAAACCGGCCCACTGAGCCACCGGCCCACCGGGAAACTCCCTGTAGTCCCCATGGCCAGTCCATGCCTGTTGTGTTCTGATCCATCACATATAATTCAGATAAAAAAAAAAAACATTGAACTAAAGGCTGTAATGTAACAAAATCGGTAAAAAGCAGAGGGGGTGAATACTTTTGCAAGGCACTGTACGTAGAGAAGTTTCAAGAAGATATCAGCTCCCACACTTAGCATGAAGGTCAGCGATCTGTATTTTAAGTGCTCTCATCTGTATTCCCCGTTACAAGCTCATTCTATGAAACGGTGGAGCCCAGGCAACATCTATGATAAATGGACTTTTGTCTGGGATGTTGTTATTACTATTGTTGCATAAACATCACTATCTGGTAATTTGTGAGTACAATAAGATTAAATATGATGAGAGGCATGTTAGCTGCATCTATTCCCATCCATCATAAGTTAATGAATCTCATAGCCGTTTATAAAGAAAAAAATGAATCAATATTATGTTAGGTTTCGGCTCTCTTCCCTACGCATTTGTCTGCTACGTATAATAACGCATTTCAATTTCTTTCACATTTACTTAAAGAAAAAACCTGTAGGATAGAAATACGACAGCTACTGATTCTGTAGAAACAGATAAAAACAAAGGGCGCACTGGCCTAGTGCATTATTCAACAACATTTGTATTAAAAGAAAAGTATAAAACATAGCTACTCGCAAACAAAGGTAGTAAAAGCGCTCATCATTCCACTCCTTGTGTCTACACTCTCCCAGGCTAGCCAATAGCTCAAGCTCAGGGGGGACCTCGCCAAGGTCCCTGCTGGCTGACGCGTTTTAAAGGTATCTACTTCACCACCAAGCCAACTTGGCTTCAGGGGAATTACCGTATTTTTCGCCGTATCAGACGCTCCGGAATATAAGACGCACCCAATTTTAAAAGAGGAAAATCTAGAAAAAAAAGATTCTGAACCAAATACTGTAGTAAAATATTTGCCCCCCACTCGTCATCACCATCACACCACCCCCACATTAGTAATAGCCAGTAACATTGTCCCCACATTAGTAATAGCCAGTAACATTGCCCCCACATTAGTAATAGCCAGTAACATTGCCCCCACATTAGTAATAGCCAGTAACATTGCCCCCACATAGTAATAATAGCCAGTAACATTGCCCCCACATTAGTAATAGCAGCCAGTAACATTGCCCCCACATTAGTAATAGTCAGTAACATTGTCCCCACATTAGTAATAGCCAGTAACATTGCCCCCACATAGTAATAATAGCCAGTAACATTGCCCCCACATTAGTAATAGCAGCCAGTAACATTGCCCCCACATTAGTAATAGCAGCCAGTAACATTGCCCCCACATTAGTAATAGCAGCCAGTAACATTGCCCCCACATAGTAATAATAGCCAGTAACATTGCCCCCACATTAGTAATAGCAGCCAGTAACATTGCCCCCACATTAGTAATAGCAGCCAGTAAAATTGCCCAGACATAGTAATAATAGCCAGTAACATTGCCCCCACATGAGTAATAGCAGCCAGTAAAGTTGCCCAGACATAGTAATAATAGCCAGTAACATAGCCCCCACATAGTAATAATAGCCAGTAACATTGCCCCCACATTAACCCCCAACTCACTGTTGCAGATGCTGTAGGATGCTGTAGATCGCGGCGCATGCTCTGGTAGGAGAGATCCACGAACACCGCCGCCGGGTGTACCAAGATGGCCGACCACCCCAGAGCTAGGCCAAAGCCGCGGTATTTCCTAAGGCCGCAGCGGCGGTGTGCTCCGCGGAACCGCAGAAAGCGGATCGGTCAGGCGAAAACGTGTATTTGTCTTATAAGACGCGGATCAACACCCCCCCCCCCCAGTTTTGGGGAAGAAAAAGTGCGTCTTATACGGCGAAAAATACGGTATCAATTTTTGCAACAAAGTGACTTCCTATTGGGTTATAACACTTATGTGCAGGAATTATCGTTGTAGCTACTGATGCTAATCTGATGTTTAAAAGTCCAACTTTCAGGGTCCAGAGTGATATAAAGCAGAACATAGCCCAAAAGGGGAAGTTGCACTCGTTCTCCAAACCCCCCCCCCTCATAGGCGAAAAAAGTTTTGCCGGTCTATGTCTCTAAAGTGTGCCACATCCAAAAATGAATCAAGAAAGAGGAGATCACCTCACTGGACTTTTCAGGCACAAGGATTACAGCCACGTGTTGAAAAAATATAAATATAATTTGTTGTACAAAAACACTACATTAAAAGAAAGTACGCTGTGTATGGAATGAATACAGTGCGGAGTAAGAATTACAACCAGGAACAAGAAGTGAGCTATGACTAAGCACTATTTCCAGTGCGAAACGCGTCAGTAGCCAGTTTTTTTTTAATTTTTGCTGTGACTTGTAGTGCTGTCCTTCTTATAATAAAGGCTACATTTTGTTTAGAGTGCGGCTGTCCAGAAACACTTCTTGTTCCTGCCTTGCTGAGTGCATTGCCTGCACCTGAGTTATCTGCTACGGTTGATCTTCATTTGGGTTCCCACCTGGATCGGCTACTTCCTTTCCCCTAAGAATTACAACCAAATGGAGATAAATATATAAGACATGATTGTCCACATTGCACCCGCCGTTTCGAAGAGACAACTCTCTTACCTCAGGGGTATAGGAGAAAGTATCAGCCAGCTATACAATTGGGGATATTCTACACGCATATCATTCCAACAAAGCATTTAAAAACAAAGAGAAAGTGAGCAGCATTGCGTCCTGGGGCTGTAGGTGCGTCTGATAATTAGTAAATGCAGTTAGGTTGTCGCTTGATACCCGCTAGGGTTCCCGTCCAGCATTACTGGAGTCAGCCCGAACTAGGCCCTTTGACAAGAAAATCGCACTGATTATTAGTGTTGCTCACGAATATTCGCATTGCGAATATTCGCTACGAATATTGCATATTCGAGTATTCGCGAATAACTCGAATATCGCGGCGAATATTCGCTATTTCGAATATTCATATTTTTTCAAATTTCGCAATCAATTTCGCAATCAATTTCGCATTCGCACTCGCGAAATTTCGCATTAGCGAAATTTCGAAAAAAAAAAATGTTTTTATAAAATATAGCGAATATTCGTAAATATCGAATATTCGTGATATTTTATCCAAAAAAAATAGCGAAAATATCACGAATATTCGATATTAACGAATATTCGCGAATATTCTTCGAAATATTCGCGAAATATCGCAAAATCGAATATGGCGTATTCCGCTCATCACTACTGATTATTCTATGCTGCTATAGCCAGTGCCCACGTGTATGTGGCTAGATGTGAGGAGCCGTTTCCGCATCCAGACCTGAGATCGGCAATCTGAGTAGAAGTCCCCCCCCCCTTCTGCCTGCAACCTTCTGGGACACGTCACAGGGTGCAGTTTGGCTTAAAGGGGTTGTAAAGGTTTAATTTTTATTTTCTAAATAGGTTCCTTTAAACTAGTGCATTGTTGGTTCACTTACCTTTTCTTCCGATTTCCCTTCTAAATGTTTTTTTTTCTTTGTCTGAATTTCTCACTTCCTGTTTTTCCTCAGTAAGCTTGCCCCCATCATCCGAGCTGTGGTTAGTCAGCCAGAACAGCTTACGGAGGAGGAACAGGAAGTGAGAAATTCAGACAAAGAAAACAAAGAAAAAATAATATTTAGAATGGAAATCGAAGGAAAAGATAAGTGAACCAACAATGCATTAGCTTAGGAACCTAATTTAGAAAATAAAAAACAAACCTTTACAACCCCTTTAACAACTTAAAGGATCACTAAAGGATTTTTTTTTAGCTAAATAGCTTCCTTTACCTTACTGCAGTCCTGGTTTCATGTCCTTATTGTTCATTTTTGCTTTGAAGTTGCTGTAATTCTGCTCTGATCTCCACACTTCCTGCTTGTCTGGCTCCTTATGAAAAATCTCATGGTAGCTTTTCACTATGGTCCAAGCTGTCATTATTGTGTGTCTAAAACTCCTCAGAACTCCTCAGATTCATTTTTAAAACAAAACACTGCCCTGGATTTGTTTGTTGTTGTTCTGTGTGTCTCTTTACTTCACAGAAACATGAAACCAGTTTAAAAATGAAACTAAACTAAAAAAAATAAAAAATTGGAGAAGGCTGGAAGCAATAGAATGGACTTTTGGAGTTAACAACACATATGTGAATAGAATATATATTTTTTTAAGCCATAGTTTAGTGTCACTTTAGGTTTGACTTCTAATAACTGAACCCATACCTAGACTCCAGATAGACTTTTCAAAACCTCTGCTTTGGTATCGGCGTCAGCAGTTTGCTATACAGATCTATATCTGCAATTCAGATCATTGCAATAAACTGCAGATGAATGAAGGGAGCCCTTCGCCCAATTCCCCCGTCCTGGACCCATACCTCGGATAAACTTTCTTTCCACTCCAGAGTGATAGGAACACTTAAAAATTTGAAATTAAACACTTTCTATAAGTCGTGTATGTGGACTCTCCAGGGTCCCTTCAACATTTGATTTATAGAGCACCTCTGACATCACGAACGGTTTAAAGTATAGGAAAACATAAGCTTTTTTTTCCGAGCTCATATTATCCAGCCGTGAAAAAATAATAATTGGCACGGTGAATGATCGAACATAGAAAGGGAAAAGAAAGTTCAAGATATCTTGTAGAGTGAGATTTAATAGAGTGTTTTCTTCCCATCACAAATAGCAAAATAATACCTTCTCCTGCAGGTCTCAGGGCAGATAGTTGTAATAACAGTCGCGGTTGACCTCATTGCTCAGCCTACAGGACGACTCCACTTATATAAACAGCGTTTAACCCATCTATTGTCTTTGATAAGAGTTGTATGGATATACCGAAATAATAAAATAGGAATATGGTCTTATTTTTTTTTCCCAGTGACACACACATTAGAGATGGAGCATTTGACAGTTGTTGACTTTTGGAGATGGGAGCGCACCACCTGCCTGAGAAATCCACTTTCATAATTTCACTGTCTATTTCACAAATTGCAGACAGAAGATGGAACGCTGTGTAGAAATGAATAGAAATGCGTATATTCTACTTCTAGTCCTCTCTTTGCTGTTCATATCGGCATCTTAAAACACCTGACTACCCTGAGGGTCCATTTACACTGTCATGTTTTAGCACACATATTGCAAGGTGCTAAAACGTATGGGCCAGATTAAAAAAACAGATACGTCGGCGTATCTCGAGATATGCCTCGTAACTTCTGAGATGCTCCGGCAAATTAGCTAACATACGAGCGGCGTAAGTCTCTTACACCGTCGTATCTTAGTTGCATATATACGCTGGCCGCTAGGTGGCGCTTCTGTTGATTTTCGTGTCGAATATGCAAATGAGCTAGATACGCCGATTCACGAGCGTACTTGCGCGCGGTCGTCATTTTTTACGTCTTTGCATAAGCGCAATTCCGGCCTAAAGTTACCCCTGCTATATGAGGCGCAGCCAATGTTAAGTATGGATGTCGGGACAGCGTTGTATTGTACGTCGTTTACGTAAGTCGTTCGGGAATGGTGATGGGCGTAAGTTACGTTCACGTCGATATCAATGAATATTTGTGACGTGATTTGGAGCATGAGCGTTGGGATACGTTCGCGCATGTGCAGTTGGGAAAAAGCGTCAATTGCGCGGGGTCACGATTCATTTACATGGATCACGCCCCCTACCTGCCTATTTTGAATTAGGCGCTCTTACGCCGGCCCATTTACGTTATTCCGCCGTAACTTTGGGCGCAACTTCTTTCTGAATACGGCACCTGCATCTCAAAGTTACGGCGGCGTAGCGTAAATGAGATACGCTACGCCCGCACAAAGATACACGGATGTATCTGAATCTGGCCCTATGTGTCCAACTTCCCCGATAATAAAAATAGTGCATGTTACCTGTGAGACTCAGATTCTCCTATGTCTAGGGTCACCTTATGTCCAATAGGGCCATAGGGTGACTAAGAAATCATAATTCATGTATTGCAGAAGATGGGACATTACTGGTAGTTCATATTCGAAGATGTCTTGAGATATTACAAGTGGTTTATTTTGTCCTGACTAGGTCAATAGGACAATGACCCTTCAATGCTTAGCTCAGGCTATTGAAATGCTAAGTGGAGCCGCCTTGTGAAATACCTTTTTATTGTGTTCTGCAGGTGAATAGCTGTTTTAGACACTTTTGACACTATTTTGGGACCATTGTCATTTATACAGTGATCGGTGCTATAAAAGTGCACTGATTACTGGTAAATGACACTGGCAGGGAAGGGGTTAAACACAATGGGGCACTGAAGGGGTCAAGTGTGTCCTAGGGAGTGATTCTAACTGTGGGGCTACCAGTGACATGACAGTGATCACTGCTCCCGATCACAAGGAGCAGTATATCCCTGTCATGTCACTAGGCAGAAGAGGGAAATGCCTTATTTACATCTCCACATTCTGCCTCTCGGTCTCACGATTGCGGATCGCTGGCGAACATCGAGTTTGCGGCACCCGCGGGCATACTCATGCGGCGGGCAAAATTAAAGGGACGTACCCGTACGCCCATTTTCCTGCCTGTGCCAATCTGCCGATGTATATGTGTGTGTGCAGTGTGTCGGCAAGTGGTTAAGGAACCCCTAGTAACTTCTGAAGGAACCCTAGCGTTCAATGGAACCCTGGTTGAGAAACCCAGATCTACATAAATGGACGATGACTTTAATTTTTAGTAGTCTGTATTATGTATAAAGTATTAAAGTGGTTGTAAAGCCACTGTAACCTGTATACACCATCAGCACTGCCTCTGCCTCTGTGTGTGATTTATAAAAATAAATGCTTCAAATACCTTATTTCACTGCCGAGATTGCGATCACATGACTGGCCAGCTTTCTACTTTCCTCCTCTGAGAGATGCAGTGGGTGGGGCTGAGATTCCTCTGCTGATGTCAATCTGGGGGGGAGGAGGAGAAAGCTGGTTCGTCATGTGATCACAATCTCGGCTCTTAAAATTGGTATTTACAGCATTTATATTTATAAATCATTCACAGAGTGGGACACTGCAATAGGAGGCAGTGCTGATGGTGTATACTGGTTAATTTTATGAGAGCAGCAGGGAGGGTGGCTCTCACACAGACAGAGAGGGGAGGGGAGAGGAAGACACAGAAGCATAGAGGAGAGCAGATAGCAGGCTGCTGATGACAAAGACACTGACCACGGTGTCTGGTCTCAGCAGCCATGATACACCATGGCCAGTTTACAGAGGGGTGGGGAGAAACTGTCAGGATCAGCCAGATTTTTTTAGGTGTTACAGGGGGCCAAATGACACAGAACAAGCATTGTGTCCTATAACATGCTTTAACCACTTAAGGACCGCCTCCTGCAGATATACGTCGGCAGAATGGCACGGGTGGACACAAGCACGTACCTGTACATCCTCTTTAAGTGCCCACTACCCACTACCCGGTCCAAAGCTCCGTGGCCGCGGGACCCGCGGACCCGATCTCCACTGGAGTCCCACGATCGGTCGCCGGAGCTGAAGAACAGGGAGAGGTGAGTGTAAACACAGCTTCCCAGTTCTTCACTGTGGCGCTGTCATTGATCGTGTTTTCCCTAATATAGGGAAAGACGATCAATGACATCACGCGTCCAGCCCCGCCCCCTACAGTTAGAAACACAGATGAGGTCACAATTAACCCCTTCAGCGCCCCCTAGTGGTTAACTCCCAAACTGCAATTGTCATTTTCACAGTAAACAATACATTTTTAATATATAAGGTTTGTTATAGGGCTGACATCAAAATGTAGAACAAATTAAATAAATCCGAGTACACCTGAATCCTTCAAAGGTATTGAAATAGAAAGATTGCCCATAAAACAATGGGATAGGGGTTAAGGATTCTCAATGGTGTATCGGAGATGGATAGTAGATAAATCTATGAGTCTGATCAAGTCTCAGTAAATATTGGCTCTTAGACACGTTCAGTGTTTTTGAAAAAATAACAAAAATTTATTCATACAAAAAATACAAAAACATTGTACAGAATTATTAAAAGACATTCATATTAGGAGAGAAAGTATATTAAAACTGCAGAAAAGCTGCAGACCATCTTCTGAGGTCCAAGCGTGTTTCAGGTTCAACTAGTTTCGCCCATAAAAGAGCTTCGTCAGGAACCCACGGTTGAATGTACTTTCTATGTGAATACAAAAAGGTACAATGAGCTAACATATCAGAGTAATAGAGAGAGTGTTACATAATATAAAATATGCATGATTACTGGTCTCTTGGCGAAACATATAACGGGTGGTACATTTGATCTTTAAAGGAGTTATTATGCTAAACTGAGGTCAAAACGCAATTGCGTGGAGCGGGAGAGGGCACGTACCTGAGACGGCTGAGAAGGTGATCTCAAGGAAGGGATGTCCGCGAGGGCATAATCTCTACGATTAGAGAAGAGGCCACCATACGGGCGAGATGGATTATAGTCGCCCGGGTGGGGATGACAGAGACAGCTGTGTTGCTAAATGCTGATGATCTAATGGAGAGAGAGTATGATATGTCAAAGACTGATTATCTGGGTAAATGGTTCCCCAAACACTTCTGATAAGTCAGATAAGGAATCTCACTTACTGGTGCTTGATGGTGAAGGGACTTACTTGGACTGGATCTATGCTCAGTCCAAGAAAAGAGAGAAGGTAGACTAATGCTAGCCAATTGAAATGGCTGCTAAATTGCTATCATCGAGTCCTATATGAAAAACAGGATTGATGAGAACCAGTTAGTGGCCAAAAATTAAAATAAATTTTTTTTTATATATAATGAAGAGATAAAGATAAATATAAATATAAAAATAAAATTAAAAATGAAAATGAATATAGATATAAATATAAATATAAATATAAATATAAATATAAATATAAATATAAAAATAAATGTAAATGATTAAAGCTGGGGACTGTTTGTTAGTAGATAGATATATATATAGATAAATAAAGCAACACTGTCCATGCATGGCTATACTAAGCCTTCTAATGCAAGAGCATGGGCATAGAGCCTCATAGTTGCTGATTATCAACTTTGTTAGTAAGTAACAGGAGGTGCCTATAAGGGCAAGTCCATGTGCAGCTATTGCTACAACTGATTAAATCGGGTTTGCCTGATGTACAAAGATAAATGAAAGGGAAAAGAAAAATGACAATCAATATGAAAATAAAAATAAAAATAAAAATAAATAATAGGGTTCTTATTAAATTTCTATATGCCATAGATTAGCATAGCTCCATGGTAGAGTGAGGAAATAAAAAAGAAGTGTATCTCAGAGTATACCTGTAGGGAATGATGTTATCAGCAAAGGAGTGAACAGCTTGTCTCTACCTGAGCGCTGCACTAAATGATAGCAGCTAACAGGGCTGTTAATATAACTCTCTCCATTAGGTCAAATTCGCCTCAGCTGATAGCGTGAGGCGGAGATCTAATTCATGGTGGGCGGAGAGATGACACGTCACTGGGATTCCCCCTGTGAGAGGCATGAAGCCGCTCGTGCGTGATGACATGCAGAGCGGGTTGCTCAACTCACGGAGACGGAGGAAGCCGTGGACATCCCATGGGCGGAGCGGACTGCCGCTCGGCCAATGGGATTTGTCTAATTTCGGACCTGGCCAGCACCCAAGCCTCCGCTTGGATTCGATGCTGCAACTATGTGCATCGGGACAGGCCCCTACCCGCCCACATAAGCTATATAGCAACTACAGCTGATCGGGCACTGTTGTTAACCCACGTATCCTTGGATGGAATGATGTTGTTACACTCAAGCCGCAGGTTATACAGTGCGCTGGACAGTGTTGCTTTATTTATCTATATATATATCTATCTACTAACAAACAGTCCCCAGCTTTAATCATTTACATTTATTTTTATATTTATATTTATATTTATATTTATATTTATATTTATATTTATATTTATATCTATATTCATTTTCATTTTTAATTTTATTTTTATATTTATATTTATCTTTATCTCTTCATTATATATAAAAAAAAATTTATTTTAATTTTTGGCCACTAACTGGTTCTCATCAATCCTGTTTTTCATATAGGACTCGATGATAGCAATTTAGCAGCCATTTCAATTGGCTAGCATTAGTCTACCTTCTCTCTTTTCTTGGACTGAGCATAGATCCAGTCCAAGTAAGTCCCTTCACCATCAAGCACCAGTAAGTGAGATTCCTTATCTGACTTATCAGAAGTGTTTGGGGAACCATTTACCCAGATAATCAGTCTTTGACATATCATACTCTCTCTCCATTAGATCATCAGCATTTAGCAACACAGCTGTCTCTGTCATCCCCACCCGGGCGACTATAATCCATCTCGCCCGTATGGTGGCCTCTTCTCTAATCGTAGAGATTATGCCCTCGCGGACATCCCTTCCTTGAGATCACCTTCTCAGCCGTCTCAGGTACGTGCCCTCTCCCGCTCCACGCAATTGCGTTTTGACCTCAGTTTAGCATAATAACTCCTTTAAAGATCAAATGTACCACCCGTTATATGTTTCGCCAAGAGACCAGTAATCATGCATATTTTATATTATGTAACACTCTCTCTATTACTCTGATATGTTAGCTCATTGTACCTTTTTGTATTCACATAGAAAGTACATTCAACCGTGGGTTCCTGACGAAGCTCTTTTATGGGCGAAACTAGTTGAACCTGAAACACGCTTGGACCTCAGAAGATGGTCTGCAGCTTTTCTGCAGTTTTAATATACTTTCTCTCCTAATATGAATGTCTTTTAATAATTCTGTACAATGTTTTTGTATTTTTTGTATGAATAAATTTTTGTTATTTTTTCAAAAACACTGAACGTGTCTAAGAGCCAATATTTACTGAGACTTGATCAGACTCATAGATTTATCTACTATCCATCTCCGATACACCATTGAGAATCCTTAACCCCTATCCCATTGTTTTATGGGCAATCTTTCTATTTCAATACATTTTTAATGCATTTTTTGCTGTGAACAATGGTCCCAAAAATGTGTCAAAATTGTCCGATGTGTCCGCCATAATGTCGCAGTAACAAAAAAAAACACTGATCGCTGCTATTACTAGTACAATTTTTATATATATATATATATATATATATATATATATATATATATATATATATATATATATATATATATAAATGCAATAAAACTATCCCCTAGTTTGTAAACGCTATAAATTTTGCACAAACCAATCGATTATTGCAATTTTTTTTACCAAAAATAGGTAGAATAATACGTATCAGCCTAAACTGAGGAAAAAAAAATGTTTTATATATTTTTGGGGGATATTTATAATAGCAAAAAGTATTGTTGTTTATAGCGCAAAAAATAAAAAACGCACAGGTGATCAAATTCCACCAAAAGAAAGCTCTATTTGTGGGAAAAAAAGTGCCAATTTTGTTTGGGAGCCCCGTCGCATGACCGCACAATCGTCAGTTAAAGCGACGCAGTGCCGAATCGCAAAAACTGGCCAGGTCTTTTACCTGCATAAAGGTCCGGGTCTTAAGTGGTTAAAGGAGCAGGAGCCATTTTTTTATGGGTTAACAAACACTTTAAGCATAAAGTTACAAGTCCGTTTTGTATGACCACGCCTATTGATAAAGACGTAATGACGAAACGTGTCTAGGTGTGACCATATGGCTTGTGAATCTGTCTGCTGCTTCTATCTCCCCTGGGTATCACCCCGGACGGGAATCCTAGGATCGGTAAGCGAGTATCATATCATGCTGTGCAGTTATTTTGGTTACACCATTGGATGCAAATTTTATTTTTTGTTCTTGTACGTGCAATATGGAGGGGGGGGGGGGGCAATTTTATAGGAATAAATACCCAAATGGGTTCACGCTATGAGGACTGTTTTTTCCTTATGTTAATAACCATTTAATATTGTCGGCAGTACCAGAGTCTGAATGAACAGCTTAATTGAAGGATATGAATCAACTCTGCAGGTGACCTGGCTGAGATATCAATGGTGTTGCCTCTCTGGAGTTTGACTGCTAAATGGGTGGTGACTGTAAACTCTGAGGGCAGAGGAATCACACGGTGTGGTGACGTTTTTATTACTACAAATCCGATAAGCCCCCAACAAACATTAAGCAGGGCATGTTTTCAGCTGTGTATCATCATAAACTGCGTTAATTTTTGGGTGTAACACACTTAAGAGCATTGCTTTAGCTTTTTTGGATCACTGGAGATGAACTTTTAAGGCTTATGATTTATAGTAGTCTGTATTATGACTGAGACATATTAGTCTGAGAGATGATATGAATGAGAAGTGTGCAGATGACTGCAGCTTTGTAATGATGCTCCGTAAATCGATTTCAGGCTGACTTTTAATATCTTGTGATTTTTCAATATGCTTGAGAGTAAGAAGGAATTATTTATCCCTGCCTTTAAAAGTGCAGCCATTGCAGAAAAAAATAAAAAATAATAATGGTTCAAGATTATACTTGACTCAGCATATAAGATCATGCGTACAAAGATGCCTTTGAGGTACTAATAAAATATCACTTTCTATCTGGCTATAATTATATAAAGTTTACAGAAGAGTTAGGCGACATTAATAATGTTTGGTGCAATTATTTTAAATTTGACTGCCAAGATTTTAGGCAATGTTTAGGAATGAAGTGTCCTTTTATTATTTATTGTTAATGTACAGTCATTTTTTAAGGTGAATCGATGTATCCATTATGTTGCATTATTTTTATCATCAGCAAAACAGGTATTTGGTCTTTAAAAGAGGCAAATCGTATATATATATATATATATATATATATATATATATATATATTTTTTAGACAGCATTACATATTCTTGTTTCAGCTCAAATGCATTTTAAAGTAAATAAAAACCTTAAAATTAAATAATGCCTCTCTGTTAAAAATACATAAATAATGAAATAATGCCTAACATAACAGCTATTACAGAATGTCCATTCCTTTTTCGGGTGGTCCTTATATTCCTCCTGATTTTAGCCTGGAGATCCTGCTAGATACCTATGCAGGTAGAAGCAATCCAAAAGCACCTTCCTTTGCATGTGCAATGCTGCCACCTTTGTAATATATGTTGCTGCTGTGTCCTGATTTGAAAACCAGGCAGGGTATCAGCTTATTTAGTTGCAGGTTGCCCAGTGATTGACAGTAGTGTTGAGGTTCAGATGCCTTTCTACTGTGAGCTGGCAGCAAATACCAAGCATTTGTTAAAGGGGTTGTAAAGGTTTGATTATTTTTTTAAATAACAAACATTTCATATTACCTCCAATGTGCAGTTAGTTTTGCACAGAGTGGCCTAGATCCTCTGGTTCTGGGGTCCCACGGTGGCTGTCTTGACTCCTCCCCTCAATAGATAACCCCCTCTGGCAAGCGCTCTCCTGAGGGGGTTACCTTGCGGGCGCGCTCCCCTGTGATACACTTGGCATACATAGCCGCCAAGTGTATGACTCAGCCCCGCCCCCCGGTGCCCACATCATTGGATTTGATTGACAGCAGTGCCAGCCAATGTCTGCGCTGCTATCAATCTATCCAATGAAGAGACGAGAAGCCTGGGCAAAGATCAAGCGCGTTCAAAACGCAGGACTTTCCAGGGCTCAGGTAGGTAAACCGGGGGCTTGGGGGGCGGTAAATGACAGATGTTTTTTCACCATAGAATGCATTGTTTTATCTACCATTACCGGTAACAAGCCCGTGCTGTGAAAAGAGGAGGGTTGGGTGCTGGGATAAGCAAACCAGCCCTGTAAAAACTATTTCCACCTGGCCTAAGAGGGATTAGTTTAACACAGCAGGATTTTGTCAGCAGGTCCCAGCCAATGATTCATGGCCGAGACCTGCTGATCGGCTGTGTACAATCACACCCCAGAGCTCTATGTAATGCTTTTTTTAGGCATGTTCTTTTACACAAATCAATCAATCAATATACATATATACTGTAGATATAAAAACAGATTTTTTATTTTTATTTCAAAGCAAAAAGTAAAAAAAAAAAATCTATTTTACAGAGTTTTAATACTGTTCAGATGTGCTAAGAGGTTGATCCCTCGCTTTAGGTTGAGGTAGATCCTTGATCCCTCACTTGTCTGATGGACCGTTTTCATCGGTTGACCGATGAAGCTGACTAATGCTCCGTCGCGCCCACACACCATTGGTTAAAAAACTGATCGGGTGTAAGGTACCTGTAAAAGGTAGTGTCCGAAGTGGAAGTCGTATGCTGGAGATCCAGGCAAAGCGTCGTCAGGCAGATACGGTCTGCAACGAATCAGGCAAATAGTTCACAATCGAAATCTGGAGAAGGGTCAGGCAGGCAAAGGTCGTACACGACCTGGCGGTAAGGTGCAAAATCAGCAGGCTGTAGAATAGTCGGGATATCAGGCAGGAGTTCAATACAAGGAAGATCACTGAAGTCAAAACACCCAGGAAGTAATCCAATAAACGGGCGCTGAGTGATGACCTCACTTCCTATTTAAAGGCTGTCCAGATTGAGAATTGTCCACAGCTGGCAGCAGGTGGAGCTAGTGAGTCCGAGGTAGTGTTGAACACAGTAAGGACATTCCCAAGGTCTAGATCTCTTCTGTAGCACAGCAGGTACTGTAAGGCTGTGGTTTAAGAGACCAGGACGATGACGGTTCGAATACACCCCGGGACATGATAGGGCCCCCTCCCCAATAGACCCCTCTGGGGGCCTAACGGGGCTTAGTGGGAAACGAGGCATGGAAGTCTCGTATAAGAGAAGGGGCATGCAAATCTTTGGCTGGAACCCAGGAGCGGTCTGTGACAGGATATCCCTTCCAATGAACCAGATACGGAAGGCCACGGCCCTGTCTTCTGGAATCAAGAATCTTGGAGACTTTACACTCATTTTGTCCATCAACAAGAACAGGAGGAGGTAGCTGTTGTGATCTGGAGTAGCGGTTGAAAATTGTTTTTTTGAGGAGGGACGTGGAACACGGGATGTATCCGGAGAGAGGAAGGTAATTTTAAGCGATAGGAAACTGGCCCAACTCGAGCAATGATCCTGTAAGGACCAATGAATCGAGGGCCCAATTTGGTAGAAGATTGTTTCAGTCTCACATACTTGGTTGATAGCCAAACTCTGTCCCCCACCACATATGGAGGTATATGGCTTTTTCGTCTGTTGCAAAAAAGCGTGTACTTGCCTGCTGACTTCCGTAGTAATGAACGAATCTTCTTCCAATGTAGTAGAATATTTTTCACCCGCTGATCTGCTGCTGGTACACCAGAAGAAGGCTGAAGTAGGGTAAAAGTCTGAGGGTGATAGCCTAGGGCTGCGTAGAATGGTGTGGTATGAAGAGCACTGTGCCAACGGGAATTTAGGGCGAACTCAGCTAAAGGCAAATATTCAGACCAGTTGGAGTGTAAGGCATTGACATAATGTCGAAGGTAGGTTTCTAGGGTCTGGTTCATGGGTTCGGTTTGACCATCAGTTTGAGGGTGAGGTGAGGTAGAGAGCGAGAGCGTTACTCCCAGTTTCTTGCAGAACTCTCTCCAGAATCGGGAAACAAACTGGGATCCGCGGTCTGAGGCGACATTGGTCATGATGCCATGATGTTTTACAATATGGGAAAGGAAAAGAGTGGACAGTGCATTTGCTGTAGGTAATCCCGGGAGCGGCACAAAATGAGACATTTTGGAAAAGCGATCCACTGTGACCCATATAGCAGTCATGCCCTCGGACTTGGGTAAGTCTACAATAAAGTCCATGGTCAAATGGGTCCAAGGCTGGCGAGGTGCCGGAAGTGGATGTAACAGTCCAGCAGGCAATGTGCGGGGTACTTTATTAGCAGCAGAAGTTGGGCAGGCAGCCACATAGTCAGTAACATCCTTTTTCATACGAGGCCACCAGACATGATGCTGCAAGGTCTTAAGAGTGATGTTGACACCAGGATGACCGGATAACATGCCATCATGTGCCCAGAGGAGTACAGGTTTTCTGAGGCTAGGGGCTATGTACAGGCGACCTGGTGGTATCTTCAAACCCTGGGTAACACGATTCTGGGTTTCTTGTAGCTGTTGGGAAAGAGCCGTAGAGATCTGTGCGACAATTTTGTGAGGTGGGATTATATACTGCTCGGCTGGTTGATCTTCTTCAGAGGTAGCGAACTGTCTGGAAAGAGCATCGGCTTTTTTGTTTCTATGCCCTGGAACATAAGAAAGGACAAAATTAAAACGGGAGAAAAACAGAGCCCATCGAGCCTGACGTGAGTTCAGACGTCTAGCAGTCTGAAGATACAGTAGGTTTTTATGGTCAGTGAGGATAGTAAAAGGCTTGGAAGCCCCTTTCAGAAGGTCTCGCCATTCAGACAATGCCAATTTTATGGCCAGTAGTTCTCGATTCCCAACATCATAATTCATCTCTGCAGGAGAAAACTTTCTAGAGAAAAAAGCTACTGGATGGATTCTACCAGACTTTGGCTGTCTCTGGGAGAGTACGGCACCTGCTCCAACCTCAGAGGCATCAACCTCAACAATGTACTGGAGATCAGGATTTGGATGCTGAAGAATTGCAGCTTTACTGAACATGTCCTTTAATCGCTGGAAAGCTGATTTTGCTTCTGAAGACCACACCTTGCAATTTGTACCCTTCTTAGTCATGGCAGTAAGGGGTGCCGCAATGGAGGCAAAACTCTTAATGAAGCGTCTGTAGTAATTTGCAAACCCTAAAAAGCTTTGGAGTCCTCTTAAAGTGGTTGGTTGGGGCCATTGCAAGACAGCGGAAAATTTTTGAGGGTCCATTTGGAAACCGTCAGCACTTATGATGTACCCAAGGAAAGAATACAGCTTTGATGGAAACTGCATTTCTCGATTTTTGCATAAAGATGGTTTTCTCTAAGTTGTTGTAATACCTGTTTCACATGCGAGATGTGCTCTAGATGAGTCTTGGAAAAGATTAAAATGTCGTCCAAGTAGATGATCACAAAGCGGTTACTGACATCATGGAAAATTTCATTCATGAAACGTTGAAAGACAGCAGGTGCGTTACACAATCCAAATGGCATGACCAAATATTCAAAGTGTCCATTACGAGTGTTGAATGCTGTCTTCCACTCGTCCCCCTCGTTAATTCAAATCAGGTTATAAGCCCCTTGTAGGTCTAGCTTGGAGAAGATAACAGCCCCCTTAAGTACATCAAACAGTTCAAGAATGAGAGGGAAAGGGTAGGAGTCTTTTACGGTGATTTGATTTAACCCCCGATAGTCTATGCATGTTTGAAGGCCCCCATCTTTCTTTTCAACAAAGAAAAAACCTGCTCCTACTGGAGAAGAAGAGGGGCGGATAAAACCTCTTTCCAAGTTGTCTCTTATGTATTCCTCCATAGACTTTTGTTCAGGCAGAGACAGGGGCTAGGTCTTTCCTTTGGGAAGAGGTGCTCCGGGAATCAATTTAATTGTACAGTCAAAAGGACGATGTGGGGGTAACACCTCTGCCTTTTGCTTGCAAAATACATCTGCAAAGTCATGGTATTCACGAGGCAAGGTAGGTGGGATAGTCACAGGAGCCAACATGCAAGCAGAAAGTCTTTTGGGTTGAGACAAACAGTTAGGGCGACAGGACGATCCCCAGGAGGTTAGTTCTCAATTTTCCAAATCAAAAGAAGGGTTGTGAACAGGGGCGTTGCAAGGTGCCAAAAAGACCAGGGGCTTCAGCCCGAAGCCAAGCCAGCACCGGGGGGGGGGGAGTGTTCGGGCGCGGTCGGTGGAGTGGCGTGGGGTGACCTACCTGACACACATACTCTGTTCTACGTGTGTGTGTGTTTGTGTGTTCTGACATAACCTACATACACTGACCTGTCCTACATACACTGACCTGTCCTACATACACTGACCTGACCCACTGACCTGTCCTACATACACTGAAATGTCCTACATACACTGACCTGACCCACTGACCTGTCCTACATACACTGACCTGTCCTACATACACTGACCTGACCCACTGACCTGTCCTACATACACTGACATGTCCTACATACACTGACATGTCCTACATACACTGACCTGACCCACTGACCTGTCCTACATACACTGACCTGACCCACTGACCTGTCCTACATACACTGACCTGACCCACTGACCTGTCCTACATACACTGACCTGACCCACTGACCTGTCCTACATACACTGACCTGTCCTACATACACTGACCTGTCCTACATACACTGACCTGTCCTACTGACCTGTCCTACATACACTGACCTGACCCACTGACCTGTCCTACATACACTGACCTGACCCACTGACCTGTCCTACATACACTGACCTGACCCACTGACCTGTCCTACATACACTCACCTGACCCACTGACCTGTCCTACATACACTGACCTGACCTACATACATACACATTCAAGTAATCTCAACCCCTCCCCAGTATAAAGATATATAGGATAAATGCCCGTGTCACTTACCTTAAACCACGTTACAATATGCCCCAGCCCACAGCCATTTCCTCTTCGGTTTACTTGTTAGGTCCTTTTTTCAGGGACGGTTGAGGGACCTAGATATAGGAGTAAGGTAAGCATCACTGGCTTCACAAGGTAAGAAAAAAAATATATTGTCAGAATGGGTTAGAGGGGTGGCAGAGAGCACTGGGGGGTGGTGCGGCAGAGAGGACTGGGGGGTGGTGCGGCAGAGAGCACAGGAGGGTGGTGTGGCAGAGAGCACTGGAGAGGGTGGCAGAGAGCACTGGAGAGGGTGGCAGAGAGTACTGAAGAGGGTGTGGCAGAGGACTGGGCGGAGGTGGAGATCACTGGGGGGTGGCAGAGTACTGGGGGGTGGCAGAGTACTGGGGGGTGGCAGAGTACTGGGGGGTGGCAGAGTACTGGGGGGAGGTGGAGATCACTGGGGGGTGGCAGAGTACTGGGGGGAGGTGGAGATCACTGTGGGGAGGCAGAGTACTGGGGGGAGGTGGAGATCACTGGGGGGTGGCAGAGTACTGGGGGGTGGCAGAGTACTGGGGGGAGGTGGAGATCACTGGTGGGTGGCAGAGTACTGGGGGGAGGTGGAGATCACTGGGGGGTGGCAGAGTATTGGGGGGAGGTGGAGATCACTGGGGGGTGGCAGAGTACTTGGGGGAGGTGGAGATCATGAGGAGGCAAAGAGTATGGGTGGTATAGGAGGAGCACTGAGCAGTGGGGGCGGCTGCATATAAAAAATCCTTTTCTCCATCTCTCTTCTGCAGTATTGGAATGCCTGCTTTTCCTCTACCTCTCGCAGCCTCAGGCATTCCAATACTGCAGAAGGGAGATGGAGAAAAGGATTTTTTATATGCAGCCGCCCCCACTGCTTCTCCTATACAGGTTACAGGAGGAGGGGGGGCCGGGCTGTACTCACGTTTGGGCCGGTATTGTAGCAGCAGCCAGTGTGGGTGTCTGCTCTGGCTCCTCCACGCCCGCAGTCACGCCCCCCCCGGCCGTGGAGAGGCCGGAGGCTTCTCATCTCTCCTCCTCAGTCGTCTTCCTCTGAGTCCCGCTTCAGCGCTGAGCGGGGATCTCAGTATTGTGATGTGACGGCGACTGCTGCGGGATTGGAAATTCCCACCTTCTGGAGCCGGCGGCGCATATGATGGACGTCACACATCCCACGGTTGGACATTGGACCACTGGGACGTCCATCATATGTTCTGCAGGCTCCAGAAGGCGGCACCTGTGACTCGCTTCCTGCTCGGCGTGTGTTCGGGGCTAACTAATGTATGGTGCTTTTTTGAAACTCGGGGCTTTTCAGGGCCACATTCGGGGCTCCAGCCACCCTAGCCAGGGCCTAACGATGCCTCTGGTTGTGAAGTTGCAACCATGGGTAACCAAGGATGATAGGCAGAAGTGGAGAATCAATGAGAGACAAGACAACTTCCTCTTTGTGGAGGAGGCCTACCTGAAGGGTGATTGTCGTAGTCTCGAATTTCACAATGCCATCTCCCAAGGGCTGTCCATTCAAGGTGGTAATGTTCAGGGGTCTAGACTTTGGAACAAACGGGATGTTGTTCTTTCTTGCAAAAGTGTAGTCCAAGAATATGCCAGCAGCTCCAGAATCCACAAAAGCCTCGCAGAAAACAAGCTTAGAAGGTAAATGGATAGTAGCCGGAACAGTAATCTTGGTCTTGGAGGATCTACCTGTAAGGTCTAAGCCAGCTCCTCCAACACTGGTTAGACCCTGTCTTTTACTGGACGGGAAGGGCAGACAGATACTAAATGTTCTTTAAGTCCACAGTACAGGCATAGGCCCAATGAACGCCTCCTTTGTTTCTCTGACTCAGTTAGGTGGAGACGGCTCACATCTATGGGTTCCACAGGTGCCTGGGGTTCAACAGAGGTTTCAGGTTCTGGCTGAGGTGGTGCTTGGAAGTTAGGGGCCAAACGGTAAACTGGCTTAGGGAACTTGTGGGTTCTAAGTCTCTCTTGGCACCTTTCATGGTACCGGACATCCAGACGAACACACAGCTCTATGAATTTCTCAAGGTCTTCTGGGAGATCCTTATAGACTAATTCATCCTTGATGCGATCCGTAAGACCTTTTCGGAAGGCTGCACGTAATGCCCTTGAGTCCCAATTAGTCTCGGCAGCAAGGGTACGGAACTCAATAGCATACTGTGCCACAGATCTGGTGCCTTGTTGTATGTCCAAGAGGGAGTTCTCAGCTGCAGAAGCTCTATCTGGCTTGTCAAATACAGTCTGGAGAGAGGCCAGAAATTTGTCAGTATCTTGGAGTACAGGATTGTTGCGTTCCAAATAAGGAGAGACCCAGGCCAGGGCCTTCCCCTTTAACAAGGAAATTACAAAAGTCACTTTGGCAGATGAAGTGCTAAAAGTCGCAGGGTTGTTGCGGAAATGCAAACGGCAAACATTTAAAAAGCCTCTGCAGTCCTCAGTATCACCACCAAACTTGTCAGGCAAGGGAAGTTTTAGTGATACAGAAGAGGCGGGTTGGATTGTAGCAGGAGTAGGATCCGGCATCTGGACCGTTGCAGAGGAACCAGGTAAACAAGATTTGAGCATAGTGCAAAGTTCATCTAACTTGGCGTCCAGGGAAGAAAGATGCTGTTCATGCGCTCCGATCAATTGTCCCTGACGTGTAATCGCCTTAACAATCTCAGCAGGGTCCACTGCCATTGTGGCCCGTTTATTATGTAAGGTACCTGTAAAAGGTAGTGTCCGAAGTGGAAGTCATATGCTGGAGATCCAGGCAAAGCGTCGTCAGGCAGATACGGTCGGCAATGGATCAGGCAAATAGTTCACAATCGAAATCTGGAGAAGGGTCAGGCAGGCAAAGGTCGTACACGACCTGGCGGTAAGGTACAAAATCAGCAGGCTGTAGAATAGTCGGGATATCAGGCAGGAGTTCAATACAAGGAAGATCACTGAAGTCAAAACACCCAGGAAGTAATCCAATAAACGGGCGCTGAGTGATGACCTCACTTCCTATTTAAAGGCTGTCCAGATTGAGAATTGTCCACAGCTGGCAGCAGGTGGAGCTAGTGAGTCCGAGGTAGTGTTGAACACAGTAAGGACATTCTGAAGTTCTAGATCTCTTCTGTAGCACTGCAGGTAAGCCTGTGGTTTAAGAGACTAGGACGATGCTGGTTCGAATACACCCCGGGACATGACATCGGGTCAGAACACGGTGATGTAAAACACAACGACTTGCTGAAAAAAATGAAGTTCAATGCTTCCAAGCATGCATCAACTTGATTCTGAGCATACGTGGATTGTTAACTGATGGTCATGCGTACTAACGATCGGTTTTGAACTATCGGTTAGGAATCCATCGGTTAAGTTTAAAACAAGTTGGCTTTATTTTAACCGATGGTTAAATAACCCTTCCCAGCACAAATCCCCAGCAATTTTTCAATTGCCCACTCTGTCCACTCTGTGTATGGTTGTAGGTTTTAGGCATACCAATGTCTGCTACAGCTGAAATAGTGGATGGTGAAAACCACTGGGTTTTGGGTATTTATTTGGGATTGTAGTTTGTAGTCTTATAGTTCTCTTTACCTATGTGCTTGTTGAATGTTGGCTTTTTTAAATTAGTTAAATTTATTAGAAATATAATGGTATATTACCACATGCAGCACCACACTTGAATGGGTCTGAAGACCTTGTGCGGCCTTGACTACTCTACATGTATCAAAACGTGGAGGGTTAGGTGTTGGGACAAGCAAACGAACCCTGTAAAACTATTTGTTGCTATGGAAACATTAGGTGCAAACCCTTATGACTATAGAGGGATTGAACAAAAAACTGGAAACACTACATAATTTGCAGGTGTAAAAGTGTCGACATGTTTTGCGTTCAAAAACGATGTAACATTCTTTTGCTTCTGATGAGACACCTAGCTAGCTGGTGTGAAGCTTCACTTCCCTCATTCACATGAGTGTGAAAGAGGGCAAATTGTTGGTGCCTGCTTAGCTGGGTCTGAGACTGAGGTTGCCAATTTATTTGCGGTGTTGCAAGGTGCAGTATCAAAGGTTATGATGACATATACAGTTTCCAGGAAAAGTACGTCTGATAAGCATAAACGCTGTTGACATGATCAACTGACCAAAAGGACATTGCATTGTATTGTGACCCAAATTTTTTCATTAAGAGTGTTATCAGATTCCATTATTCAAAATCCAAGACTGCCGCGTACACACGATCGGTCAATCCGATGAGAACGGTCTAATGGACCGTTTTCATCAGACCAAACCGATCGTGTGTGGGCCCCATCGGTTATTTATCCATTGGTTAAAAAATTTGAAACTTGTTTTAAAATTAACCCGATGGATACCTAACTGAAAAAGGCACGTCCATCGGTTAAAAATCCACACATGCTCAGAATCAAGTCGACGCATGCTTGGAAGCATTGAACTTCATTTTTTTCAGCACGTCGTTGTGTTTTACGTCACCGAGTTCTGACACGATAATTTTTTTAACTGATGGTGTGTAGGCACGACTGACCATCAGTCAGCTTCTTTGGCTAACTAATGGAAAAATCCATCAGACCGTTCTCATCGGATTGACCGATCGTGTGTACAGGGCATTATATTTGTAAATTCCCAGGAGAATTCAGGTCGTCTTGGATGTTAAAGGCGGTCCAACACCATATTAGGTAACCATTTTGTTCTTTTACCATACTTGTTTTTATAATTTTGTCCAAACACTCTATGTTGAGCTTAATGATCATGATATGATATTGCATATAAGGAAGATGAATGATATATATACAGTATATATAGATATAGATATATCTATATCTATATGAAGATATATCTACTCTAGATAGATAGATAGATAGATAGATAGATAGATAGATAGATAGATAGATAGATAGATCTGTATATAAATATACAGATCTATCTATATATCTATATATAGATAGCAGAAGCAACTGGGAACAACATCAACTCAGCCACCAAGTGGTAGACCACGTAAAATGGTAGGAGCAGCAACGGAAATCACATGCAATTCTTTGCAGTGCGACTTGCGCCAATCTTTTTTGTATTGACGCAAATGACACCACAAAGTATCGATACTCGTACTCGCCAATAAATAAAAAGGTATCGTGCAACCCTAAATAAAACCCATAGTCATGCAATCCAATGTTTTATTGGAGTAGATGAGAAAAGTGGTCATTATTGATAATTCCAATAGCCCAGTATAGTTATCTGCACCATGTGTTAGAACACTCATCTTCTTAACTACCATGAAGGCTCAAAACTATGTTATTAAGAATGAATTTGTTCTGGGTCAACTAGTGATTCATTCACGCTAATAATCCTGCTGGTAACATTTCATAATCATATGCTGGCAGGTGTTTCAGTTCGGGTAAACTCTTTCCAGCAGATGTTCTACTCATAACAAACTTTCTAATTAGTTTTCATATTTTTTTAAAAAAAAGTCTTATAGTGCAAGCCTCCTTAGCCTGTTTATATTATTCTCTCATCTGTGACGCACTGTTCTTAAAACTTTAACAGAATGATTTGAGAAAAATAATTATGATGAATCTAAAATAATGTTTTTAAATTTTTTTCCCTTACATCGGAAAAATTGTGGTAAAACACTGCATCCTAACTATATCTACTACATAAATGATAATGTTTAGAAAGTTCAGAAGAAAAATGGGTCCCCTGACTGGACTTTAAAGGCACGGAAATGTAAACCACTAAGTGGATGACGTAGTGATAAGAAAAAATATATAATTTATTATAGAAATACAAAATAAATTGGGTTAAAACATAAACATGATCTGAAATGAACGTGAGCTGGTGTACAGTTGAGTTCAAAATTGCAGGAAAGCATTATACAGCATAATTCTTCTAACTATCCCGACGTTTCTGAGAGATGTCTCTCTTTCTTCAGGGGTATAGCAAAGAGTCAACCGTTAATCTATAATATGTATAGTAGATAGTCAATATAAACCATATAGTATTATTTCAAGGTATGCTTAATAAAAAGAGAAAGAAACCAAAGCAATTTCTCGGTACTCACAGCTGGAAGGCTGTATCGTGGGCAGGTCATTCCGATCATGAGTTTAAAAGCAAAGATACATGAGCAGCATTCTGGTCTATTTTCACTGGTGTGATCAATCCTGGGGGGGGGGGGTTAGTTTGAATGCCTGGTCAATGCCCTAGACTCCCCAAGTACATTGATGCTGGTACTTGGGGAGTCTAGACCATTCAAACTAAAAAGGCATTCAAACTAACCCCCCCCCCAGGATTGATTACACCAGTGAATATAGACCAGAATGCTGCTCATGTATCTTTGCTTTTAAACTCATGATCGGAATGACCTGCCCACGATACAGCCTTCCAGCTGTGTGCTTTGGTTTCTTTCTCTTTTTTTTAAGCATACCTTGAAATAATACTGTAGGGTTTATATTGACTATCCACTATCAGGGGACCCATTTTTTTTCTTCTGATTCTTTCTTTGGATGTGGCACTACTAAGAGACACAGACGGATAATAATCCTTTCTGTATGTTTAGAAAGTTTGTTCTTTATTTGGGCACCCCCCTTCTCGAAAAAAAAAAAAAAACTTTCTAAACATTGTTGGCCTAGAGCCACCATGTCATTTATGTGGCAGATATATTTGAATCAAACATTATTATTCATTTATTTACAGCATATGTTCAGGTGGTATTTCCAAACTGGAAGCAAGTTATTAATCTGCTGTTATCCCTGCTGACTAAAACCATCAAGTCATGTCATTACTGATCAGCCCCGTGTGAAAGGGGCCTTTTACTAACAAGGACCCAAAATATCTATAGGTCTGTGCTGTATAGCTGATAAACATTGCTGTACATTTAAAATGTTTAACTAGTAGACATTTTCCTTGTGGACTAACAACTCAATAGGCGGGGTGGACATTGCTGGCAAGCAATATAAAATGTGTGGCTTGTTCTTTTGCTTCATATAACTAACCCATTAAAAGCTTTTCCCTCTATTTTAAATGAATTCAAACTCTTTCTCAATCTAAGTAATTTCTAAATCAATGTGAAAAAATAACATTGCTTAAATATTTCTCTTCCTGCAGGGATTCAAGACTCCCTTGCTAATACATTTCCTTTTCAATGGGCCCAGCACTCTATTAAATATCTGGGGGTCCAGATACCTGGCCAAGTTCAAATTGTATACAAGCTAAATTACCACTCACTTTTGTATTCTATTCAACAATGTCTCAAGTGATGCAACATTCATGGTTGGGATAGATGTGCCTTTTTAAGATGGACATCCTCCCTAGATTTCTTTGAATCTTTCAAATGATCCCGATTCAAGTCCCACATACATTTTTTAGATCAGCACGGTCTTCACTATTTAAAATGATTTGGCCTAGATACTCGGCTAGACCTAGGTATGACATATTGGTGAAGAGGCGAGACATTGGTAGAGCCAGTCTGCCCCATGTGAAACGATATCACATGGCGGCAATACTTAGTAGGGTACTAGATTGGTTCCATCATGGTTTCCTTAAGCGGTGGGTCACCCTTGAGTTTGATTTATCACCTGTACCGCTGCCCTCCCTTCCATGGCTTCTTCCCACTGACCATTCTCCTCTAACACAGGTAACACCCCTTATTTCTTTTTTTCTACATGTCTCGGGTAAGGTTATTAGGACATATAACGTATCTTCACGCCCAAACTAGAGGGCCTGGGACAAAGTTAATGCGAATAAGTAAAATTAAAATTTGAGACAGTATCTACCTAATTTTTAACAAATATTTCTAGGCTCAAGATTGCATATGCTTGTAAAATGATAAATACCCAAAATAGTAATTAGGTAATATAATAAAAACTTTGAAATCCATTCAATTCAGAGCTAAACTAAAATGATGGCCTAAACTATTTATTTAACTCTGACATGTGAGAGAATATTAATATGTAATACGAATTGTTATATGTATTTTCTTGCTGTGCATGAGTGTGCATGTTTGAGTGCTTGACAGGGGAGGGGGCCTTTTTATACTTTATTATATTTTAACATTTAAAAAATACCTTTTTTTATTTTAACTTCCTCAAGGCTGCAGTTATTCTCTGATCTCCTCTATCCTGTGCTCCTCTGCCATACTAAACATCATTTAGCATCCTGCAGCTTTTTGCCTAGGTTCTGTGCTTACAAGGTGATATTTGGAACCAAGAGGGAAGGGGTGGGAGCATGGAGTACTACTGACATGTAGAAGTGATTGCATGGCTCTACTGTGCCTGTTAGGCCACGTACACACGATCAGACCAAACCGATGAGAGTGGTCTGATGGTCTGATGTGCATACACACCATCAGTCCAAAATCCGATCGGGCCAGACTGCGGTGACGTAGAACACAACGACGTGCTGAAAAAACAAAGTTCAATGCTTCCAAGCATGCGTCGACTTGATTCTGAGCATGCACAGGTTTTTGGTCTGATGCTTTTGTGTACTAACCATCGTTTTGGTCTGACGAACAGGTGTCCATCGGACAGATTTTAAAGCAAGTTTTAAAACTTTGGTCCGATGGACAACGGTCCGATGGGCCGTACACACAATCAATTTGGTCCGATGAAACTGGTCTGCAGGCGAATTAACAAAAACCCGTTTAACAAATTTTTCCAAATATTCATAAATTTATAAATTTGTAAGTTCAAAAATTCATCAATTTGTAAATATGTAAAATCGAAATCCCGAAAACCCAAAAATCTGAAATAATAACTTATTATTAAATTACATGTATTGGAATTTCCTTTCGAATATGGCTGTTAGTGAATGCAACGAATATGAATTCATCCAAAGTTACGAATTATCCAAAATAATGGATGCCGTATCTAAACGAATGGAATGTAACAAATTAATAATAATAAATAACAACAATAATAATAATAATTCCTTTTTATTATTAATTTGATCTGTTCCATTTGTTTAGATGTGGCATTTGTTATTTTGGATAACTCGTAAATTCGAAAATTCCTAAATTTGTAAATTCGAAAATTCCTAAATTTGTAAATTCGAAAATTCAAAAATACAGAAATAAGAAAGGAAATACAAAAATTTGAAAGAACGAAAATACGAAAATTCTAAATAATAACTAATAACTAACTAACTAATAATAACTAACTATTAGATTATAGGTATTGGACTTTCCTTTCAAATATGGCTGTTAGTGAACGTAACGAATACAAGTTTAACCAAAGTTACGAGTTATCCAAAATAACGAATGGCACATCTTAACAAATGGAACGGGTCGAATTAAAAATAAAAATGTATTATTATTTTTATTGCTATGTATTATTATTAGGATGTTACATTCCATTCGTTTAGATACGGCAGCCTTTATTTTGGATATTTTGTAATTTCGGATAAATTTGTATTAGTTATGTTCACTAACAGACAAATTTGAATACCAATACCTAAAATGTCATAGTTATTATTAGTTAATTACTTATTATTTTAAATTTTCTTTCTTATTTTCAAATTTACGAATTGCGATCATATTGAATGACACGAAAAAAATAAAATAAAACAAAAAACTTTTTCGGCGGTGCACATGTCTAGTGACTGTATCTCTTCTACATACATCTCAATAGGTGCAAGATTAATAGACAGAAAACCCACAGCCAATATTGTGCATCAGTATTTAAATTACCCTTTTTATGCACTTTAATATGTTTTTTGTATATATATATATATATATATCCATAGTAAGGTAGAGACCCTGGTGAATAACCACAGACCACAGAGGGGGAGGCAGGTCCCTGAAACACCTGTGTTTGTGATGTGAAGTTTCTTTGCTTAGCAACAGAGTGATCATTTTATGAATGGGTCTTGGGACAGGTAAGAATAAAAATGTCTTTCCTTATTTTATCTTTATATATTTTAGCAACGTAATTGCTTTAAATTTCAGAACGGTAAAATTATATATTTCAATCATCAATAAATAATCCCTGCCAAACACATTTTGACATTAAATTGGAAATTTACTATTTACTACTTCTTTTAAGAGGGGGGAAACACAATTTTTATTGGTCCTCGCTCCTATTTCTGCAATCCTCACCTAGACTAGGATGGCATTCCTTGCCATGACCTACTTGGACACTTCACATGTCCCAGGAGGCTGAAGGTCCAATCACAAAGCGCCACGGAATCGGAGATGGCAGCACCGGGGTCCTGCAAAGGTAAGAATTGGCTGTGGGAAGATAGTTCTGGACCCCAGGCACTGATAAGAACCTGATTTTTAAAAGCCAGCAGATACGGTATTACACAAAACAAACTGAAATTCCTCTTTTTTTTTAAATAGTTTATTATGTTTGTTTCATATTTCCTCCAAGTCAAACAATTTGACTGTTTATTATTTGTTGACACCTTGGCAGCTTCTCTCAGTCTGTCAGTTTTCACACTGGAAGTGAATTTTTTTTTATATTATATTTTTATTTAAATTTTAGTTATTTAGTTTTCCTTGTTCGGTGATAAAGAATGTCTTTAAGTCTTAAAGACACATTTTTCCGACAGGGCAGGCAGCGCCCACATGCTGCTTGCATACTCCGCTTCCAGCTGTCCTAGCAGAGAAGTGTGAATAGCAAATCTTCTCACAGTGTAAAGTTATAGTCAAGGCTAATTAGTTATTAGTATGTAATTATGGTTATTTCATTTCATCACAATGCCAGCATGATTTGTTTCCTGTTACTTGATCCTTTGGAGAGGCATTTTTAACACAAGAAGGCCAATGCTGAAGCTGAAAGCTGTTATTTGCACTCTTTTATAATGACACACAATGACTTTCCTAACACCGGGACCGCTTGCTAAAACATTTATTTCTTTCAATGAAAAAATTGCATACTTAAAATATAAAGATGGGTCCCCTGAGTCATTCTGGAGAATTCAAAACCATCATTGTAACAAGCTGTTTATTAAAAAATGATTACTATATTTAATCATCTACCACAGAGATTTAAATATACACTTCAGTCAAAGTTAAAAATTAAAGCTGAAGTTTAATCTGCTTATATTTTGCTTTTCCTAGTTCATCCCTCCCTCCTTTATCAGCATGCTAGTTCAATTATAAAACCTAAAGCCTCGTACGCACAATCAGTTCATCCGATGAGAACGGTCCAAAAGATCATTGTCATCGGTTAACCGATGAAGCTGACTGATGGTCTGATGGTCTGATGTGCCTACACACCATCGGTTAAAAAAACGATCGGGTTAGAACGCGGTGACGTAAAACACAGCGACGTGCTGAAAAAAAAAGTTCAATGCTTCCAAGCATGCGTCGACTTGATTCTGAGCATGCATGGATTTTTACCGATGGTCGTGCCTACTAACGATCGGTTTTGACCGATCGTTAGGTATCCATCGGTTAAATTTTAAAGAAAGTTAGCTTTTTTTTTTAACCTGGGGGGCCCACACACGATTGGTTTTGACCGATGAAACCGGTCCATCAGACCGTTGTCCTCTGGCTATCCTATCGTGTGTACGAGGCCTTACTGTTTTAAATATATTTTAGTGCTTCTTCATGCAACGCCAGATCCTGTGGTGGTCTTTTCCATGAAACATGTTGAGCGTTTATTATACAGATGGTATATGGAGCGTTTTAATATACAGATTATATATGTTACAGTTGACAATGACCATTATTCAAAGGTTACTCCATCTGTAATTTTAGAGCTGAATGTCTAGGACACACGGTTCTGTGTCTATTTTTTAGAGTTTTGTATGTTTTAACATATTGTTGGAATACATTTTTTTAAAGTTTTACTCATTTTGTGTTAAACCTTTGTACGGTACCATGAAAATCCATGATCGCCTCTATCCACTCCCACTCCCTGAAGCCAGGTCACAGATGCACACTGTTGGGGTCAGGAGTGCACTGCTTAGGTAGTTAAGACTGACTGCCGCGGATGGGGCTCTGGGTGGTTCAGTAAAGCAGGTCCTCTGGAACACAGACATGAAACACACTGGGAGCTAGAGCATGAGATTCCCCAGGACGCAGAGTCTATGAGCCAGCAGGTGTTCACCAGAGCCCCTAGTGGTGGGGCTGGACTTCGTTGCAACTGGCTCCAGGTCGCGGCATCCAGGGTCTCTCAGCTTACACTCACGGTAAGCTCACGGTAGGCTACTAAACGATAGAGAGGAAGCAGCAGATTGGGACAACAATGGATAGTCAGGAGATAAGCCAAAAGGTCAGGGCAATGAGCAGACAGGGGTAGTCAAAGAACATGCCAAAGGTCAGGGTATGAAGCAGACAAGCATAATCAAGAACAAGCCAAGGACAGTAAACAGAATCAGATGAAGAGCACACAGCAAAACACCCACAGGATGCCAAACACGCAATACACAATGGGGTTTATTTACTATCGCCGGAGAGTGAAAAATTAGGCTCACTTCTGCATAGAAACCAACGAGCTTCCAGGTTTATTACCAGGCTTAATTGAACAAGCTGGGGTTAGAAGCTCATTGGTTTCTATGCAGAAGTGAGCCTGATTTTTCACTCTCCAGCGATAATAAATAAACCTTTGTGTACTTACTAGTGGGGTATGCCTGTAATGCGTACGCTGACACCAGTGCTGGGGGTTAATAATGCGTACGCTGACACCAGTGCTGGGAGTTAATAATGTGTCCACTGACACTAGTGCTGGGAGTAAATAATGCTTACGCTGACACCAATGCTGGGGGTTAATAATGTGCCCACTGACACCAGTGCTGGGGGTTAATAATGAGTCCACTGACACCAATGCTGGGGAGCTAATAATACGTCCGCTGACACCATTGCTGGGGGTTAATATTGCATCCGCTGACACCAGTGCTGGAGGTTAATAATGCATCCGCTGACACCAGTGCTGTTATTTTTTAAGTTTGAAGGTTTGCATGCGGCCCAATGTGATATGAAAACTTGTCTTGTGGCACTCAGGTAATTTGAGTTTAAAACCCCTGGGTTAATATAACTGGTGATACAGGAATTGAGAGAGGAATAAACAGCAGAAGCTTGGGAATTACACTCCCAGTAACCCTGCAAAATACTCTCTAAATCCTGTCTGCAATGATTTACAGAGTATTGATATGAATATGCATGTCTAGGCATTACCCAGATTTCCATTCTTATCCTCTAGAGCAGCCATTCTCAACTAGGGTTCTGTTGAACCTTATGGTTCCTCCAGAGGTTACTTAGGGTTCCTTGAGCTGTGGATGACTGACCTCCCATATAATGGTGCTTGCATTGATTTAGAGCAAATGTTTCTTGACAGAGCCAACATCATAAATCCAATGATGTTTTTTGATGTTTGTATAGGTGGCATTCTGCTCACCACTGGTGGGGAATTGTATGGGTGGCATTCTGATCACCACTGGTGGGGTATTCTTCCCACTGACAACCGATAAAAGGTGCATTTTTCCCACTAATCCCTGATTAATTGGTTTTAGAAGGGATTCTCCTAGACCCAGGGGCAGACTGACAACTCATGGGGCCCTTGGGCAATAGGAGATTATGGGGCCCCCGGGCAATAGGAGATTATAGGGGCCCCCAGGCAAAATGAGATTATGGGGTCCCCAGGCAAAATGGTCAGTCCTCCCCTGCGTAGACCTATAAATCATTTCAAGTGTGTGGGAAAAAATTTAGAGAATGGCTGCCGTAGAGCACACCCCAGCATTATTTTTATGTATCTTTCTACTCACCAGCTTGTGTCATTAGTCAATGAGAAGTTATTGACCCACAGGTAGTGAAAAATTTAAACGGTTTTCATCTAGTTTTCCTGCAAAGAAATAATTTCATACTTATGAATCATTGTTATTTAATGTATGCAAGTTTATTTTATGCAGATGTGCTTTAGTAAATAAACTGAATTATATTCACAGCACTATCATTCTCATAAATACGATTGAAAATTAATTTGCAACATTCTTGTGAGGTTTATTATTCAACTGACTTCTGAGACCAACTAATTTTAAATCAGATCTCCATAGAAACATAAAATGGAAATATACCGACATTACCACTGCAAGGTGGAAATCTATTGGTCTCTCTATTCTTCTATCTTCCTGCATTCTTTTATAACTTTTAGTATTTGCTCATTCTCATAATGAACTCTAATGAACAATGTAGATACATTCCTTGTGGGCTAATGTTTTATTTGGGCGTTACTTAAGCTTTGTGCCCTAGATATAGGCTTTAGTGCAGCCTTTTTCTTAACCATTTTAACGGTGAAGAACCCTGGAAAACAACAAGATCATTTTCAGTAATAGTAGTTAAAATAATCAAATTAGATATTGTAATAATGGCAAGAAAAGAAACGTAGGCTGTGAACATGGTAGTGTTTTCACACATTGGTGGTCAGTGGAAAATTGTCCCTTCACATTGGTGGACAGTGAAGTACTCATTTATATTGGTGGTGAGCCACTTGTCTGTTAGATTGGTGGTCAAGAGTAAAGGATTCCTCATAGATTGGTGTTAAGTGGAAAAGGGTTCCTCTTAGATTGGTGCTCAGTGGAAAAGTGTTTCTTTTAGATTGCTGGTCAGTGGGAACAATGTCCCACCTACACATAGCAGAAAAGATCATTGATATCTGTAGTACAGGCAGTCCCTGACTTACGAACATCCAACTTACAAACGACTCCTACTTATGAACAGCCTCAATCCTTTCTGCTCCACGTTGGTCCTGGATACCTTCGAACAGCTATCTTGCCACATTCCACACTGCAGTACTACATGTACTGCATGGCCAGAAGAGCCCCAAAAGTGCCCGGAACATCCCACATCCCTGCACAGGCGGAAGTTACTCTTAAGCCCTGTACACACCATTTGATATCTGATGGAATCTAATCCGATGGATTTTTTCGTTGGATATCCGATGAAGCTGGCTTTCATCAGTCTTGCCTACACACCATCAGTCAAAAATCTAATCGTGCCAAAACGCAGTGACGTACAACACTACGGACGAGCCGAAAAAAAATGAAGTTCAATGCTTCCGAGCGTGTGTCGACTTGATTCTGAGCATAAATGGATTTTTGTCCGATGGAGTTCCACACAGACGATCGGATTTTTCTATTGTTTTTTTATCCATAGGAAAAATTTAAAACATTCTATTTTTAAAATGTTCTATTTTTTTCTCCGATGAAAAAAAAACGATGGGGCCCACACACGATCGGTTTGTCCAATGAAAACAGTCCATCGGTCTGTTTTCATCGGGCAAACCGATCGTGTGTACACGGCTTAACAAGGAGTGTTCCGACTTATGAACACATTTCTCTTACGAAAAAACCTACAGTCCTAATTGTGTTCATAACGCGGGGACTACCTGTATTGTATAACAATTGATATTGATGCAGCTTGGACATGAACAAAAATATGTGTTCTCCTCAGATAGCAAGCAATTGATCTGCAAGTTTGAAAATGACTTGCTAAGCTATTGCTAGATTTGCCAGGCTTCACAAGAGCTTCAAATTCTGGTTCAGTTATGTTGTGCAATAGTCATCTCACCACAGGAGTCACTGTGACTTGCAGAGCTCTTGCGGTAGACTCACCATCTCAACTTTGCTCTTGCTATAGACTACAAATTGAAAAAGTGTCAACTAGAACGTGTACTTCAACTGCTCTTCAAGTGTACAAATTGCCAGTGAAAATGTGCAGAAAGTTAATAAGACTTACAATTCAATACTGCCACAAATTTGTGACAAGTTATTCAGAAGTCCAGAAAACATCTTTTAGTGGACTTTGTGTTTTGTCAGATTAAGATTGCAAAGCCAACCTGCAACAAAGAGGACTTGATGAATGAATAAGTTATTTAGAACATTGAATAGCAAGACCCTTGAAGGTGTTTACTGCCCAAACGTGGCCAGAATGACTGCCAGGAGAGGGGAGGAGAGGATCATATGGATATCCTGTGTAATTATTTGCTCCAAAACTCAACTGTGACCTTCGGTTTAAGATATCTTCAATGATAGATCAAGACTGTGGTTACCAACCAGAACTGAGGGTATATCCCAGGACTGGACAAAAAGGTCCTGCTGTCAGAGATTCAAGGAGAATGAATGTGTGTAAGTCTAGAGAAGACCCGCTTCTTCCCCTGTCCATCTTCCTCAATATCCCCATTAGCTTATTCCCTTTCCCACTTCCTTATTTGTAACCATAATGTGTGCACATTCGGATTTGGAAATAAACCCAACTCTTGTTTTAATAGCTAGTTATCCTTCATTAGCATCAAGGCACCCAAAACAAAGCACATTTACACTATCAATAGAAACCTAAGAAGCAGAAATTGCTTATTGGTTAAGGAACCCCAGAAAGCTCTGGAGGAACCCTGGTTAAGAAAGTTTGATTTTATTGGGTCATTTGATCACTGTTTATAGCAGTGCTGTATCCTGGCCTAGGCCAACAAGGCCCAGGCCTAGGGCAGCACTTTACAGGGGGGCAGCACGGAAAGAGTCCCCGCCGGCTTGCGCTACACTGTCAGTGTAGCACCAGTCTTATGGGGTGGACTGGGCGGAGAGGCAAATTAGTCTAGCTCCCCCATAAAGCGGCCGCACAGCTTCCGGTATGTGGGCGACCATCATTCCGCAACTGTGGGGAGGGGGGTGCTGCTTCTAATTTTGACTGTCCTATCATCCTGGACCACAAACCTTCCTCACTGTGCTATATGTTTTCTGCTGCACCATTGGCATGGTTATATCTTCTTAGTCCTCTCCATACAATTATCAGAAATGTGTGCTTAACCACTTCCCGACCGCCCACCGCAGGTATACGTCGGCACTTTAGAGATGGATATCTCGGTAACGGCAGCAGCTGCTGCCACAACCGAGATATCCATCTCTTCTGTGGGCGGTCGGGTAAACGATAATGGCGGTCTCCGCGGCGGAATCGCCGCGAGATCGCCGTTATCGGTGGCGGGCGAGCGACCCCCCCCCCCCCTCCCGCTGCGCTCCCGCGGTCTCCGCCGCTTACCGGAGCCGTCGGTAGCGGCGGAGGCGATCGGGTGCGCTCGTCTGGTCAGCGGGGATGCGAGTGAGGGAAAAAATTTCCCTCGTCCATCCCCGTAGCTCTGCTGGGCGGAAGTGACGTCAAACGTCAGTTCCAAACAGCGTCTTAAAGAGACATTTTTTTTTAAATGTCATTTGAAAAATGACATTTACAATTTTTTTTTTTTTTTTGCATTTTAGCCTAAATATGAGATCTGAGGTCTTTTTGACCCCAGATCTCATATTTAAGAGGACCTGTCATGCTTTTTTCTATTGCAAGGGATGTTTACATTCCTTGTAATAGGAATAAAAGTGATAATTTTTTATTTTTTTTTACTTTAGTGTTAAAAATTGGTAAAATTAAAACAAATAAATACGAAAACAAAAAAAAAATGTTTTAAATCGCCCCGTCCCGACGAGCTCGCGCGCAGAAGCGAACGCATACGCGAGTAGCGCCCGCATATGAAACCGGTGTTCAAACCACACAAGTGAGGTATCGCCGCGATCGTTAGAGCGAGAGCAATAATTCTAGCCCTAGACCTCCTCTGTATCTCAAAAAATGCAACCTGTAGAATTTTTTAAACATCGCCTATCGAGATTTTTAAGGGTAAAAGTTTGACGCCATGCCACGAGCGGGCGCAATTTTTAAGCGTGACATGTTGGGTATCATTTTACTCGGCGTAACATTATCTTTCACAATATTTAAAAAAATTGGGCCAAATTTATTGTTGTCTTATTTTTTAATTTAAAAAAGTGAATTTTTTCCAAAAAAAGTGCGCTTGTAAGACCGCTGCGCAAATACGGTGTAACAAAAAGTATTGCAATGACTGCCATTTTATTCTCTAGAGTGTTAGAAAAAAAAAATATATAATGTTTGGGGGTTTTAAGTAATTTTATAGCAAAAAAAAATGTTTTAGTCTCGTAAACACCGAATCTGAAAAACAGGCCCGGGGCTAAAGTGGTTAAAGTAGAACTATAGAAAACGAGGAGGGAGGGTTATAGCCCCGGTCAGAATGTTTTTACCATCCCTGTCCAATTGCAGAGATTTCTCTTCACTTCCCACCCCATAGCCCCAAACAGGAAGTGAGAGGAAATCTATGCAAAGTAAGGGAATCCATTGCCCCCACCTCCCCAAGGACCTCAGAACTAGTGTCCCCACTCGAAAATGTCAGGGCAGGTCTTAAACAGAAAGGGGTGTGGTCTTGACAGGAAGGGGTGGGTCATTTTTAAATTAGGGGGTGCACGAGTTTAGTCAGGCCTAGGGCAGCACAAAACCTAAATACACCCCTGGTTTATACATTACCTCCATTCTTTGAGTGGGGGAAGGCGAACAAAGCCAAGTTAAAGGACTGTGACCTTTTTAGGGACATATTCTCCCTTCTAGGTTTTATTGCTGAGCTCAGCATTAGCACTTTTTTGGCTTTTAAATCTCTGTTAAATGCAAACAGTCATCCAAAAATAGTGTCTAGTAATGGTACCCTTATTGGAGAGGGAAATTCCAGTTCATGTGTTTTTAGTTCTGAAGTCAGGTCCATGCAATACAATTAACCAAATAAAGAGGTGAGCATGAACCCAGATAGCAAGGATAACTTGCCACAAATGTGTGGCAGTGTTAAATTGTAAGTTTGTTAACTTGCTGCAAATTTACACTGGCGAGTTGTACACTTGCAGAGCACTTGAAGCACAAGTTCTAGTTGACACTTTTCCAATTTGTTGCAAATTTTCACAGCAAGTCTCTAGCAAGAGCAAAGTTACAAGTCTACAGCAAGAGTTCTTCAAGTCTACAGCATGAAAATTCAACCACAGTGACCCCTGTGGTGGGATGACTATTGTAAAACATAACTTAAAGCGGATGGTTCACCAAAAACAAATATTAAAAGCCAGCAGCAACAAATACTGCAGCTGCTGACTTTTAATATTAGGACACTTACCTGTCCTGGAGTCCAGCGGCGTCCGCAGCAGAGGATGAGCGATCGCTCGTCACCCTGCTGCTCCCCCCTCCATCCACGGCGAGGGAACCAGGAAGTGAAGCGCTCCGGCTTCACTGCCCGGTTCCCTACGGCGCATGCGCGAGTCGCGCTGCGCCCGCGATTGGCTCCCGCTGTGTGCTGGGAGCCGAGAGTTCCCAGCATACAACGGGAAAAGCCCGTCTTTTGCCCGAGACTGCGGGCCGGAAGTGGGTGCGGATACCTGTCTTTAGACAGGTATCTGCACCCCCCTCCCCCCTGAAAGGTGTCAAATGTGACACCGGAGGGGGGGAGGGTTCCGATCAGCGGATCTTCACTTTAGGGTGGAGATCCGCTTTAACCAGAATTTACAGGAGACTTGCAGAATGTTTGCAAAGCAGTTGATCTGGAGTCATGCAATGTGTACTAATTGCGCAACAAACTTGTGAAGCCTGGCAAGTCTAGCAATAGCTTATGGTAAATCCGATTTGGGGGTCTTAATCAAGACGATCAGATGAGATGGTAGATAAAGATAATAAGTAGGTGCTTTAATTATAAAACATTGCAATGGAGAAATACAACACAGATCTCGGCTACTATAAGCGAGTAAAAGTGAAAGTGTTTCTGAGCTTACAACTACAGGGTATACAATTTATACGTATGAATATTCATAAGATATGGGCATGTATCAAGTGTATTCTAGGCGTGATAAAGGTGTGATCGTATAGTTTTAGTCCAATCAAAGTCCATTTCTTCTTTATAGCAAGGGAACATTTAAATGGGTGGTTACATCACGTCACTGGCAAAAAAACCTTTTTCAAGAGTCTCTGGCCAGTTCAAACTGGTCTAGTCGAAAGTCTATTCTGAACAGGCCTTATCAGCAGCCTGTGTCTGATTCCCAAGGACAAAACGAAGAAGCTGTGAACATCTGTGAAAAAGGAAACCAGGACGCATTATCAATCCTTAAAGTGAACGTCTATATTTATATATATATCTAGATCTATCTCAACATTATCAGACCCCTAAATTATACTCACTTAGCAAATCTTTTTCAAACTTGAAGAACAATTATTGACAGGTGACCCTAAGATTAAGTTCAAGAAGGATTTGGAGGTAATTTTATGGAAAGGGTATTATGAAGGGATATTGTCCTTTAAAGAGAAACTTTATCTTTTACCCAAAGCCCCCCATACTCCTACAATATACTATCTACCGAAACTACATAAAAATCAGGTCTGCCCCCCGGGACGCCCGATAGTAAGTGGTATCGATTCGGTAACGTCCCGTGTGGGCAGATATGTAGATTTGTATCTACAACCACTTGTTAAAAGGGTTCTGTCACACGTCAAGGACTCTAGACATATAATTAATATTCTGGCAGGATGCCTCCCTACAAGAAATATGTGGATGGCCACCATTGATGTGTCATTTTTGTACACAATCATACCTCATATATTGGGCCTCAATGCAGTTCAACATTTTTTAGTAAAAGATTCCGGGCTAAAGACAGAGCAAATTGATTTTGTTATGTCATTACTTAAATATGCGGCCGCTTCAAACTACTTCTGGTTTGATAACAGCTTCTATAGACAAGATACAGGAGTTGCTATGGGGGACAAATACGCCCCTAATTTGGCCAATTTGTTTATGGCCAAGTGGGAGGAGGATGTCATCTACTCTGAGGTTAGACCTCATGTCGTCCTATGGGCGAGATATATTGATGACATCCTCCTCCTATGGGCAGCGACTACCTTCATTGACTGCCTTAATAACAATGACTACCTTCATTGACTCCCTTAATAACAACTCGAGAGGGATTGAGTTGAAGTATGATGCTAGTCAAGATGCAGTTCATTATTTGGACCTCAATATTGAAGTGAAAGATGGGAAATTTGTTACATCTACCTACTTTAAGGAGACAGATCAGAACTCCTTTATTCCGACCGACAGCTGCCATCACGAACTATGGCTTAAGGCTGTACCGAAAAGTCAGTATCTCAGACTGAGAAGAAACTGTACTGATTCCCACCAGTTTTTTTCTCAGGCTAATATTTTGACTAAACGTTTTGTGGAAAAGGGATATCCCCAACAATCTTTGGAGCGTTCTGTAAAGGAGACTCTGGATCTCCAGCGGGAAGAACTCCCCTGGGAAAGGGATGCTGTTGAAAGCAGCATGTTTTCTGATGGGGTGCCTTTTATAACCACCTACTCTATTCAACATAGGGCCATCTCCCATTTGGTCAAAAAACATTGGCACATAGCTCTGAATGACCCCCCTATTAAAGGAGATCCTTTCACCTAGACCTAAGGTAGTCTTTAGAGGGGTTCAGTCAATTAGGGACCAAGTGGCGATTAATACAATCGACTCCCCAAGTAGGGATAATGTTTTTTTTAACCAACTTAAAGGTTACTATAAATGTCGTCGCTGTAGGGTTTGTAGTTTAAGTTCCAACCTACAGAGGTGTGTGATGACCTTCTCGTCCACGGCCACAGGTAAAGAGTTTAAAATCAGGCCCTGCATTACCTGTGCCTCTACGGGTGTGGTATACCTGCTGCAGTGCCCGTGCGGCCTACAGTATGTGGGCCGGACTAAGAGGGCCTTCCAAGTTTGGGTGAACGAACATATCACTAAGATCTTAACAGGGTTTAAGGATCATTCTGTATCAAATCATCACAGACTTAAACATCATATGGATCCGTCTAACATACTCTTCTTGGGGATAGATAAATTTAAGCCCCATTGGAGGGGGAGCCATCTTGTGAGAGAGATATCAAGGATGGAGATGGGTTGGATATATCGTCTCAAGACATACACTTCCTTTGGATTAAATATAGAAACCAACGTAAATGCATTTATCAATAATGCCTAGTTTATTTATTTTATTGTGAATTTTTGTAAACTCATTGTGAGATGCACTACCATAGGCACATTTTTTGTAATCATAATATGCCACGAATAATTTTTTAGTTATATTCACTTATCTATTTTTGAATAGATTCATTCACTCTTTTCATACATTATACATACTCACATTTTTAAAAATAACTTCTTTATCCCCTGAGTTGCCATCCATTAATATGGGTAGCCATTGGGGGATTGTTTAGCACTTATGAGTACCTGTCTCTTGAAATCAGCACAGAGCACTTTTAGGCCTCACTCCTAGTTATGGGTGTGAGATGCCTGTATCACGTTTATTACTTTAATTTATTTATCTTTTATTATCACTTTTGTTTATATTTAGGCATCAAATAACCTATACAATTAATTAGTTGTCTCAAGCTAAAGATGCAATAGGTTTCTACTAGTAAAACCTGAAGTTATTGCAACCCCAATGAGGGGTTAATTTTCCAGATTTCCTAGCCCCTGGGAGACATTAGGAGCGACAATAACGGGTGGGATATATGGGCATATATATACATATTTTTACATCCTATGATGCCCAAAAGGTTTAAAATATGAAATAATTTTTTCCTGTTTTTCTATGCTGCTTGACAGCTCTGAGCCTTACAATCTCAGAATCCTGTATGAGAGTGGCTTGGAGTGAATAAAGGAGGTGCTGCTTGTGTCAGTGCAGGGCCGTCTGATTTTTTACTGCGGCTAATATTCTCATGCAAAGATTAAGTCTTTTTTGTTTATACAATTACGCAGATGTTTCTCTACATACACGTTATAATTGACAAACTTTTTCTCTTTTAATCACCCTTCTGAGTTTTGATCATTACCACACTGGAGTTTACATGTCACATTTCATGTAAGGGCATGTTTACCCTATCAAAGATGGCGCTTTTCGCGGCTGTTGGTATGCATCTCACAACGAGGTCTGGGTATAACATTAGGTGGCTTACTGCGGTAGCCCATCCCATTGACAACGTCCGTTAATGACGAAACGCGTCTGGAGTACTATGCAGTAACGTCAACACGCTTCAGAGAGAGGGCTCCTATCGATTGCCGGCCGGCACTTTAGTTTTTATGCTGTTTAATACACTTTGTATGTAAGTACAATATTTTATTAAAAAAATTTCGCTGTTGAAACGGCTATAACCCAGCCGCGCAAGGCCGCGGCTGGGTTATAGCCGACCGCTCATGTGGCTTGCCCTCTGGTAAGCGGCCATCCATTTATTGGTGAAGGGATCACGCTGTGTTTTTCATCTGTCACTGGGTGATTTCTTTCATGTGATGCAGTCTATGAACGATCGGGGCTGATTTCTATGGATGACTTTTTTAAAGAACTTATCTCAAGGATTTATCAGCATTGGCCCCATATAAGGGATTGTGGATTTTATTAACTAGGGTTGTCCCAATACCGATACCGAGTATTTGCGGGAGTACTTGTACTCCCGCGAATACCCCCGATGCCTAAATAGAATACTTGCCCCCCCCCCGCCACCGCATATCGCAAAGCCGCCGCCGCGTTGATCACCGCGCGGGGAACATTAGAGTCAGATTTTGTTTGAATAGCTGTTTTCCCCGCCGCGCATAGACACTCCCCCTTGCTCGGGATTGGACGGATCTGTCCAAACCGAGCAAGGGGGAGTGTCTCTATACACAGCGTGGCAGGGAAAACAGCTTATTCAAACGAAAGCTGACTGTAATGTTCCCCGCACGGTGATTAACGCGGCGGCGGCATCATTTAGGTACGGGGGACATGGCTGCATGTGGGGGGACATGGCTGCAATATGTTTGGGGACATGGCTGTGTATATGGGGGACACGGCTGCAATATGTTTGGGGACATGGCTGCAATATGTTTGGGGACATGGCTGCAATATGTTTGGGGACATGGCTGCATTTGTGAGGGGACATGGCTGCATTTGGGGACACATTTAAAAAAAAGTATCGGTACTTGTACTCAGTCCTAAAAAAGTGGTATCGGGACAACCCTATTATTAACCATTGCCATATCATGATGCAATTTTAAAAGGGCGCAGCTTTGCTTTTGTTTTTATATTTCTCTGTTATCCCACGACAGCCGCTGCCCTTTCCTAGCTCTTACATTTATTTATTATTTTTTATGTTTATGCAATTGTCTATTAGCGCAGTTTTCTTGTTTTCCTTGAAGAACAATTGCTTGCTATCTGGGAGACACTTTTAATGATATGGATAATTAAGGTAATAACAAGCCTCCTGAATTGCGTAGGTAAGAGTTAGAACTGTCTGTCTGTCTGTGGCCTCACTGGGCAGAAAACCCCTCCCTATTTGCCCTTGTGACTAATGTCACAAAAACAGTAAGTGATGGGAAATCAAGATTTTTGTAGTGGTCACTGGAACAGGAAGTGAGGAAAAGTCTTCCAGGTGGGATACCTGTACAAGTGACAGGAAGTGAATGGAGATCTCCTCAGCAGGCATGCGGACAATAACTAAATGTGACAGGGGCTTTAACTATTTCCTACTATATCCATAAATGCTTAAAATGGCTGACAGATTCATTCTAATCATCCTTTGGCTTCTTGATTTTATTTTTCAGACTGCTAGTTCTTTTCTTTTGTGACTGCCATAGAATCTCACTCATAAAACTGAAATCATTACCATGTCAAACAAATTATGGATCAAACACAATGAGAGAATGACCCTTTGTAATATTACCGCAGGTGGGTGGTTATTGGAAGTAAAGTGCAGATTTATTGTAGACAGAGCTAATGAACATAATAGGAAGCTGGTGAATGATTCAGTCCACAGACATTTACCCCAAATAATAGTCTGTGTTGCCACACTAGTTCTTTAGAACATTCTGTTTCTTTCCACAACAAGCTTTTCAGTCAGCAATCACTGTCTATAACGCCATGGTGCAGTTACACCTATGTTGTACAGAAGGTATTCCTACCCCTCGGCCCCCTGCAAGTTTTATACTCACTTGTAACCAATCCAGCAACTTATCGCTGACATGACCACGCATGCGCTATGTTCTCTCTCTTCAATCCTATTGAAAATGTGTACTTCACTGAACTGCAGAGCACATACTAAGGCCCAGCCTAGAAGATTGTGACAAACAGCTGGCAGACCCTTTGTGATATCTTGCTGGTTTGGGGACAGGGGATTTGAAGACTGGTGGGAGGGGGGCTTTTAATGCTTCAATAAAAATGTCACTGAATCCTTCTCTACCCTGCTTCTTCTCCCTCCAGCCAAGAATAGGATATCCTAATCAGGGCCGGGACAAGGGATGGGCAGGAGGGACGGCTGCCCTGGGTACTGTGGTATGATGTGTGGTGGGGGAGGGGGGCACCACAAGGAGATTGGGAGGCGAGGGGTATTTGTGTTGAGAAGGCAAATTTGGGGGGGGGGGGGGCGCTGCAGGAGATAAGACGTTTTCTGTTTTCTAGGAGGGTAGATTTGGGGAGGTGTACTAGGAGTGGTAATTTGGGGGGGATTTGTATTGGCGGGGGTGGGAGAAGAGGATTTTTGCTAGGAGGGGGGATTTTGGGGGGTTGTGCTATAAAAGTGAGGGGGGTTGCTAGTAGGGGGATTTGGAATAGGGAGGAGTTGTGCTTGAAGGGGAAAATTGAGGGATAGAGAATTTGTGCTAGGAGGGGGATTTTTTGGGGGGAAAGGGGGATTTGTGCTGGGGGCATATGTGGAGAGAGCGGATATGAGTTGGGGGGGGGGGCTGGTGGGCACAGATTTGTATTGGAAGAAGGGGGAATTTATGCTTAAGAGGTGAGCATGCAGATAATTGCTCACTTTTTTTGGGTGGGAGAGGGGGTTTTCATTGACATTTAATGTTCATAAATGTTTGGGAGGGGGTGCAATTTGGCATATTCGTCCTGGGCTGTAGATGATCTTGTCCCGGCACTCAACCTAATGTTCAGCAACACTGGTAACTTCATTGTGGGCCTGACCGAAACCTTCATAAATCTGTTTCAATGGGAGCTGCTTCACTAAACTTGTCACACTGCTGATAGACATTTTATTGATATGGTGGCAAGAACAGTTTAGAGAATCTCTAAAGATTCAGCCAGAGGCTAATGAGCATTGGGCTGGCAGTAAAAATCCCTGAATAATGACTGTTGGAGCAGAGTACCCATGCTTACTTTGCTAAGATGACAATTTTCTTTGTCAGCAGCTCAGATAAGCCATACCTGATTTGGCAGATATACCGGCAAGCATAGGTGTGCACAACCTATTGCATTTGGATGTGCACTCCCCAAAGCTCAAACGCACATGCCTTTCTCTGCAACTTCAGCTGCACAGGGCAGTGGCTGCCTGTTCATTTACAAACTGAAGCATAGTAAACACAGTTTACTATGCTTCAGTTATGAATGAACAGTGAGTGAGTGTGTTTACTGTGTTCATTTAAAATAGGAAGGCACTGGTAGGTTACAAATTTACTAGCCCCCTCCCCCACTCTCCATCCTGAAACATTTCCCACAACAGCTGGGGGGAAGAGGAGGGACGTCAGCATGGCAGGGGGGCAAACACAGGAAAAGTCTGGGTTTCAGGACGCTGGGTGCCTGAATTACAGCTGCAGGGTGTTTTTTTAAGCATCTGATTAGAGCCAGAGGCCAGAGGCTCTAATAGGCTTCAAAATAGGGTGGGCTTGTGGCGCATGAGCCCACCCAGGCGTTACAACAGCAAATTAATATTCGCTGTTGCATAACTGATCCCCCTTCCGGGCAATCGGTCTGATATCTGTCACCGGATTGGCTAAAAGGACAGGCGATCCTATTGGACGCCCAAGAGGAGGAGGAGAAGACACAGGAGCCACTACCCGGTGCCGGCCGCAGCCTGATGTCTGCTGATGCCTTGATCCCGCCACTCCTTGATGTCCACCGCTGCCCGATCCCCATTGCCTAGATGGGGTAAGTGGACTGACTAGCAGACAGCAAGCAGGGGGGAGTGGGAGGCTTTGAGGTGCTGCAGGGGTTGTGGTTGTTTGCCGCCCCTCCCAAACAAAAAAACACGAGCCGCCACAGTAGGAAGAATCGGCATAGCACATTAGGGTGTGCTCGGGCACACAAATGAAAAAACCCTGTGCACACCTATGTTGGCAAGTTATTTGTAGCCAGGTGAGAGACCCTCCACAATCAGAACTGGCATGTGGGCAGCCAGTCAGGAGCCTAATAGCACTCAACTTTTTTGCAAGGGCTCAGCTACTTTTACAATTGCTTGCCGAATACTCTAATTCCAGTTGGATGGTCCTTTGTCATTGGATCTTGGATGCCTCTGGTAATTCACCTGAGATGCCAGAGGTAGGTTCCACTGAAAGTGACTCTGCCTATAAACAATATTCCCAAGTAGCTGTGTTCTGTATTATTTTACTAAAGTAGTGATTCTTAGTTTTTCTCTCTATTACCATAGAGTCTAATGCTGCGTACACACGATCATTTTTCGGCATGAACTACGTTTTTTTTCATGCCGAAAAATGATCGTGTGTACGTGGCATTAGGGCCATACACACGATCTGACTTTTTGACAAAAATTTACGTGTTTTATCAGACAATCCGATCGTCTGTATAATCCATTCGACAATTGTTTTCGGTCTTTCATCGGACAAATGTTTGCTGTAAATGCACTTAAACTTTTTTCAGCAACAAATGTCCAATCAAGGATAATCCGATCGTGTGTACACAAGTCCATCGGATTAAAGTCCAAAGTACAAACACGCATTCTCAGAACCAATGCTAAAGATCAGCCAACAATAGCAGAAGTTGCCCAGAGGGTGGCGGTAAAGAGCTGAAAAACCACGTGATTTGATTATAGTTGGCTGAAAATTTCCTGCCGTGTATATGCAGAAAAAGTTCACGGCCAACGCCCAATCGGACCAAAATCCACAGAACAGTTAAGCCTGCATACACACGATCAGACCGGTCCGATGAAACTGGTCTTAAGACCAGTTTCATCGAACCAATTCGATGGTGTGTACGGCCCATCGGACCATTGTCAGTCGGACCAAAGTTTTAAAACTTGCTTTAAAACCTGTCCTTCGGACAGATTCGATGGTTAGTACACAAAAGCATCAGACCAAAACCTGCACATGCCCAGAATCAAGTCGACGCATGCTTGGAAGCATTGAACCTCGTTTTTTCAGCACGTTGTTGTGTTCTACGTCACCGTGTTCTGGTCTGATCGGATTTTTGGCCCGATGGTGTGTACACACATCAGACCATCAGACCACTTCAGCGTGGTCCGATGAAAACGGTCCGTCAGACCAGTTTCATCGGACCAGTCTGATCGTGTGTACGTGGCCTCAGATGGAAGTCTGGTCGTGTTTATGAGGCTACAAAGGGACTTTGCTATGCAGCCATATATTGCATGTGCGCCCTGAATGAAGCATAGAGACATTGCTGTGAAGAGTCCATGTTTGTGCAGCTTTCATGACCTGCTTTCCATTATTCTGCAGTGTATGCATTTTATTTTATTTTTGCCATCCTGAAGAATTCTTTCTTCTATATTTACACCTTTTTAGTAAACAGCAAATTACAGTTAACCCCTGCCTGAACATTGAGATAATTGCCTAGTTTGTTAAGCTGTAAGTATTTGCTATGCACAGTCTCCATGCAAAGGAAGAGGGGGTGGTAGAAAAAGGAATAAAGCATTAAAAAACATCTTATAATTTGAATGTTCATTTATAAAACACCATAATCAGGTCAGATTATGTAAGCAGTGCCTATCGGGTATCCTTGACAAATAACATATGAAAATAAATATTTGATACACAGCAAGTGAAAGTTGCTGCAAACATTTTTCCATTGTGTGGATGCTTTTACCACGCTATTCTGTATAATAAAATGATAAATGCTTACAGAGAAAGTACAAAGGTTATGGTGTTATTTTCTTCTGTCAAATAGTATTCTGTATTTGTTATTACAGCTGAGCAAATCAATGGATTTGCTCTAAGATTGCCAATCCTCAACCAAACCCATTTCAAAGCTGATTCTTCAAGGTTTCTGGTTTGCAGTGGCCTCTGACAATTCATAGTACCAGCAGACCCTTGGAAAGTTCTTCTTGGAAGATGTGGATGTAAACATGTGGGTCCCGCCAATGGCAACACGAGGCAGATGGTACAGCAGTTCAACAATTAGCACTTTGGATAATTATGGTACATTTGCTCAATGACTCATAAGAGGGGAAATATTATTTATTGATTTATTTGATTCACTCATATTAACTTATTTACCAATATACTAATAAAGAGAAAATATCATAGCTTTGATAAGTTCTATTATGATTAGCCAAAATTGCATGTTTCAAACAGATGCTTTATTTGTTTAGAGAAGCCCGGAGCATTAGAATGCAATGGCATATGCGCAGGGCGGACATGACGGGGTTAACAGGGGAAGTAAAAGTTAGTGGGAGTTCTGTAAGAGTTTCTGGTGGGAGGGGTTGATAGACATATAAAAGCTGGCCCCTCCCTTTCCTAGTCAAGCACATCCTGGGGGAAAGTTTCCCACCCACTCTCCCTTATTTATGTGTTTTTTTGTTTTATCCTTGTTTCTGTTGCCTTGTGTGTTTTGTTTTTTCTGCTTTGTTCACAGGTTATCGGATTCCTTGAATGTCGTGGCAGTGGCGGGTGTTGGTCTTGGCAGGAGAGGAAAGATATGGCAGAAGGAGGAGTGTTTGGGACCCATCGTTGCTATGGGTCACGGTAATGGTTTCCAGCTAACGGAGGTTAGCTGGGAAGTGATAATGGGGCACTGCGGTCAGTGGCTGTCTCCGGGCCAGTTTGTCGGCAGGAGGCCTATCATACACTGTTAAGTACCGCAGTGCATTATGTTTTTTCCCCTATAGGGGTATTGAGTCCCTGCTGAGACCAACACCATTTAGATGTTATTTACTGTATTTATGTTATTATGTTTATGTTATTAAGTTATTATCTTAATTTTATAGAGTTATTTTTCTATAATTGTTTAATAAATTGGTCTGCTACGGCCTGTTATAACTCCAACACTGGTGTGGTCTCGGTTTCTATAGTTAAGAGTAAGGGTGTAAGTATATGGGGTTAATGTGGGTTTAATGACATCTGTTATACAGCAGTCATGTATTAATTGTTTATATACTGTGCGTGTGTATATATATATATATATATATATATATATATATATATATATATATATATATGCAAAAAATGTGTTACTGCACTGATCCAAGACAAAATTGATTGCAATTAAGAAAAATGCAATTCATGAGATACTATTAGGCGGCATAGACACGACTGAGAAACTCGTCGGGCGAAACTCATCGTTCCGCCCGTCGAGTTCCTAGTTCGGCAGTCAAAAAGCTTGTCGAGCCAAATTTTCCCATTGAACAACGAGGAAATAAAGAACATGCTCTCTTTTTGGCTCGAAGAGCTTCCCGACGGGTTGCTCGGCGAAAAGTGTACACGCGACCGGTTTTCTCGGCAGAATACGTCTCCCATCGAGGTTCTCGCTGCATCCTGCCAAGAAACTTGGTCGTGTGTACGCCGCCTTAGACTAAGTGCTAAATTATGTGCAAATGCTTCAAATACCGTGCTAGATTAAGTGCAAAGTTGCTAATGTAGCGCTAACCCCCTCAGGGGCCGCTGGTTAAATGTGGGATCGGCATAAATTAAGTTACCTTTGATGTGTCTAGGGAAATTGATGGTAGCAACCTGTGAGAGCAGTAACGGAATGTCCAAGCCAAGGGTTGACGTTTTCTAAGTCCTTTATTTTCGGTCAAACACGACCAACATCAACTTGAGGTAGACAGGATAGGTTGATGAAAGAAAGAAGATGAACCTTGCAGCATCAGGCTTTGTATAAGTAAGACAGTCCTGCCTTCAACAATAGTGTCTATCACGTTGCCACTCTAGCCAGAGTGGGTAAAGCACCTCCGGACAGACCCCTCTTACAGGCCTGGCAGCCGAAGTATCACTTAAAGCTTCTGGGAAGAAACAAGTCTCTGCCACCGACTTGGCTCTAACTAAATTAGGATTTTTAAGATGGAAACCTCTCTCACAGGCCCAATGTTAGCAAAGTAGAGTTGTATAGCAAATCCTCCCAGTAGGTCTTTTAGTAGAGGTCACCAGCTGACAGTCTGACTATGTTCTATCAGCGTCTGGTAACCAGATCCCCGATGGTTCATTCAAGCCCTGTTGGATCACCTGCCTCCTGATTCTCCTCAGACCGATCCCCCATCGAACAGCATCCAGCTTGGGATATTTTCAGTAGAAGTGGGAACCCAGTAAGTCACTGGGGTCCCTGCCAGCATCAATTGCCTTGCCTTGGACAATAAAATCTCTGCTCCTGGAGCAGTGATTTTAATGATGCTTAAATAAAAAAAAAAAATCCTTTAAATATTGTACCTGCTGGGTGTCTATAGTTTTCCTGTGAAAACGTCTTTGAGAACTGGGGACTTGCCCGACGGAACATATATCAATGGAAAAAAGTTTTAAAAACGGTAATTTTTTCAGGAGTCCTGCTCCTGAAAAAACAACCGTTTTTAAAACTCGTTTCCATTGATACATGTTCTCTGGGGCAAGACCCGGGTTCTCAAAGACGTTTTCCAGCAATAACTTGAATATTGGGCTTTAAAATTGGGCTTTAAAATTAGCGTTTTTGAGTCCCATAGACTTCAATTGGGTTCTAAATGTTCGCGCGAACGGGCGGTCTGTTCGAACGTTCTGGTGCGAACCGAACGTGGGGGTGTTCGGCTCATCCCTAGTCGTAAGTAATATTAAAGGAGTTACCTGCACTGAGCCATAGACTTCTATTACCTGCCAGTTTGGCGTGCTTTCTGAAAGTGCACCACACTTATAGGATATAATAGAATGTCAAAGTGCAGCTTACCTGCAGGAAAGACACAGGTGAACTGTGCTACATTCATGGTGCGGGTAAACAACAGTGCATCAGAGTGAAAGCAGCCTTAGGACCCTTTTTACACAGTCAGTCCAACCTAATAGGACCCGCCATTCACCTCTAAAGCCCCGTACACACGGTCGGACATCCAACAAAACTTCCCTTGGATTTTTGTCCTCATTGATTTGTCCGATCACACCCATAGCATACACACACTCGGACTTTTCCGGCAACCAACACGAACGTAGTGACGTTTGAACGTAATGCCGTGCGTTTAAAGAGGAAGTGAAATTCTCCGACGTCACCCGTTGCGTTCCTTCAGCTACTCTATAGTTAGTTGATGTTTCGTGTGAGTGCTTTCCACATTTCCAGTTTTGTGCGTTTCAGAACGTTTGTGTCCGTTCGCCAAATTCCGAGATGTTGCGCGAGCCTGCGAGAGAGCGTTCTGTTTACGGTCTAGGAGTTCTGGCTATTGCTCAAGCTCGGTCCAGGTCCAGGAGTAGGAGGAGGACTGTTTGGACCAAAAATTGGTTGCTTCGCCGTGAAGAATTTTCCAATATGCCATTGCTCAGGGAGCTGCAGGAAAACAATCCTAATGATTTTAGGAACTATCTTAGGATGTCAGATTCCTGCTTCCAGCGTCTTTTACATTTGCTGTCCCCGTATATCACCAAGAAGGACACCTGTATGAGGCCTGCTATTCCTGCAGAGCAACGGCTCATAGCCACTTTGCGCTATTTGGTGACAGGGAGAAGCCTCCAGGACATTAAATTTACTACTGGGATCTCTCCCCAGGCTCTGGGACACATAATTCCTGATACTTGCTGTGCCATTATTCAAGTCCTGCAGAAGGACTATATTCGGGTAAGTTATTTTATTTGATATCACATTATATCCATTTCCAGAATGTTCAGTCCCATTCTTGTTATAATCTGTCCAAATAATTTTTATTTGGTGGCATGCTGACTAATTTTCCTTGCCCTAAATAGATATTTGCCTTCACTTACCTCCCTAGCAAGCTACCCTGGGACCCCAATTTGTTATTGGCCTTCCCTTAACAACCCTTATAAACTAGGGCATCTTAAAATGTTTATCCTTAACTGGCAGCAGAGTGGCAGAGTTAATTTTTTGGGGTGCACAAACTGTTTATTAACCTTCCCCTCCCCAAATACTGAATCATCTGATCCAAATATTTGTGTACTCTAGCTAAATATATCTTCATTATACCCCTTTTCTGCTTGTCATATTTGTCCCATTTGTGGAAAATTATATGTTTATTTTTATTTATTTTTTTGTATATGGTATGTTATTCTGTTGCCTCTGGTGTGCCAAGCCCAAAAACCAGAATGGCTTGCAACATGAACCTTCATTTGTTCACCATATTGGTCACATTGAAAAGGAGAGATTTTTTTACCACTCCCCAAACTTTAAACATTCAACCTCATCTCCCTAACATTTTTGGAATGTGCCACCAGAGGGAGTCATGAAACATATAAATGAGAATTATATCAAATTTTTAGTCCACAAACTGCTTGAATTGTTTCCTTGTTATGTTGCCCCTATAATGTATGTGTAAAAATAGGTTGCAATTTATTATGCTGAAGTAGTAACTAATTGTTCTTTGTTTGACTCCACAGTTTCCTTCCAACCCTGAGCAATGGCAGGATGTTGCGGCCCAGTTTGCCAATCTGTGGAATTTTCCCAATTGTGGGGGTGCCATTGATGGCAAACATGTCAGGATTGTTCCTCCGCCGGCCTCTGGCTCTTATTTTTATAACTACAAGGGCTTTAACAGCATAGTTCTTCTTGCTATAGTTTCTGCAAACTATGAGTTTCTTTATGTTAATGTTGGTATGAATGGGCGTCATTCTGATGGAGGTGTGATGTCTCATACCGAATTCTATCAGCGTCTTACTAATGGCACCTTAAGTTTGCCACCTGCGCAGGACAACGTGGAGGGCCTCAACTTTGTATTTGTGGCAGATGAGGCCTTTGCTCTTGGGGAACATCTGTTGAAGCCCTTTCCGATGAGGAACCTCACCCCTGAGCAACGGATCTATAACTACAGACTGTCACGTGCCAGAAGGGTGGTTGAAAACGCCTTTGGCATTATATCAAGTCGTTTTCGGCTATTTCTTACTGCCATTCACTTGGCTGAATACAAGCTGAACCACGTGGTGTTGTGCTGCTGCATCCTCCATAATTTTCTACGGAGGAATGCTACCAACTACATTGGGTCTGGCAATACTGATGACCCATCAGGTGGATGGGCAGCTGAAGACGCAGTAATGCCAGCCCTGCAACTTACCCGACCTGCTGTCTCCTCCCAGAATGCACGTCTTGTGCGTGAGCAGTATATGGACTACTTTGTTGGTAGAGGGGCAGTGCCTTGGCAGCAAAATGTCCTGTAGAGTTTGTTCTATCTAGTTTATTTTCCTCTTAAAAATAAAAATTTTGAGCTACTGTTATCTGTGGTTGTGTTTTTATTTTTTTATGTCCTTAGAATTTTGGTGAGAATTGTCAAAACTTTAGGGAAACAAGCAGACGTGCAAATACACCTTTCTAAACTTCAATACATCTATGTTGAGTATTATTATGTTTTAGGGCTCTGCTACACCCCTTTTTGAATAATACACTGTCAATGTTCTTACCCTAAATTCAAAATATACTGGTAGTACTGATATTAGAAATAAGAAGCCACACCTTTTTTAGCAAAAGCATTATTTTTTTAACAAGCACAATCCAATGTGCCATTTTTTCCTTTTACAAAAGTGCAAAACAGTGGTAGGTCATGAAGAACGCAATAATTAGGTTGTTATTATTTTGGCGATAAACATGCATCTTTTCCAACAGAGCAATATACCTTGCCAAGTGGTTACAGCAGAAATTCAAACATTTTTGGCAGAATTCTCGGCACAAAATATTATTATACACACACAATGTATGACCAGATGCAGTTTTGTTTATTCTGTGGCGCCTTTTTTGTGGGTCAAAAATGCATGCACAGTGCTCTCCATGCGCTACGGGGGTTCTGGTTGGTTGTAGCTCACAACATGCAGTCATCCGTTGTGAGCTAGAGCCGAGCAGAACCTTAATGGAGTGCATGTCAAACACTGTGCCTGCATCCTTGTCGCATACAAAAATGCACCCCAAACTGAACGGAACTGCGTTTGATGCAAAATGCCCCTTAGCACAGTCTTTCTCAACTCTCCTTCTCCTGGTGCATTCTCGGGGTCATATTGACAAGATGTTTCACTTTTGCCATAGGTACATTGTTTTTTTTGGGACGTGCATATGTCAAAATTGGTCAGGTATAGCCCTTCAAAATTGCAATACTGTTTCTTGAAAGCACCAGAAGAAGAGGAGTAGATAAAAACTCAGCTGAGACACTTAAATCACACTAAAACATTTTTTTTGTAAAAATTACAGTATTGAAATAGCCTCAAAAGTCACATTTGCTAACATCTGCGTATTGCAAAGTGAATTAGTGCCATTTCTAAACAAATAACAAAACTCAGCCTGTGCTAACAAGTCTAGTTGCATCAAGTTCACTGAAAAGTTAAATAACAGGAGGTAAAAATGTAAACTATAAACCTACGTCACAAAAACAGCTAAAATTTAGCTAACAGGTCGTAATAATCCCTGATTCGTCTCTGAACACCAGTGGCAGCCTCCTTTAGATTTTCAAGCTCTGTCATTGCATATCAGCACTGATCCGACCAATAGTGCATCCTGGTAGTTGGTGGCCTTGGAAGAAGATAATAAATTAGAATGTGTTTGATGGTCAAGTGACTGAGGCAAAAAACATAGGGACACATTATTAATCAGGGCTACTTTATGAAAATACTTACCTAAACATAGACACTCAATTGGTGCTTGCAAACTGCTTGATCTTCTAAATAGAGCTACACTACTAGGTAATGTACACACTACAGATATACTCCGAAAATCTTGGACCAGGTGCATATGCATGTGTCTTCACGTGCAGCTACCTAAACAACACTGCCACCTCTCCCTTCTACATGCTCAAATGTTGAATGCACTACATAATTTGCTAGTGTGTTGTGGGCGTGTTTGTAGTGGACATATAATCAGTAACCATGTATTGATTTTGGAAAGCACATGTTAAAAAAACTTACTGGGGCAAACAACAGCCTCCAAAGGGTCATCTTTGATTTCTTGCACTCCTTCACCCTCAGCATATCTGGTGTCTGGGGATGTGCTGTCCACTGGTGGCTCTTTGCTGGGTCCGGCACTATCATCATTATCCTGCAAAGGTTGGTGCTGACCACACTCCTGATCCTCTAAAATTAAAGAATAAAACATCCATGAAGCCGCCCCTAAATGACATTATCTTACCAGAATCACATTTGCTGCTTTTTAAGTATACCGACCTTGCCCTGGTGACAAAGTTTGCTCGAGACTAGTGCACTACACTATGCATTATTATAATATACAAAATGTTATGGAACAGGAGTATGATGTCATTTAAAAAGTGGGTACAAATCTCTTTAGTGGCCACATTCAAAAAATCAGACAGATAACACGCATCACTCTTGTTTGCAATGGCAATATGGGATATATGATGTGAAATCTAGCAGCCGTGACTCTCTGTGACTCTGATCCCCAGGGCCTCTCCTCTACCCATGTCTATCATTCAAATGCATCATTTAGGTCAGTGATGAGCCACACATCTAACATAAAGTTGATTTTACCCCTTAAGATATGGACTGAGGCCATGGTCTTTGTCCTACCTAGAAACACCCCTGTCGCTGTGAAATTGCTAATTATCTAATTTTGTGCTTACGTTTTGGGGGTGATTTTGGGCATGTTGTCTCCCCTGTTGGAGCCCGGCCAATGAAAGCCTCCTTTTGTCCCCTGTGGTGTTTTTCTCTTTGCCTTTTTTCTGTGGAAAACATTAGAATACAGTATATTATTTATTACAGAAAAGTAGCCAAGACAGAAAGAACAACTTTCACATTATAATGAACTACATTAAAACTTGCATTATCTTCTTCTGGAGCCCTCACAATAACAAATCCCCATTAAATTGAATCCATCTCTAATGTACAGACACATATTTACATAATTACATGTACTTACTTTTTTTGATAATGGTGCGGTGAATGGAGTCCAAATGTTCTTGCTCTCTGTGCTTCAAATCTGACCATCGTTTTCTGATTTGGTCTTTCGTTTGTTTTACCCCATAATCTTCCAATACTGCAAGGACCTTCTCCAGAACCCAGTCTTTATGGCTGTTGGGTCTATCATAGTTCTCCATTTTGCAATCGTAATCGTATTTCTCAAAGATGCGCACCATCTCCACCATCTCCCCCTTGCTCATGGGGGTGGCCTTGTGCTTAATATAAACTCCTCCACTGCGGGGCCTGTTCGTATTCGTTGACTGCGCCATCATCTTCTCCCTCACACATGTACCTCACAGAATGGCGCAGGAATAAAAAAGAATGTGGTCACGCCCCAGCGTCATGACGCATGTAGAGCGGAGCTTCACGCATGCGTAGGCTATATAAATCAATAACGAGCGGTCAAGGTCCCGCACGCATGAACGAATCCATCGTTGCGACTCCACGTTAAGCCAAAGGAATACACTGAACGAAGGTAGGTGAATACATTGTGACACTAGTGGTTACTGCATGATTTAGCTTAGAGAACCAAACACACATTGTATAAGCATGTTAGGAACTCAAAGCAAGCACTTATTGGTTGTATTGTAACCTTTATTGCAGAGATCTGGTCAAAAACATGCCAAAAGCTAAGGGTGGAAAACTAAATTCATGTCCATTCGTCACTGCTTTTATCGAACTCTACAGATCGCAGACCTGTCTGTGGCAGTCCAAACATAAAGATTATTCTGATAAAAATAAAAGACAGGCAGCAATAGATACATTGGTGGCAGAAGCAAAGACTATGTACCCCAGGGCCAATGCAACACAAATTAAAGCTAAAATTGGGAGCCTGAGGAGCACGTTTCTCAGGCCTCGTACACACGAGAGGATATGTCCGCTGAAAACGGTCCGATGGACCGTTTCAGCAGACATCTCCGCTCGTGTGTATGGGCTAGCGGACAGATTTCTCCACCCGACAGATTTCAAAGCATGCTTTGAAATCCATCCGGTGGAATCTGTCCGCCCGACATGTCTGCTGGTTAGTACACTTACCAGCAGACATGTCGTCCCCCACCGCCGCCGCGCCGCCGCCGAATGGATTCGGCGCATGCGCGGAAGTGTTTAACTTCCTGGTGCAGTGACGTGGCGGTGACGTGGCGGCGTCAACGTCACCGCCGCGTCACCGCGCCGTCCGGCGGCGGGGAATTTGATCCGATGGTGTGTACACGCCATCGGATCAAACTCCCGATCGGACATATCCGATGGAAATGGTCCGCGGACCGTTTTCATCGGATATGTCCGATCGTGTGTACGAGGCCTCAGAGAGCTAAAGAAGGTCGAGGGATCGAAAAGATCGGGAGCTGCAGCAGATGACGTGTATGTACACAAACTGTGGTACTTCAACAGCCTGATGTTTTTAAAGGACCAAACTAAGCCAAGAAAACATCTATCCACACTACCCTCCCTATCAGCAGAGGCCACAGATACTGAGGCAGAACCAACAGAGGAGGAGGAGGAGGAGAAGGAGGAGGAGATCAGCTTTACCCAGGTCTAGTATTTTTCAAAAACTGGCCATTCAAATATACTATGATGTTAATGTGTTGTTATGATGGCAACAAAACTCAAATGATGCTCCTTTTTCACACACAGGACCTTGGCAGCCAAGAAGAGGCTGGGCCCAGCAGCCTGTCAACACAATGCCAAATCCCTACACTAAACCCTCCTCGAAAAAGGGCCAAGAAGAGGCAACAGCTAGATGACGCCACTATTGAATTTCTAAGTAGGGCCACCTCGGTCATCACCTCAGCACCCGATAGTGCAGAAGGGTTTGGCTGTTTCATTGCCAACAAGCTCCGAGAAATAGAGGCAGATCAAAGGGAGCTGTGTGAGGGGATGATGGTACAGCTCCTTAGCAAGGCCAGGAAACGGGAGCTAAACCCTAATTCCCATGTCTGTGATTTAGATCACACACCTCCAGCTAATCAACAACAGGCCTACCAACCACAGCCAGCCTACCAAACCCAGACAAGTTACCAAGCCCACCCAGCCTACCCACACCAGCCAACCTACCCACAACAGCCATCCTACCCACAACAGCCAACCTACCCACAACAGCCAACCTTCCCACCCCAGCAAGCCCAACCACCCCAGCAGCATGGGGGTCAGTGGCCAACTCAGAGCCCAGATTTTAGGGGCTACTAATTTGGCCACCAAGATAATGCTTTGGTACATATTTTGATGGGTTGTTAATTTGTGTTTAAAATTTTAACCATTTAGATCCATTTTAGGGATAATTTTATGTTTGGCTTCAAAAATGGAACGAGAAATGGGCGAAAACATGTATCTTTAATTTTTTTTTTTTATTGTATTATTGTGAGAAGTGTGGATAGTGTTGTTCGTGGTTCAGTTTGGTCAGCAAAAAATATCAGCCTGTTGAAGTACCACAGCCTGGGGACAGACATGTCTTCTGCTGCTGCTCCCCATCTTTTTGAGTCCATGATCTTCTGGTGCTCCCTATAGTTCATGTAATTCTCAGGTCCCCAAGTTTGGAGATTTACCAAAAAATTGTCATGTATGCCCTGGGGTACAGAGGCTTTGCAAAGTCCACCATTTGTTCTATTGCTGCCTTCCTGTTGTTTTGGATCTGTCCTAATTTAGGAGATTTTATTTTAAATAAATGGATGATGTGAAGGTGTCTTAAATTATTTGTGTAAAGTCAAATGTCAGTTTGTGAGTAGTCAGGTCCTTTGCTCAAATTAAAGGGAGACAAATAGAGTAGTTGGTACTTTAACCATCATAAATAATAAGGGTTAATGGGGTTGTTAGAAGTTGACACACAAAAGAATCTTGAAATTTGCTTGATTCATCTAAACAAAATACACTAATCAAAAGTAAATTCATTTGTTTTTAATCCATCCGTATCACCAGCAAAGCAGGTTTTAAGATTATTGGCATTACAAAGAAAAGGATAATATGCTCTGTTTTTCGAGATTTCGAAACTTGCCGCGTCACGAATGTTCTTTTTCTAATACAAACGCTAGTTTTACTAGACAGAAGGCTTCCGGCTGCTCTTTACTTCGGAGCATGCGCATTTTAATTTTGGACAATAGTCCGATGGTTTGCTGTACACACGATCGGATTTTGCACCATCGGACTTTTGTTGCCTGAAAGTTGGTCCGTTCGCAGACCAAACTTTTTGTCCGATGAAAGCCAAAAAAGTTGGTCCGATGGAACGTACACACGGTCGGACAAATGCGAAAAGTGTCTGATTTTGTTGTTGGTTGGGCAAAAGTCCGACCGTGTGTACGGGGCTTTAGGCCGCGTAAACCGATCGTGTGTGGGCCCCATCGGTCAGTTATCCTTCGGTCAAAAAAAAGAGAACTTGCTTTAAAATATGACCGATGGACGCCTGACCAATGGGTCAAAACAGATCGTTAGTATGCAAAAGCATTGGTTAAAAGGCCGCGCATGCTCAGAATCAAGTCGACACATGCTTGGAAGCATTGAACTTTGTTTTTTTCAGCACGTCGTTGTGTTAAAAGACGTAAATGTCACCGCGTTCTAACACGATCGATTTTTTAACCAATGGTGTGTAGGCACATCAGACCATCAGTCAACTTCATCAGTTAACCGATGAAAACCGTCCTTCAGACCGTTCTCATTGGATGGACTGATCGTGTGTATGCAGCCTAAGGAGTGGCAGATGTGAATGGACTTGTGTCCGTTTACAAACACCTAACTCCAATCCAATTTGCAAAAAAAAAGAGTGGGTTTTAGGCCCCTTTCATACCTGCGGACCGTATGTCTGCTTTTTCATCCGTCCATTTGCAGATGAAAAAGGGACATAAATTGGTCCCTATTAGATCGCGGATGTCAGTGGATGAACACCGCTGACACCCCATCTCACCCGCCTCCGCAATGATCCAATTCTGCAGACGGAAGAAAACCCTATTTTTCCTTTTGTCTGCGGATCTGATCGGATGAACACAGACACATGGTCCATGTTCATCCAATCCCCCCATAGGGGAGAGCAGAGAAAAGACAAGGCGTTCCCTGCACAGTGTGCAGGGACCGCCCTGTCATCTGCCGGCTCAGTGGGGATCAACGGAGCGATCGCCGCTGAGCAAGCAGAGATTTACGGGGCGGATCACGGTCCCCGAATACTGTGCAGGGACCGCCCTGTCTTTTCTCCGCTCTCCCCTATGGGGGATCGGATGAACACGGACAGTGTGAAAGGGGCCTTATAGAATAGAGTGGGCCGCCATACAACCGCTCTGCTTAATGTGGCCCGCGACCGGTTACCAAGTCGCTTAAGTGGTCCTCGCTCTTCAAAAGGTTGGACACCCCTGCTGTACACTGACAGTTGGAATACACAACTGTAAAGCAATACCTGTATCTGTGTATATAAAAAGTAACATTCACATGAAGAGCAAGACCTATGGTTTCCCAGAAAAACATTTCCCAAAGCATCACACTGCCTCCACCACCTTGATTTCTTTCCACTCTGCATCCGGATGCCATCTTTTCTCCAGGTATACAATGCACACACACTCGGCCATCCATATGATGTAAAAGAAAATGTGAAATATCAGACCAGGTCATCTACTTTTATTGGAACTTTTGGCTGTGGGGGTGGGTCAGCATAGGCACCATGACCAGTAAGCAGCTTCTCAGCTCCATACACAACAAACTGCGAGGCCAATTTTTTTTGTTCTGCTTTTAACACAATATACTCAGGGACTCTATGGGCCAGATTCAGGTAGAGTTGCGCTGGAGTAATTCGATATGCGCGGCGTAACTGTGAAGATGCGCCGTCGTTTCTATGTGCCCGTACCCACCAAACTAGATGCGCCCAATAACGGGCCATTTGCGACCGGCGGAACGTTCCGACGCCAGAGTATCGTCAGCGCTTAATTTCGCTTGGCGCATCAGTCGCGCCTATTGATTTCCCCTGCAAATATGCAAATGAGGGATTTTTCCCAATTCACGAACGGATTAGCACCATACGCTGGCTACATGCGCCGCGCGTATCTCGTCCGTCCGGCGCAAAGTTATTTCTACAAAAGGCTGCTTTATCTTTACTCCAGATGGCCACAGGTCAGCAGGAGAGCAGCTACAGCAGCGTTACCGACGATAAGAGCTAGCTGAGCACCCCCACTTGCAGGACAACACCTCTGTCCATGCTTGTCTGTCAAATTTTACAGCCATGGAAGAAGACATCATAGGTCTCCATAGCCGAGATGACGGCTGACAGCTCCTGGCCATTAAAGTTCAGCTTTCTCCTGTGTGTTTGCGGGGAACGGGAGCAGCCATCTCAGAACAAAAGTAACATCACTGCGGGGAGGGGGAGCAGGATATACTTTAGTGCCGGAATGGCGCTTCTACGGCGCATTTAAACGCCCAACGGAAGGCATTGCGCTGACGTTTCCCGTGAAGTGGTGCCGACGGAAGTTGTGAGCATGCGCACAAAGGGGGCGAGTGGAGCCTCACTCACTGCGCATGCTCCGTGGTTTATGCGCTGAACGTAAGCCTCTGCGCTGGGCTCCGCCCATCATTTACATATGATCACACCCACTTCCCCTTGCGTCGGGTTACGCCAGCGCATTATCGTTACTCTGGCGCAAGTTTACGGGCAACTGCTATGTGAATAACAGTACTTGCGCTGAAAGGGTCGTCAGAGTAACGTAAATAAGAAGCGTTACTCTGGAGCAAAGATGCTCTCATCTACCTGAATCTGGCCCTATGTTTACTTGCTGCCTAATATATCCAACTAACCCTCAGATGGCATTGTAACAACATAATAGCTGATCGGTGTATGCTTTACTGTATGTCCATCAAGTCTACTTTTTGCGAAATAGAAAGGCTGACCAAGTTATCCTGTCATTCTTCCAAATGTCAAACATCTAGACAAAAATGTGTAAGTGGAAAGAGGTTTGGCATACTCAACACTTAGAGATTCCAAGAGGAAATTCTTATGAAGCAGACACCTGCTAAGAAGTAAATAGACAATCTCTGGGTAGAAAATGAATGTAAAACACACACTTGGGTTGTACAAGGCCATATATTTCACATACCAAAACAATTAAAGTAGAACCCGGTATAAAAGATTTTTGAGAAATATAGAGAGCCAGCAATGAAGGAACTGTTAATCTATTATTTGATTGCACATTAATTCTATGTGAGTTCTTGACTCTGTTATAATATGCAATTAATTAGCCTTCAGATTCTTAACATTCTGACAGATTTAACATCTGTTCTTTCTTGCCCCTGTAGTGAGATGACTGGAAACAACTCAGCGAAGCGCAACAGAGTATCAGCAGATACTAGTTTTAGTGAAATTTGGCTTCACCAGAATCCCTGTGACACCTAACACAACTTTAAATATTTAATGGAGATTGTAAACTGGCGTAGGGATGTGTTTTCTAAGTGATGCCTCATGTTTTAAATTTCTGCTGTTCTATATAGCCTTCTCAGATGTCTGTGTTCAGCCATTCTCCATTGGGTAGAGTCCAGAATGTTGTGTCAGAGGTATGACAACAGAGAAATAGGGACTAATGTCTGAAACGCGTAGGCTGTTTTTACAGCACTGTACATGTATTTTCAATAAATGAATACAATTTGTGCCTCATCCTGAGTGCTGACCATCCTTTTTCTTATTCTGGTACATTGAAGGTGTCGGCAGCCTTGAACGGGATGTAAACCTTTCATGTTTTTTCACCTTAATGCATTCTATGTATTAAGGTGAAAAACCTCCTGTGATTAAGCAGCCCCCCAGAGCCCTCCTTTTACTTACCCGAGCCTGGTCTTTCCAGTGATGGGGACCCGAGCCTGGTCTTTACAGCCGGTGTCTCGGATCCTGATTGGATAGATTGATAGCAGTGCAGCCATTGGCTCCCACTGCTAATGATGTGGGAGACGGGGGTGGGGCCGAGTCCTGCTGTCTGTGTCAATAGACACAGCAGCAGGACACGGGAGGGCGCCCACACAAGTGCCCCTAAGGCAAACAGCTCTCCAACAGGGCATTTGAGAGGAAGAGGAGGAGCTAGAAGCACCATTAAGGGACCCCAGAAGAGGAGGGTGGAGGCCAAACCGACTGCACAAAACCAACTACACAGAGAAGGTAAGTATGACGTGTGTTTTTAAACACTAACCTTTACATATACTTTGAGGTCTGAGCTGTTATGTGGGACGGTTATAGTGCCTGCACACCTGTTTTCCCATGTTTGTTGGATGGCCAGTCCTCTGGGGAGTTTGTTGTCAAGGGGTTGAACCAAGCTTTAACAAGCAGTCTGAGCACTGTTTTGGAAGGATATCTTTGCCTGATTGGAGACCCTTGGGCTGAGGCCCAGGGCTGAGCCCCCTTACAGCCTGTGGGCCTGGAGAAGCAGATGATATTAAAGTTGCAGGCAGAAAACTGGAACTAAGTACTCACTGGAACCTCATGGTTTTGAAACTTCAGTTTACTGTGTGATCATGAGGTTGAACCTCACCCACCCAAGGACTGTCAGGAGAAGTTGTAGAATCCAGTGACTTGGGTAATCCACTTTCTCATCTTGTAAAGTTACGCAATAAAAACTTTTTCTTTTTTTTTATCAGGTATAAAGTACATACAATATTTCAATCACAGTCAAATAGCCTGTTCCGGCCCCAAAAAATACACAAAAATACTTTCTTTTTTTATTTTCCAGTTTTAAGAAAACCCCAACCCTACCACACCCCCCCACCCCCCATCCTACCCACCCTCTTCTCTCTGACCAACCATCTTGTGTCATGTCTCCCTTTGCCTATCGCCCTTCCTGCTCTATACCATCCTTTCTGCAAATCTCTGTGTCTGCTTATATTTTAACCAGTCTTGCCATTTCAGTTTAAATCCCCCTTCTCCTTCCTCCCCCATAAACCTTAGCTGTTCTGCATAATAAATATCATTTATTTTACATAGCCAGTTCCTCATCATAGGGCTCTTAGGATCCTTCCACTGTCTGGGAATCAAACTTTTCACTGCGTTTAGGAAATGGAATAGTAAGATCTTATGTACTGTTTGATAGGCATTTTAGTCCCTTGAAACAGGCATACCCACGCCACACCAAGTCCACCATAAGTGTGACATAGTTCCCGGGTTCCGAACAGCCCCTCCAACAAAATTTAGAGGTTTCCCTTTGATAGTGGTGTGCTATGTCCGAGGTTATATACCAGCGTGCTAGGCGTTTGTAATTAATTTCTATCAAACCACAATTGGTTGATGTGATATGTGTCAACTTTAGTATTTTCCCAACATCTATCTCAGTTTCACATGTTTCCAGCTCCTCTTCCCATTTTTTAATATACGATTGTGGCCCTGAAATTTTTAGCCCAATTAAAATTTTATAAATCAGGAGATCCCTCCCTTTCCGTTTGGCTCTAGTGGGAGCAGATTACCCGCCGGCCTAATCGGATAAGGGAGGGATTCCACAAAGTGTTTCAGCTGTGCGTACCGGCCACCTCTTTAGATAAAATATTTCTTTTTTTATTTTCAATTCCAAATAAGTACGTATTTTACCTTCTTTTAATATATCCTTTAATTGTGCATCTTTTTTTTTTATCCAGTTACCAAACAAACTAGCTTTCCCCGGTGCAAAATACTTTTTGTCATTTAGTGGGATTAGTGGGGAATTATATCTCCATTTTTCCTTTTTGTGTACCATATCCCAAATTGACATTGATGTCAGTGTGATCATGTGCATGTGGTCATTTAGATGTCTAAAATGTGCCGGGATTCAAATATCTTTCCCTATTATTGCTTTATTCATACTACTTTCCAATTTAACCCACCTTTTTTCTTTATTTTTTTTTTACCCAATCAACCACCCATGCCATATGAATTGCCTTGTAATATGTGTTAATGCCCGGTACCCCCAAACCTCATGTTTTGTGCCTTATCTCTTGTTAATATTGCCATACTTATGCAGGGTTTTTTATTCTGCCATATAAACCTACCTAATAGCTCTTTTAGTGATTTAACCATTTGCGGCCTGCGCTATAGCCGAATGACGGCTACAGCGCGGACCTGAATAGCCAAGCCGCCGTCAATTGACGGCCGCCCCTTTGGGCGTTCCCAGCGCGCGCTCCACAGCGTGCAGCGGGGAAGCTCTGTGTTGGCCGTGCCCCTTGGACAGCCAATCACAGATCGCAGCGAACAGCCAATCAGAGTGGCCATTCGCTATGCGATCTGCGCAGCCAATGAGAGATGATCTCATATGTAAACATATGAGATCATCTCTCATTGCCGTTTTACACAGAGACAGCATCATGTCTCTGGAGAGGAGGAGACCGATCTGTGTTCCTTGTACATAGGGACACAGATCGGTCACCTCCCCAGTCACCCCCTCCCCCCACAGTTAGAACACACATAGGATACACATTTAACCCCTTCCTCACCCCCTAGTGTTAACCCCTTCAATACCAGTCACATTTACACAGTAATTAGTGCATATTTATAGCACTGATCGCAGTATAAATGTGAATGGCGCCAAAAATGTGTCAAAAGTGTCCGATGTGTCCGCCATAACGTCGCAGTCCCAATAAAAAGCACAGATCGCCGCCATTTCTAGTAAAAAATAAATAAAATAAAAAATAATAATTCTGTCCCCTATTTTGTAGGCGCTATAGCTTTTGCGCAAAACCAGTCGCTTATTGCAATTTTTTTTTTTTACCAAAAATATGTAGAAGAATACGTATCGGCCTAAACTGAGAAAAAAAAATGTGGTTTTTTTTTTGTTTTTTTTTAATTGGGCTATTTATTATAGCGCTCTTTTTTGTTTATAGCGCAAAAAATAAAAACCGCACAGGCGATCAAATACCACCAAAAGAAAGCTCTACTTGTGGGGAAAAAAGGACGTCAATTTTGTTTGGGAGCCACGTCACACGACCGCGCAATGGTCAGTTAAAGCGACGCAGTGCCGGAAGCTGAAATTTCACCTGGGCAGGAGGGGGGTATATGTGCCCAGTAAGCAAGTGGTTAAAGTATGCTTCCAGAAGTGAGATAGGTAACATTTGTATTTTATATAGAATCTTTGGGAGGGTTAGCATTTTAAAACTGTTTATTCTCCCTAGCATAGATCTCTGTCTAGATATTTAACCAGGGGTTCAGACTGGAGAGCTTTCCTCTACATTAGTAAAATGGATCTACTTAATATATACTGTGTATACTGTGTATATAGGAAGATTCATAGATCCCATATCTCCTTTGTTTTGAAAACACATTGTGGAGGCACCATTTTGATTTGAGCACTATGCACTGAGAACATTATTTTACTACCCCTGATGATGCCCCATTTTAGGCGGTGAAACATGTTGAATTATTCTGGTTTATTTTTGTTTATTATTATGGCATTTAATTTGGGGATTGCGTTATTTCTATTTGGAATAACATTTATGTCTAACCAGAAGAAAATTCAATAGGTGACCAGAGAGATAAGGAGAATAGTGATATATGATAGGACATTGAGATAAGAGTATAATTCTTAAAGATTTTTAGAGATTTCAAAATTCTCAGCTAGTATTGTATTATAGTATTTTATATAAATCACTCAATCTTAAAAAAGCATAAATAAGGGAGGATATTATCACCCTGTATAAATATAAAAGCACTTATTAAAAAAATCTAGGTCGCAATAAAGGAGAAGTGGTTCCATCTTGGTATGTAGGAATTTATGAATATGTTGAATAACAGATTAGTTATCCAATTTTTCCATGTTAGAGTAAATTGGACCACAATTTATGGTTTTCTACCTTCCTTTGAATCAACTGCTAGTTAAGGGTTGTAAAATTACAACGTTTTTCATTATATTTGTGGTTGAGGTTGTTGGATATGTGCCCTTTTATACCTGACTAGCTATGTAACTATGAATGACAGCTTGTGCTGTCATCTGTCTGCTGAAGATATTTGTTTGCTTCAGTACTTTTGCCAACAGGTTCACTTTTGGTGAATGTGTTCAACATTCCCTACAGTTACTTATTAGGTTCAAACTTTTGCTTGTCACCTGTCATTGTTCGTTGCAGGTTTAATCTGTTATGCCACGTACACGAGATCGGAAATTCCAACAAGAAAAGTCCGATGTGAGCTTTTGGTCGGAAATTCCGACCGTGTGTATGCTCCATCGGACTTTTACTGTCAGAATTTACGGCAACAAAAGATTGAGTGCAGGTTCTCAATTTTTCCAATGAAAAAAGTTCCTTTCGTAAAATCTGCTCATCTGTTTGCAATTCCCATGCGCAAAAAAACACACATGCTCAGAATCAAGAAGAAGAGCCAAACTGCCTATTGAACTTTATTGATCTTGGCTCATCGTACATCTTGTACGTCACCACGTTCTTGACGGTCGTAATTTACGACAAGATTTGTGTGATCATGTATATGCAATACAAGTTTAAGCCAACATTCCGTCAGAAAAAATCCACAGTTTTTTTGTCAGAAATTCTGATCGTGTGTATGTGGCATTACAGTTATTACAGGAGTTAAAGTATGAATTTGGCCAAATAACAGGTTTATATACTAAGTAAGTGCAAGGTGTATGTATATGTATATGTATATAATGCAGTAACCCATAGCACTCAGCCAGCCTCCATTATTTTCAAACCTGATAAATAATTAGTTGTTATGGCTTTCTACGTTCTGGACATAAGGTAATTACTTAAATAAGTTAGTACAGTCTTGTTGCTGTGCCTTTACTGAAATACTAATATCTTCACTGCCAGAGACCCCTCTCAATAGTTACACCCCAGCTGGGCCAAGTTCTTTGTGGTGTACATCCCATTAAAAGAAAAAATTATGGAGAAAATTATCACAAACAGCAAAATACGAAATTAAATGGCACCCGACATTTACAAGGGCATGTTAGTGCTCTTGAGTTAACCCTTCCTTGTATTGCAATACTGAATGGGTGCATTAAAGACACAGGCACGTCTCCCCTTATCCAGGGACTACTAAAATGTCTGCAGTCCATGTTGTCTCTATTTAGACAAGGAAAGTTATACAATCACTCTCCTTCCTCCTGATCCCTAGGACGACAAACTAAGAAACTAGATTTAAACCTAATATTAACAACAAACAACCCAGTAGTAATACAGCTGGAATAGCTTAAAGGGAGGGTATCTTAGGCCGCGTACACACGATCGAACATGTCCGCTGAAACTGTTCTGCAGACCAATTTCAGCGGACATGTTCGATCGGGTGTAAGGCCTATCGGGCCGTTTTCCAGCGGACCAAAGTTTTAAAACATGCTTTAAAACCTGTCCGATGGAAACCTGTCCGTCGGACAGGTTCGATGGTTAGTACACAAAATAATCGGACCAAAAACCTGTGCATGCTCAGAATCAAGTCGACGCATGCTTGGAAGCATTGAACTTCATTTTTTCATCACATCGTGGTGTTCTACGTCACCGCGTTCTGGTCTGATCGGATTTTGGTCCGATGGTGTGTACGCACATCAGACCAACAGACCACTTCAGCGTGGTCCGATGTAACGGTCCATCGGACAAGTTTAATCGGACCTGCCTGATCGCGTGTACGTGGCCTTAGAAGACACTAACTCAGTATAAATGTTTATGCAGAACCCTATCACACAACATTGCTTTGATGGCACCTTGGTATATCGATGTTTTAGGTCATATTCACATTTAAATAAAAAGCCTCCTTACCTATTCTATTCTAAAATCCCCCCAACCAGGTATCTATTTACTGTACCTCTTTCTAACTGTGGGGAAGCCTTTTAGAAACGTAGCCTGCTAATGGCTGCACAGAAGCTTCCTATAGACTTTAATGAGACTTACCCATACCATTGCTGTTAAGCAGTTAAGTCACATTCAAGTTTATAAAGAGTTACTCGTTTTTTACATCAGAAAGAGTAAAATAGGCACTTGTGTGCATTTAGGGGTTATCTCTAATTAGGTTAAAGGACGAGGGAAAAGTATGTTGTGGCTTCTAAAACTGTCTATTAAGACCAGGCTGGGTGGACACCTACAGTGCATCTGGAAAATATTCACCACGGCGCTTCACTTTTTCCACATTTTGTTATGTTACAGCTTTATTTAAAAAAAGATTAAATTCATTATTTTCCCTTAAAATTCTACGAACAATATCCCATAATGACAATGTGAAAGTTTGTAAAATTATTAAATATAAAAAATGAAAAAAATGACATGTACATAAGTATTCACAGCCTTTGACATGGTACTCAAAATTGAGCTTAGGTGCATCCTGTTTCCCCTGATAATCCTTAAGATGTTTCTACAACTTGATTGCAGTCCACCTGTGGTAAATTCAGTTGAATGGACATCATTTGGAAGGGCACACACCTGTCTATAATAATGTCCCACAGTGCATGTCAGAGCACAAACCAATCATGAAGTCCAAGGAATTCTCTGTAGACCACTGAGATAGGATTGTATTGAGGCATAGATCTAGGAAAGGGTACAGAAAAAAATCTGCAGCATTGAAGGTGCCATTGAAGGCACAGTGGCCGCCTAGAGCGGGCCGCCAAACTGAGAGATCGAGGAAGAAGGGCCTTGGTCAGAGAGGGGACCGAGAACACTGGTCCCTCTGATAGAGCTCCAGCATTTTTCTGTGGAGAGAGGAGAACCTTCTAGAAGAGCAACCCTGTATGGTAGTAAGGCCACTCCTCAGTAAAAGGCACATGACAGCCCGCCTGGAGTTTTTCAAAAGGCACCTGAAGGACTCTCAGACCATGAGAAACAAAATTCTCTGGTCTGATAAAACAAAGATTGAACTCTTTGGCCTGAATGGCAAGCGTCATGTCTGGAGGAAACCAGGCACAGCTCATCACCTGGCCAATACCATTCTTACAGTGAAGCGTAGGGATGGCAGCATCATGCTGTGGGGATGTTTGTCATTGGCAGGAACTGGGACACTAGTCAGGATCGAGGGAAGTACAGAGACATCTTTAATGAAAACTTGCTCTAGAGTGCTCTGGACCTCAGACTGGGGCGAAGGTTCATCTTCCAACAGGACAGACACCCGAAGTACACAAGCAAGATAACAAAGTGGCTACGGGACAACTCTGTGAATGTCCTTAAGTGACCCAGTCAGAGCCCAGACTAGAACCCAATTATACATCTCTGAAAATGGCCGTGAACTGACACTTTCCATCCAACCTGATGAAGCTTGAGGGGTCTTGCAAAGAAGAATGGGAGAAACTGCTCAAAAAGAGGTGTGTCAAGCTTGTAGCATCATATGCAAAAAGACTAGAGGCTGTAATTGGTGCCAAAGGCGGTTCAACAAATAAAATAGGATGGACAAACTTTTGGGATAACGTTACACCGTACCTTCATGTTTTAGGCTGTCCATCTAAATCTGTCTCCATACTTTCCTGCTGTGCTATCTCCTACCTGACCTTGGTCTAATAATCAAGTAAGACTTCTTCCCCTCTTCATTTGCTTCCTGAGTCTTCCTGGCCTCCATCTGCATCCCCTAGTAATATAGTCCCTCTACTAAAGCTTCCTCTATCTTCCAGGCCTTACCTCCACGCATGTGCACAGGCACACCCTAATCATTCTGTGCAGCCCAGATTCCACCTACTGCCCTGGCTCCACTCTCCTTCCCTATGCAGCACCTTCGGCTTCCCTCCTCTCCTGATGGCTGTTGCTGCAGAGATGTTTTAGGATGAGTGAGGGAATGGGCCAGTAAATATGTATTTATCAGCCCCTTTCCTTTCTGAATGAACATGGTGATTGATCAGTAGTGTGTGTTTGAGCTTTGGGGTGTAGACTCTAATGCAATAGGCTGCGCACACCTATGCCTCTGCATTATTGGCACAGAATGATCAAAACTGTGTTTGTGTCTTTCTCATTTATTCTAGATATATCTAGATCTATCAACCCTCATTCCTTCCATAGCAGTTTTCCGTGAAGTGGTCTCTGGTGGTCTGCCTCTGACAATGCAGTGAGTTCATTACAGGAACAAATCATTAAATGAATAAGCTGTTATTTTGTATAAAATGCATGATACATTCGTAACCTCTTTAAGTAGTTCCCTCCATGCTTAGTTTTAACACGTGTTCCGAAGTGTAGATGATCTGAATATTGCTGACTGCAGATCAAGAATCCTTATACACAGCTGGGGCACATTATAAGTGCCAATTACCAATGATAATACAAAGTGCATGTTTATATTAAAAAACGCAGCAGTGGGCCAGTTAAGCATAATGTTTTACAAATGCTTGTGTAGGGTTTTGGGAAATCATATATCTCATGATGTATGAATAAAAAGCAAACTTTTAGGATCAAATTCATAATTTTCACTATAAATTCTTGCACTGTGTTTACAGTTAAAACTGAATTTTTGTTCATTTCTTGGCACTTAATTTAATGCCGTTTTCATATGTGTATTTTAAACACACTATGAATTTCTTACTGAAATTTTCAGTGATTTAAGAGAACCCAAAAATTCACAAAGTTGCATACTTTTTATAATAATGCTAAAGCCAACGTTTTTTATGATGATTTTAAGTGCCTATGTTAGTCTTCAAATTGATCTCTGTGCCCCTATGCAGTCCTTTGAATATTAGGCTTGGGATGGACAAGCTGACATTATCCTCCACCCCTTTCTCACACTACATTCCATCCTTGACATTCAACCATCAAAAGCCACAGACTCTACTGCCTACTGGGTTCCAATATGTGTCTGTAAATGACAGGGTGATGGTTCGTAATGTTCGGGATCCCAATCTGAGTTGAATTTGGAATCTTCTTATGACTTAGGCTGCATTCACACCTAAGCGTAGGCGATTTGCGGCGTTTTTTACCGCAAATTTGCTACGACAAATTGTGGCGTTTTTTACCGTGATTTGCCGCGACACAACGCAGCATTTTTAACGCGGTTTTGTACAGGTCATTGGCACCAATGGAAAACGCCCAAGCCGTCCGTTTCGCGCAACAAAAAAGGGTCCGGGACTTGTTTGAAATTCAGGCATTCGGCGTTCGGCGTTTTGCAGTGGAGATGTGAACCATCTCCATAGAGAATAATGTTATTTTTCCCCTGTAGTGTCTTTGAGCGTCGCGCTTCAGGCGACAAAACGCTCAGGTGTGAATGCAGCCTAATTCTTTTGTTTGATGATCATTTATAATTGGAAGTCAGACACCAAAATATGTTATTATATTTGTGTATTTAATAAAATGTGAAACTTGGAATCTATTATTACTCTTTGCCCTTTGACAATGATCGCCATGGCAAAAAGTGAATAATGCCCTGTACACACGATCGGTTTGTCTGATGAAAACGGTCAGATGAACCGTTTTCATTGGACGAACCGATCCTGTGTGGGTTTAACTGATGGTGTGTAGGCAAGACTGATGAAAGTCAGCTTCATCGGATATCTGATGAAAAAATCCATCAGTCCGTTTTCATCGGATGAACCGATCGTGTATACGTGGCATTAGAGAACCTAATTTGGGGGTCAACGTCAACAATACAAATTTCACAGATTTTAACACTTCCCCACTCTGTACACAAAAATAATACGTTTTGGCTTTAGGTATAGTTTTATATGGTATGACAAGTAAAATGTTTGGCACTGGTACATCTCCTACAAAATCTTTTTTTTTTTTTAACAAGCACTAAATACACACAGAACAACATTTTACAAATGCTAGTTAGTTACTCGTCATGCTCGGATACAGGCACAAGCCACTTAAACCCTATTTCCTACAATTTCCTGGGTTCATGAACACCAACAGCAAGGTACAGTGCAGAAAATAAGTATTTGAACACCCTGCTATTTTGCAAGTTCTCCCACTTGGAAATCATGGAGGGGTCTGAAATTGTCATCGTAGGTGCATGTCCACTGTGAAGAAGTATTTGAACACCTGTCTATCAGCTAGAATTCTGACCCTCAAAGACCTGTTAGTCTGCCTTTAAAATGTCCACCTCCACTCCATTTATTATCCTAAATTAGATGCACCTGTTTGAGGTCATTAGCTGCATAAAGACACCCGTCCACCCCATACAATCAGTAAGAATCCAACTACTAACATGGCCAAGACCAAAGAGCTGTCCAAAGACACTAGAGACAAAATTGTACACCTCCACAAGGCTGGAAAGGGCTACGGGGAAATTGCCAAGCAGCTTGGTGAAAAAAGGTCCACTGTTGGAGCAATCATTAGAAAATGGAAGAAGCTAAACATGACTGTCAATCTCCCTCGGACTGGGGCTCCATGCAAAATCTCACCTCGTGGGGTCTCAATGATCCTAAGAAAGGTGAGAAATCAGCCCAGGACTACACGGAAGGAGCTGGTCAATGACCTGAAAAGAGCTGGGACCACCGTTTCCAAGGTTACTGTTGGTAATACACTAGGACGTCATGGTTTGAAATCATGCATGGCACGGAAGGTTCCCCTGCTTAAACCAGCACATGTCAAGGCCCGTCTTAAGTTTGTCAATGACCATTTGGATGATCCAGAGGAGTCATGGGAGAAAGTCATGTGGTCGGATGAGACCAAAATAGAACTTTTTGGTCATAATTCCACTAACTGTGTTTGGAGGAAGAAGAATGATGAGTACCATCCCAAGAACACCATCCCTACTGTGAAGCATGGGGGTGGTAGCATCATGCTTTGGGGGTGTTTTTCTGCACATGGGACAGGGCGACTGCACTGTATTAAGGAGAGGATGATCGGGGCCATGTATTGCGAGATTTTGGGCAACAACCTCCTTCCCCCAGTTAGAGCTTTGAAGATGGGTCGAGGCTGGGTCTTCCAACATGACAATGACCCGAAGCACACAGCCAGGATAACCAAGGAGTGGCTCTGTAAGAAGCATATCAAGGTTCTGGCATGGCCTAGCCAGTCTCCAGACCTAAACCCAATAGAGAATCTTTGGAGGGAGCTCAAACTCCGTGTTTCTCAGCGACAGCCCAGAAACCTGACTGATCTAGAGAAGATCTGTGTGGAGGAGTGGGCCAAAATCCCTCCTCCAGTGTGTGCAAACCTGGTGAAAAACTACAAGAAACGTTTGACCTCTGTAATTGCAAACAAAGGCTACTGTACCAAATATTAACATTGATTTTCTCAGGTGTTCAAATACTTATTTGCAGCTGTATCATACAAATAAATAGTTAAAAAAATCATACATTGTGATTTCTGGAATTTTTTTTTTTTGATTATGTCTCTCACAGTGGACATGCACCTACGATGACAATTTCAGACCCCTCCATGATTTCCAAGTGGGAGAACTTGCAAAATAGCAGGGTGTTCAAATACTTATTTTCCGCACTGTATATGGCGCAATCTCTGGTAAATTAGCATGAAAAACTCCCATAGTCTTATATAAAACTAATTGTAATATGTATCATATTATAGTTCATAAAAGTTCATAAAACTACAAAAGTGCATAAATCCACAAGAAGGAATGATGTATCAAGAGAGCACTAGATGTGCAACTTCTCTCAGAAACAGGAAAGGCTCTCTGTAAAATAGCAAAAACACACAGTGGGGGTGCCTCTAAGTGCAGTATTTATAAAAACTTTATTGGAGCAGCCAAATAAACACTCAAATGTTTCCCATAAGAATGTGCATATTTTTTTTTTCTTTTTTTCTTAATATTCTTTATTAATTTTCTTCATCGTATAAAAAAAAACAGATTACCGTACATCCATGTAAAACCTTAATGCTATCTTTTCTTATTACACGTATAACATAATCTTTTCAATATCATCCATTTATTTGGTTTCTTTTCCCCCTCCTCCCTCCCTCCTCCCCTCTTCATGCTATCCGAGTTGATAGATTTTCCTTTAATTTGGGGTATCCCATTTTTTTCCAACCAAGGGTTCCACATTTCGCCAAATTCCCTGATGTTCCTTCTCTTAATATATACTACCTTCCCCTTCCATATTGTTTTGGTTACTACATTGATCCACTCTCTTACTGATGGGGGAGTCTCTGCTTTCCACCTTTGGGCAATTAGTTTTCTTGCTTGAAAGAGGCACCTTAGCACTGTTTTTATTGTGCTGGCTACTCCACTAATTTCTTCCCCCAAATCCAAAATACACGTTCTAGGGTCCAAGAATGTGCATATCTAGTAACATCAAAAGAGGGGTCACCTAGGGTCCAGCTCGATAGTCATCTGCCACTGGTGTTGTCTGATGGTGCGAGCCAGGTCACTGCTCATCAGATGTGAGGACGGCTTCCGTAACCACTGTGGAATGCAGAAGTCTCTTCATGTTATCAAACCATAATAGGGCATAGGAAGGTACAGAATACTTATAGGAGGATCGGGTGGGAGAGCCAGTGTGGAGCCAATCAATAGGCAAGCCATTCCAACACTAGGGGAAAAGGGGAAGTGCCACTTGGGCTACACACCTCTCTACATCCCAATCCAAAACATTCATAAACAGCATTGATCATAAAATATAGATCAATATGGTTATAACACAATGGTGCTATCAGTAATTACCGTATTTATCGGCGTATACCGCACACTTTTTTTCCCCTTAAAATAAGGGGAAAATCGTGGGTGCGCGATATACGCCGATACTAGCTTCCCGCGCTCAGTTTGAAGTGACCTTCCGACATATACCGAGTGCAGTACACTCGGTACATTCGGCTAGGCTCGGCTTCACTCGTGCTCACACAAAAACGTCACAGAGCGTGAGCACGAGCGAAGCAGAGCCTGGCCGAATGTACCCGAGTGTGCTGCACTCTGTATATGTCGGCGGAGGCGTTCAAACTGAGCGCGGGAAGCGGGGATTCGACTTGAGACATCGCTGGAGAAGCCGGGAGGACACCACTGAGCCGAAGACGGACGCCGGACCGGACGATGGACGCCGGACCGGACGATGGACGCCGCGCAAGACACCAAAACTGTAAGTACTAAAAATACTAAAAGTTTTTTTTTACAGGTCAACATTAGGGGTGCGCGCTATACCCCGATAAATACGGTACATTCTAAAAAGGTATAAAATGGATATTAAAAATACAATCCAGAAAGAGATATGCTGACTAAAACAAAAGGAGTGGAAAAAAAAAAGTATTATTATCATGTGTAGCGCTACCCAATTCAGGAGCCACTGATTTATTTGGGATCTACTCTCTTTACTTGGCTCACCCTTATTCAACTAGCTTGAACCCTCCCTTGACACATCAGAAAGTCTGGTGAGTGTGGCTGGGGTCACAAAGCAGGTGTATAGCATGTAATAACAATGGTTCCTCCAGACGAGAAAAATACACTTCACACAGTCAATATATATTTAAACCAAAAAGAATGAGTTTACTTTAGGAAAAGCAAAAAAGAAGAGTGGGTTTAAATTACAAATGAACAATTGTTATGCAATGACACAATATGACTCCGCAAGATCCCTTGCGAGAATCAGTAAATAATAAGGAAAGTTCTAAACTAAGGAATGGTACCATTCAGTTAAACTAATATAGGCAGTCTATGCTTGTGAGCTCCCTCTAGTGGACAGTCCTGCAGAACAGCTAAAGAACGTCTCGAGACCAAAATTCACGTTGCGACCGGTGGTGCACTTTAGCTTTATAATCCACAAGTAGTAAATGATAAGAGAAAGTTAATCAAACAAAGTATGCTGAACTATAGTGTGGGTGGACTGATCACATGTCAGTGTCAGTCACTTCCGTATAGCAACTATCAACTTAGAGGGCCTACAAAGTTAGTTGTAGGCCAACATGTGTCTCCGGCTTGTAAGGTGGCACTAGATTGTCTGTCTTAAGGGAGGATTGAAAGTTGACTTTGTGCTTTCTCACCTGACCAGGCCCGATCTGCCTAGATTCTTCTCTAAAGCGCGTTGGTGGATTACTGTTCCAAAACACAAGGTTTTCTGGTCTCAGACTCCACTGTTTCAGTCGTCAGCTGGATGGCTTCTCCGGTTCCCTAGAACACGAGCTGGGTACTGTGGTCTGTCCTCCCTCCAGATGGTTGGTCTCCCGGTGAGTGTAGGCCCAGGTTTCAGACCTAGCAGCACAGTGGAGTTGCTCTCCGCAGCTCCACAGAGGAGAAAAGGCCGGTCCCGAGAGAGAGAGACATGTCCCTCCCCTCCCTTAAGTAACATCCCCCAGAAGTCTGTGCGGAGGTGTCACATGTTCCAATAATGCGGAGCATTGTGGGTAGTATAGTCTGTCTTTCCTCAGAGTCAATAAAGTCCATGTCTCCCGGTACTTGCTGTCCCACAATGCATGACTTCTTAAAGGTATCTTACATATTTTCAAGCGTGGATAAAGTCCCAGCGGGGATTCAAGCCTATCAATGTCTCTAATAGGATGACTCCGATACACATGTAAGATATACACGATTAATTCATCTATATGTTTATAAATAGAGAAAAAGAAGAATCCCAATAAATTTGTATGAAAAAAAGGAAAAAAAAAGAAAACACACCCAGGAAAAAAAAAATTCTGTGCTTCCCTTTCTCAGCAGCTCATAGTGGACACACCTAATAAAGCAAAGGTAGCAGGACAAGTGATCTACAGCCAAGTAAAAGGCCCTTCACTGCCAAACGCTGGTGTGCCATAAGCTGGACCGAAGCCTAAGCATGCCAAGTTTCCAAAAGACTTGGCTACTGTGCCAATCCCAATTGATACCAGAGTACTCAAGGTCCTCCATGGTGGCACTTGGACTTGGAATCTCTCCAGCTACAGTATTGTGGACTTCATTACAAGGGACACGTTCTATGAGGATAATCACAAGTTGCTTTTTGTGTTCTGTACCATTTTAGTCTTGCAGACTATGTTATGCAGCCACGTTAACCTGAATGAGTGACAAAGACATTGCTGTGTAGAGTCCATGTTTGTGCAGCTTTTATTATACTCTGCTTTGCATCATTGCTTCTAACTTTGCACCATTTTAGTAAACTGCTAATTATGGTGACTTTTTGACTGCTCGTTTGGCCAATTACTCATTCTGTTAAGGATTGGTATTTGGAGGATGAAGTAATTATACCACCAATTTGTTTTCAGTTTCACAAAGAAGGTGTATAAGCAAACACGAATCACTGTTATGTCTATTATTGAAACGTTAACAGTTACATTCTCTATGTGGGTGATCTTGATCTGAGGTCAATTAAAACAGAGAATATCTGCAGAAGGAACCTAAAAATGAAAAACAGAAGGGAAGAACATACTTTCATGAGAAAGCTAGACAGTGATGACAGATGGCATGATCTGCGTCACAGACAGGAATGTGTCAGACAAAAGGACAGAAGGGCAATGATCAAATGAAAAATGAGAATCATGAAAAGTACAGGTTTTCTTTAATTGCAAATTCAACTAAAGCTACTGCAGCACACCATGAAGCTGCTATGAGGCCCTGAAGCCCAAGGGACCCAGCAATGTAATGGTTGCATATTGATTAATTAACACATTAAGAGCATGCACAAATATGTTTAAGATATATGTGTTGTTTATACATTACTGAAAAGGCATGAAAGCAAGTGTGGTGTATAACAGATAACAGCTCCATAACCATTAAGTTTCTTGCTTTGCTCTTTATTCAGCGTGTGACATGGGTGGATCATTAGCTCTAGTGGTAGATGCATTTTCAAGTAATTATTGTCAGTCAGCACTTCAGTTTTAGGGCAGTTTTTATAATAAAAAAGAAAAACCAAAACATAACATATAAAGGTTTCCAACACAGGGGTTCTTTTCCAGTAAATACAAGGCGGGACCCTCTCTTCTTCGCCCCCTACTATTGCTTCCTGAAGAAGACCGCTACTACTAAGGACAAAACGCGTAGGGGCCTTTTTCACCCATAGTGCTCACATATGTACAGTACTTTTCAAATTGTTGTTTGTCACCATTTTGTGATTGAGTTTCTTCTTTTTTGATTTATTTTTTTTGTCAAGCTCATATCCTGAGTCCTATTTATGGGGCTCTTTTGATCATTATATTTATTCTAATAAAAATTTTACTTTTTTTTTACCAAATTTCCTATATCATTTATGCACTGCTGCAACACAAAGCCCCTAGGGGTATTTTTCTCTTTCCTAAAATACATGGAAAATGCTAGCCCTTAAGCTGTCACTCAGCTTTAGTCGCAGTACCTCTGCTCTTTATGCTGTTCAACCAGACCATAGGTTCTTCAGTGGGGATAGCTTCACTCTAGTGCCCACAGCTCCGCTCTGGCCTTAGTCCTCAGGCCATTATCTCTCTCCTACAGACAATCCTGCTCTGGCTGCGCCATGCAGTCTCTGACTTCTGGAGACCTTCTGTAATTTCTTGGGAGGAGCCCTGAGGTATTCCTAAACCTCCATTATAAACACTGTGTCCCTGCTGGTCCTCCCCTAAACTCATTGAGTTGGAGATTCCATCCCACACACGACACTCTGGTGGAATCTGCAAACTACAGAGCCCCATCCAGCAATACCAAAACCTGGAGAATGCTGCAAAAGCCGTTTTCTGCGATCAACATCTATGCTTTGTAGTCCTGCACTGAACAAATGTGCACACCATGTGTCCTTTACCTGACAAATGATATAGTGACACAGTCTTGCCCTGTCACAGTCCAGACACATGACCCTATCTGAACCACCCTTTGGAAAAACTAGGTTGACTCATGCAAACGTAACAATTTTTGCTGCTCACAGGTTAAAGTGAACCTGTGTTTGCCTATGAAAGGCAAAACAACAGCTTTTTTTCAACAGCAATTTATACTTATGTCCCCATAACTCTCAACTATTTTCTTGGAGTAAACAAAGAAAAATACTGTGCATACTATAGGTGAACAAATATAATAAATGTGACTCAAAAATGTTATACAACATAAAAATACATGAAAAAGAAGAATGGAATCGCGCTAAATTAGTATATCTCATGTGGTGAACATACATATGAATCTAACACAATAATGTAATAATACAAATATAGAGATAAGATATCAATAAATACATAATATATGAAAAATGTGTGTATAAACCAGATATGAAATCCAAGGCCAACTCCAAATCAAGGGGTAAAATGCCTCATATGTGGTATGTTCACCCACACGAGATATACTAAATTTAGCGCGATTCTATTGTCTTGGAGTGATCACCTGCCCCGACAATATGCTTAGTCCTGGAAGCAGGAATGGAAAGAGAGATAGCAGAAGCATGAGTAATTGCTGTATTCTGAAATTAATGTTTTCTCCCCCACTGGGCACTATTGTCCCCACCCCTCCCCCCTCCCTCACTAGACACTACTTTACTCATCACCCCCTGCTGGGCACAATATTCCCTCCACCATCCATTGGGGCACTCTTGGCCTACTCACTAAGCCCTAGTGCCCTCCCTGTTGGACACTATTATTCACCCCACAACCTGCACAGCCCAATTGTTCCCTGCACCTCTTGTTAAGCACCAAAAATCTTCCATCCCTTCCCAAGTCTCAACATTGCCCTCTCACTCTCCTCTGAACACCAATGCTCCACCATGTCCCGCTGATGCAAATTATGTTTTGTTTTTTTCTTTTTCCTCCCACTGACTGCTAATGTCAGGGCATTATTACGACCATAGACAATAAAACTATTGTTTTTCACCCCTGCTGGGCACTATTGTTCCCTCACTTCTAACTAATCTTTATTGTTCCCCTCAGCAAGCCCGATAACGCTCTTCAACCCATGCTTCCCCAGCATTAACACTGCCCTCTCGCCCCCACTGAGCACTAATGCTTCACTATATCCCACTCACACAAATGTAGCCTATTTTTCCTTTTTTTTCCCCACTGGCCACCAGCATTAATGCATTATTATTAGTGTTGGGCTATATTCATTGTGTACCTGCTCTGATGTCTGGGTAGATCTGAGAATCAATAAGTTCTAATCAGTTTCCACCTCATTATCAACTTCACATCGTTACACTGTTTAGTCTAGTCGATCCGCATCACCAATTTAATTAATCTTTTTTAAAAATATTTTTTTGAACTAACTTTATTTTAGATCCTGTCCTTTTACATATTTTTTTGATTTTCCAACATGGTTAATATATGCTGGAAGTTGGATTTCTGTTCTTACAGTTACTTCCAACACAGATGTTTTTTCCATGTTGGGCTATATTCATTTTGTATAAAGGGCATAATATATATTCATTCTAATATATTATCTGGTAGTGTCATACCATATTGATATACACTATCAGTATACAAAGGAATTGTGGAGTTTCTACACTCTACCAATTTTCAGTGTGCACTTCATTTACACTATCAGCACACAAAGGAATCGTATTTTTTATACTCTATCAATTTTTTATACTCTATCAATTTTCCCTTTTCTGTGTGCACTTCAGTGTTTATGGAATAATCGTCCCTAATTTGCTTCTTTCTTTAATATACATTATATATATATGGAATCAATCTGCATATAATATTATTTTTCATATTTTTCATCAAATTATTTTTTTATAATTAATTTTTCCCTTCATTAGTGGACTAATGTGTGGCATATTTGGAGGTGGTCATACCAGCTGTATTTGCCATACAACCCTTATACTCCAAATTGAGGCTCTTTTTTATGTATATTTTTTCTCTGCCTACATATTCTTATTTTCAGATATCAATTCCTATTACTGGCAAGCGATCCCTTTTCCAAAATGGTCGATTGCTTCCTGAATTCCCCGCTTGTCTGTTTAGGGTGACCTTACTGCAAAGGGTGTTTTCAATGTTTAAGGCAAGCGATCCCTTTTTTTAACACGGTTGATTGCTGCCTGAGTTTTCTGTAACTCTGCTTGGGATGACCTTATTACTAAGGGTGATCTCAAACAAAATTTCAAAGTTCAAGGCACTGACAGTGCTTATACTATTGGCAAGCGATCCCTCTTCAAAGATGGCCGATCGCCATTCATGATCCCCAGACGTCAGAGAAGGGCGGTCCTAGAATGTTACAAACGAATTTAAAGGTGGCGAGTCAGCGCGCCGCTCGTGCCCCTGGATGAAGTCTGCTATTGGACGAAACGGCGTAGGGAGGAACGGCGTGCTGACGACACCATTGTTTTTATCCTCACGACCATCCGGAAGGACGGGCGGATTGTGAGAGCCGGCCGGCTTTACTATTTATATGCTTCCAAAGGATTCGTTTTTTGTAAGTGCAATCGAATTTCTTTTATTAAACTTTTAAAACGTTACTACTCTATGTTGGCTTCCTTTCTTCTTCCCTTGGCTACACTCTGGGAGTGATTGTTTTTCTGGGATCCAGCCGCATTGAGACCAAGCTTGGAGATACACACAGGATTCCACTTTAATACCCGTTAAGGCAATCCAGCCTGCTGTGCTGTTGATGCTCACGATTATTATCTATCTGGTAAGCAGATTTACTATAAGAGGTGGAGGTGGAGGTTCTCTTCTGTCCTGCAGTATCTCAATCTCCTACTTGGGATATTTCTCTGAACTCACTGAACTTTGATTTTTCCCTGGAGCTGATTACCAACATTTTACGAACTTTGTCAATTCAGTTTGTTTTCCTATATGATTTTGTTATACATTGGAACACTTGGTGTTGGTTTTTTATATACAATTTTTTTGCACTCAATGCACATTTTGTTATCACTTTCACTATTGATGTATTAATTTTAGCAGCGCAGCACACCCTATTTACTACCCATTAATGCATTATTACTCCAATCAAACTAATGCTTGGCATGTTTTTCCACCACAGAGTATTGACATTGGCCATTTTTTACCTACACTTGAAATTTTTTTTCCTCCCCTGTTTACTCTAGCCATTTTTTACCTACACTTGATTTTTTTCCCTCCCTCCCCTATTTACCAAAAGAGTCACGCATCCCAGAACATTTTTTTCTTACAGGGATCATCCCCAACTAACCACAGGCCTTATTTTCCCAAGACTGACACTTGGATCAAAAAAAAAAGGAGAGGCCGCTATCCAGAGACATTAATTAAAAAGTTGCAAACATGTACTTCAAACCAACACATTTCAGGGAATAGACTCCTCCTTGTTCAGGGCTGTTGCTGCGTACTATTTCATGGGAACAATTCCTGTGAATGGTTATGTTGGATCAAGGTTTCAGAAATCAGGATTGTATGATGTTGGCTTTAGTTGAATGATGTCTTGATGTACACGTTGCTACTTTTTAATAGACATCTATGATCCTTACATTAGAAGTTGCATTTCTGTGGGCATTGGCCGCTCCTTTCTTTTTATCCAAGTTTACATTCTGAAACAACCATAAGGTCACACAGAAAAGGCAGCAGCTCAATACTCAAGAAAAAAAAAACAATCCCCAAGAAGGCCCATCGCCACCATCAATTACTGGGCATTATCCACTGGAAGGCATTCCTTCCTTTTTTGCCCCACACAAATACCCATCCAGGACCAGTGACTAATCTAGTAAGTAAGCTTGATAATATGACTAGCATCCATTAGTTGTAAAAAAATAATAATAATAACTAGAAAATGCATTTCCTGAGGAAAATACGTGGGAATGCTGAATTGCTAAGCCCCGCTCAAATGTCATTCACCATAACCACTACACTATCTTTAGGACATACAAGCAGTGTTCCTTCAGTACTTATAAAGCCTCTCTGATCATTAAAGGTGTTGTAAAGGTAAAATAATTTTCCCTAAATAGCTTCCTTTACCTTAGTGCAGTCCTCCTTTACTTATCTCATCCTTTGATTTTGCTTTTAAATGTCCTTATTTCTTCTGAAAAACCCTCACTTCCTGTTCTTCTGTCTGTAACTCCACACAGTAGTGCAAGGCTTTTTCCCTGGTGTGAAGAAAGCCTCTTGAGGGGGTGAGCAGAGACGCCCACTAACCCACAGCTCCTTTATCTGCAAAGTAGAGAGTGTCCTGGTCGCCCCTCCCCCCCTCAAGAGGTTTTCTCCCCTCCCCCAGGTGTGTGAGGGGGAATATTGCACTGAGGTAAAGGAAGCTATTTAGGGAAAGAATTACCATTACAAACGCTTTTTATCTACACACAAAATAAGTAAAATAACCCTTCAAACAAACCTTAATAAATCCACAACCGTACATGCGATCGATACAGCGACTTCACCGTATAAAAGACAAGACCCTTGTGAACGCATCGATATGAAATTTATGTTGATAAACTTAAAAATGTGGCCATGTCAGCGATTTAGAAAAGAGTGTCGTTGTGCATTTTATTGGCAAAAATTAAATGACGTTTATAATGAAGGCCTATGGGAGAAATGTTGGAACTCTTGTCCTTTCGAAGCTCCAGCAGACGAAAAGTAAAATGCGCATCACAAAACTGATCACATTGCCTGAAAGCAGACAAAAATACCTTCCATTTTGATATATAAATTGTGTATGACAAGTAGATCTTGTGGGCGTGAGAGCAATTTGTTCCCCCTTTTTTATAGATAATACGATTCTTTTCAAAACTCACACTCTAAAGGTCACATGACACACTCTAAGCCAGCTCCATAGACACGCAGTGTAATTGATAAAATTTTCTGAAAAAAATCACTAAACGTAAATTGCTTTTTTCACAAAAACTATAAAAGATTTCAATCTGAAAAGTCATAGCCGGATAGCTGAATATTTTGTGACCGTGGTAAAGTTTTGTTTGGTGTCTGTCAGTGAAAGTATGAAGGGAGGAGTTACATTTTGAATCACGTACGTTTTTAAGCAGGAATAAGCATGTTCTCATTGACTTCAATGTTAAAAAAAAGCGACTAAAAGCTTAATATTTAAAAAAATATAAATAGCACAAAAAAAACTTGAAGAAGTCCCATCGTTAGCTGAATGAGATGAACATTTTAAAAGTTGAATGGTCTCAATCGCTGAAAGTATGGCGAAGTTACGCGCAGAGCCAAAAAACGTACGGAATAATAAAATTAAGACACATAATAAGAACTAGAAAATGCATTTCCTGAGGAAAATACGTGGGAATGCTGAATTGCTAAGCCCGCTCAAATGCCATTCACCATAACCACTACACTATCTTTAGGACATACAAGCAGTGTTCCTTCAGTACTTATAAAGCCTCTCTGATCATTAAAGGTGTTGTAAAGGTAAAATAATTTTTCCCTAAATAGCTTCCTTTACCCTTAGTGCAGTCCTCCTTTACTTATCTCATCCTTTGATTTTGCTTTTAAATGTCCTTATTTCTTCTGAAAAACCCTCACTTCGTTTCTGTTCTTCTGTCTGTAACTCCACACAGTAGTGCAAGGCTTTTTCCCTGGTGTGAAGAAAGCCTCTTGAGGGGGTGAGCAGGACGCCCACTAACCCACAGCTCCTTTATCTGCAAAGTAGAGAGTGTCCTGGTCGCCCCCTCCCCCCTCAAGAGGTTTTCTCCCCTCCCCCAGGTGTGTGAGGGGAATATTGCACTGAGGTAAAGGAAGCTATTTAGGGAAAAGAATTACCATTACAAACGCTTTTTATCTACACACACAAAATAAGTGAAATAACCCTTCAAACAAACCTTAATAAATCCACAACCGTACATGCGATCGATACAGCGACTTCACCGTTATAAAAGACAAGACCCTTGTGAACGCATCGATATGAAATTTATGTTGATAAACTTAAAAATGTGGCCATGTCAGCGATTTAGAAAAGAGTGTCGTTGTGCATTTTATTGGCAAAAATTAAATGACGTTTATAATGAAGGCCTATGGGAGAAATGCTGGAACTCTTGTCCTTTCGAAGCTCCAGCAACGAAAAGTAAAATGCGCATCACAAAACTGATCACATTGCCTGAAAGCAGACAAAAATACCTTCCATTTGATATATAAATTGTGTATGACAAGTAGATCTTGTGGGCGTGAGAGCAATTTGTTCCCCCTTTTTTATAGATAATACGATTCTTTTCAAAACTCACACTCTAAAGGTCACATGACACACTCTAAGCCAGCTCCATAGACACGCAGTGTAATCGATAAAATTTTCTGAAAAAATCACTAAACGTAAATTGCTTTTTTCACAAAAACTATAAAAGATTTCAATCTGAAAAGTCATAGCCGGATAGCTGAATATTTTGTGACCGTGGTAAAGTTTGTTTGGTGTCTGTCAGTGAAAGTATGAAGGAGGAGTTACATTTTGAATCACGTACGTTTTTAAGCAGGAATAAGCATGTTCTCATTGACTTCAATGTTAAAAAAAAGCGACTAAAAGCTTAATATTTTAAAAAAATAAAATAAATAGCACAAAAAAACTTGAAGAAGTCCCATCGTTAGCTGAATGAGATGAACATTTTAAAAAGTTGAATGGTCTCAATCGCTGAAAGTATGGCGAAGTTACGCAGAGCCAAAAAACGTACGGAATAATAAAATTAAGACATAACTAGAAAATGCATTTCCAGAGGAAAATACGTGGGAATGCTGAATAGCTGAATTGCTAAGCCCGCACAAAATCCCATTCGCCATAAACCGCTATACTATCTTTAGGACATACAAGCAGTGTTCCTTCAGTACTTATAAAGCCCTCTCTTTAATCATTAAAGGTGTTGTAAAGGTAAAAATCGTTTTTCCCCTAAATAACTTCCTTTACCTTTGTGCAGTCCTCCCTTTACTTACCTCATCCTTTGATTTTGCTTTTAAATGTCCTTATTTCTTCTGAGAAATCCTCACTTCCTGTTCTTCTGTCTGTAACTCCACACAGTAGTGCAAGGCTTTTTCTCTGGTGTGGGAGAAAGCCTCTTGAGGGGGGAGGGGGTGAGCAGGACGCCCACTAACACACAGCTCCTTTCTCTATCTGCAAAGTACAGAGCGTCCTGACTTCCTGGTCACCCCTCCCCCTCAAGAGGTTTTCTCCCCTCCCCCAGGTGTGTGAGGGGGATAATTGCACTGAGGTAAAGGAAGCTATTTAGGGAAAGAATTACCATTACAAATGCTTTTTATCTACACACAAAATAAGTGAAATAACCCTTCAAACAAACCTTTAATAAATCCACAACCGTACATGCGATCGATACAGCGACTTCACCGTATAAAAGCCAAGACCCTTGTGAACGCATCGATATGAAATTTATGTTGATAAACTTAAAAATGTGGCCATGTCAGCGATTTAGAAAAGAGTGTCGTTGTGCATTTTATTGGCAAAAAATTAAATGACGTTTTATAATGAAGGCCTATGGGAGAAATGTTGGAACTCTTGTCCTTTAGAAGCTCCAGCAACGAAAAAGTAAAAATGCGCATCACAAAACTGATCACATTGCCTGAAAGCAGACAAAAAATACCTTCCATTTGATATATAAATTGTGTATGACAAGTAGATCTTTGTGGGCGTGAGAGCAATTTGTTCCCCCTTTTTTATAGATAATCCGATTCTTTTCAAAACTCACACTGTAAAGGTCACATGACACACTCTAAGCCAGCTCCATAGGAAGACTGTTTAATCGATAAAAATTTTCTGAAAAAATCACTAAACGTAAATTGCTTTTTCACAAAAACTATAAAAGATTTCAATCTGAAAAGTCATAGCCGAATAGCTGAATATTTTGTGACCGTGGTAAAGTTTGTTTGGTGTCGGTCAGTGAAAGTATGAAGGAGGAGATACATTTTGAATCGGGTACGTTTTGAAGCAGGAATAAGCATGTTCTCATTGACTTCAATGTTAAAAAAACGCGACTAAAAGCTTAATATTTTAAAAAGTATAAATAGCACAAAAAAACTTGAAGAAGTCCCATCGTTAGCTGAATGAGATGAACATTTTAAAATTTGAATGGTCTCAATCGCTGAAAGTATGGCGAAGTTACGCAGAGCCAAAAAACGTACGGAATAAAGGATAAAATTAATAAGAATAATAAAAAACGAATAACAATACACTGGGAATGCTTATTAAGCATTCCCACTAACTAGAAAATGCATTTCCTGAGGAAAATACGTGGGAATGCTGAATAGCTGAATTGCTAAGCCCGCACAAATCCCATTCACCATAACCACTATACTATCTTTAGGACATACAAGCAGTGTTCCTTCAGTACTTCTAAAGCCTCTCTTTAATCATTAAAGGTGTTGTGAAGGTAAAATCATTTTCCCTAAATAACTTCCTTTACCTTTGTGCAGTCCTCCTTTACTTACCTCATCCTTTGATTTTGCTTTTAAATGTCCTTATTTCTTCTGAGAAATCCTCACTTCCTGTTCTTCTGTCTGGAACTCCACACAGTAGTGCAAGGCTTTTTCCCTGGTGTGGAGAAAGCCTCTTGAGGGGAGAGGGGGTGAGCAGGATGCCCACTAACACACAGCTCCTTTCTCTATCTGCAAAGTACAGAGCGTCCTGACTTCCTGGTCGCCCCTCCCCCCTCAAGAGGTTTTCTCCCCTCCCCCGGGTGAGTGAGGGGGATAATTGCACTGAGGTAAAGGAAGCTATTTAGGGAAAGAATTACCATTACAAACGCTTTTATCTACACACAAAATAAGTGAAATAACCCTTCAAACAAACCTTAATAAATCCACAACCGTACATGCGATCGATACAGCGACTTCACCGTATAAAAGACAAGATCCTTGTGAACGCATCAATATGAAATTTATGTTGATAAACTTAAAAATGTGGCCATGTCAGCGATTTAGAAAAGAGTATATTTGTGTGTCTTACTAACAAATTTTAAAAGTCGGTTATAATGAAGGTCTATGGGGAAAAATTTGGAACTCTTGTCCTTTAGAAGCTCCAGCAACGAAAAGTAAAATGCGCATCACAAAACTGATCACATCGCCTGAAAGCAGACAAAAATACCTTCCATTTGATATATAAATTGTGTATGACAAGTAGATCTTGTGGGCGTGAGAGCAATTTGTTCCCCCTTTTTATAGATAATCCGAGTTTTTTCAAAACTCACAGTCTAAAGGTCACATGACTCACTCTAGCATGTCTCCATAGAAAGACTGTTTAATCGATAAAATTTTCTGAAAAAATCACTAAACGTAAATTGCTTTTTCACAAAAACTATAAAAGATTTCAATCTGAAAAGTCATAGCCGGATAGCTGAATATTTTGTGACCGTGGTAAAGTTTGCTTGGTGTCTGTCGGTTGAAAGTATGAAGGAGGAGATACATTTTGAACGGCATGAGTTTTGAAGCAGGGAAAAGCATGTTCTCATTGACTTTAATGTTAAAAAAAAGCGACTAAAAGCTTAATATTTTAAAAAGTATAAATAGCACAAAAAACTTGAAGAAGTCCCATCGTTAGCTGAATGAGATGAACATTTTAAAAGTTGAATGGTCTCAATCGCTGAAAGTATGGCGAAGTTACGCAGAGCCAAAAAACGTACGGAATAAAATTAAAACTAGAAAATGCATTTCCTGAGGAAAATACGTGGGAATGCTGAATAGCTGAATTGCTAAGCCCGCACAAATCCTATTCACCATAACCACTATACTATCTTTAGGACATACAAGCAGTGTTCCTTCAGTACTTATAAACCCTCTCTTTAATCATTAAAGGTGTTGTAAAGGTAAAAATCATTTTCCCTAAATAATTCCTTTGCCTTAGTGCAGTCCTCCTTTACTTACCTCATCCTTTGATTTTGCTTTTAAATGTCCTTATTTCTTCTGAGAAATCCTCACTTCCTGTTCTTTCTGTCTGTAACTCCACACAGTAATGCAAGGCTTTTTCCCTGGTGTGGAGAAAGCCTCTTGAGGGGGGAGGGGGTTGAGCAGGACGCCCACTAACACACAGCTCCTTTCTCTATCTGCAAAGTACAGAGCGTCCTGACTTCCTGGTCGCCCCTCCCCCTCAAGAGGTTTTCTCCCTCCCCCAGGTGTGTGAGGGGATAATTGCACTGAGGTAAAGGAAGCTATTTAGGGAAAGAATTACCATTACAAACGCTTTTTATCTACACACAAAATAAGTGAAATAACCCTTCAAACAAAAACCTTAATAAATCCACAACCGTACATGCGATCGATACAGCGACTTCACCGTATAAAAGACAAGACCCTTGTGAACGCATCGATATGAAATTTATGTTGATAAACCTAAAAATGTGGCCATGTCCGCGATTTAGAAAAGAGTATCTTTGTGTGTCTTACTAACAAATTTTAAAAGTCGGTTATAATGAAGGTCTATGGGGAAAAATTTGGAACTCTTGTCCTTTAGAAGCTCCAGCAACGAAAAGTAAAATGCGCATCACAAAAACTGATCACATTGCCTGAAAGCAGACAAAAATACCTTCCATTTGATATATAAATTGTGTATGACAAGTAGATCTTGTGGGCGTGAGAGCAATTTGTTCCCCCTTTTTTTATAGATAATACGATTCTTTTCAAAACTCACACACTCTAAAGGTCACATGACTCACTCTAACAGCTCTCCATAGAAAGACTGTTAAATCGATAAAAATTTTCTGAAAAAATCACTAAACGTAAATTGCTTTTTCACAAAAACTATAACAGATTTCAATCTGAAAAGTCATAGCCGGATAGCTGAATATTTTGTGACCGTGGTAAAGTTTGTTTGGTGTCTGTCAGTGAAAGTATGAAGGAGGAGATACATTTTGTACGGCAATGAGTTTTGAAGCAGGAGAAAGCATGTTCTCATTGACTTCAATGTTAAAAAAAAAGCGACTAAAAGCTTAATATTTTAAAAAATATAAATAGCACAAAAAAACTTGAAGAAGTCCCATCGTTAGCTGAATGAGATGAACATTTTAAAAGTTGAATGGTCTCAATCGCTGAAAGTATGGCGAAGTTTACGCAGAGCCAAAAAACGTACGGAATAAAATTAAAAATTAAGAATAATAAAAAACGAATAACAATACTGGGAATGCTTATTAAAGCATTCCCACTAACTAGAAAATGCATTTCCTGAGGAAAATACGTGGGAATGCTGAATAGCTGAATTGCTAAGCCCGCACAAATCCCATTCGCCATAACCGCTATACTATCTTTAGGACATACAAGCAGTGTTCCTCGAGTACTTCTAAAGCCTCTCTTTAATCATTAAAGGTGTTGTAAAGGTAAAATTATTTTCCCTAAATAACTTCTTTACCTTGTGTGCAGTCCTCCTTTACTTACCTCATCCTTTGATTTTGCTTTTAAATGTCCTTATTTCTTCTGAGAAATCCTCACTTCCTGTTCTCCTGTCTGTAACTCCACACAGTAATGCAAGGCTTTTTTCCCTGGTGTGGAGAAAGCCTCTTGAGGGGGAGGGGGGTGAGCAGCAGGACGCCCACTAACACACAGCTCCTTTCTCTATCTGCAAAGTACAGAGCGTCCTGACTTCCTGGTCGCCCCTCCCCCCTCAAGAGGTTTTCTCCCCTCCCCAGGTGTGTGAGGGGGATAATTGCACTGAAGTAAAGGAAGCTATTTAGGAAAGAATTACCATTACAAACGCTTTTTATCTACACACAAAATAAGTGAAATAACCCTTCAAACAAACCTTAATAAATCCACAACCGTACATGCGATCGATACAGCGACTTCACCGTATAAAAGACAAGACCCTTGTGAACGCATCGATATGAAATTTATGTTGATAAACTAAAAAATGTGGCCATGTCAGCGATTTAGAAAAGAGTATCTTTGTGTGTCTTACTAACAAATTTTAAAAGCGCGTTATAATGAAGCTCTATGGGGAAAAATTTGGGAACTCTTGTCCTTTAGAAGCTCCAGCAACGAAAAGTAAAATGCGCATCACAAAACTGAATCACATCGCCTGAAAGCAGACAAAAATACCTTCCATTTGATATATAAATTGTGTATGACAAGTAGATCTTGTGGGCTGTGAGAGCAATTTGTTCCCCCTTTTTTATAGATAATACGATTCTTTTCAAAACTCACACTCTAAAGGTCACATGACACACTCTAAGCCAGGTCCATAGACCGCAGTGTAATCGATAACATTTTCTGAAAAAAATCACTAAACGTAAAATTGCTTTTTCACAAAAACTATAAAAGATTTCAATCTGAAAAAGTCATAGCCGGATAGCTGAATATTTTGTGACCGTGGTAAACTTTGTTTGGTGTCTGTCAGTTGAAAGTATAAGGAGGAGATACATTTTGAATCACGTACGTTTTTAAGCAGGAATAAGCATGTTCTCATTGACTTCAATGTTAAAAAAAAGCGACTAAAAGCTTAAAAATTTAAAAAGTATAAATAGCACAAAAAAACTTGAAGAAGTCCCATCGTTTGCTGAATGAGATGAACATTTTAAAAGTTGAATGGTCTCAATCGCTGAAAGTATGGCGAAGTTACGCAGAGCCAAAAAAACGTACGGAACTAGAAAATGCATTTCCTGAGGAAAATACGTGGGAATGCTGAATAGCTGAATTGCTAAGCCCGCACAAATCCCATTCACCATAACCACTATACTATCTTTAGGACATACAAGCAGTGTTCCTTCTGTACTTATAAAGCCTCTCTTTAATCATTAAAGGTGTTGTAAAGGTAAAATCATTTTCCCTAAATAACTTCCTTTACCTTAGTGCAGTCCTCCTTTACTTACCTCATCCTTTGATTTTTTTTTTTTTTTTTTTTTTTAATTGTTTATTTATAAATTTTTAAAGTCATACAAAAGAGAATGCACATGAATCATCAACAGTTTGAAGGAATGCAGTATACAATGTCTTAATGAACTACTACTAGCTTATACATTTGCACAGATTAAAAAATGGCGATGTGGATATACAAGTATCCTAAGTTTAATAAAGATTCAATCCCATCGAAGAAAGGTAGAAATAACAAACACATAGTAAAATAGGCAAGGCACAATGGTAGAGATCTAGGTAAATTCGGGACAATCACTCGTCCCAAATCTCACAGGAGATCTTAAGACCCAAGAAACATAAACGTAAATAAACATATTGTAAACCTAACTTTGTTCGTTTCCTTCAGATCCATACACTGAATCATCCCATGCTGACCATGTTTCAGAAAATTTCTGTTCTGTACCCTCCACCGTAGCCGTCAATTGCTCCATTCTGCGTATATCAGCTACGGTAGTGAGTAGTTGTGAAATTGTTGGTGGTGAGGTAGACAGCCACAGTCTAGGAATGAACCCTTTTGGCAGCCAATAAAATAAAGAACACCAGCCGGCGCAGGGCCTTAGAAATACCCGGATAGGGGAGACCTAACATACAGTGCATGGGGGTTTTAAGGAGACAGGAATACCGACCACTCTTTCAACAACTCCTGTATTCGTAGCCAAAATTGGTGAACAGGGGGACATTCCCAAAATATGTGGAAATGAGTACCCACCGCACCATTAACATCTCCAGCACTGTTTTGAGACTGTGTGATTGCGGGCGTGTAAAATTATCTGGGGTCCTATACCAATGCATCAGGACTTTGTACGCGGTTTCCTTATGGGACACACATCGAGAGATCTTGGAAGTGTGCTTCCATATGCTCTCCCAGTCCAACAAAGAGATGTTATGCTGTAAGATCTGGGACCACTTTTTCATGTAGAGGTGGGGTATTCACTGCCATAGGAACTGCCTCCTGCAATATTTTGTAGATGGTAGAGATCATTTGGGGCTCGTGAGGGCCTCTAGCGCATAAGGCCTCAAAGTCAGTTGGCTTCTCTAAAGTCAAAGTGGGGGATCTGGAGGAGAAAAAATGTCTAATCTGTAGGTATGAATGGAAGAGTTTTTGGGGAACCTGATGTTTTTTTTTGCAACTCAGGGAAGGTCAGTAAGCGTCGAGAGTTACTGGATTAACAAAGTGTCGTATTTGGAAAAGTCCTGCCTGAGTCCACGGCAACATACGGTCATAGGAGAGGCTATCTGGTATATCTGGGTTGAATAAGACGTTCAAGAGTGGTGGGTTCGGGGAAGACAAAGAAAAGCGCTCAGAGCAGCGTTTCCAAATAAAACAACGTGAACAACATGGGAGCCAAACAGATTTTTGCGCAGTTGGGGCATATGAAGAGCAGTGGAAGGCCAGAGCATATAGCAAGGGGTGTGACCGGGGATGTGACACTCATTTCTAGTTCCGCCACCTATTTGGTGCATTACTGGAGGTCCATGAGGCAAGAGCTCTCAAATGTGACGCATAGTAGTATTTAATGAAGTCTGGGCCTCCTAAACCCCCCCTGTCCCTCCGGGCCCAAGACCACCGACCCTGCCAACCTGTGGGAGGCGTTATTCCAGACAAAGCGGAGACTCCTCCTTTTGGGAGGGATTTCAGCTGTGTCAATGGGACCGCTACCGGCAGTGTTTTCAAACAAGTATAACAATTTAGGAAGTATAGACATTTTAAGAACGTTAATTCTCCCCAACAGGGACAGGGGGAGGGCAGTCCAGTGAGTCAACAAACGGTTGATTTCCGCAAACAGGGAGGGAAGTTGGCCGGTATAGAGTATCATAAGAAGCAGTAAGCTGAACCCTAGATATTTAAGTGACTGAGAACACCAATGATAATTGTACCTCTTTTGGAGGGAGGACAGGAGAGAGAAAGGAATATTTATGGGCAATGCTTCCGTTTTAGCAGCGTTAAATTTTAAAACCTGAGAGGCAACAAAAGGTTGTTAACACCGTATGTAGGTGAGGTAAAGGAGGAGTGTGGGTGAGTGAGGGTGAGAAGAACGTCATCTGCGAATAGGGACAATTTATATTCCGTGTGTCTAAGATGAACACCCCTAATGTCCGAACAGTCCCGTATAACCGCAGCCAGGGGTTCTAAAACTAAGAATGAAGAGCAGCGGCGATAGGGGACAGCCTTGTCTTGTGCCATTACTAAGGAGAAAGGACTGGATAAATGTGAGGAAATTGTACTTGTGATGTGGGGCTTCGAGTACAAGGCTTGGAGAGCCCGGACAAAAGGGCCTGAGAAGCCGTAACGACTAAGTATTGCGAACATGTACGGCCAACTAAGTCGATCGAACGCTTTTTGGGCGTCTAAACAAAGAATCAAAGCAGGATTTTGTGTTTTAGTAAGTAGATCTATAAGATCGATTGTGCGACGCGTGTTGTCACCTGCATGTCTCATGGGGACGAAACCTACCTGGTCTCTGTGGATTAAAACTGGTAGCAGTAAGGATAACCTTTTGCTAAAATCTTGGTGAAAATTTTATAGTCCGAGTTTAATAGGGCGATGGGGCGATAGTTATCGGGAAGGGAGGCGTCTTTACCTGGTTTAGGGATGACGGTCACATAAGCGTGTAAAAAACGAAGAGTGCGGTATATTGCCCTGAAGTAGCGAGGTGAACAGGGCTAATAAATGTGGAGTTAGGGTCGGTAAGAACGTCTTGTAGTAAGAAATAAGGGAGGCCGTCCGGGCCGGGGCTTTATGTGAGGGGAGGTGTTTTATTACTTCAGTTAATTCTTCTACAGAAATAGATTGATTTAATGAGGAGCGTTGGTCCGGTGTTAGTCTGGGAAGGTGTATAGAGGACAAGAAGGTATCTAGTCTGTCGTGTGAGAACTGTGTCTGCGGGTCTGTGCTCAAGCAGTTATAAAGTTTACTATAATAGTCTCCAAAAACTCCGGACATGGTCTGAGGACAGTGGGTAGGTGTACCATCTGCCTGTACTATATGGTCAGGGATGGTTAGAAAAGGGCGGGGTTTTTAGCTTGTGGACAAGCATCCTATGAGGTTTGTCTGCATACTCATAAAACCTCTGCTTAGACCATAACATTGACTTTGAGATTTTGTTTGCATCTACAGACTTAATGCGGTTACGTATAGCAATCACCTTTCGCAAGTGACCCACCGTAGGAGAGGTAAGCAACTGTGTCTCTGCCGTCTGCAGCTGGGCCACAAGCTCCAACCTGAGCTAAACAGAGGTCGCGTTTCAGGCGAGAACCAGCCGAGATGCACTCCCCCCCTAAAAAAATGCCTTATGGGCTTCCCATAAAGTAGAAGTATCAGGACTGAGCCAAATCATTTAAATGAAAGAACTCCTCCAAGTTCTGGAGAAGCCTATCCTTGGTTTTCGCATGCCGCAAAGAAATTCGTTAAAGCCTCCAATGATCCACGTCTTAGGTGATGCAGCTTGGAGCTCCAAACCCAAGGAAATGGGGGCATGATCAGACCACGTTATAGGATCTATTTCCGAAAAAAACTATGTTGGGCAGTAGAGGGGCAGAAACCAGGAAGTGGTCTAGACGGGAGTATAGTTTATGTGGGGGGGAAAAAAAGTGTATTGACGTTGAGTAGGATGCTTCACTCTCCATGTATCAAAAAAGATTATGGAGCGAATTAATTTGCGA